>CM053400.1:151847527-151872360 GCA_028644305.1 Xerus rutilus
CATGGTGAACTTTATTTTCAAGAATATGCATTTTGTCTTCATTGCCTGAAACTCTGTCCTCCGAGTGATCTAGTCTGCTAGTGATGCTTTCCAATGAATTTTTTATTTGGTTTATTGATTCCTTCATTTTCAGGATTCCCAGAGATTTCTATGTTCTTAGTGAAATGATCCTAATTTTTATGTTAACTTTATAAACAACTCTTCTAACCAAAGAAACCAGTGGACCAGATCCAGTCGGTGAGCCTCTGGTTTGCAGTTGAAGTTATAGTTACTTTGGGAAAATAATCCACAGTTAAGTCCAAGTGATCAAAATGGAATAATAATGTACTTCATGTTATTCTTCCTATGTTGTAAAACTACTCTGATATTTTAGAACAGTGTTTAATGATAAGAGTATGACAGATTAACCAGAGCATTGCATTGCTAAAGTGTTTTATAAAGGAAGGTTTTGCTGTAATAATTTCTGTGTGTGTGTGTGTGTGTGTGAGAGAGAGAGAGAGAGAAAGAGAGAGAGAGAAGCAAATTAAACCTTATATCTGCCTTAATTTCCTCATGCAACAGGCGAATAATTAGATGTTACATGGAGTTATTTTATAGAATGTTATAAAACCCTTAATAGATATGCAAAATACTATACTGGATTTTACATTTTCAGGAGTAGGGCTAATTATAGAAATGCTAAATATGTACAAATAAAAAGTTTTACCCTGTGGAAAACTGTTTTCTATTTTTTGTAATATGACTATCTAGATTAATGGGACATTAAATTAAGCTGTATTGAGATTGCTAGAAAATAGGAAATAGTTAAATTGTTCTGAAAGTGGTTTTAATAAAAGCAAATCTACAAACTACAAAATTAAATTAACTTTTTGATAATTTTAGGATTTATGTTAGGATACAATTAGACTGAATTTCAGTCTAATTTCAGCTAGTAGTTTAAATTTAGAACATAACAATATAAAGCCATATATATTATATATATAACCACAATATGTGTAATTTATTACATTGTTTTATATATTTTATATGTTTATCTATTTTATACATTATATATCATATTTCATATATTCCATTATATGTAATATATAATGGAATTATATATTATTATATAATATATGTTACATATATTATATGTAATTAATGAAAAAGGACAGTTTCAGTGTTGTTTTTAACTCAGACCAAGTGTTGTGTCTAGAACCAAACAGCATGATGTCATAATTATAATCATATTTATAATTAAAATAATTTTTTTTTGGTACTGGGGATTGAACTCAGGGGTACTTGACCACTGAGCCACATCCCCAGCCCTATTTTGTGTAGAGACAGGGTCTCACTGAGTTGCTTAGCACCTGGCCATTGCTGAGGCTGGCTTTGAACTCGCGATTCTCCTGTCTCAGCCTCCCTAAGTGCTGGGATTACAGGCTTGAGCCACGCCCTGCTTAAAATAATTTCTTTGGAAAGATAGATTTCTTTGAAAGAAACTTCTATTTTTTTTCCATCTACCTTGACTTTTTCTACCAAGCAAGTATAATTGGCAGTTATAATGTACTTCTCATATTTGTTTTTTAAGTGATAAAAGAGTCTTTCTTGTAACACTCTAAGAATAATAATGCATTGTGTGAATTTTGAATAATTCTATATGCACTGAATAATATCAGTAATTATGCTTTGAGAAACTTCAAATAGCTTTGTCTTTTTTTAATCTAATATCTCATAAATTTATTTGTATAAGATTAATTCAGCTTTGTCTAAAATTCATCACACTATCCATATTAATATTTTAAATTATATGAATATTTAGCTGAGCACAATATGTGCATTTTAGCATATATTGCTTTATTTTGTGGGTTTCTTATAATAATGTATTCATATAGAATTATAATATTAGGGTAATGAGCTTTAAAAGTTGTGTGAGAATATACACCTTCAAAAGAGCATTTATCTTTTAGGAATTTCCAGGGAATGTAAGTATGAGTAAAATAATCATTACAGTTTTCATTGGCCATTTGAAATACTGTTTTCTGCTTTATTTTATCAACAAAACTCAACACTATAAAATAAGTGTGGACAATTTTGTGTTTTCTCTTCTACGACTAAATTCTACATAGCCTTATCAAATTCCTGGTTGCTTTGAAGAATTTAAATATCAGTATGTATTTATATATTTAATATAATTTAAGGGAATTCTTAAACCATTGCACTGATTGTGAAATTTTTGTACAGTTGCAGAGATTGTCTAGAGTAATTTCAAAAACACAACAAATAGAACTGGACAGCAGTTCAGGACAGAATGTGCTTCAATCTTCCATTGGCATTGCCTAATGAAAATTTTAGCATTGGAAATAAATTACAGGAAGAAAGGTATAACAATGATAGAAATTTCCTTTAAAAAAACTCCAGCTTTTCCTGTTTATTTTGATATAGAAGAATATGAAAATGTTAGAATATTTTATGTAGTGTGAAAGATTTTTATTACTATAAATGAGGGTCTCATAAGAAAGAGAAGTATAAAATTTTCTTAGGATAAAAACTCAGTAAGAAAGATTCTCTCAGCTTCCAGTTTATAATAATCAAAATTCTTATGCTAAAGTTTCCACAATATTGTAGTCAGTTCAGGCTGTTCTAACAGATTACCATAACTAGATGGTTTACAGAACAGAGATTTATTTCTCATAGTTCTGAAGGCTAGGAAATTGTCAGGTTCTACTGAAGGCACTCTTCCTAGTTTGCAGATTTCTTTCTTCTCACTATGTTTTCACAGGCAGAAAGCAGAGGAAAAAGCAAACTCTTTCCTATCTTCTTATAAGGGCTATAATCCCATCCTGAGGACTAGCTCCTCATGACCTAGATACCATGACATTGAGGAATAGGGCATCAACATATGAATTTTGAGGGAATATATTCAGTCCATAGTATATGTTTAGTGCATATAATATACATTATTTTCAATTACTGTATAGAAGCAGGATTTATTGTGTGTATTATACCTTAGGCATGCTGTCATCTTAGATTTATTTTAATCTACATAAATAGCAGGTGAAGAAAAATGCTTAGAGCCAGGTAGGATGGCACATGCTTGCAATCTCAACAGCTCAGGAGGCTGAGGCAGAAGGATCTCAAGTTCAAAGCCAGCCTCAGCAACTTAACGAGGCCCTAAGCAACTTAGTGAGGCCTTGTCTCAAAATTTAAAAAAGAAAAATTAAAAAGAAAAAAGGACTGGAGATGTGGCTCAGTAGTTAAGCAGCTCTGGGTTCAATTCCAGGTACCAAAAAAAAATGCTTAGTAAAATATACTTTGCCCATTAGTTTGAAGAGGTAAACACCTTCAAATAAGTTCAAAATCCCATGTGCACCTGTTTGTTAGAGAAAGTTAAGGTTTTCTAAGTATTAATAAGATTATTTTTAGTTTAAAAACTTTTGGTATTTTTTTGCTTTTGTTTGCTTTTAAATTTAATTTCTCAGTGTTCTCTCTGAAACAAGATTTAAAATGCAAATAAAGTATGTCTGCTTCTAGTACTATGTTGTCAAGTTCTGCCTAATGATGCCTAGGAACCAAGTATTCCCAAATTGAAACTCAGAAAGAGCATTTAACCATTTTTTTCTGTCATATTTCTTCAGTCTCACTCAAAATGAAACCCAGGATAACTAAAAATTTACATTCTCCTAGAGAGACTTCAAAAGTGGCACAGCCTTATTTGTTGCTTAAATAGCAAAAGCAGATGGCACGTATGGATAAACATGAGGTTTATTCTGACATGTTCAATAAAAGATTATTCCAGAACCCTATTTGCAGTTAAAGGTAGTTAACTATTTTTAGATAAAAGAGGAGCGCATTGTGAAAAAGAAGAGCTAATGTCTACTGACGTTCTTAGTACATTTCCAGATGTCATAATAGAAATAGCTTTCAATTAACAGATTTTAAATCCTTCTTGACCCTTAGCATTCTGGGATATCTGGGGCAAGTATTGTTGCTTCTTTGGGTTCAGTTTTCTCATTCATACAGAGAACAAGCCAGATGATCCTCAAATCTCTTTCACATATACCAATGAAAAACAATTCTTGTCTTGAGAAGGCCAAGGCCAGCTGGGGACGTGGGCATTTAAATGATTATACTGCAGTTATAATAACTGCTACTATAAAGGTATAGTCAGCAGTTGAATATTTCATAGGTATATATATGAAATGTTACATAGTTACACATAACTGATAATTCTACATTTACCTCAAGTTAGCAAGTAAGTGTAATTACAGAATAGTCTTGGGAGAATAGTTAAGCTACGGTGGATCCAAGGATTTTTAAATACCTTAAGGCAGAATTTCTGAGACACAAATTCACATCCCTGATTCTGCCATATCTGAGCATATGGTATATCATCACAGACTACTACTCTTAATGTAAATAATCAGGTATTTTAGTTTGATTTTAATAAGTCCCTAGGCTACAGCAATGGCAAGAAAGAGATAAAAAGGAGAAAAATCTAAGACTATTACAAATAATAATTCAATAATGTTTGGTGATTGAATTATTTCATTTATTTCAACAGGTATCTATTGAGTGCTTATTAAGTCTCAAGGCCCTATATTTTATTGAAAATTTTATTTTTAATGTTGAAATTTTATGCTATTTACAAAATAATGAACACTTTTTAAAAAGTTTCTATTCACCCTTTTTAGTTGTACATGACAGTAGAGTCTATTTTGACATTTGTACAAACATGAAGTATATCTTATTCTAATTAGGATCCCAGTCTTGTGGATATACACGAAGTAGAGATTCACTGTGGTGTATTCATATACGTACATAGGAAAGTTATGTCAGATTCATTCCACTGTCTTTCCTAAACCTATCTTCTGCCCTTCCTTTCACTCCTTTTTGTTTAATTGACTAAACTGCTACCCTTTACCTGTTGTGTGTTAGCATTTGCATATCAGAGAAACCATTCAACCTCAGAGTACAGCAGTGAACTAACAGGCAGAATTTCTGCCATTGTGGAGTTTATATTCTAATAGAAGGGGCTGCTAAAAAAGTGAAATATATTGGATGTATAATGATGATAATGAAGAAGAGCAATAGCGTATGCCAGTGTCAGAGGGGATGTGAGCATTGCTTCACTACCCAGAAAGCAGAGTAAGATTTAAATCTAGGAAATAAGTATAGATTCAAGAGTCCTGAGCTTTGTGTGGTGATGAAATTAACAAGAATAAAAGAGGTAGACAATAAAATCAATCCTGATCATCTCAAAGCTCGTATTGTTGCTGAGGCTATAGATGCTGAGGGGTGGCTACAGGTTTGTTCTTGTCTGAAGCTCACCGAGTTCTGGGATCCATTTCCTTTCAGACATATGGTGATGAAGGGGTGATCTTACACACAGCAGTTAAAGGTCAGGGGTTCCCTCTTAACCTAAACATAGGCAGTAAAGAGAAAGAAAGAAGTAAAAGTGACCTCAGTGTTCCTATTTTTGGTAGTTATGATGGTTGTTAAGAAAATTCAAGATGCGGAAAGAACTAGGAGTTTTGACTAGATGGCAAGTAAAATGTTTTAAAAATTCTAAATTTTTCAAAAATATGGCCTGAAATTGATCTAATTGGAGAGATTAGCATATTTCTATTCAATTCATACTAAAATTATTGAAATAACAACTATACATGTTAACCTTACTAAAGTAGATATTAACTCATGTTTAACATCATCTTTAAAACTATGATAATAAAACAAGACATTAATGATGCCATTTTCAAATTATTTTCAACTATTTAATCTGCATGTTCTTAAATTTCCTGTTATCCTGTATACTTTCCAAATAGAGTACTTGACAATCAACAGATTATTCTTTGCTTTTCAGAGTCCCAAGGAACATGATTCTAAAGAAAATTCTCTTGTAAATAAAAAATATGAAATTTACCAGATGACATATTTTGGTATCATAATTTCCTGTTTGTTAAAGGCCATTGCATTGTGGCAATATTATTTTTGTATAATGTAATGTTCCCAAAATGCTCAATAAGTTTGACTGAAGTAGAATGATATTTTTAGACAAAGAAATTCAAATTTGCATTTGAATAGGAGTTCTGACATTTTTGTCATCTGAAAGGAGATAGTTTCTTTTTATAAAATGTGTTTATTTTATGCTTTCATTCAATTTGTGTATTTCTTGATTTTACTTAATATAGACTCTTAGAAAATAGTCTTATATTTGAACAACTCTAAAGATCTTTTATTCTAATTATTACAGGCAATAATTCTCAAAAGTCTGAGTCACAGAATAACAATCCATATCCTTCAATGGAATATAGAATACACCAGTTTGTTCTACTTAAGCAACAGTTTCTCTTGTTATAATAGAAATCTCTAAGAATGAAATTGACACTAGCTATAAAATAGTGCTTAGGAATCAGTGAATATGGCAGGTGTTATTTACACTTCTTTTTTACTTTGCATATCAAGGGCAGACATTGGGCTGAGAAACAACAGTAGATGATTTTTTAAAAAATAACATTATATGCAAAGGATATCTTTCTGTTATTTTTAAAATTCATCCCATATAGGAATAGGACATGACCAAATATAAAATATTGTTTGATTACCAAAAAAATTTCAAATGATTAATTTGTATTTTTCAACCAATTTTAATATATAGATCCAAATATGCTTTAAATTATTTTCAAAGTTCAAAATGAAAATGGTCAAATGTTTAGAATCTTCCGCAGTCAAAAATCATTTCAAATTTTACAGGGAAATAAGGTAATAGTAAAGTGAAAAAATAATAAAATATGAAATTTGGTTAAATTAGCTGACTTCCAAATTAAATTTTGATACATAAACATATGAAATATTTCCAGTTTATTTTCTGAGAGAAAACCAAATACATTTCCTCAAAATAATTATTTAGTATATGCTAATCAAAACAATACAAAGAAGTTAATATGGTTATGAATAAACTAAGAACTAATTAAAAATACTACAGGTCATCCTTCAGCTAAAATACTCAGAATATGTGGATAACTGAGGCTGGAAAAATCCATTAATATCTGCTTTATTCTTGCTGATAGAAATTTAATCATAAAATCTTATCTAAACTTTGAAAAAGCAAAACTAACCAAGTAAGATATTGTAATGATAACAGTTTCCTTATTCTATGCTAAATTTCTTAAGTGGTTTTTTGTCTTTCACTTGCAATAGAATCACTAGAAAAACATCAAAATGTAAATGTCTTGCTCTCATATTAGAATCCCAGGGGCTAAGGCTGCAGGCTATATTCTATACAAACTTTTCAAGTAGTTCTGGTAAATACTAAAATTTGAGAACAGCTCTCTAATTCATCTAGAAATTTATACCTCATACTTTTCCAAGAGGACAGTATAATTCAAGGACAAAATTTAGTTCTTGGCTTTGTGCCCAGCTCCCTTGGGAAAACTTCAGATTTTCTGAAATTATCCCCAAAAATGCATAGTTATTTTTTCTACCTGCAATAAAAGAAGCTGGAAACCAAAGATTACAATCAGCATTCTGTTGTCAGTTTGCCTCCTGGAGAACAAGGATCATTTTGAATTACTGGCCATGTCTTTAAATATTTTATCAAGTATGAAAATAAGTGAAAGCATAATCTATGAGCAGCTGCATCAGCAGAATGGAGGCCGTGCAGGTGGGAAGCAACAAACCCAATACAGAATCAGTAGCAGAGGAAAATCTGAAACCCAAACAATACATATAATTATGTTGTGCTGCCCTTGGTGAAGGACCCTGTTGTGGGCACATATAAATCAATACATCTAGATCATGTTCTTGAGAAAGTAAATATCATCATTTCTGATCAAGTTAAAAATCTACAAACTTTTATATGCCAATTGATGAGCATTGTATAAATGAGTAATCTCTTAAAGAAAGTGAGCTTCTTACTTCAAAGGAAGCAGCACAAACTCTGGGGTCATATCACTTTTGTTTGAGCCTTGATTCCAACATGTTATCTTAAGTTTTATGACTTCTCAGTCTTTTCATCTTCATTCACAATAATAACAGATACTTTAAATTAGTTAATAAATAAACCACTTACAAAAATGCCTGGCACATAAGTGGTTGTTGTTGTTATTATTATTTAAACTAAGATTTAAGGATAAGATTTTATAGCGGAGATCAATGAATACATTTGCTGATATTCCACTCTATGTTTCAATTGACACCACATTGTTGAGGATATAATATAAATGTGTGGTTCCTGAAAGGTGGAAAGATTAGTTTTAAAGTGGCAGAAAGAAGGAAGCTGCTCCAAATAGGATGAGATTCTATATCAGCATAAAAGCAAAACCGAGTTCATTATCAGGCCAACAGCATGGCCTACACGGAACTGAGTACTTTTGTGAAGTAAACAGATGGGCATTAATACCTTAATTTCTTATCTGAAATTCTTTATTATTTTGCTTAATGTCTTTACCATTTACTTGGGAAAGTTATTCATGTTTTGCCTTGGATTATTTTTTTTCTTAATGCTTTGTCTACCAAACTAGGTTATAAGTGGTTTAGTACAAATGTTGTCTTATCTTTCCTTATTATCAGTATAGCATTGACACCAGTAATTTATACATGGTAGATGTACAAATATTTGTTGTTGAATTGGAATCTGTATTTCTGAAACAATTTGGTAGAAATTTTGATTCTTTTTTATCACCACTAAATATTTATTGAATAAACAAAACTAACTAGATACAGCCTGAACATTAGTATTTAATTATCTCTACATTACTAGGAGCTGTTATTCAAATAATGAATTCATTGAGTTCATTCATCTGGCAAGTTCTTTCTTCAGAGCTAGTAAATATGAAATGATAGGATGCTAAGGTACACTGACAAAAAGAACTATCCGAGTTCCATGAGAAGGTAGCAAATAACTGCAATGGAAGAATTTCTGTGATGGATATATACTAAAACCATGAGAAAGCACTATATTGGCATTCAGAAATTATGACATCAATATTGCCTTCTGTCAATATCGTTCATGAATCTTTGAAACTATACAGGTAACAGTCCTGTGACATGATTCTCACTGTCCAGATTCAGGTTGCAGTTTGGCACCACCTGGTGGCAGTTTTCTGCTCCTAAAAATATCAAAAAAAAAAAAAAATTATCCTGTGTACAGTGTCTGAGACATTCAGTATAGTAGCAAAAATCCAGTTATCTCCTGTTGGTCTTGCCATCCTCTCACATCCCTTTCTGAAGATAAGAATTTTAACCCACCACTGTTTGTCAATGGGAGCCAGACAAAAGATGGGAGCAAATTAGCAAATATGTTCTATCTAATTTCATGTTAATTTGGAGTATGTTATTGAAAGCTTTTATTGTTTATATGTTTGACAAAAGGGAAAACATATCCAAGCTATCCAAGCCTTGGGGAAGAAATTTAGGTAAGACTTCTTAAAGGAATTGGTATTCACACAGGCTTACAAGAAATGTAATAACTTGTCCTCCATGTGAAAGCAGGATATTTAAGCGTGAGGAGAAATGCAAATGTCAAGGCACAGAGAAAGTGTGTAAGTACTTCAGAGAACTACATGTAGTTGTATATTTCTAGAACATCCAATTTGAGAAAAGGAAGGAGATGAAGTCAGTGTTAAGCATGAGTCAGAGCACTACTAGTTTTGTAGACCATGCAACAGAGTTTCTATATTTTCTATAGCTGAAAGAGCCATTAGAGAAATTTTTGTGGGATTTTTATCAGTAAAATATCACTATCATAGTAGTATCATAGTAGTATCAAAATTCAGAAAACTGAATTTTGTTTTCTGTAAAATAGGGATAGTACCTATTTCACAGGGTTATGAGTTAGAAAATCTGTGACAGTTTTGCATGGAGTCCAGCATGAAGTAGGTATCAAAGTAGTGACTATGAGTATTATATTATTATTAATATTACCATACTTAGTGATTGAAGAGAGCAAAGCTAGAGACTGAGAACCATAAGGAAACTAAATCAATTACAACTGCCAATTGATTAGATAGAAAATGTAAGGGTAAGAGAAGATATATCATAAATTTCTTGGTTACCCATTTGGGCAGTTAGATATGGTGATGTTCTTCATCAGGAAGTAATAGAGGAAGAAACATATATATATGCATGCATTTACATATATAGGTAAATGTATGCATATGGCAGTAAATAATTTAAAGTAAGTATGTTACATTTGAAACAATGAGCTGATCATTTCATAAATTAACATGTGTATGAAAATAATATGGACTTGGGTTTCTTTACCATGAGAGAAGATGGTAAGTTGTTGAAAGCAACCATGGAGTTAATTCTGTAGGGAGTATGATATATTAAGTTAAAATCTAAAGAATAACATTTTAAGTTGGTGAAGAAGAGAAAATTGAATCTTTCCAGAAAAGCAAAATATTGTTTGAGTAAAAAAAAGGCAAAAGTGAAAGAACTTGTACACAGTGGATAGCAGTTGAATTTGACTGAAGCAGGGAATGAGAATTGGGACTTATTAGGAAATGTTTATGGTACATACCTTTAGGTAAATTGGTTTGACTTAAATGCAGAGAGAGTATTTTATATTGAAGAATACAAACACTAGTACTTTTGAAAGAAGCAGATAGTTGAATCCAATTGAAATTATCATGATTATAAAAGTAGAATAGATAAAAGAGAAGTGAAAATAAAGATAAAGATTCTAATTCTTAACTGCAGCTAGTGATTTTGTAAATTCATAAATATATATAGTTTTATTGATAATCAAATGCATATATACATTCAAATAATTTTGAAAGTTATTCATTTTTTCTGTTTTGCATGTTAATATAACTAGAACTAAGATAAATGCATTTTAACATTACTTTCTTGCATGGAATATCCATGTTCTTTATTATTCTTAGCTTACTCAAAAAATTCTGCATTACCTATAATTAGTCAGTAAATGTAGGTCTGAAAGAATTGAGCAAGATTAAAGAGTGATCTGAATGTTGTTTATCAAACATAAAAGGAAGAGTTGCTATCTTTCACATGTGATGTAGTTGTACTATGTAAGTTTTAGCCAGGGATTCTCAAAATGTTATTGCTGAATCTGTAGCAGCAACATTGCTTAAAAATCTGTTAGAAATATGAATTTTCAGGCACCGCCCAGACCAAATGAACCAAAAACTCTGTTGTAATAAGCCCTCCAGGTGATTCTGATGCAAGCTAAAGTTTAACAACCACTGCTTTAAACAAAGGGGGATTTGTGTTCATCTTGTCCTGTTGATAAAGTTGGTAACTGCATGAGTTCTATTGTCACATTGCTGGATTCAAAATCCAGCTTTGTGACTTTGTAGCAGTGAGAGTGAGACCTAGGGCAAACTTCATAACCTTTCTTCCTTTTACATCCCTCATCTGTAATTAGAATAGTTCCTATTTTGTAAGGTTGTTCTCCACGAGTATTTCAAATGGGGTACAGTATATATGAAGGTTCTGTGTTGGAAAGGAGCTTGACATTTTACCAAAAATTTAAAAAGGCCAAAGTAGCTGAGGAGTAGTTTACAGAGACAGATGGCTTGAGAATAAGCTGAAAGAAAAAGACAATTGCCAGATCTGCAAAGGCTTGAAGAAGAAGATGGAATTCTAAATTCTTGTGAAGTAATTGGCATGTGCAAGGAGGAGAAACAACTTTTTGTTATAGAGAGAAGAAAAATGATAGGTTTCATTAACAATTAGGTTTATAGACTGGTATTTGGAAGACTAGGAACTTGATTCTGATAACTTTTCTCAAGTTTGATGAGAAGACATAAAAGAATTTTAACAGCAGAGTGATATAACCTGCTTTACGTTTTAGAAAAATCACGCTGGCTGATATGCAGAGAATGGATTTGAGTTAGAACATAAGCATTCAGGATACTATTGCAATGGAGTAGACAAGAGTGACATGCACTTGAATGGTAAAAGTCAGCATGGGGAGAAATGGAAGAATATAAAATATATTTTGGGAATAGAATCTACAAAACAGTGATGGATCAGGCATGGAGATGAAGAAAGGTGATAAATCAAGAGGACCTCTTGGATTTTCATCTTCATCAGTGAATAATACTCTTTACTGATGTAGAGAATGCTGAAGGAGGAATTAGTTTGAAAGAAAAGATTAAATTCAGTTTGGAACATGTCAAGTGTGTGTGATTCTGTGTGACATATGAGTTCTTATTATGAGTTAGTTCTGGAGATTAGAAAAGAAGGCCAATATGCTAACTTAAAATATATATATTCACTAATTATAATAATTGTTATTAAGATATGGAAATTTCTTCTCATAACTTCCATTTTCTCTATGAAATATAAGGAAAATTGGTGAGAGGAAAGCAAAAGATGAGAGATTTAAATAGCATGGAGAAGGTGTGCAATGGATACTAGTATTAGAGGCATTGTCTGCCCAGTGACATATGTTCAACATCTGTGACATCCTGACTCATGGAAAAGTAGCATAATTATTTGTTTGTAAATAGGGATGTATATGAACTGCTAAGTGAGGGTTTAACTATCTCTTACTTCTAATCAGTAAAACCGACCTCCTCATGAAGAGGTAGGCATAAAATATAAGATCAGAAGACCCCATGGAGCTTAAATTTACTAGTGTATGTGATTTATATATTGGCTTTTACTAGAGTCTAATGCAGTGAGTGAGGAGAGCATGAATGGAATAACTTGAGACTGGTGATAGTGAGTTGTAGTAGAACCAAAGTGCCCTTCTGAATTCTTTTTTAAAAACAATGCTTAAATGTTGAGATGTATTCACAGGAGAAGTACATGGTAGGATTCATCAAAGAGTTACCCAGCTTGATGCCATGTGAGGAGGGATACTCAAAATTGAGGATATTTATAAAAGAGTGATTAAAATGACAGGGTATGGAATCCAAGATGGTTAAGTATAAATGAGGGAGGGTTGGTAATTTGTGAAAAAGTGAATCAAAGTTCTCTTAATTTTTAAAAATAAAGATAGTTGATTAAATAAGCCATAAAGAAAGGAAATAGAAGGCCTTGGAACAATCTTCTGGATAAGACTATGTTATTATTATCCCCATTGTACATAAAACGGCATCTGAAACACAATGACTACTCTGATTATTCCATTATAACATGAGCAGTGCAGCTATGAGTTTGAGATTCCAAATTAAATTCAATTAGCTTTCTAGTAGATAACCACTCTTTTTACTAGATATACAAATCATAGCTATTCTTTATGTCCAGATTACAGTGGTGTCTTTTTTGGGGAGTGGACCTGTTCATTGACTCTCATGTCTCTGATCTCACCAAACATTTTTATCTAATTTGAAATAACATCTAGCTAAAAGCCATATTATAGCACCTAACTTGTTATTCTTTCAAGGTAAAAAGGAGTGTATGGGAAAGTCTAAAGTTTGTGAGTGTTTTATGGGGAATAATCTATAAAATAAGAGAATTTACAATTTTAATAATTTTTCCAATAAAATCAAAGAATAAATTGATTCACTTGTCTTATGTATAGCATTTAATTTAGTGCCAAAACCATACATTGTTTTATCCAGTGCCAGCTGCTATATCTGACATTTTATAGATAATAAATGTCTATTAAATTGAATTTGCTTGTATATGCATTATCAATCATCTGTGCAAAAAGAATTTTATGAATACTTTTTAATGAATCTCATTTTTTCAAGTGTGTAATGACCAAAGGTATGGTGATTGTCTATACAAAGTCTGAGGGACCATTTCTTTGAGACCATGGAATGCCCCTGGCTATATAAAAGAGCTGTTTTCTCAAATAAATCTAGCAAGTCTAAGAGTCTATTCTCAGTGAAGGCTCAATGTCCCCATATAATTGCAAATACACTTAATAGAGTTTTCATATCTCAACCATAGTCTGGACATTGAACTAAATGTATATATGTTATCTTATTTAATCTTCATTGCAATCTTGTGAGAGTTCCATTTGTTTTTAAAGATTATTTAACTCACTTATTTGACAAATATTTACTGAATACTTACTATGTGCCAGGCATTATTTTAAAATCTATGATTTGGCAGAGAATTAAAAAGGGAAAGTCCTTGCCCTATGTGGCTTACATTCAGATGTATAATAAGTAGGTATTGTACAATAAATAGTAGAAATAAATATAATAAATAGGTGATATACTTAGAGTATCACATTTTTCTTGATATTCTTACAGAATGTATTGCTTTGGTTCATTTGTTTGTTTGCTTAATGAGCCACAGATGCAATACTTAATGCTTCGTATTTCTTAGAAATTCTGAATAATTATTGAAAGCACACTTCAGCTCCAGAAAAAAATTCTGGCAGTACTTTTTTGTTTGCTGCATGGCTTTATTGTGCTCTTCATATTCCCTTTGTCTTATAGTAACAATAGGAAAACTCCAAAAAGCATACTCTGAAGTAAAAAAATGGTTCACCTAACAACGTGAGTCAGCTACAATTCCAGTAGACTTTCTAATCTTGGAAGACTAGCATTATGCCAGCTGAGGTCTTATTTCAGAGCAGAAATTCACAATCTCTGTAGAGATGATTACTTTGGAATCTGAATCAAAAAAAGAAAAGTTTTACATTTCTAATGCACAAAAAGACTTTTTCAAGATGGCTCTAAGGAGGATTTAATACATATGACCAAGGATATCTTGTCAAAGTATTGCTGTCATTACAATCATATTTCTGTTCATGCGTGATTGCCCATGAAACTAATACTTGGAAAATTATGACTGGAACATTCTGTACATACAGAAAAACAAGCTTAGCAAATAGTCTAAATTAAATCAGATATTTATTTCCATGTTCTTAAATGAAAGAATAATATTTTCTTTAAGATTGGATAAAGAGATAATCTTGAAAATTTTAGCACACTGAATTTATTCGAAGAGGAATCACTAGCATTTGTCCAATGAGTCAAGAAAAGTAATATTTTAACCAAAAATAAGAATTACCTGTCATTAAAAAATTCGTTTTGATTTCTACATGGGATATCTGAATTCAATTCTAAATATCTAATCTTAACCTAGATAACTATACTACACTTCACAAAGTAATTTACACTTTTCAAGCTCCCTGTTTTGCCTCATATTCCCCTCTATTATTTTGTTTTTCCAAATTTATGAACTAGGACTATAAACCATTGTCCTTGACAAGACATGGCCATCTCATACATGTACACATATGTATACACACACGTGCATATTCTTTGGATATAATTTCTTTAATGCACACTAAAGTTAAATTGAGAAATATGAGAAATCTTCACGTAAAGCTTTCCAGTTTAGATATTTTTAAATATGTCATTGTTGTCCTGTCAGTGTGTGTTTCCCCTTCTTGGTTTTTTGTGTTTGTTTTTTATGATCCCAGAGCCTTCATTTTCTTCTAAGCAAGCAAGGTAACTGAGAGCAGTTACTGTCTTTGAAAGCACAATATGGACCTCTCCTTCACTAATACTTCCGAAGTCTTATGCCCCAGTCTCCTGAGGCCTACCATCTTAAATAGGATAGAAGGTAATAATGGCTTTTATTTTTGTCTGACAAGAAAGCCTTTCTATAGCAATATTGCAAAACTCACTAAGAATAATAACATGGATGACATAAGACCACCAATTATCAGAACCTGAGGGAGCAGTGGGAGTTATTTCTGGTGCTCTACAGATAATTTTACCTGACTGTAACAGATGCTCAGAAAATTGAAGGGCAAGAAACCACTTTTTTTTTGGTTGATGATTATCAGGCATATATAAGGAAGACATAAGACAATTTCTGTAAAAACATCTTTATTTCCAAATATAAATATAAAATGTATGGATAGTATATAGTTAGTCTTGAAAAATGTAAATAATGAGATGGTTTTTGTTTTTGTTTTTTTTAAATCCCATGAGACTCCAGAAAGTCTGGTAGATTTTTTCCATTGAGTTTGAAAGATTGATTTACAGTAGACATGGGATTTGTTTAGATAAGAAGTAATCAGATTTCACCCAGTCTAAAATTATATTCTTGTTTTCTGAAATGACACAAATGTGATTATACAAAGAAGAGATTTTTTAAAATTTGAATTTAATTTGTAATCAATTTTTTAATAAAAATCAAAATATATACCATTTATCAAAATATGACACTAACCTAGTCTGTACTTTACAACTTGAGACATTATGAATATTCTTAATATAGTATTTAAACATTTCCCTACATTTCAACCACAACATTTAGTAATTTTATGTGGGTAAAATTTACAGCCCAAGAATGTTTTCAAGTTAAGGTTTAGCTTTCAGTATTACTTTTAGAGACATGATGTGAATTTTTATTTAATGTAATCATTTTAATACTATAGATATTCATCATTTATTAACCTAAAAACTGGATTAACTGATTATAGAATTAGATGATTAGGAAGAATAAATCAAAGCCCTTTTTTTAATATTCACAAATAGTGAACAGTTAAATTGATGCTTGAAGTTATAGGCCAGTGAGTGTACCTTCTGATAATTTGTCATGACCTTTTTATGTTCATATTCTCTTTTGGTGAAGTCATAAAAAATGCAATGAAAATGAATCAGAGGGAAGTCTACACTGCTCAAAGTACTTACATATAGAAATAGTTTTAGTTAAAAAGCACAGATTGAATAATAAGAAAATATAAGGAGACTGTATACATTATATTTCTTGATTAGAATTATGAATTTACTCTTGGAACTTGTGAAGAAGAGATGCTATTTATTAAATGTAATCTACCTAGAAAAATGATAGGCAAAAATGGGTAAAGTTGGATTAAGAAGAAAGAGAGAAAACACCATGGAAATTTGTCTAATTTTATTCTAAACAAATTCATCAGAATTAAGTGAACTTATATGTAAAGTGCTTAGAATAGTCCGTGGCCTGTGTTAGGTATATATATGATGAGGCACTTGGGTATGTCTAATAGAATTATTTGATTTATTAATTTTTTAAAAGCAACAACTGAGGAACTTGTCATTTATATAAAACAAGGAGATTTGAATTTTTTTCCTCTTTTGATGTTAGGGATATTATGTATCAGTCCTACCATGAGAAGTGTTTGAATATTTTATAAGTAGATGAATTAGAGTGTATATTCATCAGAATTAAATATTGAAGAAGAATTAAATTAAGCTGGCAACAAAATCTCTTTGACCAATTTAATAGCATGTGTAGCTTAAAGAGGGTAAAGAGAAAAATATCAGCATAATGTGATATTCAGAAAACATTTTTCTTTAACAGTGACTTAAACAAAAGATGAAAAGGAAAAAAATTTTACAGCACAGTTTTTGCATTGTGCCCACCCAAAAATAAAATTATTGAAAATAAAAGTTATCATATTTCGTAGACTTACTTGAATTCTTAAAGTTTTCTATTTTGCATCTCAAAGAAACTTTTTGTTTCCAGTTTTTTAAATTTCTTTTTTATTTTTTCCTTTCTTTAAGGTTTTTCAGTTTTGCCTAAAAATAAGTGAAGCACCAGCAATCTTTAACAACTGTTCTCTACATTTTGATACCATCCTGTGTGTGCCATCTCCTTCTTTCTCTTTAACATGCAGTATCTCCACAAGTTATCCACCATCAAATTCTTTCATCCACTTACCATCAGATTTTTTAGTTAATTCCTTGGAAATTTGTTTATATCCCTAGTTCAGTAGCTATTTTCTTCAAGGTCCATTGTATCTTCTAAATTTCCCAATTGAAAACCCTTTTTAAATATTCTTGCTAATTAACCTCTTGGCATCTTTTGAACACCCAACTCTCACAAATCTCATTCTTATTTTATCTTTATAATTTAACCCTATTGCTATTTTTATTACTTTTGAGAACATGCCTCTCTTTTCCTCATTTATCTTCTTCTTAACCTTCAAATGTAGGTATTCCTTGAGCTTTCTTCTCAAGTGTTTTCATTTCTCATTCGTTACACTCCTGGCTTGCCTATTTTACCCATCCTTTTAACTTCATCTACCCTTTCCTGTTCAAATATTTATTGACTTCTATATTTTTTTTAACTTTGACTATTCCCCTGACCCAGCTTAAGTGCAGAATTTCCTACTGAATTCTTCATCAGAAAATTCCATTGTTTGCAGTGTTGAGCATGTCCTAAATCAACACTCTTGGGCAAATGCTTTGCTCAAGTTTCTTCATCTATAAAAACAGTCATAAAAATTACATGAATTAATATAAAGCACTTATATCTAGTATAAGGGATTATTAAGTTGAGATATTTTTAAATCTTATTCTTAGATTCAGATACTAAGCTTTCTATTAGTAATAGCAGTACACCAGCCTAAATTTATCTTTAGGATTACTGCTCTAAACAATTGTCTGATTCTTCTGTAATCAGTCTGTCCTATTCCAATCCACCTTTGTTGGTACCGGCTATACTGCACTACTGTAATAAGCAACCCTGAATTCTTGATGGTCAACCAACAAAAGCCCACTCTGGCTCATGCAACATGCATAGTGCAGGTTGTTGAGGACACTCTGCCTGTTATAGTCATTCAGGGGTTTGTCAAGTGGAAGTCCTTCCACAGTCCCAGTAGTAGGGTGCAGGGAAAGTTGGAGTTGAACATCACCAATTAAATGCTAAACTTCAACGGAGTGAGATACTGCCAGGTACTTACAAGATCAGAATAATGTGAACAACATAGTAACTATCCCATCATTTTTTATATAACCTTTCTTATTTATGCTTTTTGTTATTTTCCAGATTCATTAGCTTTAGTGACTCTTTTTATCTACAAGCCCACACGTAATAATGTAGGTCTAATGGATTTTCTGGACTTGTCTGTACTACTCTTAACATTTAACAGCTTAAACTTTGGTCAAACTCCACTACTCATCTTAAAACCATGACATGTACTTTTTTACCTCTGAATTTTTATTTATAATATTCTACCCCCTTTACAGTTTTTCTAATTTCTATAGCATTTTTACTTTTATTTGCCTTCTTTTGCTCTGTCCTTAAATAATGACTATGTTTCATTCATTGTTTTTATTCACCACAGGGCCAGAGCTACCATAAGACTAAGTAGAGCCTTTGCACAAGTTAGAGAAAGGTGTCCCTCTGGATAGATGATTAGAAACAGACACTTGCTTTGAAGAGACCACTTAGAGAAAAATCCTCTCTTTATGAAGAACAGATTGTATTCTTTCTTCCCTTCAGTTTCAGTCCTCTTATGTAGGAACAAGGAGCATAGACACCCTTTCAATCCCCACTTTCTCCCATGGGACCTAACATCAAGTGCATACAAAGAAGATGTTTGCAAAAGGAATCAGTTAATTAGTGTCAAGATGTTTACAATAGCTAAAGTTAGCTGAGCTCAGAAATGTTTGAAGGCCTAAAAATTAAAAGAGAAAATATAAAAGAGAAATGAGGCTATGTCTCTCAGGATAACAAAGAAGTAGCTAAAATCAGAGTACAGATGCTTGTAAGATACATGTTATAATGAAAACATCTAAAATCATAATTCTTATATAATTTTTATCTTAGCAGCAAATAAAAGCTATTGATGCACTATGATTGAAATAAGTATATTTTAAGTGTAGTTTTTGCATTTAGTTTCTTTTTTTATGAAAGGTAGAATGCAGCTAGAGAGAGGCCAGGGAAATACAACTAATATAATAATAAATGATTAGAAACCATGACTACTGTGTAGTAAGCAGAAACACATAGTTCTGATATATAAAGTAATACATTTAGAATTTTTCCTTATAGTAACTTTCATCAAACTCACAAAGGGGATCTGTTATTCAGTAAATTTGATGGGAGAACTTATAAATTCAAGCAATAATAAAGGATTGATATATAGATAGGCTGATGAAGAGTTTAAATAAATTTTTGAATGTTCAATTAATAAAGGAACATTCTTAAATCCTTTAATGATTTAGCCTCCATAAATTTGTTGCCTTTTAAAAAAAGATAGTCATGAGCTCTACAAAATGCCCTTTGATGTGGTGTTTAGAGATAAAACAGTAGGCCGGACCCCAGGTCTGTTGGCATGACAACCCATGCAATCCATGCTCTCAGTCTTAGGGCAGCTCTCATGTGATATCTTAATAGGCCTATTAATAACAGTAAAACTTGCAGAACATTAGTTTATTCTAACCCATCAGGTCTTATCTCTCTGAGTTCATCTGTTACTATAGGATGGTTTTATACATTTCCTCTAACAACCAAACTTATTCCTGCCTCATGGTATTTTATGCTTCTTCTCCTCTAAGCAATATTCTCCAAATTACTTGGTTCCATCATTCAGGACTCAGCTCGGTCCTCTCTGGAGAAGTCTTTCTTGACCACCGTATTTAATGTTGTCTTTCCTCTAAACTTTACAGTTCCTCTTTCTCATTTTACTATAATTTTCTTCAGCTCACTTATCACTATCCTAAATGATCATTTGTTGATTTGTTTATTGTTTTCCCCCCATGACAATATGAATGAGAGCTCCATGAACACAAGGGCATTCTCTGCTATACCTTTAGTCCTGAAAATAGTGCCTGCCACAAAGTAGGTACAAAATAAATGTCTTTTAAATGAATGTTAAAATTCTGGGAATGATGACAAAGGGAAGCAAACTTAAATTAAGGAATAAATCCTTTTTTAAGAATTGTTTTAAAAATCTCTAATGTACTGGAATTTTAGGTATTAGTAAACTGTTGAGGAAGGGATTTTGGAATTACAGACCTCTCAGATGCTCTTTAAACTCTTCTAAGTAAACAGTGAACTACTCTATGACCACGGGGGCACTGCTTCCCGCAGTGACACCCAACACTTAAGACCCTTAAACATAGCTTCATTACTAATGACTATAATCAATGTAGATGCTTTTGACCAAAAGTACTTTGTTAATAAGCTAAGTATTGCTCCCTAGTTCTGGACATTAATTTCATGCTATCGGCATATGCATATATTCTCCAATACATTTGTCGACTATACTAATACATGAAAGTATATTAGTATCATGCATTTATATACCGTACCTGCAGGAAGGTTAAAAATCTTAAACTTTAAATTTCTATCATCTCCAGAAATCAAAGACTTAGTCAGAAAAACAGTTTTTTCATACTTTTCAGGGAGATTTTCTTCAATGTTTAACCTACTTAGGGTTTCTTGACATTACAGTTGGTGTTTAAAATTTCAGTTATAAACCCAAACCAAGTTCTTATGCAGCCATATTTGAATTTTACAACTCTTGTCAGTACATTAATCAATAGATTATATGGTATCATTTTTGTATCCCCATGTTTGTGATAATAGAAGCTCAATAAACATTTGTTGGATAAATGATTACTGCTTTACTAACCTAAAATTGCAGATATTAATTGAGTTAAAATAATAAAGCTTGTTAGGTGGTAAAGGAGGATAATAATGATAAATTTCACATTTTGGGGAAGGAATAGTATTTAATACAGAGAAGTTTATTAATAAGGAGAACTTTAGACAGGAGCAGAATCTTTTGTTCTTGTTCTTTCCTTGCAAGGCATATGCCAGAACTCAAGAAGCCATCTGTCCATGACTGCCAACAAGTGCAGTTAAGAATGAATTCTAATAGTAATAGGTTAGCTCCTGGCATTTGTCTCCAGGGATACAACAGTGGGAAGGAAAAGGAAATAAGCCTTTCAGGTTACTATGTTTGGGAAGTCAGCGAACCCATTGGGTTTGTTTCTATTCTACCATTATTGCTATTGTCTTCTAACTTTTGAGCCCTGCAAGCCCTCTTCAGCACCTTTTCCTGGTCCACAATATTATAGGTGTATTCCTAAAATTAACTGTCTACTTCTTCATTTTGTTTTGTTCCCATGGTGCAGTTCTCATACTCCATCATATTAGCTTCTGGGCCTCCTATGTCTTTATCCACTAAATTCTGAACCATACCAGTCTGAAATTCCTCATGTTCTTTTCCTAACCTCCTTCGCAGTTCTCAAGATGATGAAATACTTGTTTTTCAAGTATGATGACATATTTTATTTACAATGCAAGTCATATGCCTATTGTCTCACAAACTCAGAATTTTAAGAGCCAAACCACTTAGTTCTATTCATTCAAATCCATCAATTAATACTTTGGGCCTGAGAAGCTATAAACATTATTCAATCTCATGTTGTAGTAACCCCTAATATGCTAATTATGTCTTTGAAGAATATTTACAAATATTTCATTTGCCTTTTAGCTGTTCATTATTTTTCTTCTACTGATTGACAAATACTAGTTTTGCCTTGTTAAAAAAATTTCAAGGTATAATTGTTCAACTATAATTTTGCCATAGTGTTCATCATTTGCATTGGTAATTTTACATACTTTACTTTTGTAATACCAAATATATGAGGGTTTTATTATTTTTCTAAAGTCAAAAATTTTTAAGAAATGCATGAACCTGTATTTAGAAATGTAGATGCATTGTCTCTTTTTGGAACTGAGCATCCTATATCAATAATACTATATCACAATATTATTATGCAGTAATCTGTTTGGATTAGCCATACAGTATCTTACAACAAAATATTATTGTGTAGTAATCTGTTAGAGAGCCACAGTGTATATTTAGTTGATGGAATAAACCACATGGTTTGAATAATTCAATTCATATAATAAAAATATGATGTTGGTCTTTGCTTGTTCTTTTCATTTGTTTCTCTTAGTTTAATTTTTTTCCTATTTGCCATTACTTTTTAAATTTATTCTGGAAAATCCAAAATAGAAAGAGAAATGAACATTTAAAAAACTGTACCTAGAAAATATTCAAACTACTTAGCACAGTTGTTACCTTTTATATTTTTCCCCTGTAAACATACTCTTCTGAACATATAATATTATTTTTTTCCATATTCCTTTTGTTTCCTTCATGTGCAGGGGACTTATCATCATCTCCTGAATCCAGGCTTTGTAATCTAATTTAGCAAGAAGTGTTTCTTTATTTCTGGTTTTATGAATTTTTGTTTCTATTTATGCCACTGGAAAGGCTCCAGAGTTGAAATTTGCCTGTGTCCCCTACTAGTAATGTGAATCCATATTTGGTACATAGGCCAGCCCAAACTAAACTGAAGATATCTGCTTTCCCTCTCCCATTATGCATATCTTTTTATGTTGATGAATACTTTTTATGTCTGCATTTTCAAAGTGCATTCTTCTTTATGTACTTTTAATTTTTATTTTCTCTTATTAGTGCATTATGACTATACATAATAGTGGAAATCATTGTGACATGTTTGTACATAACTATTTGATTAATCTCATTCCCCAGTGTCTCCCTTTTCCCTTCCCTCTTCCCTCTGCTAATCATCATCTTCTGTTCTATTGGTCTCCCTTCTAGTCCCCCACCCTTTTTTGTTTTGTTTTGTTTACTTTTTTTTGTTTTTTGTTTTGTCTCTAGGTTCTACATATGAGGAGAAAACATGCTATACTTGACTTGACATTCTATTTTATTGGACATTTATGGGTTTTTCCCCCTTATTTAAATTTCTTGTTTTGTTTTGTTTTTGCCTTATAATCAATTGTGCAATAAATATCATTGTAGCTAAATCTGAACACATTGCTAAGTTTTACCTTAGGATAAATACTAAAAGTAGAATTGCTAAGTTCAAATTTAGACATTAAAAAAAAACACTCTTGATACATATTGTCAAATCTTACTTCAAAACCCTATTGCTGAGACCCCCATCAGTGTTATTGAAATTCAGCATCTTACCAGACCCCTACCAATTTTCTCTTTTAGAGTCATTGCTGTTGTAATGGGACTGTGCTTTCTTAACCACATTCAACATTTCAAAAAGTTTCCCATATTTATAAATTCTGTACTACAAAGCATTACACAAATCAAGAGTTTCAAAATTAAAATTTTGGTTAGTACCTTTGCTGACTTGCAACATTTTTTTTTTTTTTTGCTTCTAGTTTTAGATGATGTCCAGTAAGGAAAGAAAAGGAAATCAGTAGTGATTTCCTAGCCTCATCTCTCTCCCCTAAGAACACCTCACTTGACAGCAATAGTTCATAAATTCACCCTTGGTGAGGGCTAAGTTTCCAGAAGATGAAAGTAGATTCATTGTACAAAATCTTAAGTAACACCCTTAGTAATAATGAACATTGAAATTTGTTAGATTGAAGAGAAGTGCACGTGTATAAAACCAAATTGTCATTAAAATATTTATCTATTTACCTATAAATCACTTTATCAGTTTCAGTTAACATTTTTCTTATTTGATTTTCATTAAGTTCTTTATGCCCTTTATATCAAATCATGAAAATTAAGATGCAGAAATCACAAGTACAATAAGGTGTTTTGTAAGTATGTCTTTGGCCTCTTTGTAAGTAAGAGATTAGGTGATTCTTTAGAAAAGTATGAAAATGAAAATTCATATAAAACTGGAGCACGAGATTAATCTAACTAAACCTTAGTCTCAATTAAATTTTGACCTTTCTGTGCTGTCTCATGCCTTTTCTAATGGCAGCATACTGTGAAAGTCATACATTGTATCTTTGTGTTTATTGCCCAAAATCCATGGAATAAGAGATATTTGGAGAACGAGGTATTTCATCATTAAAGGAGACCTTAAAGATATTGCAGTTCAATATGTTTAAAGAGTGAGTCTTAGTAAATGGATGATAACTCTGAAAAGGAAGAAGAGAATTTTTTTTCTTTTTTTTTTCCTCAAAAGTTGCATTTTACTACATGTTATCAAACATAACAGAAAAAAAGCAAATTTTCAGAAGCTGTACACACTGTTCACTGAAAACATTTGTTGAGGCAAATAGAAAAAAAAATTGTTACAATCATAATTTTTCTAACTTTGCACAAAATTATAAGCAGATTACATTCTTCATATTAAACACCTTTATATGCACTTTCAATGAACAGTATATATATA
>CM053400.1:151872460-151985390 GCA_028644305.1 Xerus rutilus
GTATATATTTTTTTATCAACCAATGAACAGTATATATATATATATATATATTTGTATATATTTTTTTTTATCAACCATCTTTACTATACCCATTTCCCTTTCCTGCCCCCCGCCTCCCCCATGTCGCGTCCAGTGTTCCTCTATTTCTCTTATGTTTCCCATTCCCACCTCCCTTATTCATCAGCATCCACTAATCAGAGAGACCATTCGGCATTTTTGTAGCTCTTATTATGTACATGGCATTCTGCTTAGTGCCTTGCTTATGTTTTCTCACTTATTGAATGAGGAAACTAAATTGCAGAAAGGAGAAACAATATCACATGGTTGATTAGTAAAACCAAAGATCGAATCCAGGTCCTGACTCTCAGTGCAGCCTGCTGTTCACTATGTAATGCTGGTTATGTTAAAACCACTTTAGAAATTTACTCTCCAAAGTTTTAAAATTTATAATTATTACTTTTACTGATGCTATTAAATATTTATATCATAAATATTGAAGGGATTTAGCCTTATTTTATCAATTGTCCATAGGCCCTGATAAGAATTATTAGAATCTCCATTTATTGACTTCTTAATTCAGACAGGCTGTTTTTTAAAACAAAAAGAAAAAATAAAATATTTCTATTTTGTAAATGAGGAACCTAAGGCTTAAAGTGGAATAAATAACTCCTCTAAAGTAAGTGAGTTAAGTTGCTCAAAGCTCAGAGTCAAGACCTTGTCTATTTACTTCCAAAATTCTATTTTACTCTGTTGCTGTTTTTTTTTTTAATTCAAAGGGAAATTTTGCTTTCCTGCATTTAATCTAATTAGAAAAGAAATTGTAGAAAAAAAGGTTTGAAAAAAAAATTGATGACTAATTACTCTTCTATGTACAGATATTTACTTTACATTAAAATAACCTGTAAATTCCAGTATGTGTTTTATAAGGATGAATGTTGAAATTGACCCTGTATATCTTTTAAAAGAATGGATGTCGGGGCTGGGGTTATGGCGCAGTGGTAGCGTGCTCGCCTAGCATGCGTGAGGCACTGGGTTCGATCCTCAGCACCACGTAAAAATAAAATAAAGATATTCTGTCCACCTACTGTTTTATTAAAGAACTACAACAACAACAACAACAAAACATCAAATAAACTTGAAATTTATTAATTTGGGACATTATAGAAACACATACACTGTTTTTTTCTTTCATACTCTTTCTGCCTATGCCTTCCTTATTTTGGGGGAGGGAGTGGTAGTGGGATTGAACCCAGAGGCACTTTACCACTGAACCACATCACTAGCCCTTTTTATATTTTATTTCAATACAGAGTCTTGCTAAGTTGCTTAGAGCCTTGCTGAGTTGCTGGGGCTGGCCTTGAACTTGTGATCCTCCTGCCTCAGAGTCCTAAATTGCTGGGATTACAGGCATATGCCACTGTACCTGGCTGCCTTATTTCTCAAAACTAATATGAGTGAAAAGTGGATACATGACATTGTATTTTAAAAAAAAAGATGGATCTTTCCCCTCTTTAAAGACAGATAAAATGCACATAGATTAATAAAATTAACATGTGGATCTAGCCTTTCAGTTTTTTTTTTTCTGATAGACCAAGATATTGAATTAGTAATGAGAGTTCACCTCAGTAGGTCATGCTTTAAATGATGTACAAAAATATTCACTTTCAATTTTTACTCTTCTATTTATGTGTTAAACACTTCTATTATCAGAACCAAATTAAAGCAGAGACTATGACTACTGAGTCAAATATTGATGATATATAAGTTTTCCTATTCCTTCAAAACTAACTTCTTCCTTTACATACTCCCAGGTTTATGGGGCCAGCTAGATAATCTACTTCCAGATTCTTCATTCCCCACCCCCAACCCCTACCTACCACTCCCCAGGAATAGTGAGAAAAATCCAGAGACCTTTCTTCCATCACTCCTACTTGCAGTATTAGTCTTGCAGTAGATCATCAGTCAAGCTCACATGCTTTAGTGATTAACTGCTTTCTGACCATATTATATAGAAAACCAATAACAATTTTTCTTTTAAATGAATACAAGAGGGAAATCCTTCTTTTTGGAAAATAGATCAAAATAAATAATTATGAAATTAAGTAAAGTGAAGTAAATTATTTTTAATTCAAAATAATGAAAGTATCAAGCTGTTAGAATATTTAACCAGTATTATATAAACCCTATTGTTTTTCATAAAATTAGAAAACTTATTTTAAAGAGTGAGTCTTAGTCAATGGATGCTGTGAATTTTACCATTTTTCAAAGAAAATTTCTGCATGCATTTAATTTCTTTTTTCTTTTCTTTCTTTTTTTTTTTTTTGGTACCAGGGATTGAACTTAGGGGCACTCTACCACCGAGCCACATCCCCAGCCCAATTTTGTGTTTTATGTAGAGACAGGGTCTCACTAAATTGCTTAGCATCTTGCTGTTGCTGAGGCTGGCTTTGAACTCACGATCCTCCTGTCTCAGCCTCCCTAAGTGCTGGTAATTTCTTTTTGAAAGCAATGGTAGAGTAAATTAGAGAAAAAAGCTTTTAGAAGCTTTTATGTTACCTAAATGCTTTTTTTCTTTTTTGGTACCAGGGATTGAACCCAGGGATGCTTAACCACTGAGCCACATCCACAGCCCTTTTCTAATATTTTACTTTGAGACAGGATCTCCCTAAGTTGCTCAGAGCCTCACCAAATTACTGAGGCTGGCATTGAATTTATGATCTTCCTGCCTCAGCCTGCCTTGCTGCTGGGATTACAGGCATGTGCCATGGTGCCCAGCCCTAATTACATTTTTGATAATGGCAGCAGAGCATATTCTTTTAAATGATCCCACTGATTTTTCATTCATTTTTTTTCTCCCTATAACCATTGCAAACACGTATCCTCTTCGACAGCAGAAATAAAATCATAAGTCTGATTTTGCTTAGTTGCTTTATGGTTGGCCCTAAATAGTAAATCACATTAAAAAGCATGGTATTGAAAAAAATTTAAATCCTAAAAATATGTTCCATAGATGATAAAATTTAGTTAAATTCCAGATGTTTCATCTAAAATGCCTCTTCTGTCTTTTCCTTTTTACTCTTGTCCTCACTTTTAATGATCCATCGGCTGACCAGTGTCTTTACATCCAAAATGCAAAGCAGACAAATGGGCATATCAGGGAAGAACATGACCAAAAGCACCAGCATCAGTGGAGACATGTGCTCACTGGAGAAGAATGATGGCAGCCAGTCTGACACTGCAGTGGGCGCCTTGGGCACCAGTGGCAAGAAGCGTCGCTCTAGCATTGGGGCCAAAATGGTAGCTATTGTTGGTCTCTCTCGGAAAAGTCGCAGTGCTTCTCAACTCAGCCAAACGGGTAGGAATTTTTATGTTACTTTTGACTTATTATTTGAATTTTCATTAAATATATTTTTTTTCTCTTACTCATTTTATTGCAGTAATGTGAGGATGATGACATGTTCCAGGAGAAAAGGGACATTTAAAACTAGTAAATCTTTCTGAAAACGTGATATTTTTTTTTGCAGTGATCAATGAACCTGCTTCCAGGTGAACCCTGGCCACCATTCTAGAAATATGTGTCTTTCCTCCTCAGGGAGGAGTTAAACTATGGTGCCCCGAGAGCCTGCTGATGATCCTCTGTATGCTATTCTGATCTCAGGGATATTTGCTTTCCTTTAGGTTCCTCAAGTTGGAACCAGCCAAATTAATTTTCATTCCCAGCAAGTTGCCATGAAGATGACACCTCATATTTTGTATGAATAACACAACTCTTTTAGTGCTAACAACCTAACTTCCTTTACAGTTTGTAAGCAACATTTACCAGTAGTATCAATTTTCTCACGGCAGTTTTCATCTCCCTGTTAAAACTTCAGACAGCAATACTCTCCAGCAGCAGGGCTTGGAGGGTGGGGAGAATTTTCTGCTGACAGTGAAGATACTCAAAGCTGTGCTGCTTTGAAATTCAGCTTCTAAATAACATCTGCAAAAATAAATTATATGCAACACTCCTACTCAGAAAAGCCACTGTTAGCAATTAAGAAATTTGTGAGTCAAAGCAATGTCTTTTTTCAAATGGGTGTTGATAATTAAACATTAAATCCCTGGTATCTTGAAAATAATAGCATATCTTCTTAACAAACAAAAGCATGTAATATGGTGTTTCTTTTATAGCAAAATAAATTATAGGCAACTGGATTAAATTTAATTTATATTTGAATACTAGTGTTGTACACAAAAGTAAGGAAAAACTCTGCACCACAAAATAACTTATGGTTATATTAATTCTTGGACACAGCTAATCTTGGTTTTATAAACTATAATGATGATTCTGAAAACTATATAGGAATATTATATTGTGATATTTATTTGATGATATTTCTTATATTGTGGTTATAATTTGCTATGTTTAATGTAATTTTTATTATGGTAATTTTCATTTGCTGTTTTAAAATGTTTCTCATTTTAACATAGAAATAGAAGTTTAATTTGTGGACAGTGGACATATAGATCCCATTTATATGATTTTTAAACTGTTAAAATTTATACATAATTAATTATATTGTGCTAATATGACACCTGTTCTTTTGAAATTGAGGGGTGTTTTTGTACTTCTGTATTTCTCTGGTGGTTAGAACTTTATTGCATTTTCTTCTTTAAAATTTGTGAACATCTTTATATTACTGCTTGAAAAAGTAAAGTCTAAGAAATGTAAAAAATTGGAAACTAAAGTAAACATTATTAAGACTATAAATTATGAGGGAGGAAGGGACAGAGAAGGGCTGATCAATAAATACTAAGTTACAGTTAGGTAGGAACAAGAAGTTCTGGTGTGCTGTTGAACAGTAGCATGACTGTCGATAACCATAATGTCCTGTACATTCAAAAATATATTAGAAAGGATTTTTATAGTTTTCCCCATAAAGAAATGGTACATGGTTTAAGAGATAGATGTGTTTAACTTAAACATTATACAATGTATACATGTATTGAAACATTACACCATACCCCCTTTATATGTACAAGTTTTGTTTTATGTATCAGTTCAAAATATATTTAATTTAACTTTTAAAAAATTAAAACTACAATTAGAGAGATGTGGCTTTAGACTAGCTATTTAATTCCCATTTCTTAGTTTTTAAAAAAATATTGAGCACTTACTATGTTCCAGACTCATCAAGAATAAAGATAAGAAAGGAATTATTTATATGCAAAGTTACATACAATCTAGTAGGAGATAGATTTTTAAACAGATTGCTTCCAAGTGATAAAATTTAAATTACAAAGAAGATGCCTTTTATGCTCAGAGACAAACCAATTGATCCAACCTAGAATTCCAGGAATGAATCCCTGGATGTGATCATCTCAGTGATTAGAGTGACTACTAACTAGGAACAGGACAATTAGAAAGGCGTTCCAGATAGATGCCATAATAAGCAAGGTGTGGATATACACATGAATGATAAGTAGTTATGTGTAATTTTAACATAAAATACTGAGTGGCTGGAGATGAGGCTGATCAATAATTAGGAATCAGATCATTGAGAGTCCATAGGTCATATTTATAGGTGATAGAAAGGTTTGAAAGGTTTTCAGTAAACAATTGATATTGTCCTATTTGTATAATTTGTAGTTTGTAGGCCATTTTGCCATTTATTTTGGTAAAATTATTAACCATCTATCATATGCCAGGGAAAATCCTGGAGAAAACAGAGATCATTTTCCTCTTAGAAATTATATTCTAGTGGGACTATAATAAATAAGTAAATTTAAGTTCATATATGGTAAAGAACATTTTAGAATGATTAGCAGAGCAGTACAATAATTCAAATAAGAGGTAAGATCCTGAACTAAGTCAATCATAATAAAAATAAAGATGTGGATGACAGATTTAAGATTTTTTTATTAGAGATGAATTTAATCATAAAAAGTTGTTATCTTGGGACTGGGAAGATAGCTAAGTGATTATGACTTTGCATAGTATGCACAAGGTCTTGGATTCAATTTCCAACACTGTGGGGTGGAGAGACACCTTGAATTTTTTTCAGTTCCTATGTAATATAGTCAAAGAGGGAAAAAAAAATGTCAAATTTACATATCATTGAAAACCATTTATAATTAAGCATACATAAGATATTAGAAAACTAAAATAAGGCAGTATTTTTAAAGGGCACAATTAGTAGTCACCCAGCTTAGTGACTGGTTGGATATGAGGAGAAAACAGAAGATTGAACATGGCTCCCATGTTCCTTACTTGCATGAATAGGTAGATGGTAGTGCCATTAATGGATATTGAAAGACTAAGAGAAAGATTAGGTTGAGAAAAGGAAGAGGGACAAGTCTGATGTAGAGCACTTTTATAATTTGTATTGACCATGGAAATGTCTAAAACATATTTAAGTAAACACGAAGCTAATGTCAGAACCAGGAGATAAATCTGAGAGTTACAACATCAGGATGATCACTTAAGACCATGAATATGGCTGAAATTGTCTAAAAATAATACTGCAGATAAAAAAATCAGTAGATCAAGACAAGACCCTATGAAACACTGGCATTTTTGAGTTGGGTATAGGAAGAGGATCCCAGGAAGGATACCAAAAAAAGAATGACTATAAAGAAAAGACAGGAGCTCTGTGTGAGAAGATAGTGTCATAGAAGCTGACAGTGTTGGAGAATTTAAGAAGAGAATGGTCAATATTTCTCAATGATCAATTTCATGTCTGGACAGCTTTGGCATATCCCATGTAACTTTCTTTGGCACTATTTTTATCAGAGAATTAGAGATATTTTTATCATACACTGAAATTTGGCGTAACAATGCTCATTTGGCTTGCATGTGTGAGTTGTTACAGATTTTTATCTTCAAAAATATTGATATTGGCAGAATTAAGAAATGTAATCTTGTTCCTTGTTTAACAGCTCTTTCCCTTATATTGCAAAACAAAATAAGTCCTCTTTGTTGTTGTCTTCATTATTTATTCAATGCTATCATAATGGTTGGAATTTTAATTTGTCTTAAAATTTGCAATTCTTCCTACATATCCAACTAATATCTTTGACTAATTGACAATAGAATTCAGATTATCTCTCATTTTAAAACCTTAGTTTAAGTATAGAATAGCCAATAGATGTGTTCTACAATAACTCAACTCCAAACTTTCAGTGGATTTCTAAATTCTGTATTTTTAAGGCTATGTATTTATGTTTTAAGTAAGGCTTTTATGTTTTTTATTTTATTTTATTTTATTTTATTTTATGGCTTATGAAACACTGTAATCACAAGCTCCAACAATATTTAAAACTGGAATTTTCAAATTCAACTATTTAATAATCTGGTCAAATAGTTCAGATATTAAATTATCTAAAGTGCTTATCTAAAGTAATGAACTAGATTTATGATGGTAGGTCCTTTGTTTAGGCAGAAATATGTAAGAAGTACTGAATAACTTACCCCAAACTGAGAAATACCATGCATATTTTCAGCTAGTATGTTTACATTTTCTTTTTTTTTAAATATATTTATTTATTTTTTATGTGGTGCTGAGGATCGAACCCAGTGCCTCACACATGCGAGGCAAGCGCTCTACTGCTGAGCCACAATTCCAGCCCACGTTTACATTTTCAAAGATATTATTTTCTTTGACTTTCCTTACTTCTACATGGAGATCTTCACGTTATTAAGTTAAAGCATTATTTAATCAATGATATTTTTCAATTTTTGAGATGATGTTTATTGTTGTAAAAGTTAATACAACTGCATCACTGTGGATTTCAAGATCAGAAAAAGCATAGTAAATAGCCTGAAGATATGAAAACTCAGCAAAATGGAATCTTCCTGAAGAAGAGTGAAATGGTTCTGGATGATATCACAGTAATCATGTGTAAATGATAACTGGCAAAAGAGAAATCATTTATAAATCCATGTTGGCCATCACACATAGTGGCTAAGTCACCTCTTTTCTGCCACTCCATGTTGTGTTCTCCTTTGTTTGTTAATTAGAAACTCACATTTAAAAATCATCATTTCTAAAGAATTAAGTGTGACTTGATAGACATCATAATCTAACAGAAAGTGTAAAGAGATAAGTAGACTTGGATTCTATTTTTATTGTGGGTTATATAATTATATTAACAACTATAGCTGTTTTAAAAACCTGTCCAATGTAGCTGAATCAGAGTATGTTCATCTGACAGAATTAGCTGTTGATATCCTACAGAGTTTTATAAAGATCAAAAATTGAAATATACAAGAAAGTGCTTTGAAAACTTAAAATCACTTGGTAAATGTAAAATACCAATAGCCAATTCAGCCTCTATGGGGAATCAGGAGATCTCTTTTAGATATGTTGATTTTTTGAGGTGCTTATTAGACATCTAAATGCAGTTGTTTTATAATTAATTGAATGGGTGAGTTTAGAGCCCAGTTGTTGAAGACTAAGGATGCAGTTTTGGAGTAAACACCAGGCAGTTTTTGGAATTATGGAATTGGATAAGATTACTTAGGACAAATTGAATCAAGAAGAAAACTAAAGGCTGAGCCCTGGGACAGTTCAACATTTATAGGTTAGGAAGAGAAAGAGAATCCATCAAAGACTTAAGAGAGAGAAACTATTAGAGGAAATAAGAATCAAAAACAGAATATGGTTTCTTAGAAGTCAAATGAAGAAACTGTTTTAAGGAACAGGACATAATCAACCGCTGAAGGATTCTGAAAGTTTGAGTAAGATGAAAACAGTGACTATTCATTGGATTTGGCAAGATGGAGGAATTGGGTAAAACTTGACAAACCTTGCAGTGGTGGCCAAAGTTCCAATAGGAGCAAGTTAAAGAAAATGAAGCAAGAAGTAAGTCAAAACACAGTAGCACTCTACACTTATTGAGCACGCCATATGTCCTAGCCACTGTTGAAAGCACATTATATGTGATGCAAATTATTTACATGTCAACATCACAACAATGTTATGAAGCAGGAATTAGTTACTATAATCCTCATTTCACAGATGAGGAAACCAAAGCAGGAAAAGGAGGAATAACCTTTCCAAATATACTCATCTCATGACAAGGGTAAACATTGAGTTTCAGACCCATACAGTCTGGATTTGGAGAATTCACTCGTAATTTTTCTGTTATAGTTTAGACTAGTGCTTTATGATAGAACTTCCAGCAAAGATAACAGTGTTCTACATCTGCTGCGTCCAATGTAATATGGTAACATCAGCCACTTGTATTATTGAGCACTCAAACTATGGCTAGTGTAATTAGGTAACTGGATTTTAATTTGTTTACATTTTTAATTAATTTAAATAGGCACAAGTTTCTATTGTATTGGACAGTACAGGTAAAGAAAATTCTAGGATTTTTTATAAAAAAGAAATTTAGAAATAGATCTATAATTTGGTGTAGATGAGATCAAAGAAAATTTTCATTTTTAAAAAAATTAAAGATGGAGTACTCGTGGGAACAATTGGATTGATGAGAGTGCTTTGGATTCAAAGCTTTACATGGAGCTCATCTGTTGTGACCTGTGGGCATGCAGGGATATATGCTCTTTTCAGCTTATGATAATTTATAAGCTCATGTAGTACTTCTTAAAATATCTAGTAACTCTAAACATTTATTTATTTGTCTCCTAGCTAGACTTTCTCTTCTTCTAAGTGTCTGATATAGTATCCAATATAGCACTCTTTAATGAGGCCCATGTAGTTTATGAGGTTACATGATTCAGTTCCCTGAGAGATAGAAAGAAATTATAGAACTTTTTCTTGAAAAGTTTTCTTTTCAGCTATGATATCACTAAAACTGAATATGAGAAAACTGAATTTGAAAACAGACCTCAAAATTTCTCTGCTTATTGCCTAACATAATGCTATCTACTGTAATATAGACAAACTCTGAAAACTTAATGCATAACAAGTTTATTTCTTGAGCAAATATCAGTCCAATAGAGATATTCTTAGTAGGCAGGTCATCTTTCCTGTGGTCATCCATGGTTTGAGGCTCTCTTTACAAATATTTCTTACTTATCCTCTAACATTGTAGTATTTATTGTTATTATTTGTATAAAGAATAACTAGAACTCTTAAAACTATTGTTAATGGACTATCTCTTTACATCTACAAATGCAAATTATCTTGCATCATGCCTTCTCAAAGGTGGAGGCTACAGACTTAATCAAATTCCTAATTTGCTGATGAATTTTCCTGTTTTTTTTTGGGGGGGTGGGCATTACTGGGGATTGTACTCAGGGGCACTTGACCACTGAGCCACATCCCCAGCTCTATTTTGTATTTTATTTAGAGACAGGGTCTCACTGAGTTGCTTAGTGCCTGGCTTTTTCTGAGGCTAGCTTTGAACTCACAATCCTCCTGCTTCAGCCTCCCGAGCTGCTGGGATTATGGGTGTGTGCCACTGCACCTAGCTTAATTTTTATGGTATTTTAATCATTTCCTAAGTCACAAATTGGGCTCACTTGCTTGATCCAAGATATCCGTGCTATTTTAAGGTCCATAATCTTAATTTCATCTGAAAAAGGCCTTTCGTGTATAATGTAACATATTTGCAGAGTCTATGTGATAGTTCACAGATATCATTGGGGGACCATTCTGCCAACCATAATTGGTAATAGTCAATGGAAGTAGAAAAGTGGAGAGATTTAAAAAGTACTGTACACATGTTTTTAAACTTATTATGTACATTCTGTATACTTCCTGGTAGACAATACAAATGGAAGTAAAAGTTTATTTTCATAATCTACCTTTCCTGACCAGAGAACAGATTCAGTTATTAAGATGTAAGCTTTTTAAACATAGAATTCAGAAGATTATTTACCAGTCATTTAAAAACATAATTAGCAATAATATGAATTTGTTGTTTAGTTTTAACAACTGGAAGTATATGCATGATCATCCCCATTTCACACATCAGAAGAGTGAAGCTCAGAAGTTTCATGGTATAAAATTCAGCTCCAAAGCTGTATTCTTATGTGACCCCATTTGTGTCAACAGTAAGTTTTTATAATTGGTTCTTTTCATATCATTAAAAAGAAAAAGCTTTCTTTCAAAAAAGTTTCCAAAGGGAAAGACTTTTAGTATAGAATTTATTTAATTTAATTAGACATAATTTTAAGATGTGAATAGCCAAGAGGATTGTTTATGATAGTAATCAGTAAAAGACTACTAACTGTGAATAGTTATACTATACAGACTTTAATTCTGAGCTGAGAAATACATATGAGGAAAATACCTTTTAATTTCATTAAAATTAAATGTTTAATGTTTTGAGCATAGGAGTATAAACAGAAATGGAATTTTAAGGTAAAAGCTATTTTTAAATAAAATTTCCATTCATTCTGAATAGGTGTATGCTTTTAATTCAACTGAATCCTGTTCCTGCCATCTGCTAGGAAACCTTCCACTTACACAGTTGCTGTTATTTGTTGGAAATCTAATGCAAGTGTGAATAAGTAGTATTACTATGAGTAATGAAGTGCTTTATTTAATGACACTATCATTCACTGCCATATAATATATTAACATAACATTATTATTCAGTAATTATTTATTATTTATTGAACTTTTACTGTGTGACAAAAAACATTGTGTGTGCCAACTCGGATGCTCTTCATATAATGTTCATTCATGTTTCAATGGGAGATAAAGGTCTTTAACAAATAAATAAATTAAATTAATTATTAATCAAAATTACAAAACTTGCCTTGACATAAAAGTACCGGTGGTATCACAGTGTATCACAGAGGATACTAACCTAGTCTGGCTTTCTATCCACAAAGACAAATGACCTTTTGATTTAAATTCTACCATTAGGATCTGAATTTATGTAATGTGTGTACTATGAGCAGGAGAGGCAACAGATTCTAACCTAGAAATATGTTTGGGATTGAAACATTGGTATGGAATCTAGAGTACTATTCTTGGGCATTAAGATTAATATAAGAATGTAATTTCTCTAGCTTTTAGTCCAAGAGTGGTTTTGGTTTTGAATTTGTGTTTGTTCCAGTATGTGAGGAGTTCATTCCTTTGCATTTGAAGCTTCATGGTTGCTTAGAAAATGAAAATGAGGTAAGAGCTAATAGAGCAATATGAATTAAGGTGGGGAAATATTATGATAAGAAAATTGATGGTAAGATGACATTGATGTAGTGAAGAAGAATTAAAAAAATAGAAAGGTATGAAGGCAGGGAAATAATTTTGGAATACCACAGAGAGCCTCTAGGGGACCGAGTTCATAGCTGAGATATGGAGGCATTTTTACTTCAATACCTTTCAGCCAAACCCCTTTCCAAAGTAAATATGGTGCCAGAGGCAGAGGAACAGTGGCCACCAGCTCCTATCATATCCCTTCCATCCCATCGATGTTTGAATTATCTCCTTTTCTTGTTCACTTTGTCTTCCTCCTACTTCTGCCAGCACTCATGTTATCATGGAAGCAGAGCTATCTGTGTCAAAGAGAGGATGAATAATCAATGGTTTCTGACTATCCACCAGCCTGACTTCCTCCTTCCAGTCAGTTGTGAAATGATCTTACTAGGAACTCCAAGTTGATAAAATTCTGCTTCAGTATGTTAAAATAGATTTATTTTAAAAATATAAAGACTATTTAAAATAATACTCTCAAATCTAATCTGTGTTTATTTGACTTAGTTCATTTGGAAAATTCTTCCCCCAAAATAAGAACAACAAAATTATTTTACATATATTAAAATACCTGTTTTGGGGACTAAGGGTATATCTCAGTGATAGAGTGGCTTGGCTAGCATCGCTGAGGCCCTGGCTTCTATCCCTAGCATCAAAACAATTAATAAAATAAAATGTCTGTGTTTTAAAAATAAAATTGTCAATATAAATGAACAGTGAGAAAATTGCCATTCTAAATAACTAAACACAACTATGTGTTTGAGGATCCAGCTCTGGCTTTTTTTACTACTGTCCATTTTAACTTCATCAAATGAACAAAAATAATGGGTAGATTCCCTAAGCATTTCTCTTTTGTTTATAAAATTATGCCGAATCAAGAACAATCTCTAAACTCTGATTGGATTATAAGCTCCACCCTCCTACAGCACTCTCACAATGATCAGGAGCATCATATTCCCCAGTCTACTCCCACACATTAATACTGGCCAGGCTTCAGATCAAAATGGGCCTGGTTTCATTCTCTCAGGCTTTAATCTTGGTGCTTTAAGCTATTGGCTAATTATTCTCCCTTTACTATTAAATTATAATAACTGTTTCCATGGCAATAGAGGTAGTATCTCCACAGCTATAGAGAGATAAGGTGCACTTTTCTACAATGAAGAAGAAAATATATATATATATATGTATATAAAAACATCATATGCTGATTTTCTTTTTGAAGAACAAAAAAGAAACATATAATTGATGTAAGCCATATTATTTCTACCAGGCTTTTTCAATATTTTTGTATTGAAATTCAGTATACTTTTGAACTCATATCTGAAGGATGGAAACAGCACATGATTTTGTGTACTGTCCCAATTTGTCAATAGCAGTCCTTAAAAATATTCACTCGTTCTGAGTAGTATGCTTACTTTGATATATGTAAGAAAGTGATAAATTCAACAGGTGAATTTGTATTGAAATAATTGGAGGCCAGTAGTGTATTGACACTTCTAGGAGTTGCCCCGCTATAATAAGTTTAACTATAATTATAGTAAATATAATTATATATTTCATCTGCATCTAAAGGTGATAACTGAATTCTTAAAAATTGAATTGCTTTTCTTAATAAAACAGGTGGTAAGAATATGTCATGGATATGAAACTGAGGCAAAAACTTGTGGACTTTCCTAAGATCTCTTAGTAATATTAGTAATGATGCAAATATAAAAGCTACTTCATTGATTAATAATTAGGTCATGCTGCCTTTGTGCTAGAAAAGTTTCTGTTTAAATTATCTATATTCTGTGTAGTGCTATTTCCATAGGGAATACATTAGGATGGTAAATGTATATACCTTATATGTAACATCTTTACTTTTTCCAGAACTAAGCTGACTCTTCCTTGCATAATAAGATTAAAATCCAATTTCTGGCTTTTACATGACACTCAAAATGAAATGCCACTATTATTATTATAAAGGTAAAATACATTTAAATGCTTAAAAATGATCTCTTCAAATTAGTCAATAGGCTAAGAAGAAAAAATCATGCATTAGAAATTTAGATGTAAGATAGTCTGCTATTTTCAAATGATCATATAATAAAAATACAAATGTGCAGTTTATTATTCATTACTAACTATATAGGTACAGAACATGAATAGTGTGTCGACCATTTATTTTCATAAGCTCCCTGAGGACAGGGACCACATTTATGTTTGTACTATAAAACACTGACTAAATACTGTCTGTCACGAAATCAAATATTTACAAATTATATAACAGACTAAGGAAAAGAGATATGTACTCCATCATGTACTTTTCTTTGGGCTTGTTTCTAAACTGAAGAAAGATGCCAGCACTGCAGATGAGGAACTCTAAAGATGTGTCTACCATACAGAAGCATGTGAGAAACTATGAAGGCTAGAGTCTTGAGCCTGGGAGACTGAGTCTTCTTTGCTATTATAACAAATGACCACAAATTTAGTGGCTCAATAAGCACAAATTCATTATCTAAAACTTTATATAGGTTAAAAGTCCAGGCACACTGTGACTCAGCTGGTTCTCTGCTTACAGTCTCACAAGGCCAAAATCAAGGGATGAGCAGGACTGTGTTCCTCTCTGGTGGCCCTAAGGATGAATTCTTTTCAAAGTTCATTCAGGTTATTGGCAAAATCCCATTCTAGGGGTTGGGGTTGTGGCTCAGTGATAGAGTGCTTGCCTCACATGCATGGGGCACTGGGTTTGATCCTCAGCACCACATAGCTAAATAAAGTAAAGGTATTGTGTCCATCTACAACTAAAAAAAATTTTTTTTAAAGTCTCATTCTATGTGGTTGTGGAATTATTGAAATTCCGTGTCCTTATTGGCTGTCAGCTGAGGGTCATTCTCAGCTTCTAGAGAAGCTTGCATTCTGTGGTACCTGGGTTCCTTCTTCCGTTTCCAAAGCCAGCAAAGCAGAGCAAGGCTTCAGGCTTTCAGCCTCTCTGACCTCTTCTCCTGTGTCATCTCTTCTCTGCTTCTTTCTTCTGATGAAACTCTATAATTGTCTTACTCTTCTGCTTTTAAGGACATAATTACATTAGATCCATGTGTATAATCCAAGACAGTCTCTCAGTGTTAACATCAGTGCTTACATATTAGCTTTTACTTGCTGGAACCAAAATACCTGACGCAAATAACTTAAAGTAGGAAAGGTTTATTTTGGTTCACAGTTGCAGGGGTTTCAGTCCAACTCCATTGCTTTGGGCCTGAGGTGAGGCAGAGTACCATGGTGGAAGGCTGAAGCAAAGGAAAACTGTTCTGCTCATGGATAGGAAGCAGAGAGAGAAAAAGAGGAAGGAGCCAGGGATAAGATGCAGTTCCCAAGGGCATACCCCCAATAACCTACTTCCTCCAACCATGCCCCACTTGCCCACCATTTTCACATCCTCCCAGTAGTCCATGCAAATTATTAACTCATCAAATGATTAATCCTCTGAAGAGGTTAGAGCCCTCATGATCCAGTCACTCTGGATCAATGTCTCCACCTCTGGACATTGCTACATTGGGAACTAAATCTTCAGCACATGAGTTTTTTGGGAAACTCTAAAACCAAACCATAATAACATAGATCAGTGTTTGATTGAATAACCACAGAATGGAATCTTGAGGTGGCATCTTGAAAATTCTGCCTACCTAGAACTGTAGAAACAGTGAAAGGTATTTTATAAATAAGAATATTTAGTTTCCTATCAAAATCTAGATCTTCTTGTTGCTGTTGATATATCCTTAGTGAAGTTGTATTTAACTGTTCCAATAATTTATTTACTATGTATGCCTCAGATAATTAAGAAAAAGATTGAATATCCAATTATATATACTTCAAACAGAGTTAGAGGATGTACCATCATGGTGGTGGCAACAGCAGTTAGCAGAAAAATCTCAAAGAAGTTATTAAATAAAAAGAGAAATTATGCTCAAGATGTACCTCTTGAAGTAGAAATTCTTCAATTATTGCTCACTTTGGAGCATGTAGATTTTGTTTTTTAAGAATGAGAGTATCTTTATAGTTGCTGAAGAATATCAAGATAAAGAGTGATTTTCACATTTAATTGACCTGAATAGTTTGATTCTTGAACCATGGTTCTGGTAAGATCAGAGACGATAGCCTTTCCTTTATGCTTCTATGTCATTGGACTCAGAGGAATTAGAGTCAGAACAATAACTCTGATTAATCTATAAAAATTCAAAGTTATTGCCTATTAGTTAAGAATCAGGATCCTTCTTGTTATCTCATTTCAAGGAAAACAAAATAGACATTTTAATAATTTGGTAATAGTGACTGCACGAAATATCAATACAATGAGAGATTTCTATAAACTTCTGGTTATTGTTCAGTTCTTCATGCTCTTGTTTGTTATTTAATTAAGGTAGATTCTAAGGAAATATCTTCTAGATTTTTACTGAAAAATAGGACTTTTATGCTTTGACTAGGCTTTAATAGTAATAATGCAGAAGACTCAATTTTTATTTGATAAAATAAAAGAAAGGATTTATAACTAATTTTATGTAACTCTTAACAAATATACACAACTTTCTCTTCTGGAATGTATAGTACCTATTTTATTACTTGAGCCACTGAAGTATCTTAGAAAAAATACAGTAAATTAATAGCAAATTAATTTCAAATTTAAATCTCTGATGACTAACCCCCCTATTGCTTAAATATAATCACTACCTGGTCCTTCTAGGAAGACGGGAAAAGTATTTCCCTTTCTGTTGTTTTAATTTACAAAGCCAGTATCTGCTTTTAATTTTATTAATCAAAATAATACCTATAACTATAATAGAAAATAAAAGTACCTACAGATCTTTATCATCTTGCGGGGAATTCTGTTGAATACTCTCCTATTGCAAAGATTTAATTTAATACCCTATTTAAAAACATTCAGGTTTTTTCTGTACACAGTGAACATCCTCATACTGATCCTAGTGTATGTATGATTTGTCTTTAGGTTAATTCAGCAAGTAGTTAGCTAAAAGGGCATGTTCATTTTTAATTTTGATAATATTTTAAGTTTCCTTCTAAAAGTACTGTGTCATTTATTCTTTCCAAGACAATCTGAGACAATCTGGGCCATGCTACTTGGTTTTCTCACTTGTTTCTTTCTTTCTTTGCCAATCTGGTACAAATTTTTGTTTTCATTTTATTTAGTACTCATAAAACACTTATTGAATTCATTATTTAATTATTGGTAAAATTAAGACCAATTCCTGTGCTTATTGGTTAATCATTTTTATTTCTCTTTACATGTGAAATACTAGTTCATAGTTTTTGCTTAGTTTTCTGGTTCTGTGTTATATTTAGTAAAGCCCTTTTCTCTCTGAAACTACAAACATATTTTTATATTTTGTACTCATATATATACGAAGTGTTTATGTTTTTTCATGCATCTGGAATTTCTTTTGTAGATAGTGAAAAGTAGGGATCTTAATTTTTTCAGATGGATAATTAGTTGGACCTAGGTAATACATTTGATACCTCAAACTTTGTCTATTGATCTAAAATTGCATCCATGGTATGCATTAAATTTCCTTTATTTTTGCTATTTCTGTTTTTTCAGTTGTGTTCCATCCATGTTGAGTCAAAACAATACCACAATGTTTCAATAACTAGTTCTAGCTTTGTAAGTCATTTGGTCAACTGTTTAGGGCAACACTACAGTCATTATTCATCTTCAAAATTCTCTGGGCTAATCCCTCATAATTTTTTTCTTGGTTAACTCTAAAGTTAAAATTGCATTACAGTTCCCACTAAGCTAGAGCAAGTTGGCATGTTTGTAATATTGATTCTTCCTTTTCAGTATGAAGGTTTGTTTTTCCATGGATTCAGATCTTCTTTCATGTCCTTCAGTAATATTTTGAGATTTCTATCATCCATCTTTCAGATATAAGTTTTTAATTTTATTACTAAGTATTTTGTAACTTTGGTACTATTGTAAATACCATATTTCCTATACATTTTTCTAACTAGTTATTTTTGGTATTTAAGAAATTATTGATTTGAATATTGTTTTAAATTTTGTCTCAGGACATCTTATTGAACTCTGATTAATTCTAACAACTTTTCTCATTAATTCTACTAGTTTTCTCTTTGAATTTCCTAAATACACCTCAGATTTGAAAATAATGATTTTTCCTCTCTTCTTCCAAGTGTACTTTCAAGGTGAATCTGCTCATATCTATCAAATTAATTGAAGCAGTGACTTGAGATATGTTTGGAAATAATATTGCATTCATTATCTGCTACTACAGAAAATAGATCAATATGACTTGCTGCTTTCTTTAAAAAGGAAGGAGAAGCAGCATTATTTTCCCTTCCCAACCCCAGACATTCATTATATAAGTCATGTTTTAAATAAGGAGGCAAAATTAAGCTTTCATTTGTACTGTATCATCTGTAGTTCTTTGAAGCATAAACTTTAATCTATGATTCATTGCTTTTTAAGGTCATTGAACTATTTAATGTATTAATAAGGCATTGGGTCTTTTGCCAATCTATGATCTATTTCCACTATCAATATTTTCAAAGACATGAGAAGGGAATGTTTTAAATGTATTAACCAAGTGACAAGAACAAGGGCAAAATTAACCAGAAGAATGATCTATGAAGGCTTTTTTTTCCTGTAACACACTCACTCTTCTTATTTACATGTGCTACAAAGTAGAAGTGGACAATACGAGGCATCATGAAAAAAGAATTTTGTTTTGTTTTGTTTTTAACCTAAGACAGCATTTCTCAAAGTGTATCTTACAAAACTATAGGTCTTTGGATGCTTCTGAGTGTTATGCTGGAAAATATAGTTTCATGATCAAACAAGTGCAGAAAAATATATAGGTTAAACAATTTTAATCTATTGTTTTAAATTGCAGGACTTCATAAAGTCCTTTGTTATGTTTGGGTGCTTTGCAACTCTCCAAAATATAGGTAAAAATGGGTAGCTTTTTCCTAACTTACTTTAATCAAATAATCATTTATTATTTATCTGTGAAACATATCTTGGAATTAATGTGCTTTACAATATTTTGGAAAACAGCTAGACATCCTTCTTTTTACTCAGGTATATATCACTGTGATAAAATATCTGGCATAATCAACCTAAAAGGAGCAAAGGTTTCCTTTGGTTCATGGTTTCAGACCATGGTCACTTGTCCCTGTAGCTCTGGTTCTATGGCAGCATAGTATATCATGGCAGAAATTGTGGAGGAGGCAAGTTCACCTCATGGTGATGAGAAAAAAAGAGGAAGGTGGAGGAGGGGCCAGGTTCCAATATCTCTTGTAAGGACACACCCCCAATAACCTAACTTCCTTCCACTAGGCCCCATCTCCTAAAGGTTCCACCACCTCTCAATAGTGCCATGGGCTGAGGATCAAGTTTTCAATACGTAGCCCTTTAGGGAACATTGAAGATCCAAACCATAGCAATCCTCAAATTTAAATTGCAGCATGTGTTTTTAAGAAAAGTAGTGGTAAAAGAAGTAGACAAAATCTTTGTGCTAATTAATTCAGGGTTCTAAGATATTGCTTGTTATCATTGTAAGGTCTTTGAGAGAATTAGAGTTCTCACACTCAAGAATGCCATGACTAAATGACGCAAGTAGGTAGAACCAGAACACCGTTAGTTCAAGCTTCCAATTCTTTCTGCTGTAGTTACATCCTATATAAACCAAGCATAATCAAACTTATCCTGAGTCCATTAAAGATGCTATCATTAATGTAAAATTTGGGGGAAATATATGTCCAAGGGTAATAGAAAAATTTCACTAGTTTTATAATTACCACAATTTTTCTCTTAAAAGCAATTTTATTGTAGAAAATTTCATTATTATTGCATTTAAACCATAGAGGAAAAGAGTATAACCCAGGATTTTATGAAAATAATAGCACCTTATTTCTAAATGTACCTAATTACAATTGAAAATATTTTTATTTTTATTTATTGATCTTTGAGCAACATTGTTCTAATGTAATTCTTTCTGTACTTCAGAATTTGTAGTTTTTTTCTGAAAGAATGTTTATTTTTTCTCCTTAAAAGTTAATGATGCATTTTATGCCACTTCAAATTAATGCCTGCTTCAAGGCAAATATTGGATGCAATGTGAGGATGGTGAAATAATTTTATCTTGAATCTGTTTTAAATGGTAGGTTTTTGCTTTTATGCTAGATCCATTTGGGAACTGTTTTCCTTGTAGAAATATTCTACATATTTTATTATATGGGAGAAATTGTGTTTACAAGTTATAATTTTAACCCTGAGGGGAAATTATTTTAATGTAGCATTGTTGTGGAAAATTTAAATCTCACTCCTGTTAGTATTTAGTAATATTTTCATTTGATTTATTTGCATGTGTTTATGTGACAGCCAGCAAAGCCAGAAAATGGTGTGTTGCAGCTCTTGATGGTGGACAATGCTCTCCACATGTCACAGCAGACCTTAGCAACTTACTACTAATTTCTTCTTTCCAGGTTCTTGGCAATAATGGAAGGCAATAATGAAAGGAGTAGGACTTACTCAAGTAAGAAGAAAAGGGGCAGAGTTCCCTCAGGGGAAAGAGGGGACCCAGTAATAGGTTGTCACTTGAGTGTGCTAGTCTATGGGTTCATATAGCTCTTTGGTCAACACTATTGGTCCAAATTTATACTAGGCAGGTCTTGGAATATATCAACCCTATTGATTAACCTTTGAATCTGAACTTGCCTGAAATCTCCGTTTGGGTCTGCCCTCACTTTGGTTTACTCACTGGTCATTGGGCAGGGTGAGGTCACCCACACTCCAGCCCACCCTGTCCACCACTCCATGGCCACTTCTCCCTTGGGATTAGGGGCTGGCTTCAGGTCTGCATGGCTGAGAAGCCATGTTTATTGGGACAAAGGCTTGGATTCAATATCACTATACTTTAATTAAAATAATGATAGTTTTAAAAAATTGTCATTTTTATAAAAATGTTGATTTTAAAAGCTTTATTGAGATTTAATTTACACACTATACCATTTACATTTAAAGTGTACAATCCAAGTTTTTAGTGTGATGATCTCCCCAATTTTAAAGCATTTCATAACTTCAAAATGAAACTCTGTACACTTTAGCTGTCACTCCCATACCCTACCCATTCCTCTTCCTCTACCCCTAAGCAACCACTAACCTAACTCACTGTGTCCTAGATGTCCCTTTTCTGGACTTTCATATGAATGGAGTCATAAAATATGTAGTCTTCTGGAACTGGCTTCTTTTACTTACACAATATTATCAACATCCATCTATATCATAGTATGTTTTTGTATTTCATTCATTTTTATGTCTCAAAATATTCCATTGTATGGTTTTGTTCATTCATTCATTCGTTAATGAACATTTGGATTTTTCCCCCTTTTGATTATTGTAAATAATGCTCATATGAACTGTCACGTACAAGTGTTTGTGTATGTGTATATGTTTTTATTTCTTTGGGTATATACCAAAGATATAGTAAATACATGTTCAGTCATTTGAGGAACTGCAACACTGTTTCCAGAGTGTTTGTGCCATTTTACATTCCCACCAGTATTTGAGGGCTCAAATTTCTCCATGTCTTTACCAACATTTGTTCTCTCTATTTGATTCTAGCCATCCTAGTAGATATAAAGTGATTTCTCATTGTGGTCTCCATTTGCATTTCCCTGATGACTAATGATGTTAAACCTCTTTTCTTGGGCTTATTGGTCATTTGTATATCTTCTTTGGGAGACATGTTTGTTGAAATCCTTTGCCCACTTTTTAATTAGTAGATTGTGTCTTTTTATTGAACTTTATGAGTTTTTATGTACTCAGGATACAAGTCCCCTGTCTGATATATAATTTGCAAGTCATTTTCCTAATCTTTGGATTGTCTTCTCACTTTCTTGATGGGGTTCTCTGAAGAAAAAAGTTTTTGATTTTGATGAAGTCACATTTATCTATGGTTTTTGTTACTCAAAGAATCCTTTGCCAAATACAAAGTTATGAAGATTTATTGTAAGTTTTTTCTAACATTTGCATAGTTTTAGCTCATACTTTTAGAACTTTGATTCATTTTGAATTAATTTTTGAATATGTTATGTAATAAGGGTTGGACTTCATTTATTTGCATGTGGCTATTTAGTTGTCACAGAGACATTTGTTGAAAAACAATGATCTTGGCACCTTTGCCAAAAATCAGTTGTCCTTAGATGTATGGGTTTAACTTTAGACTTTCAGTTATACTCAGTTTACCAACATATGTCTTTATGCCAGTACCAGTCTTCATTACTTTTATTCCTAGTAAGTTTTAAATCATCAAGTGTGAATCATTTTACTTTGTCCTCCTTTGTTAGGATTATTTTGGCAGTTCTGTGGTCCTTGTAATTCTATCTGAATTTTAGAATCTGCTTGAAATTTTCTACAAAGATTTAGCAGGAGTCCTTATAGGGGTTGCATTGAATCTGTAGATCACTTCCGGGAATAATACTACTATTATAACAGTGTTAAGTCTTCTAGTGTAAGTATGGGGTGTTTTCCATTTATTTAGATCTTCTTTATTTTAACAATGTTTTATAGTTTTCAGAGTGCAAATTTTTCACATTTCTTATTAAATTTATTCCTAAGAATTTCTTAAATGGTTACTTTTTTAGAATTTTCACTGGTTTCACTGGGGAGCAGGTGTGCAGAGCTCTTCATGTTATTGTACTGGGAATGGATCAGGATAATATTTACTTATATATTTTGTCAAAGGTCACTGATTTAAAATTAATTAGTATAGCATTTCTTATTTTAAATTCAGGTCTTATTTCACTGAGTTAATTCTTAATTTCAGTCCATTTTAAGAGTAAATATTTTAAAGTATATCATTTGTTCTATATCAAATTAACCAACTTAAAACAAGTGATTTTTTAAAAAGAAAGTTATATAGCCAGATATAAACAGGATAACAATTCTATGACATGAAATTTAGGCATACATTATTTCTGTGGCCCTGTGTTTTCTCAAAGTCATCAAGTCTATACTCAGAATACTCATACTAGTTGGGTTATATGCTTCTAAAGAGCAAAGACTTTGTGTTGTTTAAGCTCTTATAAAATTCTACAGTCAACTTCACATGTGAACCTTTTTCATATAATTCAAATTACTTATTGCCCAACTAGATTAAAAACTAGTAGGAAAAAAACACCATTTATTATAATTCTTTTATCACCTTCATAATATCCAAGACAGTATTTTTATTGGATAGCATAAAGGATATTTCATGCTTCATTGGTTATAAATATTGTTTCTGATAGTATCAAGATAAAAGCTTTCACTGAGTGTAGACGTAAGCCTCTCTAATTTCTCTGTTAAGATCAAAGTTCAGAACTGTTTCCAAGTAGATCAAAGAAGTTTTTGGTGGTATCAGCAGCTTCTATTGAAGGTCTTTATTTTACTTTGGTTAATACTAAAATTTGCAGTAAGAAATTAAGATAAAGTGATGTGTTTCCTAGTAAAGTAAATCTTAGTAAATCAAAGATTGATCTTTAGAAGTAATAAAGAACAGGTCAATTGAGACTCTGCCTCCTTTGAAAAGTACTATTTGGGAAACCTTTCAATATATAACTACATATCTGTCAGGGTAAGAAGTCAAATTCCAGCAAAAGGTTATAACACAGCAGGAAAAAGTAGAAAATAGAAAATTCATGGTCTTCGAAATGTTTTTATTTTATTTTACTTATATTATTTTGAGTGTACCAATATTATTACCTTGCATCTGTTCTGACCAGTGGGTTATAACATATTTCAATGTTAACCCTGGTTTCTGTGAAGGATAATTGCTGTGTCTTTTTATACATATGAATAAATGAAAATGTGCTCAAATTTACAGTTATATTTTCATTTCACACCAGAAACCTAATTTTAATTCAATAACCCTTAAGGAATAAAGCATAAAATGTTATGTAAGCCAGTAATTAATTAAAATTTATAGTACACAAAAATGATTCATTAAACTTTTATATTTTTCTTCCTGGTATTAGTGGATTATGTATAAATTTTTAGCAATCTCAGAACTCTGTAACCCTTCAAAGCTGTCAAAAAGTGAAGAATCACTTAACATGCCCCAATAATATGTAAGTTGTTTCCAAAGGGACAAAAGCCATTTATCATTTCTAGATTTGGCTGGATCAGTAGTATCTGTAGCCCAAATGCCAAAACCCTCACAAAAGACACTAATGCAAATAATAAACAGTATATGACTAAATGAGACCCTTTAGCTAAAGAAATTTGTCATTAAAACTCTAAATGATGTAATAAACTTGAAAGAGTCAATGTAAATTCATTGTTTTCCCCCTCACTAAATATCCTCTGAATTATGATGTATCTACTACTCTTCCCTCTCAGGTATCTGACTTCTACCATTACCAGGTGGGGAGTCGGGGGTAGAGTATACAGAAATAGTTGAAAACAGTAGCTTCCTTTGTCTAGAGGACTGAAAACCACATTACCTCATTCTCAGAACTCTTAGGGCCCACTCTGGCCCTTCATGTTAATAGTCAAGCCTGTGACTGCTGTGTTAATACCATCAACCAACTATACCCATTTCTTTTATGCCTTACCTACTCATAGATTACTGGTTTGCAGTCCAGAAAAGGTATATTACAGAAAGCCAGATTATTTTCCTTATCTGTATTAAATAATATTCGATATTCCATCTCCATATCCTATTCCAGTATCAAGTCAGGATTCATTGTTTACATCCTGAAAAGGCCATAATCCTAGAGTAAATTCCAGCAATCTGCTACACTTTCCAAAGAAAAGGGTATATAGTTCAAAGGAAAATATGTCTTGAAGAAAAATAGAGGAAAGAACCTATTTCCACAGGAAGTTTTAAGGAAAAGGAAGAAAAAGATTAGAAAGAATGTATTGAAGGACTCAGAAATGGAATCCAAGCACTAGTCTCAAGTCTCAAGTTATGTGATTTTAATATGTTATCTCTTAGAGAAGCCCAATGTTTACCTTTAGAGAAAAAGTAACCTACAGAAATCTTTGTATGAGTCTTGCCTTTTTTCCCCATACATTTACATGAGTCAAACTCTGCAAAATATGAATTTAGGGAATAAATATTCTTAACACTTTCATATAGGCACTCTGTTCTTTGGTTTGTTATTTTGGTTAATTCCTCCTCACGGTAAGAATTTCAATTTAGTGCTTATAATATGAACAATATAATGATGTTTGACTGTACTGTTATTTGAGAATAAACCTCAAGGAACACAGTAATGTGACAGGCAAATAGTGTCCTGCTGCTAGTGAAATATCATTGCAGTTAAAATAGCCTTAGAAAATAAGTCTGTAGGTGAAACTGAAACATTTCAAAGCTGCAGTCTTTTATTCTATGACTACATTCAGATCCAATATAGAAATGTTACTATTTTTATTTAGATCTCTATCTACTTAAACTAAAACCTCTTGCTTTCAATATTAAAAGCCACACATTATGTATTTCTTAAAGTTTCATTTGTAAGTATGAAATTCATTTTGTTTAGCTGAAGGTTTTTGTCTTACTTTTATGTATATTTTTAATTATTTTAAATGATCTTATGATCAAGAAAATAAAATGTAATTACATTTTAGGTATGTTGTTTATTCTTTAGATATTATGAGTAAGACCTGCCAACTCTTTAAGACTTCACTTTGATAAAATATATCTGTCTTGGTTGTTTGAAAAAACTGCTTCTCTTAACAGAAGATACTTTCTAATATCACCTATAATTCCTTCTCAGAAATTCTCATTACTGAAGATACAAATAAGAGAAGATTTTTAGGCAATGGTTACTGGGGATTGAACCCTGGGATGCTCTACCACTGAGCCACATCTCCAGCCCTTTTTTTTTTATATTTTGAGATAGCATCTTGCTAAGTTGCTTAGGCCCTCGCTAAGTTGCTGAGGCTAGCCTCCAACTTTTGATCCTCCTACCTCAGCCTCCTGAATTACTGCAATTACAGGCATGCACCACCTTGCCCAACTAGAGAAGACTTTTTAATAAATTTTTTACTGTGAAATAATATTTGGACTCACAAAAATTTGCAAAAATAATACAGAATCTCATATACTCCTCCCCCAATAGTAACGTTTTATATAACTGTAGTATGACATCAAAACCAAAATTCTAAATTGTTTCAATAATGTTAACTGGATAATAGACTTTAGAAGTGATGAGTAAATGTGAGGAGGAGTCTAGAAAGCTTTCCATATTTGATATTAACATGATAAATTTGATGATTGTCTTTGTTTTCTTGAACTGCCATAAAATGAATGCCAGACTGGGTGTCTTAAACAATAGGAACAATAGGAATTTATTTCTCATAGTTCTAAGGCTAGGAAGTCCAAAATCAAGGTGCCAGCAGATTTAGTTCTGGATGAGGGGCTGTACCTATGTCATATATGACTGCCTCCTTGCTGTATTCTCATAAGGCTGAGAGAAAAAAATTGAAGCAAGTTCTGTTGTCTCTGTTTATAGCACTAATGAGGGTCCTACTCTAGTCATGTGAACCTAATTACCTCACAAAGGCCCATTTCCAAATACTCTCACATTGTGGGTTTTGGCTTCAGTATATTAACTTGGGAGAGACAGTGCAGTCCATAGCAATGGTGGACACCTTTATCAAAATAGAGACTAGAAATAGGGAATACATACGAGAAAAGAAATACCACTTCCATCTTGGAAATGAAAATTTTTTAAATGCCTGTGGAGAAAAGTAGGAGGCAGTCCAGAGTTTAGGGAATTGGCTGGCTTGCAGATGAAAGAGATCTAGGAATCATCACAGATAGTAGTGTTTATAGGATGGGATATGGCCTACCACTATGTTCAGTGGAACAGTTCTTATACTGGTTGATAATGAAAGTTGCTGCAAGGAAAGTTCAGTTTGGGGACCACATTTGTTAGGGAAGATTTTATGAGAAGTGAAACTTTGACTTTTTAGATAAGGCCTATATCTATATGTGTATATATACAAAAGTATGAAGTTCATCTGTCTAATTTTTTTATGTAGCACTATCCAGAGCTAAAAGTTCCTTGTGTTCCCAGTGTCCATTTCAGTGTTTTTCTTTTAGTGAGTGGCTTAATTTTAAGGGCTGAGTATTTCAATTCATAGAGTAAATAATAAGCATATCTAGTGTTCATTATGTTCCAGACATTATAGAAGATACTAGATAGCTGAATATAAATAAGATTTATAATTTCCTGCCAGTGAGTCACACAATATCTATCATGTAAGTTAGGTATAATATATGCCAAGATGAGAGATGTGAAATAATTAACCTTGCTGTAAGCATTTCGAGAGAGATGGTATCTAAATGAGAGTTTGCTATGTATTTGTGGGAAATGGCTCACAATATGTTAAGTTTAAAAATGATATAAAATTAAAGGGTGTGATTAAATTTTTCTTTTTGTGATTATTGATAGTAAACATATCAAAGGTAATATCCTTCATTCAGGCAGTGAGAGTATGAGGATTTATTCTACTAGATTTTTCACTATTTTCCAGGTTTTCTATAATAAACATACTTTAAAATTATACATTCCTTTAAAATTATGCATTTCATTATATTCTTAAAGGAAAGATGCAGCAATTGTATGTGCTAAAATTGCTAATGAGTTTAATCTTATCAGTTAAAATGTTGTCCTTTTACAGTTGCTTTTCCCCTGGCTTGTCCATGTCCATAAATTGTTCAGACTTCCTTAATTGTAATTACTCTTTTATAAATTAAATTTTATTTTTTGTCTTTCAAAACACATCTCACCCTAATATCATCTCACCCTAGTTAGAATGGTATTATCAGAAATATTAATAATAATAAATATTGGCCATGATGTGGAGAAAGGGGAACTCTCATACACAATGATGGGGATGTAAATGAGTACATTAAGGAAATTTGTAAATTAGCCACTAGGTAAATGGTATAGAGGTTTTAAAAAAATAAAACAACAACAAAAAAACAACCATCATCAGATCTAGCAATTCCGCATTTAACTGCTCTCCAAATCCTAATCATGTATTAAAACTAAAAAGTCCAATTCACCTCCACTAAGATCTCCCTCATTCCCCCTTTCCCAGCCAGAAATGAGCTGTTGTCTGCTAAACTGCCATAGCACTTTCTGCCTCTCTTAAGGTATTGAAAACATGCTTCTTTGCATTATTGTCATTTGTGTCTTACAGCCTTGAGTCCTCTTCTAGAATAAGTTTTTGTCAGGTTAGAGATCAAGTGTAAATTAACCAGTATGACACTTCAGTATCAGCCTCTGTGCCTGACTCATGTGGGCACCTATACATAAATGAATATATGAATGTGATCTATAAGCTCTTAAACTATATAAATGTTTGTTGTTATTAGTTATGAAGCAGAACCTAAAGGTTGGTGTACACTAAAGATTTTTTTTCTTGTTGTTTGTTAAATTCAAAAAAAATGTGAATTGGCTTTCTAATAATTATTTATTTTAAAAACAGTAAACAGAGACACTTTTCCATAAGTTATCCTACAGGATAGCTGTTTCTATAGACATCAAAAAAGAAAAAGGAAGGCTCCAATAGTTTACATAAGAAGGAATGAGAAAGAGTTGAAAAAGAGCACATTGGTTCTTCTTCCTGAACTGGGGATGGCACAGATCCAGGCACTCAGGTTCTTTCTTTCACATCTAATGTGGAACTAAACCTATTATTTCTCTAGAGGCCCCAAAGAGTTAAATTACCAAATATACTACTATAAACTCTGGAAAATTGTGGCTAAATGTCAACATAGAAAGTAAGACATTAAATATAGATAGATAAAAATAGAATTATGTAAATTCTAAATATATGCATATGTATTCTAAATACACATATCTTAAATGTGTATATATTCCATGTACATGCACACACATTTAAATTATACGCACTTCCCACAAAATGCTGAATAATGGCTACAGAATTATAAATTTTAATTGATATGTGCAAAATTATAACTTAATACATAGTTTTGTTAATTATTAAAAATTATTAAATAGATTTTTTTATCTGATTCTCTGAAGAAAAACAAAAAGCTCATTAATCACTTTGCTTCAAAGATCAAAGAATACCAGAGTTGGAAGGGACCATCTAATCCAACTACCCATTTGTTGCTTGAAATCTTCTCATATCATCTTCAAGGGTTGTTGGCTTCTACTAAACCCTTCCAGGGAATTTATTGTCTGCAGATAAGGATCCTCATTCCATCTTTCCAAGAGCTTTAAATATGATTTGGACTTTACTTTTTGTAACATCCAAGTATTGGATTAGTTTTAGTGTTTGGACTCTCAGAGCTTTTATATGGCAGTTCTTTGTATTTTACTTGTTTATTTTTAGTTCTTTGTATTTTTAAAAGGAAGTTCTCATGTACTGCCTGAGGTTTGTTTTTAGTCTTCATCCTTTTTGTCTTTACTATTCAAGACTCCAAATACATTGACTCATCTCCAAATGTTTTCAAATTTGCCTGTATTTCTCCTGAAGTTTAGTACTGAAGTAAGGCAGGCTCTGGATGTGCAGCAATTACATCAATTCTGGGCTATCTTCTCCTTCCTTACATATTTGAGAATGTATATCTATTTTAGCTGACTAAGAGCACATTAACTTTTATTTATTCATTTATTTTTCATGGCCAAGTGATCTTTAGTAAGGCTGACAAGAATACACAGTAAAGCATGTGGTAAAAACTGGACATGTACAAGAGAAAAATGAAACCGATCCATTTCTCATATCAAATGTAATAACTCAAAATGAATTAAAGATTTAAACACAGGGTTGAATTTTTATAATTTTTAGAGCATACATAGGGGAAAATTCCTTGACAATTGTCTTTTTTAAAAATTTATTCTACTTAGGTATACATGATAGCAGAATGCATTTTGATTCATTGTACACAGATGGAGCATAACTTTTCATTTCTCCGGTTGTACGTGATGTAGAATCATGTCATATATGCAGTCATACATGAAGCTAGGGCTATGATGCCCATCTCATTCCAGCATCTTTACTGTCCCCATGCCCTCTCCCCACTCCCTCCCCTGTGACCACAGTTCCTCCATTCTTTCTGTGTCCACTCCCCCATTATGGCACATTAACTTTTAGAGAATCCAGTTAACAGCCCTGTCATTTCACAGCTAATTTCAAGTAAAAAAGAAACGTTGCTACTAATGACAAGTTTTGCATTGTTGACAATGAGTTGCCACCAATTTAAAAGCCTATTTTACCAATATCTTGCTTTCTCAAACACTGGAGAAATGTTACATTTAATTCTTCCCTTTTCTATTTGTTTTAATGTCTTCCTCTTCAGAGGTGGGAGAGGTTGTAAAAGATAAGATCAAACAAAGGTGTACTGTCATTTCATAATAAGAGAAGACAAAGGGCTTGTCTAAATTGTTCTGCTTTTCTAGATTCTCTTTTTTGGCAAGATCTAATTTTTATTATTTCCTATTGAAGTTTTTAATTTAATCTGTAAAGTGAAACATAGTCTGTATTCCTAGGGGAATTTTGATGGGTTTCTCAGCACAGTGAACTCAAGCCTATCATTTAAAGTTTAGTTTTGTATAGATTTGCCATGACTTCTGCCTCTGAAATGAATTGACTCTTCACAAAAGATAGCTGTTTGTTAACTCCCATTTTTTATGAATCAGCATACTCTACCTTATAGGCACTTTGTGTGAAAATAATCTTCTAATTCATCTATTTCACATATGAGAGTCTCAAGACCCTGATTTATTAGATTAGATTTAGTAAAGTGAGATACTAAGCATACATTTAATAGAATGGGTTGTGCGCTTTTCCAAGAATCAGTTGAGTTTAAGAGCAAAAGAAAAAAAGGTTTAGAAGGAAGTATAATTGAAAGTAGTATGATTAAAAAGCCAAAAGAAATATTAAAAGTGTTAGCAGCTTCAAAAAAACTATTAATCTAAATGCAAATGTGCTTCTAACCAGTCTTTAGCCCTATTTGGCTATTTCTAATTTGTTAACAATAAGAAATCAAATAGTGCAATGAAGATTCACCAGTTTCGAACTAATCAACAGTAGCCCTATAGCAAAACTCCATTTAAGCAAATTACTCTGTGTCCTGGAAAAGAAATTCACTTTCCTAGAAGAGCAATTATCTTTAAAAAAATATTTGTTCCCTGCATAGTTAAGTCTAATGAGAATTTTCACTATAATATGTATGAGCCAAAAAAAAATGTAGTTCTACTATAAAAGATGAGCTAGGGAATTGCTGTAATTAAAGAATTTTTTTCTTTTTCTTTTCTTTTCTTTTTCTCTTTTTCTTTCTTGGACAAGTTAATTCATTAGCAAGGATTCTTTCATTGCAGGCATTACAAATTCTGGTAAGAAATGACATGAAAAGCAAGAATCAACAATATATGCATTGAAAGGACAGAGTCATTTGTTCAGTGCTATATAATCTCTCTCTAGTCATATAGTATTTAGCACTCAATGAAATACATGTATGCATAGCTTTAAAATGGGGATATATTTTGTGCAATTTTTTGTACAAACATCATATAATGTCCTTAAATAAACCTAGATGATCTTGACCAATCCCTCAATATGGCTACTTGATGTAACCAAGAGATTCAGAAAACACAAGATGTATAAGGCTACTGCTGCTATAACACAGCATCCTGATTTTCCGCAAACTTTTTTTAATAAGTAGATTACACTCTAAAATCAAAAAAAGAATATTATGCAGTAAATACATGAACCAGTAACAGTCATTTATTATCATTAACAAATATTTTGTACTATACATAATTGTATATTCTATATTTTCATATGACTGCCAGCATAGTGGGTTTGTTAACCCCAGCATTACCATAAACGCATGAGTAATCCTTTGGGCAACAACGTTATCATGGCTACAGCATCACTAGATGACAGGAATTTTTCAGCTCCATTATAATTTTATGGGACCACCATATTTGCAGTCTGCTTTTGACTGAAATGTCATTATGCCTCTTACAGATGTTCTTTGAAAATGCATAGTTTGTGAAACTGGTAGATAGAGAGCTATTCTAAATTATGTAATGTTTGTACAAGCTCTGAAAGAAAGCTTACTGATAGCATTGATGACTAAGAAATTCCATTATAGGAAAGCATAAAATATTGTTTTGATAGGAAATTTATAATATGCATACTTTAAAGGTTATAAGAACATTTATTTTCACTTGAGCAGTAGTATCTCTTTATCTTTGTAATATACAAAACTGAAAATAAAAATCGTTATTTTCTCCATTTTAAATGGATTAGATAATATAGAAGTGGTTCAGGTAGAGTCACACCTGAGTGTCATTGGAAACAAAATTGCTGCTCTATTTATTTTGCCAAAATGAAATATAAGAACTTGTCTTTGTTGACATGAACCTGGAATGTAATGATGAAGGTCCATGAGGAATTTTTTTCAGGATCTTAAGTTTAGCTTTTGGCTTTTTCTTTTAGGATGAGTAAGTCCAGTATAAAATTTGTGTTCATTTATTCCTTCAACAAGCACTTGCAGCACTTTAGCACTGTACTAGGTGTAGAGGATACAGCAATGAATAAGACAAAAACATGGTACCCACCAGTGTATGGCTTATAGCACATTTATGGTATAATCACACAGTAGAGAGGTTTTCCGCCAGTTTGAAAGGAAGCAGCACAAGGAAACACTTGGAGAAACAGGGCAGAGGGGATACCACAGAGGTCTATACTGGGAAAGAGTTTCCCCTTCTCCTCCTTCTCTTCTCTCTCCTCTCTTTTTATTCAATCATGTAACCTATTTATCCCCATTCTTGCTCCATCTGTTATAACGATTATTATTATATTTTTAATGTGTACCTTCAATATGTGTATGTGCTCTCGTTAAGGGTACTTTATTATTTTATATGTACATATGTGCATTTGTGAATGTACTTTTAATTTAGACTGTCTTTTTACCTGGTTGAGCACTATGGTTTTCAGATCACCTCTGTGAACATTTAGTCCTATATTTCTAATTATTGCATAGTAACACATGGCATACACTTAACACATTTTCCTTCTATTTTTCCATTGCTAGAAATCCAAATAAACTCCAACTCCTACACCATGAATAACACTGAAATGAATATCTTAACTTACCTCTTCCTATGAGATGGGTGAGAATTTCGTTTACATATATCTATGTATGACCAGAAATAAATTGATCAGGTTGAGCATTCAGTGTGGGTTTAATTAATTTGGCCAAGTTCTACCCACTTCCTTACCAGGTTGCCTGCTCTTGTCTCCTCTCCTACCACAAATACATCAGTATTCCTATAATCTAATATCCCTGCCAACAATTGGCATTACTTTCTCATTTCTATCATGGTAATATCAGTGTATTTAATGTCAGCATGTGTAATGATTAGCATGCGTGCTATCTCATTGTTGTATTAACTTACATTTCTCTAATACCTGATGAGTTTGAAAATCTTTTCATACCAGTCTTTTACTTTGTGCTTAGGTAAATTGTCTATTCCTTGCCCTTGCTCATTTTTTATTGGGGTTCCTATCTTTATCTTTTTGGTTTTCAAGAATTTCTGATACTATCCCTTCTCTGATTTGATATTTTGCAAAAAAAAAAATCTTCTCCCTTGCTGTCATATGAAAGATTTTTATTGGCCAGTGTGGGTTTTCCTTATGAATATGGTAGAATAAAATATGGAAGAATCCAGAATCCCTCAAAGCAAGATCCTTAGCATTAGGCAGTATGGGTATAGCACCTAGAACCTGTGAAGATCTTTAAATGGCCTTTTTCACAGTGGCTGTTTTATTTCCAGCCTGCTTAGAGTACTTTTCCAAAACAAATATCAGCATTATGAGAGGTTTGTTTTTCTTAAAATTGCCAAAATACTCCTACATGCTACTTTTGTACTTGAATCTTCATTGCACATGATTTCCCTGTGATCTTCAAGCATTGTGGTCTCAAAGTTCTTATTTTGGGGCAAGCATTCAGCAAGTAATTTATCAGAATTATGAGCAGTTAAGATTTCAAAGATTACTAATATTATTGGACATTATTTACATTGTATGATCATATGTATAAAACTGTGACTTATGATCTATAATAATTTTTTTCAAAAACATCTTTAAGTCAAGACTGAATATAAAAATTAATCAAATAAAATGTTTTTGAGCTATCAAAATATGGTGTTAAGCATAGGGTGGTGATATGAAGGTGAAAGGAAATAAATTCAAATAAACAGAACATAATGTTTCTCTTGAAGATCAATAGGATGTATTCATCATTCATTAGCAAAGATCATACATTGAACGTCTTATATGTGGCACAAAAAGTGTCTGACCCAGACTAGGAATAGGGAAGACAGTGGAATGAATCTGACATAACCTTGATGACTCAGTGAATGAATGAACATAATTTAAAAATAACTTTGAATACTGTGTGGTAGAGATAGACTTCAGATGGTGTAGAATCTCAGGGAAGAGGCCTCTGCTCCAACCTGAGAAGATTGGGAATTGTTCTCTGGAGAATACCTGAATATCTAAGTAGAAAATGTTAGGTAAAGAGAAAATGGGTGAGGAGAACATTCCAGGCACCCCACCTTCACAAACATGTGAGAGTTAAGAAGTAACCTGGAATTTGCAAGGCAAATCAGTATTCCTGGAGTTTGGAATGAGAGCAAGGCAAGGAAAAGAACAGTAGGTTGACTTTAGGTCAAAGAGAAGGAAATTCCTTCAAGGTCTTTAAGCAAAGCAGAAACATGGACTAAAGTGTTTTTTAAACAGATCCTTCTGACTTCATAAAGGATGAATTGGAAAGTATTTAGATTAAAGATACAAGAACAAATTAGGAGCTTATTTTTTATTTGTTCTTTTTAGTTATATATATAATAGTAGGTTCAATTTTGACATATTTACACAAACATGGAGTATATTTTATTCTGATTAGGATTCTATTCTTGTGGATGTACATAATGTGGAGATTCACTGCAGTGTATTCATATATGTACATGGAAATGTTATGTCAGATTCATTCCACTGTCTTTTCTGTTCCTATCCCTCTCTCTTCCCTTCATTCCCCTTTGTCTAATCCACTAAACATCTATTCTTTCCCTACCATCCCCTTTTTGTGTGTTAGCCTCCACATATCAGGATTAGCTTATTTCACTTAGCATGATAGTCTCCAGATCCATCCATTTACTGGCAGATGTCATAAAGTGATTCTTTATGGATGAGTAATATTCCATTGTGTATATATATCACATTTTCATTATCTTATAATAGCAGTCAGAAGTTGTTAGACCCTGAGCTAGTTATAAAGAAGAATCAATTTCATATACTGTACATACATCAATTTGATATATGTACTGACTCCAGTAAAAAACAGTAAACTGTGAAGAAGCAACTGCATTGTGGGGTGACTTAAATGATAAGTTATTTTAATGAGTTCTCATCATTTCAGTTATCCATCCTTGGGCTGAATGTAGCTCAGTGGTACAGTGCTTACTTAGCATGTGCAAGACCCTGGGTACAATCTTCACTACAGCAAAAAACAAAAGAAAAACTTAATTTTCCATCCTTGATAATAAGATGTATAGGAAGAACATCTTTCACATGGAATTTAATCTTTTAAGAAACAGAATGAAGGTCAGAGTGATCTTTTTCATACTTTCTGTTTAGTTCTCTTTAACCTAGTCAATATTCCAGAGTGTCATACTTTTACTTTTCAGCGAGTATAATAAGCACCCAAAGAGTGGGTGAGATAATGGGATTTTGGAGCAGGAAGACATGATTCTGGTCCAAGGGATTCAGAGAGCCAGTGGAATTAAACTGAATCTTGAAGGATGGACAGTATATCACTAAGCAAAAATAAAAGGGAGTTCTGTGTGAGTTGTACACCTCATGTCTTCAACAGGCTCTATATTGGCAATGTGGCTGGGACCTTGAATATACAAGCCTAATTGAGAAGAGGTAGATAGGGTCATGACAAAAGAAATTACCCAGAAATGGTAATGTTCAGAGTAAACTAGTAATCGCACTATGATTCTGAGGATTCAGAGGATAAGAGTCTGAGGAATAAAATAGTTTCCAGCTCTAGACAGAGGAATGGTCAGGATAGGAATAGGCTAACTTCTTACACAGCAGATAGGAGTGGGCTTGGGACAACATGAATTCTGTATCTACTAATGGATACAAATAAAAGGAAATAAGAATTGAAAAGCAAAGAGGACTGTGGGCAAGGAGTGGGGGACTGGTAAATGACTAGAATATAAGACTTAGCTAAAGCTATATGTATTTGAAAAGTGGAAATCAGAGATTCCTGGGGAAGATCTTTGGTAGGAAGCCCTAAATCCAAGGTTCTTAGATTGGATTTTGTCTTATTAACTCATGGAGAGTTCGTTTGCTGTTTTCCTTAGAAAGATACTTGATTTTTTAGAAATCTATTTTAGTAAAATAAACCAAGCAAAAATATCTAGGAGGAGCAGAGACTAGAGGCAGGAATGTCAATAAGCAGGCTGAGAAGGAAACTAAACAGGATATGGGGACTGGAGAGAGATGAACAGGAATACTTGCCACATAAAATAGTTCCCAGCTCTAGATAGAGGAATGATCAGGATAGAGTGGCCATAATTTTATATGTGTGTGTGTTTGTGTGTGTGTGTATGTGTCTGTGTGTTACATATAAAAATATATTAATGAAATACATTTGTATTTTAAAATCTGAGTTGGTGCCAGGATCAAAAGTCATTTTTATCTTAAAACTATGCCAATGTGATATTTATCCTTCTGTACCTAGCTTATTTCATTTAACATAATGTCCTCCAGATTCATCCATGTTGTTGAAAATGATAAGATTTCCCTGCTTTATGTGGTTAAATAGTATTTCATAATGTATATATATGCTGCATTTTCTTCATCCTTTCATGCATTGGTGAGTACTTAGGTTGTTCCCCTATATTAGCTACTGCAAATAATGTTGGAATGAACATGGGAATGCAGATATCTCTTTGACATATTGAAATATATATATACCCAAAAGTGGGATTATTGATTTGTAGCTTAGTTCTATTTATAGGTGTTTTAGGAATTTTCCATAATTTACATTACCATCAACAATATGAGTTCTCTTCTCCACATTCTCTACAGCACTTATCTTTTATCTTTTTTGATAAAAGTTTTTCTAAGAGGTGTGAGGTGATATCTTGTGGTTTCAATTTACATTTCTGTAATGATTAGTGATGCTAAACTTTTTTCATGTGCCTACTGACTATTTGTTTATCTTCTTTATATAAATGTCTATTCAGATCTTTTGTTCATTTTTAAGTTGGATTGTTTTGTTATTGAGTTGTTCGAGTTCTTTGTATATTAAGAATCCTAATCAAATGTGTGGTTTGCAAATATTTTCTCTTATTCTATGGGTTGTGTTTTCACTTTGTTCATTGTTTCCTTTGTTGTACAGAAGGTTTTTAGTCTGATATAATTCCATTTGTCTGTTTTTGCTTTTGTTGCCTGTGTTTTGTGATCATGTCCAAAAATATCATTGCCCAGAACAATTTCATGGAGTTTTACTGCTATATTTTCTTCTAGTGGTTTTATAGTTTCAGATCTTGCATTTAAGATTTTGTATTTGTCTTGAATCTATTACAAGTTGATATTTGTATGGTAGAAGGAAAGGATATAATTTCATCTTTCTCTATGTGGCTCTCCAGGTTTTCCAGCACCATTTATTGAAGAATCTGTTCTTTTGCCATTGTGTGTTCTTGCTGCATGATCTTCCCTATATGTGGAACTAATAAAGTTGATTTCTTAGAAATAAGAAGAAATAGGGAGTATGATGATTGTTACCAGAGGCTGGGTGGGGGGTATTGAGAAGGAGAGAATGGGAAGCTGCTGATCAAGGGGTACAGAATTTTAGATAAAAGAAATAGGTTTTGAAGTCTACTGCACAGTGAGGGGACTATAATCAATAATAATGCATATTTTACAATAGCTAAGAGAGTAAATTTCAATCTCACCATAAAAATGATAAATAAGTGAGGTGATAGGTTATGTTCATTAGTTTGATTGAATCATGCCACATTGTACACACATATCAAAATATCACATTTTACTCTATAAATGTGTACAATTATGGTTAATCAAACAGAAATCATAGTAATAATCTTAAAACTTTGCCCACGTGCACTGAAACAAAGTTTTAATTCTAACATAAAAGTAGATTTATGAAATAATTTTAAGAGCATAATTAGATATGTTTGCTCTGTCCTGCTTTTATGTGATATATATATATATATATATATATATATATATATATATATATGATCATAAATACACACTTAGGTTTATGAAAAATTGAATTACTGGGTAGAATTCAGTGCTTTCTCAACCTAAATTACTAACAGCCCTTAGAAATCATGAAATTCATTTGGAAAAATAAGAGACCCAGAATAACCAAAGCAATCCTTAGCAAGAAGAGTGAAGCAGGAGCCAGGTGCAGTAGCGCATGCCTGTAATCCCAGCACTTTGGGAGGCTGAGACAAGAGAATCCCTAGTTCAAAGCCAGCCTCAGAAATGGTGAGGTGCTAAGCAACTCAGTGAGACCTTGTCTCTAAATAAAACACAAAATAAGGCTGGGGATGTGGCTCAGTGGTCAAGTACCCCTGAGCTCAATTCCTGGTACAAAAAAAAGACAAGAAAGAGTGAAGCAGGAGGTATCACGATACCAGACGTTAAACTATACTACATAGCTATAGTAACAAAAACGGCATGGTATTGGCACTAAAGTAGACATGTAGACCAATAGTACTGAATAGAAGACACAGAGACAAACCCACATAAATACATTATCTCATACTAGACAAAAGTGCCTAAAACATACATTGGCAAAAAGATAGCCTCTTCAACAAATGGTGCTGGGAAAACTGGAAATCCATATGCAACAAAATAAAATTAAACCCCTATCTCTCACTATACACAAAACTCAACTCAAAGTAGATCAAGGACCTAGGAATTAGACCAGAGACCCTGTGCCTAATAGAAGAAAAAGTAGGCCAAAATCTTCATTATGTCAGATTGGGTCCTGACTTCCTTAACCAGACTCTTAAAGCACAAGAAATAAAATCAAGAATTAATAAATGGGATAGATTCAAACTAAAAAGCTTCTTCTCAGCAAAGAAAACAATCAATTATGTGAAGAGAAAGCCCAAAGAGTAGGAGAACATCTTTACTGTATGCACATTAGATAGAGCACTAATTTCCAGGATATATAAAGAACTCAAAAAACTTAACACCAAAAAAAAAAAACCTCAATCAATAAATGGGCTAAGGAACTGAACAGACATTTCTCAGAAGAAGCTATACAATCAATCAACAAATGCATGAAAAAATGTTCAACTTCTCTAGTAATTAGAGAAATGCAAATCAAAACTACTTGGTGTTGATGAGGTTGTGGGGAAAAAGTTACATTCATACATTGCTTGTGTCACCACGAATTAGTGCAACCACTCTGGAAAGCAATATGGAGATTCTTTAGAAAACTTATAACAGAACCGCCATTTGACCCAGTTATCCTACTCCTCGGTCTATACCCAAAGGACTTAAATCAACCTACTCTAGTAACACAGCCACATCAATGTTTATAGTAGCTCAATTCACAATAGCTAAACTGTGGAACAAACCTAGATGCCCTTCAATAGAAGAATGCATAAAGAAACTATAGTACATATACACAATGGAATATTACTCAGCTTAAAGAAGAACGAAATTATAGCATTTTCAGGTAAATGGATGTAGCTAGAGAATATCATGCTTAGTGAAATAAGCCAATCCCAAAAACCAAAGGTCAAATGTTCTCTCTGATAAGTGGATGCTGATCCATAAGGTGGGGTGCATGGGAAGAATAGAGGAACTTTAATTGGGTAAAGGAGAGAGGTGGAGAAGGACATGGGAGCAGGAAAGATGGTAAAATGAGAAAGACATCATTACCCTAGGTACATGTATGACTGCACAAATGGTGCAACACTATATCATGTACAACCAGAGAAATGAAAAGTTTTGCTCCATTTGTGTACAATGAATCAAAATTCATAGCCGGGCGTGGTGGCGCAAGCCTGTAATCCCAGCACTTAGGGAGGCTGAGACAGGAGGATCGCGAGTTCAAAGCCAGCCTCAGCAATGGCGAGGTGCTAAGCAACTCAGTGAGACCCTGTCTCTACATAAAACACAAAATAGGGCTGGGGATGTGGCTCAGTGGTCGAGTGCCCCAGAGTTCAATTCCCAGTACCAAAAAAAAAAAAAAAATTCATTCTGCTGTTCTAAATACCTAATTAGAGTGAATAAATAAATAAATAGATAAATAAATAAATAAAAATAACAGTCCTTAGGGGTTCCTATGGTTCTATTTTTCTAGAACTATCTCAAAATTCTCAAACTATTCACAGAATAAGTTTTATCTCACTTCCATTAATATTTGTCATTAATAATGTCTAGAAGGAGATAGTCATAAAAGCAAATACATAATTGAAAAACAAGGAATTCAACATCCTATCTTTAAATGATATTGGATTAGGACATTTTAGAAATGCAATATTTTATGTTTCTATTATATTTAAGTAAGTACTAGAAAATAACAGTTGATTTTTAATATATTTGGTGCTGAAAAAATTATCCAGGCTTTTAGTACTGAACACTTGAGATGATAAAAGTGAAAAACATATGTTCACTTTTGATTTGCTTCCTGATATAGTAGAAGTATAAAAGATGGGTTCAGGGCATCCATTTACTTTGTTGTACTAAATGAGTTATAATTGCATTTTGTAGAGCTTTTTATATATCAAAAAATAGAATTTGTAAGTAATGAGAATACTAAAGTAGGAAAATCAATTCCAAAAGCCATGATCCACAATAATAGTAGTCAGATGATTCATTCAGTTGTATCACAGAAGCGGGCATTAAAAATTTTAATTTTAAAATCGACATTCTTTAAAAGAATAGTGAACTCAGCACTGCAAACAATAAAGAATAATGAAAATTTAGAATAAGCCTGTTGGTAACTAGTAGCTCCCTTGTCAGTATTTATTTAGATAAAAATGTGTCCTGAGAAGCAAATCAGCCAGCTAGGCAATGATCATTGTGATAGGCACCAGGAATTAGAATATCATCGTCCATGAAGTACAATGTCTGCCTTTAGGAATCTTAAAATCTTATGTATATAAAAATGTACAGACAAGTGTGTTCTTTAAAGAGACTAATTTAAATTTATTAAAACTGAAAGCATGATATTTATTATTGGTATAGACACACCTATGTTTAAAACCACAAAAGTGATTAGAAAACTTCATATGATTTATGTAAATTTTCTTTACAACTAAATTTTATTATACAAAGAGACATGGTCTGTTGTGATAGCAAAATTATACAAGATATTAAAAAATATTGAAATGGATATAGATAATCTTGAATAAATTACTTAAATTTTTAGAAAACAGATTGATAGAAGCTGTTGAAAGCACTGTGAACCTAAAGATTATAGGATACTTTATCACAAAGTACATTATATTAGTTTTCTAGGACTGACCAAAAAAGTATTAGATACATTTGGTTTATACAACAGATTTTATTTTCTCTTCCTCTTCTTACAATGGCACAAATCATATTGGATTAGGGCATACATTAATGACCTCATGTTAACTTAACCACTTCTTTAAAGACATTTTTTTCAAATATGATTATATTCTGAGGTACTAGGAACCTCAACATATGAGTTTTGGAAGAACAAAATCAGTCCATAATACATATGAAACAGCCTAATACAAATAAGAAAAAAATGAATCACAATAGACTTTCCCAAATTTACTAAGAATATGGAATAAAATGTAAAAGAGACTGTCTCTATAGACTTTAGTCTTCTGTGACCCTGGAAGTATGGTATTTTGGGAAGTTATCTTTCCCAAACAGAAGTGTAACTAATTCCTTTCATGTGAAGTTATACTCACAGATTATACCAGTAAGTTCTAGACATTTTGAAATCTAGGATGCTGTTATTCTTCCCAGTTCCCCAAATACAAAAGAATTTATGAGGCCTAGAAACAAGAAAACATTTCTAGGAGTAACCTATTTAATATAAAATGAATATCAAGGTTTTTTTATAGAAACAACGTTAGGAATATAAATTTATTATATATAATTTTATACCACAAATTTCATTATGTTATTTTTATAGTCATAAAAGAATTAAATAGGAAAAGTTGTGTGGAAAAAATTTAAATAATATATTTCTTTTCATTTTTTTCCTGGTGTAGGGGGTTGAACCCAGGGCCTCATAATACTAAGCAAGCACTCTGCCACTGAGCTACATCCACAGCTCACACAGTAAATTTCTTAAACTGTTAGTTATATCGTGTATAAATATGTTATGACCCAAATACAGAAACCTATTAAAATAATGATCAGATGAACTTTAAGTAAGGAGAGCCACTTAGTACCATGCAAAATGAATTGATATTTATTTATTTGTTTGTTTGTACTAAGAATTGCATATGGTTTGCTCAGTTAAAAACCTGCCTTATCTAACATGCTGTTATTTTAGTGTGTAATATTTTTGTATGATCTCTGCTTCAGAGGAGTGTTGTGGACATACTCAATTTCTCTGGACAGTATTAATGAAATATGAATATGTTAAAATATATATGCACTGATAGTTCTTCTAAAAAGATACAATATTAAATATCTGAAAAAATTGGCCTCAACCTCCACCTCTTGGACATCTGATTTTGAAAAATTCCTTGGCCTTTTTTAGCAAATCTATGTTCAGTTTTAGAGGAAAGAGAGAAGTTATGAAGAAGCGAGAACTCAGAAGAACTGAGTTCAGAGGAGAATCCTATAAAGGGCTAGTTTGTATGAGGAAACTTATCGTTTCCAAATTAAAACCCTCCATACATTTGCCAATATACTTTTTAAAACTCCTCTTTTAACAATGCCTGAAATTTTACCAACTGGTGAAAAGAAATGAAATGAAAAGAAAAATCTCTCTGAAAGACAAATTCATTCCAAAGATACGTTTTAATGCTGGAACCAGCCTGAGAGTAGCCAAATTTCAGGATGGAAGTCTTAATTGGACAGGAAGAGTATAAAGCTGTGGTTTGGGAATTTCTGAAGACTTTGGGCATTAAGTCTTGATGAGGTGCCAAAGTGAGAAACTGAGTCAGGATGCACAGAGATGCAGGGAGAAAAAGAAAGCAAGCACATTTTGTTAGAAATGTGAAAACTGTGCCTTTTATTCATTTTAAAGTGTTTCTAGGATTTGCCTAATAGAAAGAAAACCCTCTTTTTTCTTATTGCTTTCCCTTTTTTCTACCCTCCTACACTATATAATTTCCAGTTTCTAAACTCAGCACAAGCTGATACCATATTAAATAGAATTTAATTACTTTTTTGGGTTGAATGCTTGCCAGAGATAGCCTAGGAAATGAATCACATTTTGATTTGCTTAATTTTTTGAAAGTGTTTTATGAACTGTGAGCATAAAATCTTTTATTATAAAAATCTTTTTTTTTTTCTGGTACTGGGGATTGAACCCAGGGCCTCATGCCTCATGTATGCAAGACAGGCTCCCTATCACTGGGCTATACTTCCAGCCCCCCACAATAAAAATCCTTTTAAGTGTGTGTGTGTGTGTGTGTGTGTGTGTGTGTGTGCGCGCGCGCGCGCGTGTGCATGTGCATGCCTGTCTCCTTGTCTGCTATGGTTTAGGTTGTGAGCTCCTAGAGATCAGGAGCCAACCATACCAGTGTTTATTAATGTACATTCCTAGGTCTCCTTGTATTAGAATCACTTGAGGTGATAGTTAAAAATACAGATTTCTGGATTCATAGATTAAATCTTGAGAGCAGAATCAACTCCCTGGGTGATTCTCAGACACACTCATCACTGAGAACTGCTTATTTATATTGCGAAGCAGATAATGAAGACTCAGTAATCTACCAGAGCAATATAAAATTTTAGAGTGCATCATGTTAGTTGTTTCTGTAAAAGTCAAAGTTTATTTTATCAAAAAAAAAACACGAAAGAAGGTTATTGAATTATTTTTATTCTTGTGTTTGGAAATCATGTTAGCACTTTTTATTGAAAGTTGAAAAGGGTATTAGTTTTTGCCTAACCTGAATTCTACTTAATATAAGATTTACTTCTCTGAACTTTAGAAACAAAAACTGAGACTATGACCAAGGCTTTGTGCAATAAAATTTGGCTACATTAAAGGGAAATAAATTCTTTGACTTTGCAAAGATGGCTATCATGGGACATGTTGCCTGGGGTCAATTTGGGAAGAACAAACTGTTAAATTATCCATTTGAAATAATATAAAAATCATGATGATAATGACCTTTACTGAATACTCACTATGTACTCTGCATTGTGTCAAGAGCTTCATGTTCACTATTATATAATTCTCTCAAGAACCTGTAACATTGTTGCTATTATTATCTTCTATTTACAAATGAAAAAACAGGCATAGTTTAAGAAACTGTCCAAATATGCTTTATAGCTAGGAAGTTTAAGGACTGAGTTATATACCCAAACCTATCTGATGCCAGAGTTCACACCGTTATACACTATTCTATACTATCTCCCAAGTAAGGGTAAGTGAATTTCTGACCAGGCTGTTTCGAGGATGGCCCAGGGAGTAAGGAGGCCTAGCTTCCAAACAGTTTCATGTACTCCTGCCCTTTACAAGGAGGGCTGGAGTTTGGGACTGTCTTGGTATTGTATGGAAGAAAGCAGAAAGTTTAAAACCACACACTATTAACACTGAAAATGCACTGTTACCATCCATGTGAACAGAATAGAGAAGTTATCCAACCTAATTTTAGAAAAGAACCCAAGAAATAGAGACATTAAATGATTTGCCTAAAACTGCATTGTATCGTAAAAAGATGTCTAGTTAATGATAGACTAGGTAGGATAAAAAATACATTTTAGCCCAAAAGTAGTGATGGAAACCTGTGGTGCTAATAGTATGAAGAGAGATTTGAGCTGGACCTACCTGACCATTTCTTCCAGGCCCAGCCCATCTTTCTTTCATGGATAACCAAGGTCTTTATCCAGCTATAGAGCTAGCAAACAGGACTAGCAGATTTTATTGGGGGGGGGGGGACATGGAAGGTGAAATTAAAATTAAATTTAAAAACTTTAAATCTGTCTAATACTTTTCTAATGGCTGTGCAGAAGGAGTCATATAATATTTGATTGCCTTGTTATGGTCCTGAGGTTCTAAGCCCATCCCCACTTCCTTTCTTCCCAGGGAATTTGATATTTTCTCATCAGTCATAGTGGCTCACTTCTCTTTATAAATGAGTCACAGGTTCTTCAAGAAGCAGGTGTAAGCTTTGAAGCCGAATTCCAAAAAGTGATTGTTATGTTAAATAATCACTGAATTATAGTGCTGTGGTGAAGTATTTCTCGCTAGAGCTATAACACATTTCATGAGACTTTGGAAAATATTGTGGTAGAAATTGTCTAACATGTTCATTAATCTTTAAACTGAAATATGAGAAGTAAGAGAAAAAGGTCTATTTAAAATTGAAGGATACTTTCTGTGGAGGCTATCCATGTGACATAAGAATATTCCAATGAACAAAGGTATTCAGTGCTTTGTTGGAGTACCTAACAGAAACTGCATACCACAGGGAAGTCCTATGGTATTATAAACAAGGAAAACCTGAAATTGGAACATGAAGAACATAAAATATCAGCAGATTTTTAGTTTAGGTATACTTTACCTATACTAAATATATTCAGAGAAATGAAATTTGGGACTGAAATATCAGAAAATAGTATATCTTCTTCAATATAAACAGATTTCATAGAAAAGAAAAAAAGGAGAGGCCATTTGATACAGTGACTTTTACTTGGACCTGAAATTCTATGAACTTAACAAAGGAAGCCAAGTATAGATCATTTAAGTGGATCTGAAAAGAAAAATAAGTATGTAATTTCCAGATTTAATACCATAGAGAAGATGAGATGCTTTCTTTAAAACAAGATGTAAAACTATTACAGAAGCAAAATAGAGTCATTAAGAAAGCTTCAAATATCTGAACATTTGTAAATGTCTTTTTTGAGAATAATTGGTTTAACTACCCTTGATTCATTTGAACAACAATGAATCAGTTGATGGAGAAGGGCAAATACTGCATTTGAAATCTCAGAAGGAGACCATATTAACTTAGAGTTCAAAAACTGAAAATATAGCAGGTGGAGTTGGCTACTTCCAATTCTGTGATTTGTATTCACACTTGGATTGTAACGCTTAACACACAGGAATGCCTGTTTCATGGTTCTGCTCCTACTAGGTGTGAGCTAATAACAGAAATAGACTCTCTCATGGATCTTTGAGTTTCTGGGACCTGTTATAGTGCCTCACACGTTGAAAGTGCTAAATAAATCTGTAGGAAGCAGATGGCAATAAAGGAAAGGAAGGCTGTAGGCTCAGAGGGACAAGAGATCTTCAAGACTTTGTTCAAATATCACCTTCTTCCTAAGACCACCCTGACTGTCACCTCCAACCACTTCCTTACTTTGCTGTACTTACTCTTTTTGATAACATTCACCATCTTAACTCACTGCAGCATTTTCTGATTTATTATATTTGCTATGGATTTCCTGTCTCCCCCAGCTAGAATATGAGCTTGAAGGGAACAAGGATCCTTGTTTTGTATACAGTGTATCTGAGGTGCTTAAGATAGTAGATGACTACACATTTATTATGTAAACGAAATTTCTTGAAATTCTTGCATGTATATCTGAAAGGCACAAACTGGAAATTATTGAAGTTATAATTTTTATTGACTTTGACAACAGACTTAAGAGGAGTAGAAGAGTTATAAAAATATAACTCTGACATAATGTAATTGTTGCTAATCTTTAAAAAGTGGGGGAAATAATATATAAGAAAACCTTTTAGGCTGAGCAAGGAGCTTCTATTGGCTATGTATTTTAAAATACCAAAGAATTATGGAGAAATAGAGGTGCTTATAATTAGAAATATAGGCAAATTATGAAGGGCAGGAGTGTAGTAAATACAGCACCAAAAGACTAAAATTCAAATGACCTGCAGCTTTTTAGTACAGGTAAAGTCACCAAAAACGATTGAATGCATGAAGGCAGGAAGGGAGGAATAAGCTGCTTGATTTCCTAGTATTTTAAGTATGGAAACCAGAAGATTTTCCTTACTGAAGGAAAGCAGTAGGTGTATTTTAAATATTTCTAGGCTTCCCTATGGAAAAGGACTTTTGTGTAATCATAGAAGGCACAACCAGAACTGATTTTTGGAATTGATAATCTTAATACTAAGATTAGTTGTTTATTAATTTATTAATTAAAATTGCAATCTGTATCACTTGAAATATCCAAGAGGAGTTTGCAGGTAGAAGTACTGCCCTGCATTGGATGTTAAGTTGTATCTGTCCCCTCTTCTGTGTCTTGAAATTTCATTGGGTCCTATAGTTTGGATGAGAATGTTCTCAAGCAAAATTAAAAGGAATTCTTTTAAACTAAAAAAAAATGTATTTATACAAAGAATTTATTCCTTCCTAATTCCTTTCCCCCACATACTCATATCTCTCTTTTTTATTTGACCTTTATGTAACTAAAATTCTTTGGGGGATGTTATAATTCTATGTAAATTTCAGAATGCTTATGTTTGCCCATAGGCCTTTGGGTTACTGTGTTGAAATGCAGCATCATGAGGTCTTTCCACCTGACCTTTGCACAGTGGCAGATGGCCCATTTCTTTTTCAAATTCAAGTTCTATTTCTTTCACTGAAGTCAACCATTCAAGGAGAATATCATATGGTATTACCTGAAGCAGTATTTCTTAATATTTTAAATAACTCATAAGAAGCACCATTCAATTATGTAGGGAGAAAATGCAGCTCTGACATAGAAATTCTTTGGACTAGAAGTAAATTGACTTTTCAATTACATAGATCTGTTGAAGTCAAACTTCCATCATAGGCTTAAGAACTCCTCCCTCTGGATGTTTGATATTATGCTACCTAAAATAAGGAAATGGATTTTAAGATAGTTCAAAACTAGAAACATACCACATAGTTCTATTTTGTTTTATTCCATTACCTCAACAAGATTACATTATCTTCTATGTATTAGGCACTGGATAGGAGAAAGGGTACAATTTTGAGTACATCAGAGACAGTCTTTGTTCTAATAGTGGTTACATTCAAGTAGGGGTGGGAAGAAAATAAAATATAAACAAACATTTATAAATATACCTTTCAAATAATACTATGAAGAAAAAGAATAGGATACCACTTGAGAATTAAAATGGCCTGCTACTTTAGGATTGTGAAGAAAAGCTTTTTAGGCTGAGTCCCAGGGAATGATAAATCAGCCAATAGGAAAAGATTATGAAGTAGACAGGAATTTGTCCTGTTTGAGGAACAAACCAGTGTGGTTTCATTCTGGTGATCAATAGGAAATGTGACCTGTGATAAATTTGGAGAGAAATGCAGGTCCTCTAAGTTCATGCTATATGCTTGTATTTTGTTGTAATTGCAGAGAGAAGATATGGCAGAGTTTTAGGAGTCTAGTGACATGACCAAATATAGATTTTTAAAAGATATTCCTGGCTGCTCTATGAGGAAACTTTTGGAGGCAAGAGTGAAAAGTGTTTTAGAATAAGATTAAGAGAAATGGATAGTCATAAGATCTATTTTAGAAGTAGAATAAACAGAATTTGATGATGATTGGATGAGGCAGGCATACAGTAAGAGAAAGTAAAGAATAAAAGGAGATGTCCAGATTTTTGGTTTAAGTAACTACTTGATGGTTGCTGTCATTTATTAAGAGAGGGAAGATAAGATTAAGGCAGATTTCTGTGGGAAAGAAATCAAGAGAGTAGATGGAGAGGTCTGTAAAATGTTCTACCAGAAATGTCAAGCAGATAGTAAATGGCTCTGAAACTCAGATGAGAAAGTCCAGGTACTAAATCCATTGGCATGAAGATATCTGTTTTTTAAAACTGGAAATAAAATGAGATCATCTTGCAGGGGGATGTGTAATGAGAGGAGATGGCCTAGGATTGACCCTCTAGACTGTATCACAGACCTTGAAGGTATAAATTCCATAAGAGAGATGAAATCACCCAGGGAGGTTTTGAGAAGATTCCAGAAAGATAGAAAGAGACCTAAAAGAATGTGATCTTATGGAAGTCAAGATAAGATAATGCTTTCGGATTAGTGATCAACTCTGTGGACTGCTGCTCAGAGAGCCAGTAAGATGATGACCTGAAAGTCTCTTTGGATGTGACCAGGTGGTTGTTTTGGATCCTCTATAGGGCAACTTTATTTTTAGTTCATTATATTTTTGTTGGTTTATTCTTCTCTGAATCATTTTGTGCTACTCAAAACAGGAGTACTTAAGCTGTCTTGTTCTTGCATTGGTGCTAGTATCTTACATGCTTTTCAGCTGCATATATAATGTTCCAAACACATGCTGGTCCATTATTATCTCTTTATTTTAATTACATATAATTACGTGGTCTGTTTTCTTAACTTTGCTATACTTATTCAAATAATAATGATTGAAAGTAATAGATTTACCCAGTGATCAGATCATTACTAAGTGATACTATCTACTACTGCTGCTTAGTGCTACACTTTAACAGTATGGAATTCAGTAAATATTTAGTATTGTTTAATAATAAAGGATTGGTTAATAAATTCTACTCATCTAGCAACCATCTTTATTCAACATTTTCAGTATATTGCCTTTTGATGGAAACGTATTTATTGGCACTTCACATTTATTTATGTAAAAAATTATTCAACATGCAGAAATGTAAGAAATTATTAAACTTACAGTTCAACTGTAAGTTTCATTACAGTTATTAAACTACAGTTCAACTGTAAGCCAAGATGATATCATCTAATGAACATGTATCCTTTTTTGTTCTTTATACTTGAGCACATATGAAACAGGGAGTAATACTGATCAGTTTAATAGATATATTTTAGAGATGTATATATATATATACATATATATATATATATATATCAGAGATTGAACCCAGGGATGTTTAACCAATGAGCCACATTTTATTTTTTCCCAGACCTTTTTATTTTTTATTTTGAGACAGGGTCTCACTGAGTTACTTAGGGCCTCATTAAGTTGCTGAGGCTGGCTTTGAACTTGGGATCCTCCTACCTCAGCCTCTGGAGCCCCTGGGATTATAGGTGTGCCCCACCCAGCCCAGCTGAATATATAGGGTTTTTTAAAAAAAATACTTGAGAGAAGTCACTGTATAAAACAAATTTATTATGAATTGGACTAACATAATATCTAAAATATTTAAAATTAAACCAAGGAAAATGCCTAGAGTAGGAACCAAAAAATTTTTATAGGTCTCCCTATATTAAACACTGTGATTGAAGTGATTGTCAAGAGTTGTTTCATTGATGTAATTTTCACAGTGTTGTGTGTGTATACAGTCATCCCTCAGCATTCATAAGGGAATGGTTTAAGGACATTCCTGCCCTCATAATGCAATCTTCATATGCTCAAGTTCTTCATATTAAACAGCATAGCATTTGCGTGTAACCCATGTACATCCTCCTGTATACTTTCCATCTCTAGATTATTTATAATATCTAATACTATGAAAGTGCTATGTAAATAGTTGTTTAGGGAATAATGACAAGGAAAAAAAAAGTGTCCATGTTCAGTACAGATGAATTTTTTTCCTAATTATTTTCAATGCATGGTTGGGTAAATCCACAGATGTGCAATCTATACAGAGAACCAACTGTACGTGTATGTATATAGATGGATAGACCATTTGTTATAGTTTAGATACTAGGTGTCCCCCAAAAGCTCATGAGTAAGACAATGCAAGAAAGTTTAGAGGTGAAATGATTGGGTTATAAAAGGTTTAACTGAGTGGTAAGTGTAGGCAGGTAGAATGTGCCAGAAGAGGTGGGTCCCTGGGGCCAGACCTTTGGAATATATATTATCCCTGGCAAGTGAAGTCTTCCTTTGCTTCCTGGTGTGATATTCCCAGCTGCTTTCCTCTGTCTCACCCTTCCACCATGATGTTCTGCCTCATCTCAGGCCCAGAGGAATGGAGCCAGCTATCTGTGGACTGGGACCCCTGAAACTTTGAACTCCAAAAATAAACTTTTACATCTGTACTTGTCAGATCTTTTGGTCACAGTGGTGAAAAATCTGAGTAAACAACATTATAGAAACCATATATAAGTTGCAGAACTTTTAAATTTTTGTTAAAATCAGCATAGAAATGAATACATGTTGACAGTAGATTCTCATAGGGTATTTTATTTTATTTTTTGGTGACAGAGATTGAACCCAGGGGTGCTTAACCACTGAGCCATATCCCCAGCCCTTTTAAAAAATATTTTATTTAGAAACAAGGTCTCACTAAGTTGCTTAGCACCTCGCTAAGTTGCTGAGGCTGTCTTTGAACTTGCAATCCTCCTGCATCAGCCTCCTGAGCTGCTGGGATTATGGGCACATGCCACCACACCCAACTTCGTAGAGTTACTTAGATTCTAGTATTGTTTTACATCTTTTAATGGACTCCAGAACGGGAAAAAAATGATATTTTTCTTTCAAAAAAAATTTATATTAAGATGAATGAAGTAATATAGAGATAAAAAGGAATTTAAGTTATAGGGTGACAGCTCTCTTTTATCGTTTATGATAAAAGTTCAATGACAAAGAGATCTAATGAAAGAGATGTGATGATTTGGTAAGTGCCAGGTAATCTATCACAGGATCAGAGTAATTACCAGAGTGAGATTAAGAGTAAGGTTGAGATGTAACTATGGATGGAGGTAGAACTTGATCAAAAAATAAAGAGATGAATGATCAAACTCTTATGTGAATGACTTACAGCAAGTGAAATAGGTTTGCTAATTTGTTTACTTTTCAGGTTATAAATTATGGAGCAAGACTTATAGCCCCTCCACAAATGTCTTTTCACAATTTATAGAGAAAACTATAAATTTAAAACTCTGCTCCATTAGAAGGTTGAGATACAGAAGGAATTGGCAAACAGAGGAATCCAAGTTATAAAGCAGTGGTCAAGGAAAAGCCTTCTGTGCAACCCCTTCATTAGAACACATATGGACTTGCCTTTCTATAATTAGTTGTATTTATTAGAGTTTCTGTATTACACCATGAATTTACCTCTTATTGAGACTATTTTCCCTGGGTAATAGTCCTTAGTCTTGTTAGATCTGAGATACCCACCTTATTGTGAAAGTATAAATAAAACAGATTATATGGAACCATATTGACTTGAATTTTAGGAGGGAAATGTGTTTAATCTGTATTGTTCTTTTGTATTATGAAATTTCATGTCAACAAGACAGATAAATTATTCTTGAAAGACATCTTTAACACAATGCCTTAAGGGGAGTCAGCGGAGGATGAGTTGCTTGGTTTGGTCCCTAAATTGGCCACTCTGCTCACAATTTTAACTATTTACCAAATGTACTAAGCTACTACTACAATTACCTTCAGGCAGCAATTCACTTATACCCAATCTAGGCGATGTTGACCTGGATCTGTATAATATGACTGCTTTCCATGGGCTCTTTCCAATATGAACTTTTTGGTGCTTTGGCAGAACCCTCATTCTTCTCTACTGCCTTTGACCTTTAACAACTTTAGATGACCTTGTCACAAATCTTCTCTCTTTATACATAATCAAAAATAATCAAGGTGTCTGCAAATCAAGGTGTCTGAAACATCTGTGAAAAATATTAAATTTTCTCTTTCTATGTCAGCATGGTATTGAGCAAGATAAACAACTTATAATCATTTACATTCTACCAATACATGACTTAATTGAACAGAATGGTAATCAAGTCTTTACTGCCATGTATGCTGAAGCTTAGCCATCAAAGAAAAAGAAGGAACATGTTGGAACGAGACTTATTTGTGATTAAGAGAATCCTACTTTCCCTAACATTCTAGTCACATAGTGGTATAAGGAGTAATATTCTAGTCACATTGTGGTGTAAGGAGTAAGTGAATAGTAAATGAATAATGAATGAACAAGATAAAGTTTAAATGCATACACGTTTTACAGATATTATATAATGTTATAATGACATTGGTAGCTGAAACTTGAATAAAATGCTCAGATCTTGCTGAAACTTTGTTCAGAATGGTAGCACCCACAAAATATGAAAGTGCTGTTGATCTCATAGATATGAGAGGTTGATAGGTGATGTTCATCTAGAATTCCAAGAGTTATAATAGTCAAAATAAGTGTTTTCTCTTTTCTCCTGAAATGGCTAAGGATATTCTTCTAACACTGCTATGTATACTTTATATAAATTTATCACCATGATATTATTTTATATATGACATATATATTATATATATACATATAGCTCCACATTTCTTGACTCATAATTCCCCCCTAACTTATGCCATATAAAGTAAGAATTGCTCTTCCTCAAAACAGGTCATGGAAACCCTAATTTTCACCTACCTTGTAGTTGACCATAAGGAAATTTTCTGATTTAATTTGTCTGAATAGTAGATGATAAGACCCCCATTTCAGAAGGAATCCTGATCCATACCCATTAGGAAGAAATTTCCCTACCCAGTCTATTAGCATTTATACACTTTTGTTCCATCACATTTTGACATGGTTGTCCATATTTGTGTCCTTCCTATGCAATGAAGTCTCCATGAAAACCCAAAAGCACCTAGTTCAGGGTGCTTCTGGACAGCTGAACATGTGGAGGTTCCTAGAGATGGTAGGCCAGGAGAGGACATGAAGCTCTGAGCCCCTTCTTCTATACCTTGTCTTATGCATCTCTTTATCTTTTGTAATAAACCAGTAAATGCATTTCCCTGAGTTCTGTGAGCTGCTCAATCAAATTAGCTGGACCTGAGGAAGGGGTTGTGGGAAACCTAGTTTGTACCCAGTAAGCGAGAAGCACAGGTAAAATATTCAGGGGCTTATGATTGGCATCTGAAGGTGGGGGGAAGTCTTGAGAACTGAGCCTTCAACTTGTGGGAAATGAATTGAATTAGAGGACACCTAGCTGGTGTCTACTGTACAGAATTTTTTGATGGCTTACTGGTGAGGAGAAATTCCTACACATTTTGGGATCATAGAAGTGATTTGTTTTTTGAGTGTACAGTAGGAAAAACAGCTTGGATTTGAATTGGTTTTTCCTTCTTCAGCCTTTTTCATTTTTTATTTTGAGACAGAGTCATGCTAAGTTTCCCAGGCTGGCCTCAAACCTCTGACCTCTGTCTTAACCTTCTGAACAGCTGGGATTATAGGCATGCACCACTACACCCAATTAAACAAGTTCTCCAACTTATATAATGTATATATGGGTTACACACAAATGCTATGCTGTTTAATATGAAGAACTTGAGCATATGAAGATTGCATTATGCGAGCAGGAATGTCCTGAAACCATTCCCTTATGAATGCTGAGGGATGACTGTATACACACACAAAACTCTGAAAGTTACATCAATGAAACAACTCTTGACAATCACTTCAATCACAGTGTTTAATATAGGAAGACCTATAAAAATTTTTTGGTTCCTACACTAGGCATTTCCTTGGTTTAATTTTAAATATTTTAGATATTATGTTAGTCCAATTCATAATAAATTTGTTTTATACAGAGACTTCTCTCAAGTATTTTTTTTAAAAAACCCTATATATTCAGCTGGGCTGGGTGGGGCACACCTATAATCCCAGGGGCTCCAGAGGCTGAGGTGGGAGGATCACAAGTTCAAAGCCAGCCTCATCAAAAGTGAGGCACTAAGCAACTCAGTGAGATCTGTCTCTAAATAAAATACAAAACAGGGCCAGGGATGTGGCTCAGTGGTTGAATGCTCCTGAGTTCAGTCCCTGGAACCCCCTGCCCCAAAATTGTGGATTATAGAAGTAGAACACCTAGATTCAGGTCCTGGGTTTGCTATTTATGGCATTGGAAAAATTCCTTTATAATACTGTACATCTAACTTTATGGGCTTATTCTCAGTTTCATTTCTTAATAACCTGTTTTACCTTGGACAAAAAATATCTTCAGTGTACCTTAGTTTCATCTTTGTTATGAGTATATTCATAATACTATCTTCCATGGGGTTGTGTGTTTATTAAATAAATATATGTGTTGGTATGTAAAGTTATTTAGAGAAAGGCCTGGTGTGTAGTAAGTAGGGCATAAGTGTCAGCCATTATTCCACTAGAATGTGAGCTCCATGAGGGTTTCTGTACATTCTTGTTTTCTAATATTTCCTCAGTAACTAGAATTTTGCTTGATACACGGTAAGCACTGAACCAATATTTATTGAATGAATATGCATCAATTTTCTCATCTATTAAGTTGGAATAATAAGAGTAACTTCCCTATAGAATGTTTATATTAAAGGAGGTCTTGTATATGAAGAATATAAATTTAGATATTATCAGTTATTATTATACATAAAGGACTATAGTTAAGATTATTGCATCCAAGTACTTTTTCTTCCTGTGTATTGCCCAACTATTTTGCTTTTATGACTTATGACTTTAATCTTTAGAGTTTTATTCCCTTTCATTTTGCAGTCAAATCTTATCATTTTATAGTCTAATGAATAAATTTATTTGCTTACTTCCATGGACATGCTCTGTTAAGAGATAAAGGCAAATATTGCCATAAATCTTATTACAGAAATAATGAAAATACTGATCATTTAATCCTCCTTTTTCATCTTTTCATACTCTAAATATCTTTTGACCTCTTCAACTTTTGTGGAAGTTTTGAATTGACCAATCACTGATATGTAACATCTACTTTTCACTTTCAAATATGGTAAGTAATAACCAAAAATAATTTGAAAATGGAAATCACAAAAGTTCACAATTTATTTGTACCAAAGTGACATAAGACTAAGAATATGAGAAAATATTTTATATTTTGTATCTCATATTCAGGTCATATGAATATGCAATATTGATATATTTTTAAAAGCAAAGTAAATGCAGATTTAACATTAGTATATAGTTAGAATAAGCTTTATGATTTTAAAACTGTATTGTCAATATTTATTTCAGACCAAGAAATTTACTGCATAGTTAAAATCATATCTGTCATCTGTGTTTTATATTAGTGTATGAAACATCTGTGATGTGATATATAGGACACAACCTGAAAGCAGACCATGTGAGTTTGAGTTCTGCTCTACCACTTTCTCATTAAGCATTCGATATCATTGTCTTTTTTTACTCATTTATAAAAGAAGAGATAATGATAACATTCTTTCACAATTGATGTAGGAATTAAGTAGCATAATTAGTATAATGTCTTATAAACTCTAAAGTAGATCTATAAAATATACTATTGTGTATTCATCAAATAGAATACTATGATAGTATATGCAAATTATATCTGTTTATCTTTTCTTTGAAAAATGATTTTCATATTTTCTGGGAGAATCTTTTTCAAGGTCATATTTTTCTTTTAGAAGGCAATTTATTATGTATATTTGTGACTATCTACTTATATTTTAATGAAGAAGCAAATTATAAATAATTTGGATAGTAGATTATAATGATTTTGGAACTACACTTAGTCTCTCATATAATGAAATAGAGTGCCTCATCATTCCAAAGCTACATATACTACACATTTGCTACATATACTACATGTATCATCCTGATATGGAGGGATATCATTTGCCATCTATTTATTTATTTTGCAATACTAGGGATTGAACCCACAGCCTCATGTATGGCAGACAGACCCTCTACCAGCCCTATGGTTTATTGTTTATGAATTTTTAAATTTCTTAGAGAGTGATGCACTTATATTAGAATGGAACAAGGAATAAAAATCAACCTAAAAATATATAAATCAGAAATATCATTTAGATAATATTTATTACACTTAGGAAAACAATTGAGCATAGAATCAATAAAATAGAATTCTAAATTTTCTCAGTTAAGTTCGGAATATTCCTCAAGTTATCATTCAAAACTAGTAGTCTCTTGCCATTTCTGTGGTCTTTCTCTCGAGTACCTATATGCCAACACTTGCTCCTTAAAGTTTTCTTCCCCCAAATAAGGTGATTTTTCTCCTTCTTTCTCTTTATTCTCCCTAGTCCTTGTGCCATTCTTCTATCACTCATCTCTGTCATTTAGGATTCTATGAAAATAATGCCAAAACTTTCCAGGACAAACTTGTTCTGAAACTGCAAGAGAGGAGTAATGCTTATACAGAAATAAGTGCATCTGGATTCTTTTAGACTAACCTCTTCTTGGTCCACAAAGCCAATTACTACACAATTGTTACACAGAGAAAACCAGGTCATTTATCCAGGCAACTCGGCACAACCACTTGATCCAGTTCTCAGGCTACCCCTCCTATGAAATCCCTAGTAGGAACCCAAGGTGTCCCTTTCCAAAGTGACTTTCAGTGACCATTATGATGTTGCTAGTACCCAAATAAAAGTTTTTCATCCAACCATGGATGGATTTCTCTAAGAGTTCCCTACTCATTCCTTTTTCCTGATATTTTCTTCTTCACAGGAAATTAGGAATGTCTTGTCAAAATTTCTCAAAATCTAATCAAGTAACTTTTGCATTAGAAGAGTCTGATAAACTTGCCATTTCCTCCCAATATAATCAGATTTCTAGGGCAACTCCTGTTTCCTTTTATCATCTTGTGCCTTATTCTGGCAAATACTATGATTAAAACAATAAGATAAACATAATAAATGTTTTTACACTACTAATTGCATTCCTTCCAAGCTAGAGAAAATGACAAGTATTCCTGGAAATAAAATGTTTTGCTCTTTAATCTTAATTTCCTCCCTTATAAAATAAGTATTTATTGTATTACTATTGTATTACATTCATTTTCTAACTTTTTAAAAAATAGGAAATACATTTTATATCATAACCCAGTTCACACACAGGTGAGTGCACACACTCATACATATTTATGAAGCAATACTGCAATTGATGCACTAACTTCAAGGGCTGGGCTCTGATTATTTCATTTTATCCTTAAAACTTCCAATCAAAACCTAATGAGTTATTTTATAACTCACAAAAAATTTATGACCTACAGTTTAAAAAACATTAGATGACTTTCAATAATGTCCTTTCAGTTTCCAAAATTCTATGATTCTCTTTATGATTAAATATATTCTTATGATATAAATCTCATTTAATAAAAAATTTCTATTCTCTAAATAAAAGTGATAAGGTATGAAAAAGCATTCATAGAGTTCTCTGGTTTTTATCAATGTTCTTTTGAAATGCTGATATTAGGAAGGTGAATAATGAAAAGGAAATTGGACTAAGAGTTGTAGAATATTAATGAGAAAGGAAGAGTCTGTCAGAAAAACAGAAGCAAGAAATCTAGGTGATCCTAGGTCTAAACAACTAAAGTTTATTACTTTTTCCCCAGTGGTATTGTTTGTGCTCAAAGTACTTTTTTAATTTGTAGAAAGATTTGAGAGAATTATTATTGGCATGCATTTTTCATACCTTCTAAATTGGAATGTCCATTGGCCAAAGTCCTTAACACACCTAGAAAGCCCTGTGTGATCTGTCCCTTTCTCACTTGCTGGCCACACCCAACAAGCTACCACATCACACTTCAGGGTGTTTGCTCTATGGGTTGCCTCTACCCCATCTTCTTCAAATCTCTCTTCAAATGTCATGTCACCAGTGAGACCCACCCTCACAACCCTTTTTAAATTACAGTATATCCCATACTCCTTAACTTTTTTAAAAAAAATTGTTTTTAGTTGTTGATGGACCTTTTGTTTTATTCATTTATTTGTATGTGGTGCTGAGAATGGAACCCAGTGCTTCACACATGTGAGGCAAGTGCTGTAACACTGAGCCACAACCCCAGCCCCTCCTTAACTTCATTATTTGCATTCATCACATTTTAATGCTATGTCATAAGTTGATTCATTTTGTCTCTCTCCCCTCCACTAGAGTAAATTCCATGAGAGAGGGGATTTTTAGCTGCTATGATCACTGTTGTATCATAAGCATCTACAGAGGTAGCTGGCACATCCTAGGAGCTCAATCAATATTGAATGGGTATGTGAATGTATCAGTAAATCAAGCAAAGTGCTTGTTCATATATACTACTTAGGATATATTTATTGGATGAAGGAACTGATTTAGATTGTGTAATTTACATTTTACAAAGCATTTTTTAAATTCCCTATTACACATACCCAATGGATCAAACTGTGACATAGGACTGGAATTATTGTACCCCACCTTCCGACGTCCCTGGGTAGAGAAACCGAGAGTTGATGCTTACCCAAGGTTACAAAAAAGTGGGGTAGTCTTTTGACTCCTAGTAAAATGGAATTAAAATTGCTTTATGTTCTGGGATAGAGGTTTTGGATTCACAGAAGGTACCATATGACTTGGCTTATAAACTGCTTTGTTTCTAGTGTGCCTGTGTTGCTTTCAAATGTGTTAAAAGGATGTTGCCTTTTATTTAGATGTTAATCCTTAGAGTGTTTGTCATTCTTAATAACAATGGGTAGCAGAGAAAGAAGCATTGAAATTAAAGTTGATAGATATCATTGTGCTTTTTTCCCCCCAGTGTTGGTGTTTTTTAAATTCATGATTAAAAAAAAAAAAGTCAACTCTTTCCTCTCTGTTGACTATTTATATTTTTAATAAGGAAAGAAAAGGAGAAAGCTTCCATGGTAGATTTCCATGGAATTGGGTAAAAATTGGGGCGCTTTTGTGTTATGACTTTCAGCCTTTCTTGCTCGAAGTACGTTAACAAATTAAGTGAATCTGAGGAAAGGAGAGGTGACTACTAGAAATTTTCCTGACCATTTATCAATTTGAGATGCCTAACTCTTTGCATGTAATTCGTCACCGTTCTCTGGCCTTGGCTGAGCTGCAGCGGGCGTGGGTGGGGGGAACAGCAGTAGCTACACCGGGTTCCACCGGTCAGCCCGCCAGAACCTGAGGCGCGCGTCCAGGAGCTGCCAGTCCTGCAAAGGTGCTGTCGCCGCAGCCGCCGCCGCCCCCTCCGGCCGCTGATTGGCGGGGACCGCAGCATCAGCAGCATCTTCCAGCGAGCTAGGGCGCCGACGCTCAAGCGGCTCCAGCCTCCGGGATCTTCAACACCCTAGGGCGAGACCTCGGACTTACACTGCGAGCAGCCTTTTCTCCGCCGGCCTCTACCTGGACGCTCCTCCTGATCCCTCCCCAGCAAAGCAGAGATCCGGGCCGCCAGGACAGCCACGTCTCCCTCAGGGCCAGATCGGGGAGGCAGGGGCCAGAACCCTAGGGTCGCGCGGCAACAACCGGCCCCCAACACTGGCTCCAGAACCACTGTGATCGTAGGGTCCTCGCCGCCAAAACGCCTCGTATCTTGTACCGCGGAAAAAGCGGGTCCTCGTCCAAGATGGGCCGGCAGGGTCTGGGGGGCGCCGGCGCTGCAGGGCGCTCCATGCAGCGCTCCCAAAGCCGGAGCAGCCTCTCCGCCTCCTTCGAGGCACTGGCCGGCTACTTTCCCTGCATGAACTCACTGGAGGAGGAAGACCGAGGTGAGACAACCTGCCCTCGCCGTAGTTGGTGTCTCTTATTTGTGTGGATCTCTGCACACACGGTGGCTGGAGGGTTGGCAATGGGAGAGAGAACTCCAAGTAGCGGTGTCACAGCCCCTCGGGTTTCCAGGACTGTGTTGGGGGCTGGGGGCGGGGGGAGCAGAGACCCCTACATCGCGCCAACTGGCCAGAGGAGCTCTGTTCATTCATTCATTGGTTATTTGGAGAGCTCCACAGGCGCAGACTTGAGTAGTGAAGTTCAGTTATCAAGTGCTTGGAAGTTGAATGCGGATGTAGACTGGTGGGAAGGAAGGCGGCGCTTCTTGGGAGCCCCTCACTTTGTTTGCTTTTGTTTACTCCCGCAATCTTTGTGTTAACATTTGGTCTCAAAGACCAAAATGCTTAAGGGAAATGCAGCAGCAAAACTTTGAAACAGAAATCTCAGCCTGTGAAAGACCAAGATCCAGATGAGGGGAAGAGGTCCTAGAATGTACAGGGAGAGAGTAGATAGTACTTAAGGCAAATCCGTGCTATAGACACTTGGAACTTTGTCCATAAGGTACAATACCAACAATCTGACTGTTGGTGTATCTCTAGTATTCTAGCAATTAAGCTAATGGGGGGAGTGGGGCTCACTGTTAAACTTTTCACCAAGTGGTTCCTAGTCCTTCATTGAATACTGAAACTTGTGTTGTTCTTCATGAACAGCTTTCCTATAAGATTGAAAAGCTAACGCTGAAAATACAAATTGTAAAGCAAAGAATTGACGTAAATGATAGTGTCCCAACATTGCATTACTGTTTGTTAATTTATTAATATGTTAGTTGCAAACTGAGTTCATCTTTAGACACAGTAGTATAGTTATGATGTTAACTCTCATTGTATGTAATAGGATTTGGGTTTGCTTTTTTGACAATCAGTGGTCTCTTATGAAATAGGTAGTAGCTCTGATTGAAAAGAAGTTAACTACTTGCTTTAATAACAGGTAAAAATAAAATTTTTCCCTATTTTCTCAGGAGATGGAAGGGGAGGGGAAAATGAAGCATTCATAGTACATCTGAAAAGTGGTCTTCAAACCAGTCGTTGGAGCTAACCATGTTTCTTCTAGCTTATTGTCGCAATATTAATTTAATATTAATCAATATAGATATGACATTAGGGTACTTCTTGAGGTAGACATGACTTAATTTTCACACTAGTCCTTTTTTCTGGTTTGTACATTTACATTTTACATTTTTTCTATAATTCAATATCTGAAATTCTAGTAAATGTATAAACTAATCAAAAAATTTAAAAATCAAGCTGGGTGTATGAATGATCATAATTGCAGCTAAAACTTTTAGCACTTATTAACCTGTTCTAAGAACTTGACATGCATTTACTATTTTTAAAAAAATTTGTTGTTGTTGTTGATGGATCTTTGTTTTATTCATTTATTATTTCTATGAGGTGCTGAGGATCAAACCCAGTGCCTCACGCATGCTAGGCAAGCGCTCTACCACTGAGCTACAGCCTCAGCCCCTGCATTTACTCTTTTAAACCCATAACAATATTATAAGGCAGTGCCATTATCTCCATTTCACAAATGAGGAAATTGAGGAAGAGAAAAGTTCAGAAACTTGCCCAGGTAGTGAAACAGAGAGCATTGAACTAGGCAGTCACCAACTCAGCCTATGCACTCAACTCTCAAGCTCTGGTAGATTTTTATTATTTGCATCTACCTGTACTTCACTCTGCCACTAAACTAATTAAGCGATAGGGCTAGACTTCAAATCTAGGTGAAACTGCAGGTATTTAAATAAAGCATGCATTATTATTAACTTATTTCTTAACTTTTAATTTTAACACTGTCTTAAGTCTTGAGTTTGCTTCATAGAAGCTATTATCATTCTTTTTTAAGTTAAAACTAAGATTGTTGGGTTCACAACATATCATCCTAAAAGGCTTTTTCAAGATAACAAGGAAAACTTATATGAATGTGAAAATTTTTCAAAATTTAAATTACATTCACTTTGGCTTATACAAACTAATACCAAAGAAAATTTCTATATCTATGTATGGAAAATTGGAGCAACATTTCTGTCTCATAATATTGCTTCTTGAGTTGTGAAGACAAAATATTCCAGAAAGAAGGTAGTGGGCTGGAAATGTAGTAGAGTGATAGAGTGCTTGCTTAGCATGCACAAGGCCCTGGGTTCTATCCTCAGTATCACATCAAGAGAGAGAGAAATGAGAAGGTAGCATTTTAAAAGTAATCCATATAGTTCTGTACTAGTAACGAGAGGAGAGACACTTTCCATAAATGAGAGGTGTTTCAAGCACTGGCTCACGGTCATTTCACAATCACCAGAAGAAATCTTAACATTTTTTCTTTATTTCACAACACTCCTATCACCCTTGAAAGTCCTGATATTTTTTTTTTGAGATATTTCAACAAACCCTGAAGAGTTGTAAGAGTTAGAAGTCACTGACTTCTTTATGGTGTTTTTTTCTATGTAGACACCCACACAGGACACATGAAGGTCATGTGGATGACATACTCAAGAATGTTATTTTAGTTATAATAATGAAACTCATTCTAATTTACAAAGAAATGAAATCCACCTCACCATGTAATTTTCACACTGATTGAGAACAATTTGCCTGAAGAAAATATTGGTCTGATAGTGTGATGACTGAGTTCATCAATCAGTTCAGTAAGCCTGTCTGAGTTCAAAACTAATCTTTTGTTGTTCTTGTTGAGTCTTTTTAGAAATAGCACAATAGCTAAAGGATCCTGTTTACCAGTTTTGTATCCTTATTTCATTCTTATTCACTGTCCTTGGGTATTACCAATCTATACAAAAGTTGCTAAGACATCCACAAAAAGACCATATGCTTCAAATCCACTTATTAAAAAAAATTTATTGAGGATATTTGATGTCAATAGCTATAAGAGTCTTAGAATTAGGTGAATATGCTCCTTCCCCTCTGAGAACTTACAGTCTAATAGAAATAGACATTAACAGAAATAACTATGTAATTATAACTGTGACAAGTGTTGATTAGGTCAAGTACATAGTGCGGTGAGAAACTATAAGAATGATTAATTTAGTAATTAATGAAGGATGCCCTGAGAAAGTGTTAAATTTTGATTCAGATGACAGTAATATCATGAACTGGCATCAATGACCTCTTTCATACCTTTAAAAACAATTTTCCCAGATTCTATAGTTAATAAGTGGTGGAAGAGTTAGGATCTAAATTCATAATCTGGCTCTGGAGTTTATAATTCTAACTACAATGCTCTATATATTTTTCTTCATTATTTTAGTGCATTTCTTTGTAATATGCTATATTCTTAAAAATCAAGTAGAGCTGGGATGTAGCTCAGTGGTACTTACCTAGCATGCATGGAGCCCTAGGTTCTATCTCCAGTGCACACTCAAAAAAGCACAGTAATAATGGTTACCGTTTATTGTGCACCTTCTGTATGCCATATTCCTTTAATTTCATGATTCTTCAGGAAAGTTATTTTCCTCACTTGACATTTGTGAAAGTACTCAAAGAAGTTAAACAACTTGCCCACAGGTCATAAATCAAAATGGGGCTGATTTGAGTGAGGATGAAAGCAGCATTCCTATAAGCAAAATAAGATTTGTTGACTAGTCTTTGTGGCATCTTTTTTGTATACTTGCAGTTTTTTTTTCATCATTGTATCAGGAATATATTCCAGAAGTGTTCTGCAAATGTCCGAAATTATTTTTTAACTAAAAGTAATAACAATAGTATTTTCTTGTTATAATTGTGTTTATTTACTTCATTAATGAACCCTATAATAAAGCATTATTTTCACTGTAAAACTACTTGGCCCTAACTTTGGGTTTCTCTCCCCTAATATAGATTATTAGTATGCCAGTTCTAAGAAATAACAAAGTATTTCCCAACAATGTTACCATTCTTAATAAGAGAAGGAAACCCACAACTTCCCAACCAAATTGATGAGGACAAATGGTTATGGCTGTATAATGTAGGAAAATGGCACATTTCCTAGTACTTGAGGTTTCTGGTTTCCCAGAGGTGATCTTAATGTTAACTGTGGCCCTAAGCTAATGATTCTTGTTTAGTTATGTATTTATATGTGATAAATTTGACCTGCTTCATTTTATGATCTGCCACCTGTGACAAGCATACAGAGGAAATCCTATCAACTTAGCACTATTAACTAAATAACCTAATTCTTCAGATTTTTTGCATATCACTAGCCTAAAAATTAAACTACATGAAAATCACATAGAAAATAAGAATTGTTTAAAAACTATTAGAAAACTGAGTAAAGAATCTTTGCATGTGATAAGAAAACCTTAAGAAATTAATATAAAAGTGAAATAAATAGACTGGAATAAAAAGACATATTCAACTCTCTCCAATGCTTTAATAGGACATTCCAGTAAGAATATAAAAAGACTATCTTATTCTTTGTAATTCTAGCACTTTGGGAGGCTGAGACAGGAGAATCGTGAGTTCAAAGCCAACCTCAGCAATGGCGACATAAAACACAAAATAGGGCTGAGGATGTGGCTCAGTGGTTGAGTACCCCTGAATTCAATCCCTGGTACCAAAAAAAAAAAAAAAAAAAAAAAAGACTATCTTATTCTAATCCTTGTGTATGCTAATTCTTGCACTTAATACTTAATAATCAATTTTATTTGACTGGAATAACTTAGAACTTTCCCCATGCTCCATTGGAAAAAAAAAATTCTCTGCACATTTAATGGTAATCATTCTCAGTACAGACATCATACCTCACACAGTAGGTATTCAGTGTCTATTAATAATAATAGTATGTAGTTCTCTATTCTTTCAAGATTCTATCCATTATGTTTATGCTGTTTTAAAAACATGTGATGTAGACTTTCTTAAATGCAGCAATCATAATATTTGCACATAAAGCCAAACCTGGGGACAGGATAAATGGTTATAGGCTATTATGGATCATTTTATAGTTGATAACATTTTTTCTAGATCATGATCATGTCTAATAAATCATTCCATAAATGAGTCCATACCATAATCAATAATGGCACAATATTTTTATATTAGATTTATATTTTAGGCAGATGAAGTGAAACAAAAGATTTGGAATTTATAAAATAAATTAAGGAACCATAGCATTCAGAGTGCTTATCAAATATTACCTTTTAAATCTAAGAATCAGAATCTTTCACTGCTTTGTGTCTGAATAGAATCCTTAAAGTAATTTAAAACTTTAATATAAAAGTCAAATTAAATCCCAATTTGCTTGCATCCTTTAGTAGGTTCACTAAATTCAAAACCAGTAATGGGACCAAGTTTCCCTGTGGAGACATTTTGTATATAATGACTTACAAAAGAAATTCACTAAAGTTGTAACAGAAGCACCTCATTCCTACTGAGAACTGTTTTAATGTAAATGCTCTCTGCTGTTATTAAGTAGGCCTTTATTATGGATCAGAAAAGATCCTTCTGTGTATTTGTTCTATCTCATGCTGTAGTGATTTTTGACTGGGAAGGAGGAAGATTTACCTGCGATATATATAATATTATTAGAATAATTGAAGAAAAATAATAGTGTCGCTTCCAGCTTTGAAATGTCATTTTCTTTTATTTTTCCCTTAAAAATGAAATTGGGATTTTTTTTTCATGTAAATAATGCTTTATGCAAAGATACTTCACCAAAATCATAAGCAGCAATCCCACCAGGCCTCAGAGGGCCTAAACTGGGAGTTGGAAGACTGTTGGGAAGGCATGAGCACTCTTTCTCTATTTCGCCATTGCCTCTGTCTCTGTAGGACCGCTTTGTTCTTTGTCAGCAGCCAGCTCTCTCCCCAGCTTTATTACCCACGTGTGTGGTGGAAAATGGTAGACAGTGGCCTCCAAGTTAACCTGTCATTGTTCCGCCCATACTGTAAACCTATCTTTCCCAACTTAATCCCAACTGTCCTGAGATGAGATTTTATTTACCCAGGTTGGTCCAGCTTATTACAGCCAGAGGACAGGACCATGCATATCAATTTAGTTCCTGATAATGTGCTTGTGTGGGCAACCAGGAAGAGACGTGGTTATTGTGAACTTTGCAGACATGGCCAAAAGTGTCTACTTTGATCTGGATCATCATGAGCAAGGAGCAAGGATCATTTCTTGAGATTTAGATTTTGTATAAGATACTAAAAAATAAGTAAAATTACTTTAGCCATTTAAAATAAAGAGATGAATTTGTGTTCCATTTTTCCCTTGTCATTTCTGTATATTGAGGGCCAGGAAGGTAACCTATATTAGTGAAGTAGGGCAGGTGTAAGATAAAAGGAAAAGACTAGGGCTCTGCAAAGCTGGAGAAATCTTACCCATTCAGAGAGGAATGATGAATAATCATTTCCAACTAATAGATGCTAAGTTAACTATCAGCTCAAGGTTGGCAAATTGACTCTCATTTTCCCCCCAGTGGGAAACAAATCTGTTTACTTACCTTTAAAATGTTGACACCTAAATACAAATTTTCAAACATTTGAAATAAACAAAACATATTTATTGACCAAACATGGTCCCAAAGACCACCAATTTGCAACTTCTGCCAGTGAGACACTTCCTTCTCAACTTTTCTCAATTCTCTTTCATCCTTCTCATCCTCATTGACATCTTGATAACTCAGGACCATATTATCTCATCTTAGAAATCATCTGATAACCTCCCAACCTGCACTCTCTACTTTCGGGATCTCTCCACTCCAATCTCATTTCAATGTCGCTGTGTCAGTTGTATTAAACATCATCTTGATCTTGACACTGCTTGCCCTTCAGAAATGTCAGTAGATTCCCATCTCCTAAGTAAAACCTTGAGCTTGGCATTCCAAGTTTTGAAGAATCTAGTATTTACATATAGTTAGCTTCCAAGGCTAATAATTCTATACAGCTAAACCTCTTTATTCTTTGCCTCCAAATTTTTGTTCATACCTATCTATTCTCTCTCTACCTTACATGTACAGCCTCATTGTTCATCAGTGCTCAGCTTATATCCCATCTACCTATGAAGTCTTCAGAAGCTGTTAAGAACTTCTGTAGGCAGAGAAAAACCTGCATGGACTTGGATTTGAAGCATTGTCTCAACCTATTCCTAGTTCTATGAACTAAATAAGATACTTAATTTCTTTCAGCTTTAGTCTCCTCATTTTTGTGTGAAATGTACATACTGATACCTTTCTAGGAGGAGTGTTGTGAACAAGTGTTACTATGTTTGCTATTCCCTTGGAGTCTCATTTCAAATATTTTTTGTCTTTTCTTGAACCTCTAGCTCTAAGCTATCTAATACACAAGGCACTAGCCACATGTGGCTATTTAAATTGAAATAATTTAAAATAAAAATTTAGTTCCTCAGTCACACTAGCTGTATTTCAACTACCCAATAACTCCATATGTCTAGTGATTGTCTGATCAGGCAGTGCAGCATTATGGAACATTTCTATCATCCACAGAAAGTTCTATTGGACGCCACAGCTCTTGTTGAGTAATACCACTCATGTAGCACTTAGCACATATTGCCTTGGATTGTCATAATTTGTTTACTATCTAATCTTGCATACTAAATTTAAATCATTGGGAATTCATAATATCACTGGGAATTATATGATCATGTGTTACACTCATTATCTCCCATAGTACTTTACACCTACCTATGAAGTACTTAACAAATATGTAGCAAATGAATAAATGAGCAAGTACCTATCTGGTTTTTCTGTTCATTTCATGGAATGGAAATAAACTATTAGAACCAAAAGGGACTATGTTGATTAAACCACTGTTTCCATTCTTGCAGGTATAAGAGTGCTGGAATGCCATGCGTTCTACCCAACCTAGAAGTTGGGTATCCTTGGCTCTGTATAACTAGGAACAACACATTTTTCTATCATAAATTAAAAATAAAACATGTATGCAGTATTTAGTGACATCAATAAAAATCAATTCTGGCAACTTAGGCAGAAAAGGGTTTTGCTCTTGGACACTGGCTAAGTCACAGAATCCCAAGGAAGGATGGAAAACCTGTATTAGAGGATAGGAATGCTGCCCAAAAGTGCACTGCAAAGCTGGTCCTACACATATTGCTGCCACTTGGCATAGACATCACAACTTGTACATAGTGAATCACTGCATACTGCCACAGGACCCACTCCTAGAAACCATACATCCTGGCTGCCAACCTTATAATAGAAGCCTCTGGTGCCTGCTTCTTGGACTCGATAGCTTCAGATTTAGTTTAGGACAGCAGTTTCACAGTCACATGCTCCTACCCTAACGACAAAGCAGTCTGGGAAAGTGATGCCTGACGTTTTATTTTATTAGAGCTTAATAGTTACATATAGCAGTTGGTTTCATCCCAGCAAACTCATACATGAATGGAATTTGATTTCCCTACCTCTTTTCCCTCCAGCCTCCCTCCCCTCCCCCAAGCTTACTAGACTTCCTTTCACTCATCCATTTTTATATATTGGATTGGTTCTTTTTATTTATACATAAAAGTGAAATTCCCTGTGCTATATTTATATATGCACATAACGTGATTTTTAAAGAATTCTGCATTGCTTCCCCTTTCAACAGCACTTGATATTTTTAACTTGTACTCCTGAAGAGTGGGATATTTTTCTTACTTAAGAAGGGGTTTAAAATGCTGGTAAGCCAAAGATATTAACAAACATCCGCTTTGTAATACAAAATAATTACCAGTGATACAAAAATAACTCTTAAGCCCATCATGATCTGCTATTTTTAAAATAATAATATGCTATTTGATTATTTTCCTCTTTGTTCAATGTGTATGAACAGACAGGAAGGGGGTAGAAATCTACAGAAGACATCTAAGGAAGAGAACATGGCTTTTGGCTTGCAGGTGTAACTTGCAGGTGTAGCTCAGTGACAGAGTGCTTACCTACCCACAAGGCCCTGGATTTTATCCCCAGGCCCACAAAACAAAACAAAAAGAAATTATTTTCTCACTTTTAACTTTTTTCTGTAGACTTACCAGCAAAATACATGTCCATACTCTTAATTTTTAATATAGAACATATTCTATCCCTCCTCAGAAAGACAACCTTAAATTCTCATCCATTTGCTGCATGCAAATTGAAATCTGGAATCTTTGAGTGATATGTAGTTCTTTTTCTCATATCCAGATGTGAATTTCCATGCTATAGTGACCTATAACTTGATAATACAAGTTATGTGCATCAAATAAAAATTCCCATTTAGAAAGAAGACAATAGAAAATGCAAAATAGTCACTCAGGAATTATCAAATCCTACCTAGTAAGAATGGCAAAAAATGAACAGTGGAGGGCAATTTTTAGTTTATTCATCTGACATCTCTGATTCTACTTCCTGGGAGGTGTTTCTTTCTCCTAAATGCTCTATGGCCATGAAGAGTTGCTTTGAAGAGGAAGTTCCACATCTGTCATAGCCTGCTTCTTGCTGACTGGAAACTCAGCTGGTATCTTAAGTTTGCACATAATTATATAAAGTGAGCCAGTAATTTAATGCATAGTGTTCTTCTTGCCAGGTTAAGATAATTTCACACATCATTCCAGTTATTTTTCAAATTAGGATTTGTAGAACTCTTTCACGTGGCCTGTAGTATCTGATCCTTACTCATCACTTTTTGTTTAACACCACTCCATGTCATATACTCTAAGTCATAGGCTAAGTGTGATCCCAAACTTAGACATAAGAGCTCAGCCTCAGAAAGATATGCTCCCTGCCCAAAGTTTCTTCAAATAGGAACTTGAACTGCTGTCATTTAGTGAGATGACATAATGGCATGCTTGTCTCACTATAAAACACTGCCTCAAAGTATCTAACTTAAGAGTTATGAAGATATGGGTGATATTTCACTCTTGAGAGAGAAAGGTGTATAGTTATCAGTGGGCCAATATATGAACAAGGACAAATATAACAGTTTTTTTTAAAAAAGCCAAAAAGGGGGATATGCAATTCTCTAAATAGTTGAACTTGGGATTAGAACCTAATTATTTTCTAATGGGCTTTCACTTGATCCCCCTTAGTGCCATAATAGCAACATCAGTCATTAGGAGAAACTACCAAGTACAAAAAGAATAACAATAAGAGCCATAATTTCTTATATTTAAATGTGTTAAGAATACCAAAATAAGCTTATTTATATGGAATAAAAAATGTAGAATGATCTTGCTACAAAAGGGTCATTCATGAGCTTGGTTTTATTTCTTGTCAAAACTCAGTGTTAATAATTACTCATAATGGGTCCTATGGTGTGGGCTCAGGTGTGCAGATGAGTATAAGGCACGAAGAGATCAGGTTCCTTTTCAACTCCACATGGTGGTAAATCTACAGTTTTTCATAATGTGTTCAGTACTGTTTGACTGCTATGACATCATTGGATGAAATCGCTTATTGGTATGAGTAGGTCTAAAGTGACACGCTAAGAGATTGAAATGCATATGTGTATTATAGAGAGTAACTATTTCAAGCACATTTGTTTTCATTTTTATTATAAATGTATGTTGCCACTGTGTTCATGAAGTCAGAAATGAAAAATTTTCCCATTTTTCACAATAGAGAGCATGAATGATCTGAATTTCAACATTATCCACCCACAAAATAATTTAAGTTTATTTGGACAAGATGAGGTTTCAAGTCCCTAATTACTGTGGAATTAGAAGTTATCATGCAAAATACTAAGTGAGAAAGAATGCCAGCATGCACTGAGAAACAATCATAGGCTTTGACATTGCCAAGATTTAAGTTCAGATCACATCTGTATCATTTGCCAGCTGTGTGACTGGGGTAGTTTCCTTAAATGGAAAGGGATAGTATTAACCACCATACAGTGTTTTTATGAGGACTAGAGAAAGGTGGATTTTATATCCAGAATGTCTGTGCATAGTTCCAACTCAAGGAAAAAAAAATATAGCCCTTTCTTTCCTTTGTTTTGAATTTAGTAAATGAGATTTTTTCCAACTTTAAAACCTCTTGTTTACAAAAGAATGGAATATTGTGTTATGGCTATCATAAGTGTACTGTTAGAGTATGTTGTTAGGTTGTAATAATGACTTAAAAAACTCATTTCACTTTTGCTACATGTCCATGAGTCATGTGTGACTGTACTCAGGAACTCAGGCTGATGGAAGCACCTATTATCTACTTCCACATGGGAGAAAAAGGATGTGGTGAGCCAGACATCAGCTGTTAAATCTTCTGCCCTGAAGTTACAGGAGCTACTTTTGCTCACATTTCATTGGCTATGCAAGTTACCTGACCACACCCAGCTTCAGAGATGAGTGGACAAATGAATGTATTTTACTAGTGCTAATGTCCATCCTGATTGTGGCCTCTTCTTGGAGCTCACTGTTACTGTAGATCTTTAGCTATATAACTTTCATAATAGTTGTCACAAAGCTATTAGAATAAATGGATTTATGTTAAATTCAAACATTTTTGAGAGCCAACTATTAATTCCTATTAATTTCTGTTTTAATTGTTAATGCATGCCTTAGATGGGTCCAAAATAAATCGTCAGTTGTCTTTATTTTGTTGAGACTTTCAGAGGATTGAATTATATTTATTATAGTAGGAAGCCCTTACAAACATAAATATAACTGCACAAGGTTGTATACAGGTATAGTAATCTACCATGACAGTAGGCCCTGTAGTGAGATCTCACAGGACCACATAGGTAAACAAACCAACCTCTTTCATGTCTTGTTATAAAATCTGTTGATGAGATGTTATGCACCCAGTGGCCACCATGGAGACTGGTAAGAGTGCTGGAGGCAGTTCTTATAAAACAGTTAAAGTACAGTCTGAAAAGGGTTTTAAAAATAAAGATAAGAGTCTTCTACTACAAAGTAACTAGCTATTGAGGACCTTAGCTTTCTCGTTGCTGCAATATAGAAGTACATAAACTGTGGGTACACTGGATCCTCAAGTTTACTTCCAAAAGCATATGTCAGTGATTTTAGAAATTCTCGTTTTAAAACATTTTAAACATTCTTTAAGTGTAATACAAAAATTATACTTACTCTGGAAAATAGTAATTTTGAATAATATGCAAAAATAATAACTTAATTTAAAGCACATAAGTTATAGTCTAAACTAATAATTATAGGCAATCTTCAGAATCTGTCAAATAACCTACAACCTGTTCCTGTAAATCATTTCCCAATTTGATGTTGAGAGAATCCTGAATCCAAAGTAATCTATTTGACAGATGAGACTTTCCAGGTGAGAGCAAGCAAGAATGGATTCTGTGTATCTGAGATTTGATTAATTGATTGATTGATTGACTGGTAGGTACTGGGGGTTGAACCCAATGGCATTTTATCTTTGAGTTACATTCCCAGCCCTTTTAATATTTTTATTTTCAGACAGGGTCTCAGTTAGTTATGGCCTTGCTGAGGCTGGCCTTGAATCTGAAATCCTCCTTCCTCAGTCTCATGAGTCACTGGGATTACAGGCATGTGCCACAGCCCCTGCTAGATCTAAGATTTGAAAGGAGGTCACCATGATGTTGAGTTAGGCATCGCAGTGTAAGCCTGGGCTTGGGCAGGCTTTGGACACTTTCCAAGTCAGTAGTGAGGAGGATCTTTTGATATTTTTTTTGTCAGATTACTCAAGGGTTTTCTGGTTTTCAGATATTGTTAGGAGAAACTTGATCCTTTGATCTATTGTTTAATTAAGTGACACTCCGAATACAGAGGGTCCAGGTAAATGAGTCATCAGATTAAGCAGAGCAGAATAACAAGGACACCTCCTGTGTTCTGCTTTCTGCCTGTGATATTTTGCAGTTCAAGAATTTGATTTTATCTACTGACATCTTCTCCAAATGCACTTTGGATTAAAAAACTCAGCACCAGAGTGAATGTTTTAAGGGCTCAACAACCACCCCATCTGGGCTTTAGTTCTAGGGTTTGCTATGTATTTTTTTAATATCTCAGTACACACACATGCACACACAGTTTTTTTAATCATGGCCAAATTCTTGCAATTTTGGTTGATTCACCCCTGTGATCATAATAGAATATTTATATGTCATTCATATATGAATATATATTTATACACACAAACATACACACACATACACACACATGCACACATATATGTAAAGGACTCCAAATTTTCTTTTGCAGTATACCAATTATCACAAATTTAGCACCTGAAAACAATGCCCATTTATTAGTTCACAGTTCTGTAAATCATAAGCCTAGCACAGTGACTGAGTTTCCTCCTTGGGTTATCAAACAGCTCAAATCAAGATGTTGTCTGGAGGCTGTGTGGGTGGGTGGGAGTGAATCTGCTGTCAGGGTTATTCAGTTTGTTGTCAGAACCTGGTTCCTGCAGTTGCATCCCTCAGGTCCCTGTGTTCTTGCTCCTGCCAGCCAGGAATCACTCTCAGCAGCTGGTGGCTGTTCTTGGTCCTTTACACGTGGCCCCCTCCATCTTCAAGCCAGCAAAGTTGCATGGAATCCTTCTTTTGTTTCAAATCTCTTATTTCCTCCTCTGCAATCAGCCAGATAAAGCATTCTGCTTTTAAAGGGCTCATGTGATTATGCTAAGACTACTCAGGCAATCTTCCTGTCTTTAAGTCAACTGATTAGTTACTTCAATTACATTCCCCAAATCCTTTTGCCATGTAAAGTAACATGAGAGCCATCTTAAATTTCTGCCTACCTCATTTACTTTGCACAGCCCTTCACTGTTATATAGATTTAGTTTTTAGGTTTCATAATGTGACAAATCATTGGGAATATTAAATGTGAATCACTAGAATGCATTATATTTAGGTTAAATTATTTTCATTGTGAATGTAACACAAATATTTTTGTGGTGCTGAAAAATTTACTTGCTAAATAGGTCTATGAATGTTTCAGGTAATGGGACCCTTCAAAAGATAAGTTTTAAAGGAACACTGTAAATAAACACTACAGTGTATTATTAGCTACTATAAATAGTGTATTAGCAAGAATTCTTTGATTCTATCTAATAGTAAGCAGCATATCTCTTTGATGTATGCTTTTAATTGTGGTCTTGGTCATACACTAATCACACAAACTCATAGACATTAGAGCCAAAATATATCAGAGATCACCTGCCCTCTTCCATCTGCCTTCTTCATAAATAACAAGCCAGAGACTCAGAGAAGGAATGTGACTCCAAGAAGGCCAACAAGCTAGCTAGCTACTGGATGAGACTGGCCTGGAATACTTATTTTCTGATTCCCTATCTGGTAATAATAGTAATAATGCCATTAGTTGAAGTCACTAAGTATCAGGTGCTCTGCTAAGAACTCTAAATGTTTATTTTCCTTAATCCCCACCAAAAATTCTGTGAGGTATGCATTATTATCACTACCATTTTACAGTTTGAAGAAACTGAGTCTCTGAGAGGATAACTTCTTCAGTGTCATCCTAAATAGGAGAGAAGCTGTTTCCCCCTGAGGCCTGACTGGCTTCTTTACTGTGCTCTGCTCTTCCCACCCCACAGGCTGCTTCTAAAGCTGCCTGCTGTTACAGAGTTAGCATAGTGTCGCCCATGGACAGCTGCACAAGCCTGTGGAGATATATTGTCACAACAAATTAACAAATAGCAGAGAATTTGAAGTCTGGCAACTCTGCACAGATTCTGGTTCTGTCCTTTACCATGTTTCTTCAGGGAACTAATCTCCTGGGCCCTTTGATAATGCATCTATAAGAATGAGCATTTCTAGAGCTGTTAGGAAGAAGATACATGAGTAAAGCAGCCTAAAACCAAATGATTTACATGTTCATTGTATTGTTATTCTTTGACAAGTATTGGCTAGTTCTCATCACCCAATAACAGCAGGTTTTCAAGTCATTTTTGTTGCTTGATAGAGACATTAACTAAAAAAGAGTAGATCTTTGACATTGCAGAGATCTGCAGGAACCTCATTTCCTTTCTGTCATATGTTTCCTGTAGGTACCTTCCTTCTACCCATTCACACTTCACCGACGTATCTCACTCCATGGCAGTTTTCACAAGGGCATAGTTCACTTCCTGTGAACTTAAAGGTACATAGAAAAGCAGATTCTCTGCTCTTGGCCTGGCTTCCTCACACCAGCCTAGCAGGTCTGTGATTCCAGTTCACACCGGTGCAAAATTTTATTACTTTCTGATCTATATCAGTTATTTGAGCATCACTTGGAAATAAAACTATAAATATTAAATTCATTTAGTCTGCATCCTCATCCTTTTTTAATAGTTTCCATCTTTGTTTTATGTGTATGTATTTCTTATTAATTAATTAATTTATTTATTTATTGCTATACCATTTGAAAGTAAATTGCAGACAATATAAGATTTCAGGTCAGGTCTAAATAATTTAGCATGTATCTCCTAATATATGCTATTCTTCATCTAAAAATGTAGCAATTTCCTAATTCCATTTAACATCGAACCCATATTCACATTTTTTCTACTTTTCTAATTTTTTTAATGTTCTTTTAAAAAATTTTTAAGTAGTTATACATGACACTAGACAGCATTGTGACACATTATACACAAATGGAGCACAACTTATTCCTCTGGCTGTACATGGTGCGGTCACACCAGTAGTGTAATCATACATGTATATAGGATAATAATATCTGTCTCATTCCACCATCCTTCCCATCCCCACCACCCACCCCTACCCTCATTCCCCTCTGCACAATTCAAAGGTCCTTCATTCTTCCCTACCACCCCTCACACACACTTTGGATCAGCATCCGCTAATCAGAGAAAACATTCAGCCTTTGGTTTTTGGGGATTGGCTTATTGCACTTAGCATGATTCCATTCACTTACTTGCAAATGCCAAACTTTTATTTTCTTTTAATGCTGAGTAATATTCCATTATGTATATATACCACAGTTCCTTTATCCATTCCTCTATTGAAGGGCATCTAGGTTGCTTCCAGTTTAGCTATTGTGAATTGAGCTGCTCTAAACATTGAAGTGGCTGCATTACGGTAGTATGCTGTTTTTAAATCTTTGGGGTATAGACCAAGGAGTGGGATAGCTAGGTCAAATGGTGGTTCCATTCCAAGTTTTCTGAGGAGTCTCCATACTGCTTTCCAGATTGGTTGCACCAATTTGCAGTGCCACCAGCAACGTATGAGTGTGCCTTTTCACTCACAGTCTCTCCAACACTTACTGTTTGTATTCTTGCTAACTACCATTCTGCCTGGCCTGAGATGAAATCTTAGAGTAGTTTTGATTTGCATTTCTCTAATTACTAGAGATGATGAACATTTTTTCATATGTTTGTCGATTGATTGTATTTCTTCTGTGAATTGTCTGTTCAGTTCCTTAGCCCATTTATTGATTGAGTTATTTGTTTTTTTAGTGTTATGTTTTTTTGAGTTCTTTATATATCCTCGAGATTAATGCTCTATCTGAGGTATGCGTGGTAAAGATTTTTTCCCATTCTGTAGGCTTTCTCTTCACATTATTGATTGTTTCCTTTGCTTAGAAGAAGCTTTTTAGTTTGAATCCATCCCATTTAATGATTCTTGATTTTACTTCTTGTACTTTATTTCCTACTTGTCTTAAAATTACTTTTTTTTTTTTTTTTTGGGTACTGGGGATTGAACTCAGGGGCACCCGACCACTGAGCCACATCCCCAGCCCTATTTTGTGTTTTATGTAGAGACAGGGTCTCACTGAGTTGCTTAGCGCCTCGCCATTGCTGAGGCTGGCTTTGAACTCGCGATTCTCCTGTCTCAGCCTCCCTAAGTGCTGGGATTACAAGCGTGAGCCACCGCGCCCGGCTTAAAATTACTTTTATACTGTTTTATTTGTTGGGTTTCTCATTTGTTTTGTTTTATTTTTTCCAAATAAGAAGTCAAAGTACACTCACAGCATTTAATGGTTACAAGCCTTTGATGTCTTTTAACTAGAAAAACTGCCTCATCAAGTTAGGATTTGTCATCCTGCTAAATTTTTAAGCAACTATGCCAGTTCTTTTGAACTGTATCCTGTGTTCTGGGTTTGTCTGATGTTGTGTGCTATGACTCTGTATTTTTGAAAACTGAAAGTCGGTCCCAAAGACTTGATTGGAAACAGTTTGCATATTTTGTTTACCACAATTTGACAAGTGATACTGTGTATTTTATATCAGGGAGTACATATTGATACAACCACTAGCACTACTGATTTTGATGACTTAAGAAGGCATAGCCAGATCTCCTCTGTTAATGTATCTTTTCTTTTGCTTTAACAATTAGAACTCATTATTTGTGGCATGATTCTTTGGCATGTATATATGTGTGTGGGTGCGTGCGTGTGTGTCCTTTTCCCAATCTTTCATCAAATGGCATTAGCTCCATTGATGAGCCTTACTTAAGGCAGCAAATTGGTAATTTTTAAATTTATCATCCCTTTTTCCTTTATGAACTAACATTCCTCTATAAATAAGAGCCTTCCCTCATCAAAGGTGATGCTTTATGTCTTCTTACAGTTCATATCAGTACAACATGTTTGCTATCCATTATCTAAAATATCATTATGGTATGCAACTGAGTTGTAGATAAACATAATTTATATTTTGTGTAAATACTCTTGAAAGCATTTGATGTACATTAGAGTTGCCAGTGGAGAATGGATGAAATTTTGTTTTTATTCTATCCATTTTATTTATTTATTTTTTCCACTGAAAATATTTGTTGAGGCAAATAGAAAAAATTGTTACAATCATAATTTTTCTAACTTTGCACAAAATTATAAGCAGATTAAATTCTTCATATTAAACACCTTTATATGCACTTTCAATGAACAGTATATATATATATATTTTATCAACCATCTTTACTATACCCATTCCCCTTTCCTGCCCCCTGCCTCCCCCATGTCGTGTCCAGGATTCCTCTATTTCTCTTATGTTTCCCATTCCCACCTCCCTTATTCATCAGCAGAGAATGGATGAAATTTAAAGCAGTATTTCAAAGTGGTGAGCAAATATAAGAATTTTGGTGAAAGAGATTTCAACAAGTCACTTGAACTAATAGCATATAAGATCTAATAGAACTTACCAATACCAGCCACTAAAGGAGCTTGCAATGTGGTTGTACCCTAAAAACTAATAACATGCACAGTCAATGTGGAGAAATATTTAGGCTGGATAAGAAAGAAATGAATGTAAATAATTTAGACTGTCACTCTCTTACTTTGGTACTCTCTTAACTGCACATTCCAACATTCCAGGCCCTTTGGAATTCTTTACTCCATTTCTTGTCTGACCTCACTCCTCATTCCTCCTTCATGTGCTTTGGCTAAGGTGCCTCCTCAGGTGCATGTGGTCATCCCTGTCTTTCCATCTCTGTTCATGTTGTTCCTCTCCCCTATACATTCTCTTCTCTCTTTGCTTGGAGTTCTAATCTGTCCACTTTTCAAGCCTAGGTTCAAAACCACTCCCTCTCCCCCACTGACCTCTCCAGACAGCACTTCCTCCCTCAGTTTCATCTACAGTACTTGACTCAGTCTCCTGACTGGTCTTCTAATTGGCTTCTGAATGTCAGCTTCCTCACCAAAAAACGTTAAGAACATAACCAAGAATTTCAAAGTTCTTTTCCCATGCTGTTGCTGAGTTTTTACATTCCCCTTTGAGAATCTTTATGAAAGTTACCCACAGATCTGAAACTCCTGTCAAACAATGTTCTCTCCTTTGTTAGCTTTCTTTCACTTCTGATATCTATCACCCTAGAAAACCAGATTTTCTTGTGAAAGCTAAGGCTAGAATTTGAGTATTGTCTCACCATCAGCTCTTTGTAAGTAATATGAAGGCTCAATTCTTCATTATGACAAAAAGGAGGGGAGGAGGAAGGTAGGCATAAATGAGCCTTGCCTTTATATTACAACAATAACAGCTTATTCTATCTGTAGGTTGAATCTTTAGGTTCAATTTGAACACTGTTTTAAATGGAAATTAAACAATGGTATTTTTGCAGCTTAAAGATTTTGATCTCACAAAATAAGATGTTGTTTAAAATCGTTCTAAATACCTTTTCTCTCTGTCTCCTCAGTAGGAACACTTCCTGTACATGCGGTTGGCCAATACCTAACTCTTACCAGACAATGAGGATTTTTGTTGCTAGACTGTGATGCCATTTGATTTCTGTTTTTGCAGAAGCAGGAGGTAAAAAGCTGCGGAGCACTGTCCAGAGGAGTACAGAAACAGGTCTGGCAGTGGAGATGAGGAACTGGATGACCCGACAGGCAAGCCGTGAATCTACTGACGGCAGTATGAACAGCTATAGCTCAGAAGGAAAGTGAGTGAGGCCAGCTGAGCTGTGTGTCTCCTCAGTGCGGCCCAGAGACCATCTTCTCTGTCCTGCCCTCTGCTTTCACTAAAGCAAATTCACATGCTCTGCAGTTCCATTTTAATTTTCACTGGCTGATTTTCTGTGAAGAGAATTTTGCTTACCTGCCACTGAGCAATGTGACATATCTGGTTTTTTTATACCAACGGAAATAGGTTTGGGGATGAAGTGTTTCACTTTAATGACAAGATGCTAAAATGTGACTCTCACATTGCATACAAATAAAATATTTTGCCCTGGCTTGAAATAATATATAAAAGCACAAAAATAATAAGCATTCATGCCATGCTATGTGGACTATGCTAATTTTAAAAATCATACCTCTAAGTTATTACTAAAAAATATGCACTCCTGATGCATACTTAGTCTGTAGCAATGATTATATTTCATATAACTTAGTTATATAAAATCAAGTTATATGAAACTAGGTTATGTGAAATATAATAGCCAAAAAGAAATGGCACCAAGAAAGTTGATTTTTTTTTTAAGTTATATGTAGGTTCCCTTTGAATTGGATGTCTCTGAGATATTTTTAAAGCATTTATAAAGATTATATAGCCCTGTCACCAACAAATTAACAATAATTAACAGCTACAGATCTGTAAGTGGGACTATAAAGGATATTAATAGAGGAAAATGAAATTTACTGACTTCAGTGGGCTGTCACCACAGCATTAGATGCATTAGATGTCCCATGTTCACAGATGTGAGGCCATAGGAGCTACTGGCATAGTTGTAATGATGCCCCCTGAGTATAATTTGGTTAGCATGATTCTATAAATGCAAGAGAGATGCATGACTTACATAAATGTATTAATAGGGTTATATGAGATATTTATATAAACAGACTAAAACCTTTGTATTAACTGAATATCTTTGGAATTGAGGTGAGGAAAAAGAAATAGATTTGATGTCCATCAAGAAAATCTAAAAAATGGAGAATCACGTGAAAAATAAATGCTTACTGAGCACTAATAGTTGTAAAGCCCTACATTAGATAATATAAGGGATACAAAATGTTTAAGCTGTGTTCCCTGCTCCTGATGTTTGTAGTCTTATTGGAGAAATGGATGAATACTCATTCAGCACATTCATTCAACACATCTTGCCTTCTATTGTTCTAGACACTGTGCTGCCAGCTAAGGATGTAAGTCATGTGTAAGAGTCAGTATTAGTCGTTAAGACCAGGCGCTTTGGAATCATATTGGCTGAGGTTCTCATCTGGTGTATTGGCACTACCGGACCTTGTGCAAATTATTTAATTTTTCTAAGCTTCATTTTTATCAATTGAGGTTAACAAGTATATTTTGGGTGCTTAAAACATTACAGGCACGATTCTAGGAAGTAAGATACAATAGTGAAAAAAATAGACAAAAGTCCCGACTTTCATCAAACTCACAATCTAATAGAGAGATAGACATTAAGAAAAATTGTTAAAATTTATGTATAAGAAAAATAAAAAATGCATAGTATATTAGGCAATGTAAATGTTAAGGAGAAAATATAGCTAGAAAGAGAAACAAGAGAGGGTCAGAGTAGGATTTTAGCAGGATGGATGAGGAAAAGGACACATTAAGAAGGAAGTTGGTGAGCAGGTAGTATCTGAAGGGAGAATCTTCAGGGTTGCAACAATGCCGAGGCCCTGGTCGGGAGCTTGCCTGCATCAGCAGAGGGGAGGGCAGCGCTGTGTGTGAAGACCAGAGTATACCAGATGAGTGGGGTGGGACGAGCTTTGGACAGCTTATATCATCTTTGTATAGTATAAGGATTTTGCTTTTATCCTGACTCAGGTGAGAAATCAATGGATCATTTTGAGCAAGGGACATGATCTGACTTCAGTTTTAGTAGATCAATCTGATGCTGTGACAAAGGACCATTAGGGGCAGCAACAGAGAGACCATTTGGAAGGCTCCTGCAGAAAAACAGAAGAGAGATGATTGTGGCTTGGATCAAAGTAGTATTATTGAGTTTGGATTCTGGATTTATTTTGATAGTGAACAAACAAGATTTATCGATGAACTTGATATGGGTAATGAAAGGGAATATTAGTTTGTTAGAGCTGCCATAACAAGATCAAGATCAAAGTGTCAGCAGGTTTGGTTTCTCCTGAGGTCTTTCTCATTGGCTTTCAACAGACCACTTGTATCTTCTCATGGTCTTTTCTCTCATAACCCGGTGTCTCTTCTTTTCCTGTAAGAACACCAGTCATATTAGATTAGGGCCTTATCTTTATTACCTCACTTTACCTTATCTCTTTTAAAAGCCCAATCTGCAGTCACATTGGTGACTCAGTCCCATACAGAGAGCAAGAAAGAAAGATGAATGCCCAGCTGAGCAATTGAAAAAATTAAGCTGCCATTTATCAAGATGGGAATCCCCTGAGAGGACTAGAGTTTGGTTTTACTGGTTGTTTGAAGGGGCTTAGGGGAGTTAGTTTGGACAAGTTCAGTTTCAAGTACCTATTAGACATCCAAGAAGATACGTAGTCTAAGCATCTGGGATACAGGTCTATGTCCTAAGACAGGTCAACTCTGGAGATGTCAGTGTAGGCAACAGCAGCGTAGATAGCATTTAAAGCCAAGAGACTGGATGAAGTCACCAAGGGAATTGAAACATACAGAAAAGATGTGAAAGATTTGAGTATTTGGTGGCAGAAGTAGCAAAAAAGATTAAGGTAGAGTGACTGGTGAGAAAGAGGAAAACCAGAGCCCTAGAGACTCCAGGAAGCTAAGTGCAGATGGTGTTTCAAGGATGGAGAATCAATTGCGTCCAGCTTGCTAATCTGTTAAATTAGAGGAGGCCTGAATGTTAACAGCTGGCATTACCACTGTGTGGTTAGGTGACTTTGATCCAAGAAGTTTTGGTGGAGTAATGAAAATGAAAAACAGTTTAGAGTTTCAAAAGCGAACAAAAGGAAAGGAAGTGAAGACAGCATGTGGTGACAACTTTTTCAAGGAGTTTCAATAAAGAAATGGGGTAGTAGCAAGAGAGGAAAATGGGGTTGGGGAAGATATTTTCTTTTTTCTCTGTGTGTGTGTGTGTGTGTGTGTTTGAGAGAGAGAGAGAAAACAACAGCATGTTGTGTTACATGTTGATGGAAATGACCCAGGAAAGTGTCCTCATCTATAAAAGGAGATAAGTAATAGAATTCATCTCAGCTCAGCCAACAGGATTAAATATGTTCACACCTATAGGGAATACGTGCTTGATGTGTACTGAGCATCAGTGACAGAAATCATAGCCCAGCCCTCCAGAGCAAGGGAGAGAAAGACACAGGAACAGGAGGAGCCTGCAGTATAGACAACAAGAGTTTCTGGTGGCACACGTGGGCAGCTAGAGAATGCAAAGCAAGAGCCATGGAGGCGGAGTGGGGTGTTGGGATGTAATAAATATAAACACCAAAGTAATGTTGCTGAGTATCCTGCCATGTTGAGAGGATGGGAGGGAGCCAGGACTTTCCTGAGGAAAAGTTGGGGTTCAGGAGTTAATTCCATTTGTTATTTTGCCTTCAGTCTGATTTTCCCTGGTGTCCGCTTGGCCTCCGACAGCCAGTTCAGCGATTTCCTCGACGGCCTTGGCCCTGCTCAGCTAGTGGGACGCCAGACTTTAGCCACTCCTGCAATGGGTAAGGATTTCTGTCTCATGATTCCATTGCTCTCCTTTTAGATTATTGAAAATTGCAATCTCTAAATTTCATAGAATCTTTAACAGTATTATCAGTAGGAGTAAAGTATCTTGTATTTCAACAACAAAAGACACTTTCTTTCCTATTATAATTTTTGATGGTTTTTAAAGGAAGACATTGATAAAATATCAAAGGTATTTAAACTTAAGAACCTATAAGGGAAATGATGAAATGTTAAGCCAAGATCTTTGGCAAAGCATTTCTTTCTGTGTTTGTACAGTAAGATGTGTCTGTTTCTTCTCCATACACATTAGGTGATATTCAGATAGGAATGATGGACAAAAAGGGACAGTTGGAGGTGGAAATCATTCGAGCCCGTGGCCTCGTTGTAAAACCAGGTTCCAAGACACTGCCAGGTAAAAACAGAAAAGATTTTTCTATTATTTCCCATAATCCATATTTTTTTTTCAATGCAGGGACTTTTTTTTGTTACTAAAAACTTGGTTTTTAGGTAGTCAAAGATACTGATAGGTGAGTTGATTCTCTGACTGGTTTAGAACTATAGCAGTTTGTATTTCTGTCCTGAATGAGTATTGAATCTCATCATGTGTTGAGATGATACAAGTTATTAAATAAGTACATATCATATGTACTAGAAACCACTGCAAAATGTAAACCATCACCTTTAAATAATTCATTTTGTCACAACATGTATATTTGAAGCTCGTGTTTTTTGCTAGCTGGTGTCCCATGTTATTCTTTAGCTTGTATGGAGCTTCAAAATTCTCCTTCAGCATCCTTAGTCTTCTGGAATTAGAGTAAACATAGATATAGGCCCCGTAGTAGCATCATCCTGTGTATGCTGGATATTCTAAGGTTGTGACTTCTTGTTGTATATTAAAAGAGGCAGTTATAACTTTATGCCTAATACTTCATACTGAAATGTCATAATTTAAGGTATTTGAAGCCGTGGGAAATGGCACAGTGACTCCAAATACATTACGCAGAGGTCATTTAATCTGAAGTATAAAACAGTTGCCGAGGATTTTGAAACTTAGTTTTTACCCTCAGCACCTTCACTGACTGACTTGTAATTTTGAATCTCTTAACTTCTCTATCCTTGGAGAAATTTTTAAATATGGTATATATTCCCTGTGTACAACCTTGAATGACGATTAAGATGATGGTGTTTGTAAAAGTCTTAGAACGTGTCAACTGATTCTGCCATAAAGAATATCGTGACTTTTACATAAATGAGCATAATTTTATGATATGTCTGTCAGACAAATTTTAAGCCACAGAATTCACAATTAGCTGCCTCTTCCTAACTAATCTGAACACATCATATCAAACCCCACCCATTCTGTACCCACACCACCACCAAAAAATAAATGCCTTTGGATGAGAAGCGATTTGTGGAGGTAGATGAGTAAAACAACAGTTTTAAACATGTTTAACTAAATTTAAGTATTGGTAAATTAAAGACTAAGACCTCACTCTAATATTGATAGGGACTGGAAGCATTTCACCTTATTTAATGCTATGTTTAAACCTAACAGCTAATTGATAGCAAAATAATTTGAAGAAAAGGGGAAAAAAAAAAAACTCAGACTGTGGCAACAGTCCCTAAACCTCTCTGAATGGTGGACAGTTACGTCATTTATCTAAGGATTTTGACCCAAGGTGGTGAGGCCAGTGGCTTTTGATCTCTGCCAGCCTTTTCAGGTTTTGCAGGTGCCACCTGAGCGTTGGGGATGCCACAACCACAGTTCATCACTCACCACCTCTACGTCTCCTTTCCCAGCACCCTACGTAAAGGTGTACCTCTTAGATAACGGAGTCTGCATAGCCAAGAAGAAAACAAAAGTGGCAAGAAAAACGCTGGAACCCCTTTACCAGCAGCTGTTATCTTTTGAAGAGAGTCCCCAAGGAAAAGTTTTACAGGTATTTACTAAGTCGTCAATTCCTTAAATAAGAAAGCATTTCAGAGTCAGACCTTGTATCCTGTATCTTTTCTGTTACCTTCTTTTATGTTCCACACAGCTCCAATTCTTTGAAAATTTCAAAGTAGTGGCCCATGCCATAAAGCTGTGCATGTTGATGTGCTCTTTGAAGTGAATCAGAAGCTTGCAAAGCCTGGTCACCATCAGCCAGTCTCCCTGATTGCTTATGACCTTAACCCTCCAACACAATTTTCTTAATGTAACTTGGATCCTGGTGGTTAAAGACAACTATCCCATTAATCAAATACAACGGTTTCATTTAATCCTTGATGTCAGAAAATTAACTGAATGCATTTTATTATTTTAAAGTATTTTTCAAGGTTTTTTAAATGTACTTGATTATTCTGACATGACTTTATTTCACCAACAGATCATTGTCTGGGGAGATTATGGCCGCATGGATCACAAATCCTTTATGGGAGTGGCCCAGATTCTTTTAGATGAACTGGAACTATCCAATATGGTGATCGGATGGTTCAAACTCTTCCCCCCTTCCTCTCTAGTAGATCCAACCTTGGCCCCTCTGACCAGAAGAGCTTCCCAGTCATCTCTGGAAAGTTCAACCGGACCTTCTTACTCTCGTTCATAGCAGCTGTAAAACTGTTGTCACAGCAACCAGCGTTACAAAAGGAAAAAAAAAAAAAGAAAAAAGAAAAAAAATCCACAGGTCGCAAACCCTGGTAACACTGCATGCTTAATGTTGTGTCTTCTGAGCCCGTTTCTAGGGGTACAGAGCGATCCTGTGTTCTCAGAGGAAGTCGCACACATTGTGCCCTAAGGAAGGCCCTCAGGTGAAAGATCAGAGCTATGGAGAACCGTGGGGTGTGGAGATCAGCCACACTGGAGCTGTGGTCCAATCTGAAGCCATGGATTCATCTCAAAGAATCAGTCAGTTTCATGCAACAAAAGCCCTTTTCAATGGCACCTTTATATTTTTATTGTTCCTTTTTCTTCATTTATCTGACCCCGAAGCCCTGTTATGCCACAGAAATGGAGCTATACAGCCTCTGAGCCATGTTACAGGTCAAGGAACCAAGTCCTCGGAAGCATCAGGTGTAAAGCAAGAGACCAAAGAAGTGGTCGGGAGCAAAGCATCAGCCCTCCCCTGGACGGAGTCCAGCAGGGAGAGTGGCCGGCTTGGTAGCTCCAGCAGCATGTCATCACTGATGCCAAGATGTGTTGGACTCTGAAAAACAAAGTTCTGTGGCTACACTGTACTGAATGAAATTAAAGAAACTTTTTTTTGCATGGACACAGATTAGCTGAATACTTAAATTATTTTCTTGGGGCTGCAACTTGCAAAAAAATAAATAAAATAAAAATCAGCCATTTTCAACAATTTATATTATTTTTAAAAATAAATTTCACTAGTGCATGGTTTTAAAAAGGGGAGAGAATGCAACAGGGTGATACAAGACACACCATGTTTATTCTTTAATCAGTCTGTGTTTTGGCAGACATTACAAATGAAAATTCTTTCTAGAAAATGCGTAAAATTCTCTTTATGTGACAAATAAGTATAATATATTCAACTTATTTCCATGTTAAATATACAGATCTTATGAAGTTCAATATGTGCAAATTTTTCACATCTTTCTCTTCTCTGTCTTACTTTTCCTCTTCTCCCTCTTTTAATCTTTTATTTTTGTTCTCCCTACCAGAGTGAACCTTATTCTAAAAAAATTACAGCTTTTTGATCTGATCCTCTCTTATAACCCATCTTTGATTCAGAGCTATAGATGCTTTTGAATTTATGAATTTCTCAAGGGAAAAATCTATTTAAGAGCTTTCTTTATTTCAAGCATGTTGAAAAGGATTTTGCAACATGACTTGGGAGTACCTTAAAGTAAGTCAGCATGTATTTGACAAAGAAGATATTTGAACTTTTGCAATTTATTGTACAGTGCATGGTAATTTTTTTTCACCTTCAAAATTCACTTTACAGGAAAATCCTAAAATCATGTGGCCACTGTAATGTCTAATAAATTTGTTTTTAGCACCAGCATTATTCATACAGGGGTTAAAGTATTATTTGTAGAAGGTCTTAGGTTTTGTTTGTTTTTTAATTAGTTAAAGCAGTTTCTTTAGCCAATTTCCATTTACTATGTGAATAGAAACACTGCTAAAAATTTGGAGCCCTGAAACACAGGGTTGTTTATTAATTCATTTTTCTGTAGTAAAATTCAATTTTTCACAAGTTATATTTCTAAAGAAATATAGTAAACATAAATTTGCAACAATTTTAAAGCTCCAATTTTTAGGTGACTCAAAGAAAGTCAATATGCCTATTAATAGTTCTTTGATGCCATCACCAAAAGTCTACTGGCAAATTCTCTAAAGTCGAAACCCCTGCCTTTGGTTTTACAGAGAGTTATTACCATTGGGTGGTGCTGCAAGGTCAAATTTCTCTTAAGTTCCCTTATTTTGAGGAAAAGTCACTGGATAATGTATAAACCACCCATACTTTCTGGTTCTTATGTACACTTTGATAGCACATTCTTATAGATTGTTTTTAATTTCTTGCAATACTTTTTGAAATCCACGTACATCCCATTTGTTGAAATGAAGGCCATGCACAAAAATTCTTTTCTTTTTTTTAATCCAGTGCTGACCATTACAAACTATCATGCTTGATATGGTGCAAAAGTTAAAATGAGTATCACTAAAAATGCCTTCTCATTATGTGGTGCAATATGAAATACACCGAGATTGTGTCTTGACATTTGGAGATTTATGATGGACCCAGGTAAAGTTGTTAAAAGAACGAATAAAACTTTATTGAAATAATTTAGACACCTGTGTACCAGCAGCAATTGGTTTAATAGACATCTAGTGTCTATACTGTCCCTTAGAATAAACGTTTACCATTTTCCTGATACTAAGATGCAGTCACATAATCTTTTGTGCATATTCCTATAAAAATTATTTCTAATTTTAATAAGAAGGACATGACTGTATGGAATATTTGTACATACGTGTCATTATGCAGTATTTATTTAAAAGTTGGTGTTTTTTTTTTTAATTTTCACATGTCTGCACCTCGACTCGTGGTTTAGTCATGTAAATAGCACTCTGCCAGTGACCATTGCTGCCCTGTACATAGTATGTTTTAAAGTAAAGGGAATTCCAGTTGGGGAAAAAAATAAAAGGGCAGATTAGTCCTGTAACAAACACCAACTAATGTAAATCAAATTCATTCTGGTGATGGTATTTAACACTTTAAATAAAACATTTTCTTTACAGATGTTGTATGCAGTGCGCTCTCTGACCCCTCTTCTCTCCGCACCTCCCCAAGCCTGCTGCAGCTCAGTCCCGAACCTGCTTCTCATTCAAGACAACAGCATTACCTTCCCTCTTGTCCATGACCCAAGTGTGCCAGGATTTTAGCAGATAGCTCTCAGAAGAGTATATTGTTTCTTTGAAATCCCAAAGGATCTCTGCTCACATCATTAAAACTTGCTGTTTTTTAGAAAGATTGTTATTGGATTGAAGTGCTTTCTGATTGAATGACTCAGCAACTTCCATATTTCATGAGCAAAATGAATGAGATTTCTGAGTTAGTCCTGCCAGACACTGACAGTAGAGTCACAAGGGACCATGCAGTTCCTGGGTAGAGATGATGGAGGCGGCCATTGTCTTTAAGCTGTTGAGTTTGTGCTGAAGAGTCAGTTCAGCTGTGGGGCAGGTGCATGGTCAGTTGGAGAGATGGGTGCAGTAAGCTGACAAACTGTCCAGAGACTGGCTTCTATTGTATGAGTATAAACAAATGGGAGACAGAGTCTCCCCCACATCTTTTGAAGGTACTTCCTCAAACTAGGAAGAAGGACCCCAGCAAAATTCCCGTAGAATCCTTCTCAAGATCTGAACTTGAGGTAGTTTACATTCACATTTAATTAATAATTCAAATCTAAACCTAACCAGCTTTCCATTCTTGAAAACAATCATTTCTTCTAAGAACTCAATTCCACTCCAGTCCCCCAACCATCCTATAATACTTTTCATTATTCAATATAGATCCTATATTCTAATGAGCTACTTCTTTGCTGTTTGAAAACTCCTGTTCTAAAACTCCCTTTGCCTGTCTTATGCCCTTTCACTTTCTCAAAAATGATTCATGTTAATTTGTTTTGCAACTCCTGGCTCAGCACAGTTCCTGACTGTGCTCTAACAACGTGGCTGCCCTGATGTCAACACCTTCCCTTTCCCAGGCACTCTAGGTGCCAAGGCTCCACAAGCAACAGCAAAGGACATGATGGTTTCTTTTGTATAGGATATAATACAATTGGGTAAGAAATCACCAAAGTTGCCTTCCTGTTTCGAGCTTAACCTTTAGCTTTGTGTAAGCATAAAAATTATGGCTTCTACATGTTTGTCTCAGTCACCTCATGATACCCTCAGTGACCTGCCAGCATTCACAGACCGAATAAACAAGTTCCTACACCTGCCTTTGATTTGTGAAATGTTATTGAAAACTAGTATGAAAGGAGAAATTTTTAAAAATAACTAAACAAAAAAAATCTGTACCACTCAGATTTTCCATGTGGCTGGACTCAGGTTACTTAAGCTTTCTGAAATTCATTTCCTCACTTGGGAATTAAGAAGTTTGAGTCAGCTGTTTTTCCATCATTAAACCGACACTGTACTAGCATGTAAGCTCCCTCAAACCAGGAATCATGTCTAATTTTTCTCCTCTTTTGTATCTTCAGTACCAAGAATAATGCTTAATACATAGATGCTCAAACACATCTGTCAAATGAAGGCTGCTTTAGTCCCTGCCTTTTCTGAGGCATTATTACTCCAGGCACAGTGGTGAGCAAAATAAAGATGATCCTACCTTCATGGGGCATTCATTCTACCAAAGAAAACCCTGGGTAAAACATTACAAAGGTCATAACTCTCCTAACTCTCCCCAGAATGCTATGGGAGTGCATTTACATACAGCAAAGTGTGTTAACCCAGTCTAGTCAGTCAGGGAAGTCCAGTACCTTAAAAAGAGAAAAGAACAGTAGTTAAACAGAAGGAGGGCATAGCAGCAGGAGACAGGAGTGAGATGCAGAACATTCCGAGCAGAAAGAATAGGAGGTAAGAATTCTGAGGGAAGGGGATTATGATTCTAATACATCTATTACTGTATGGTGTCTAAAATAGTGATAAGTACATAAAAAAATGTATGAGTAAAAAGAATGAACTCACAACAAGTAAGTAGGATTCTGCATCCTGGGTGATCACAACCCACTGAAGAGTTTTGTTGAGAAGATGGTTTTGATTTAAACCTTTTTTGATGTGAGATCTGTTTGTAAATGAGATCATTGATAAGGCCTAATCCTCTATGTCATTGTATTTGAAATGTTCAAGTACTACTCACTCCTTAATCCCATTAAATTGTTAGGTCTCTGAACATAAGAGCCACTAACTAGCCCCAGCTCTCTATGCCCAGCTCAGCACCCAGCTTCCTGGCATTTGGTCATTTGGCCTTGGGGCAGGGAACGTAGTGTTTCATCTGTTTCCTTTGTTGATCCATCCATATCATTCCCATGAGACTGGCCACGCTAACTGATCTCATCCCCCGTCCCCCAACTGGTGGTAAGGTGAGTGCAGATTCTTAAACCAGGTCAACCTGTGAAGATTTCTTAATTTTACTTTTATCTTGTCATGCCTTTATACCAAAGAAGCAGTCCATCTCCAGTGACAGAGCCTATTAAATCTATTAAATAGAAAAAAAGCATGTCAAGATTGCCCATGGCTGCATTTCCTGATACACGATCAATGTTTGTCTTCCATAAGAGGAAAAAAAGTCAGCAAAGCCAGATGGAGGCAAGAACTGAAGAGAAAGCTCTACAGGTTTCACGTTCCTGGCTCCATGGTGGCAGAACGGGCTGTGTCCTTGTTCTCCCAAGAAAACCCATACATTCTAGCCCAGTTACTTGGGGTTCCTGCTGCTTGAGGTTAAGAGTCCTAATTAATACACTTGCCCATGAGTCTAATGAAATCATGTTATCTTGCAGGGGTCATCGAAGCTACCTAGGGAAGCGTGAGGGTTGGCCATCCAACCTCAGCTCGGCAAGTGGAGAGAGAATTCCCAGTCCATGATCTGTTATTTTTCCTCAATCTTTCTTCCAGTATTTAATACTTCCTAGAATTATCATTACCTTCTAAAAATGCATGACAAAGGGCTGATCCCTCTTCCACAAGAAAGTCCTTCAAACATTTTAAGATAGAGCTATCTTGTGATTCCCCAGCTCAGCAGAATATCATGTTGGCTGAAAGTACTGGTTGTAGATAAGAAGGCTCAGTTCAAATAAAACTCCCTCACTTACTAGCTGTATAACCCTGAGTGAGCCATTCATTCTAAGTCTATTTTCTCATCTAGACAGTAGGAAAGTGTGGAGAACAATGGCACCTGACTCCTGAGGTATCCAGAGGATTAAATGAAGTATGAGAGCTAAGGGACCTAGCGCAATACCAGATATCTGAGTGCTCTGTAGGTGCAGGTGTGGCGGTGTTGATGGTCACTGTAATTACAACAGGGACCACTATTTATTCATCTCTTTTACAGGCACTCCTAATCCCTGTCACTCACTAGAAACTTTATCATCTTGTTTGTCCTCTCCAGAACTAAGCAGATGGCTTCAGATAGGCTCTGGCCCAAGAAGGTCACTGTGGACTGTGCCACTGTAGACATAACCTATGATTCTCTTGCCCTTTTCTTTCTTTTTAAAAGTATTTATTTATTTTGCCACTAGGGATTGAACCCAGGGACACTTGACCGCTGAGCTACATCCCTAGCTCTCTATATTTTCTATTTTGAGACGGGGTCTCCCTAAGTTGCTGAGGCTGGCCTGGAAACTGTAATCCTCCTGCCTCAGCCTCTGGGTTGCTGGGATTTCAGGCATATGCCACTGTACCCAGCCTTCTGGCCTTTTCCTGCAGCCATCTCGCGCAGCTCCAGTAGACTGGTGGGCAAACCACTCTCAGAGCCTTCAAGGGAGCTGCTTCCTCATTCTTTGTGGAATTATATTTTTTAATATAATTAAAGAGGCACAAAAGTTCTTGCTAAACTTTTTCTTGTAGATTTTGCCCAATATTCCAACCTACCAGAATCATTATGGCTGTCCTAACCCTGGCATTCCTTGGAATTATGTGATAGCTTAAGATTTATCAAAAGTATTATCTTCTTTGCCAACCCTGCTTCTCCTGCAAATCTCATAAAGGGGTTTCTTTATCTTTATCCATATCCTTAAAATGTTGAATAAAATAGGGGCAAGATCAAAATCTTCTCTCTACCTACAAAATTAATTGATGTCAATAGTACTTCCTGTCATGCAACACAAGCTAGCTTACAAAGTAATGTAAACATATATGATCTAAGTTAATTTTATGACTGCTTTATAAGGTACATATTTTTAATCTTTATTTTGCAGATGAGAAAACTGTAGTTAAAATAGTTTAAATAATGTGACCAAGGTCCTCCATCTGAGAAGGGACATATCCAGAGGCAAACCCGAATCTTCTGACAGTAAATTGGGTTATCCAATCATTTGTGAGCCTCTTTATCTGACCATCGACTAACTCCACTTTATCCATGGAGAATTCATTCGGGTCTTTCTCAAATAAGGTTTCCATGTTCCTCATAGAGCAGTCTCAGTGCTAACAAAAAGCAGGGGTGTGGTTAGGGAGCGGAGGGAGGAAGAGGTTGCTGGTTATAGTTACACCTACTTTTCTGAGTTACTGCTGGGATTTCAGGAGAGTATGTATATTATATGGGTTGGACATAAAACAGGCACCACTGATGGCAGCTCTTTTTCTTATCATGAGCTTCTGCCCTTGATCTTTGGTGTAGTGTGCTTTACTGTTTTTAATTGAAGCTCCCTGTAGTCTAGGTGCACACAAGAGAAATACAAGAGAACTAGAAAATGCCTTAGCAATTTTCCCGTCCTTACCTCTGGGCAGCAGCAGAAGGCATTTGCCCTTCCTCAGACTAAAAGTGTCCCTTTCATCAGCTTCAGTGTTTTCTCAGTGTAGCTGGACTCCAGCCTTCAGCTCTGGCAGCTCTTCAACAGGTACATGCCTGCTGTTCGCCCATTTATGAGCCAAGCCCCCTCTTCTTATCTTAACCAGTTTTTAAAACCTGAGTTCATCAGTGATGTCTCTCAGTAGGAGACTAATTTTATCTTGGGTTGTATTTATATTATATATTTGTTTTCTCCTTCTTCCTCTCTTCCTCCCCCCTCTCCTTTTCTTTCTTTCCTTCCTTCCTTCCTTCCTTCCTCCCTTCCTTCCTTCTTTCCTTCCTTTCTTCCTTTCTTCCTTTCTTCTTTCTTTCTTTCTCTCTCTCCATTCCTTCCTTCCTTTCTTTTTCTTTTTTCTTTCTTTCTTTCTTTTTCTTTTTTTCTTTCTCTCCCTCCCTCCCCTCCTTCCTTCCTTCCTTCCTTCCTGCTTTCCCCTATCTTTCTCATTGGAATCACTGAATGATGATCTTATTTTTCCTTGGATTCTTCGTACCTCCTTGGCCGTGACCACTCCTGCCACAGAGTCAGTCTCAATTCTCCAAATTTTTGAGCACATTAATCAAAACTCATGTCTGATAATGACCAGTATCCATTTTCCTCACTGTCAGGATGGTAAAAAGAAATAATGACTAATCCCCAAGTGTGCAAATGACTAATTTCTACATCACAAACTAGGTTTTATTGGTTTTTGGCCCTTGTACAAAAAAGTATGCTATATTTGTGTCTCCGTGGATGGCCAAGTATGTGCTGTTCAGCTCTGACAATGTCCTTTATATTCTGAGTCTCACTGCTCACATCTGTAAAGTGGGAATAGTGAAACTACTCCTTGGGCTCCATGAGGACAGAATGCAATGATGTAACAGAACCCAGGGTACCATGCGCAGTGTAAAATAAGAGTTCACACATGCACTCTTAAGAGCATGCTCAATGGCTGAGAACATCTTGAAGACTTTTGTGCTCTTTCTGGTCTGTCTCATTTAAGGCTCTAGTCTTCCTAAGGAGGCAGAGTCCTCTCTGGACATTAAGCCTCAGCTGGGCATCCCCTGCTAGATCTGGAGGTGTTCTGCTCAGGCCCCTCACAGTGGGCCTTCCCTGGAGAGGAATGTACCCAATGTGTGCCCTAGGTCACTGCCCAGGGCTACCTAGAGACTCCCAGTGAGGAGTCAGTCCCAAGAAGCAAGGCAGCTCAGGGCCTTCACAGAGAGTAGTAGTTGGCACATGGAGTCTGGCATTCATCCAAAACAGGACTTTAGAAATCTCCTGGCAGCATTTTACTATAGATGGGTTGACTTTGCCTCCCAGAGCGCCAGGGATGGGAGAGAAGGCCCCTGGAGGATGACCCCAGATGGGAGAAGGGTGACCTCAGAATCCCCTTAGGCAGATGCTTGTGTTCCTTACCACACAGTTTCTCTGGTTTTTCCTAACCAAGAAATAGGTCAGGTTCTGCTCCAGTTTACACCTTCAGAGTCTGGGCTTCCTGGGTCAGGTCATAGATCTGGCCAGAGATTCCCAGGGATAAAGGCTTTTGGAAGGACTACAGAGCCCCTGCAGACTACCATGGGACCCTGACAATAGGTTGAGAACCTTCACTCACTGACCACTGGGGCCCTGTATGGACAGTAAGGAACAGCAGGACAGCAGGAAATTGTGTCTGATGGGATAGCAAGACTTCCTTAGCAGATCTTAAGCTCTTGCTGTAGAAACATTGGAAACTGAAGCAGGTATGTGCTGCCTAGCTCATTCTTGCTCCCCTATAAAACCTTGCATGCTAACTTTGTGTGTTAACATGCATAAAGCTTATATATATTGTTTATGAAAGTTTTTTAAAAAACCAAACAAGGAAATATGAAAACACAAAAGCTCCAAATCCTTGATTGTTGAGGGAGAGGTAAGGGAGTTGACTCATCCCAATGTCTTGAGCCTGACAAGTTTGAGCACTTCAATGAGGACTCGGCCAAACTCAGAAACATAGGTTGTTAGAGAAATAATTCTCATTCACAAAGCCAGAAATCCAACTCTTCAAGGCTCACGCAGAAATGAGAAGGAAAAAAATGCAGGGCCTCAAATCTTAGAATCACATAAGAGGCAAGCCCTCAAAGTACCGGCAAGTCACTTTATTTCCAAAAGGACTGTCTTGTCAATGGCCACCTTTAGATATGAATAGGCACTTCTCTTCTGTCTTATTGTTAGCATAAAGTGACCAAGCTGGGTGCAAACTTCATGGATTAGCACAGCCTTTATTCAGCGGTGGAGTCATGCCTCTGCTGGACCCACTTTCTTGATGGAAAATGAGCCACTGGTCAAAGAGGGAGTCTGTGCTTATGTAGGTTACACTGAGAAGTGACTTAATTATTGACAGAACATGTCAGTTTGGGCACTCAGAAAAGAGATTTGTTTTTACTGGGAAATATTTTGACTTTGAGAAGAATAGAGGGTCTGGGGTCTGCGTTTATTTCTTTCCCTTCAAGCTCCCATTGTACTGTCACTGGGAAAGGATTTATTTGGGGAAGAATCAATGCTTTGGCTTTCTCCCACAGATCGCCATTCTAGGTTTGATCTCCTCCCCAGGGATTGTCTTGTCACTGGATGATGTTTGCTTCCTTTCTAGGGATTGGTCTATCACTGAGAAAGAATGTACTGGGGAAGGATCAATGTTATCAATGTGCTGCCTCCTTCCTCACTCCCTCTTCCTAGGCCATATTATTTTGGGGTTTGTCATTTTCCATGTCTTACACTTGTATCTTTTCTACTGTCATCAAAAACTACATTTTGGTCCTCAAGTGTAAATATTGCCAGCTCATACTTTAAAACTGAAACTTCAACCCTATCACTGTTTTTTTTTTTTTAATGATATGAAAGAGGAAATGGGGATAGGAGAATGAGAGGGAAGTAGGGAAGAGAGGGAACCAGGAGAGAGAATGTCTCAAATCAGCCTACTCCTTAACTAGTTTTACCTGTTCTTCTTTCTAGAATTTGGTACCAGTTTTTTGAGTAAGGCTGGTGAACTGGGGCACATGGTTGAAAACTAGATACAGAATGGAGCTAGAAGCAAATGCTTGAGGGCTTCTTTTTATTACATTAGACCTGGTGTCTTTCTGGAGAGCTGAGTGTACCTTGAACGTCAAGGAAAGGAGTCATGGCTTGGAAGAGGTCTCAAAGCCTAGAGCAGAGATTGGGAGTAGACAGACCATGCCAACAGGGAGCAGGACCAGAGCTGCCCTGTGAGGTGAGGTCTTCCTTGTGCAATACAATAAGTGGCAGTAGGAAAACTTACAGTTCCTACAATAATTTATTATGAAATATATTATTATTTTCCTTTTACTTCTTTTAATATCAAAAAGTCAAAGTATAGATAGCCCACACAGCCAGGTGTATCTTTCTTATTGTTGATCTTGGTGGTTTATCAGCTGGATTTCAAACATATCATTTTGCACCTATGATATAGGGTAGGACTCTAGAACCCAAGGGATGTAAGGATAAGCATGAGCAAGTGGCTGTCTGGAAGGAGTCCAACAATGCAAGAGTGTGTCAGGCCTTGTATCCAGCCTGTGAGAGTCTCTAACAATCACCACTTGCTCCTGTCACAGCACATGACTAGCATTCTCAGGAATAGCAATGGTGGATGATATAGTACAAAACAATCTATTCCTGTACTGTATTTTTAAAGAACATTCTGTTCAACCAGTACCAATGACATGGTGAAAAAACATTGTGGACCACACAGAGCCTCCCTGCATATGACTAGACTGCATACTTCTAGACCTAAAATATGAATGTCCATTGCTGGTTACGATACACACTAGACAGAAGCATGGAAGAATTGGTTCAATTTCTTTAGGGAGGCTGCCCAAAGGAGGTAAGCTTTTCTGTTCACTGTTTGTGCATCTATTTCAGTTAACTCATTGTGAATAGAGGTGCATAGTGCCCACTAGGAAAGGATCAGGAAATCTAAATGACAAAGGAAAGGACCACATCCAATACAGGCTAAAACTTGTTTTATTGTCCAGCCTAATACTTATCTTGGTGAAAATCCCAAGTGTCCTTGAAAAGAATGTGCTTTTCGCAGTTGTTGGTTGTGGTGTTGGTGTTCCATCCATATGAGCCAGGTCGAGTTGATGGAGAGTATCATTAAAATCTTCTCTATCTTCATTGTCTAATTCTATCCATTGCTGAAAGAGAAATATTAAATTTGCAACTGTGTCTATTTTTTCCTTTAGCTCTGTTGGTATTTTTCTTCAGGTATTCTGAACCCCTGTTATTAACTGCTAAAATATATCATTATTTTATCTTCCTGACTAAACTATTTATCACTTTGTGGTCTCATTTTCCCACTGGTCATATTCCTTCTCTGAACGTCTGCTTTGTGTACTTACTGTTTCTGTCCTCTTGCTCTGAACTTGACTTTGCCTATTTATTTCAATTATGACTTCATCTCTTTCCAACAGTATATATTTGACTTCTGCTTTTTAATCTAGTCTCATAGTTTTTGCCTTGTAATGGAATATTTAATGTATTTACATTTAATGTAATTATGAAAATGGCTTGGTTTAAGTCTAACATCTTGGTATTCATTTCCAAGTTTTCCTATCTGCTTTTATTTTTCCATAGCCCTTCTCCAATCTTCTGTAGTAATATATTTTTTAGTATTCCATTTTCATTCCTCAGTTTGCTTTGCATTATTTTGTTGGTTTTTCTAGATAGATAACAAAATGGATCCTCAGTATATTGCTGACAACTTAGAGTTAATATTTTACTAGTTTTTGTAAAATATAAGAATATTAAAACAGCCAAATTCTGTTTACCCTGCCTATGCTTTTTGCTATTGCTGTCATTTAGTTTGCCTACATAAGTGATATTATGCCATAATGCAATGTATTATTTTTAAATAACAATAAAGACCCACTTGCATTTTAAAAGAAGTTAAAAGAGGAAAAATATTCTTCTATATTTCTAATAACATTTACTTTTTCTGGTTCACTCATTTTTTCCTATATATTCATGTTTTCATCTGGTATCATTTCTTTTCAGTTTGTAGAATTTCCCTTAGCATTTCTTATAAAGCAGATCTTCTGTCAACAAATTATCTGGCTTGTTGTTCTGAAAATATCTGTACTACACCCAATTTTTGAAGTATATTTTTAATGGATAAGGAATGAGTAAGTTTTTCCCACTATTGCAGAACTTTAAAGGTGTCCTTCCATTGTCTTCCAGCACCATTATCTCTGATGAGAAGTCATCCATTATCTGTGTACTTGTTTTCTTTTCTGTAACTTCAAAAATACATATGACTGCTTTTATGATTTTACTCTTCATCTCCAGCAGCTGACTACATTGTACATAGAAGCACTTCTCTTTCTATTTAAATTATTACTAAGTGGCGAATTCTTTTGGTTGTTCAGGCTTGTATCATTCTTTGGTAGGTAGGGCAGATCTATTTCAGTTTTGAAATTAGTTTTTATACCACAGACTTCACTCAGAAGGCATGTGTTGAATTCTGTGAATATGATGTTAAGCAAAAAATCCTAAGTTTCTGCTTATGTGTATCACTTTTTCTGTGCCCACAGTCCCTTCTGCAGGAAAACACTAAACAGCCCAATATTCAGGAAATGCCTTAGTATGGCATGCCAGATGCACATCTAATTAGTCAACAGCCTGTTGTACTCAATTCCCCATTCTGATTGGTTGGTAAGTTGTACTCAATTAATTCCCCATTCTGATTCACTGATATCTGTTTTGTGTCCATTGTTAAATTATTTGACTATCAACTCAAATGCCAATAGCATAACACCCAAAAGACAAACTGGACTCATCACACTCTCATTGAAAAACACCGAAAGAATTATCCCTGTGACCCATAATTATGGAGGATTAGAAACACAATTCAATAGATGAAGTTAAGTGATAGAGGACCAAAAAATCAGACATATAAAACTGTAATTGCATATAATCATAGTATTTCATTAAAGCTCCATCTTGAACCCAGAGCCATCCTTTAGCTGCAGACTGTGAGGTCCAGCCCAATTTTAGATCTTCTCGTCTTAGATACCCAGAGATTATCCTAATTGCTTCACTTTATTCTTCACAGTGAATACTCTCTTCACACAAGCTAGCTTACATGAATGAGTCTCTGTTTATTTAACCAAAAGAGAAAAGCTAAAAATGTAATACAGTTAATAGTTCAGAATATTTGTCAAACCATGACACCCATGTTTCATCAAATCTGAACACTGTGTCAGCACAGGAAGAGGCATAATATATTAAACATGGATGAGCAACTGGAAGCCCGCAGACATTTTCTGACCATTATCAGATACAGGAATTTAGTTCTCTTAACTTTGGGTTTTAAGAGAGTGATATAGAGCAGTGTTTCTCAAACTTGAATGTGCATCATCAGATTTACCATGAAGTATAAGAGTCTGGGCCCCATGTCAGAGTTTCTAATACATGAAGTTGAGGAAGTGTCCCAGAAATCACATTTCCAATAAGTGTCTGGGTGGTGCTGATGCTGCTGGTCTGGGACCACACTTTAAGAACCCCTGATGAGGAAAGTTGTCAGAGCAAATTCATGTTAATGCTTATCTGTGTTTATGTTTCCCACCTTCGGAGACTCACCAGCTTCACGGTAACTCATTACTTTACAATATTCAGTCATCCATATTCCCAGGGTTAGATAAGTAGGGCTAGAAGCTGATATCTGAGAGCAAGGAGGTCATAAAGGAGCATTACATTAATTGTGATGGTTTTTTCCCTGGAAGAAATGATAGCAGGGAGCTTTGAGGATTTCCATTGCTAACAGCACTGTAAATAAACAGCTCTAAGTATACAATTGGGGTCTGTTAGTATTTCTTTAAAGTACTGTACTGGGAAAAGCTAATGATGGAGAACTACAAATGTTTCCAATATCCAGGTGATTATTATCAGCAACAGCATATCTCTAATTCAGATAAAATGAAAATTTCAAAACCCAAGAGTAGACCATATTTTATTAGCTGCAAAACCAAAAAACAACACTCATGATTGCCTAGCCTTGAAATAGCCCTCATTTCATCCAAAATGTGAAATTCTCACATGAATTCCCTTTGCTTACTTACAACTTTTCTGTGAATTGAGGTCATGTCCTAGTGCTTCTTCACTTGACTCATGTTTATGGTAAAACAAAGAAAATTAGCCACTTTGCTCTCTGGGTGAGTCAAAGATGTTCAGGGCATTGTGGCTTTGTATAGAAAAACTCTCTGTCCATCATGGGAACAATGGTGGAACTCTGTTCACAGGGGTGTAAGGTGGGGAGGGGGCATGGGGACACTAAAGGTAGTGGAATATGATGGTCATCATAGCCCTAACTTTATGTATGACTGCATATATGTTGTGATTCTATACAACTTACAACTAAAGAATTGATATGCTATCCTCTAAAAAAAAATGTATGTATCCAAAAAAAAAAAAAAAGAAAAGAAAAGAAAAGCTGTCTGTCCAGGGCAGATGAGGCTTTTGCAGAAATCACTGTGACAGGGAGAAAGAGAGCTGAGCAAGTGCCCTACCTAACAGAGTACAGTGGAGTCACTTTTAATCAGCCTGGTCAAAGAAGGTTCCACAAAGACACTGACATCTCACTAGGATTTTGAAGGTGAATTTGGGTTTTGACAGGAGTATGTGGGAAGAAAAACATTCTTAAGACATGGAATTAGATTTAAGAGCACCAGAAGTGGACAAGCCCAGGTTGTTCCTTAGTCAGGGTTCTCCAGTGAAAGAGAATACATATATTCTATAAATAGAAAATGAGATTTATTATAAGAAGTGGACTCATGTAATAATGGAACTCTATATGTTCTATGATTTTCCATCTACAAGCTGGAGAATTAGAAAAGTCAGAGATGTAAACTCTAGTTCAACACTGAAGGCCTGAGACCAAGGGAAACTGATACTGTAAGTCCCAGACCAAGAGCATCAGAAGGCCAGTACCCTAGCTTGAGTACAGCCGTCAGCCCTCTTACCCTGCTTTGCTTCAGGCAAGCCCAGGACAGTTTAGATGGTGCTCACTGGGGATGCACCCTCGGGAGGGCCATCTGCTTTACTCAATCCACTAATTCAAATACTAATCTTTTCCAGAGACACTCCACAGACACATCAATGTTTAATTAGATATCTGGGCATTCCATGGCCCAGTCAAATTGACACATAAAATTTCCCATTTCAAGATATAACAGTGAGTTAAGCGGGTCAGTGCGCATGACACAAAGGAAGAGGGGAGATGAGACTAGAGGTGATAGAAAGAGAATCTTAAATGCCAGGCCAAGCCGGGCATGGTGGCACATGCCTGTAATCTCAGCACTTTGGGAGGCTGAGACAGGAGAATCACAAGTTCAAAGCCAGCCTCAGCCACGGCAAGGCGCTAAGCAACTCAGATCCTGTCTCTACATAAAACACACAATAGGGCTGGGGATGTGGCTCAGTGGTCAAGTGCCCCTGAGTTCAATCTTCAGTACCAAAAAAAAAAGAAAGAAAGAAATGCCAGGCCAAGTACTGAAAGTTGAATCAGTAGACAGTTTGTGGTAGTTGTTGAGCAAAACAATAGGATGTAGGTATTTATTTTTATTGTGTTACTGACTGGCTAATGACAAAAGCAGAACAGTTGATCACAAAGGGGAAGAGAACAAAAGTGTCAAGATGACTCGAGTAAGTCCAGAAACACAGGGGCTAGGCTCTAACCAAGGAGGCCCCTGCAGACCACAGCACAGTCATGAATAAAGCAAGGACAGAATGAGTCCTCAATGATGTAAAGTTTACAGAAGAGTAGAAAGTGTTTAGAAGAGTGTTGTCCCTGACTAAAGTAACAATGTCAGGATGAGGGAGGGAAAACAATGACTATGGATAGAGAGTAGCTACAGATAGAAGCTACAGAGTAGAGATGCAGATATACTTCTGTAATGAAGTTCAGAAAGAAATCTTGAAGGCAGTTGGAGAAGTAGAACTTGAACTTCAAAAAAATGTCAGAGGGAGGTGCTGCATCTGTGGGGATAGATGATACCCAGCTGCACTAACATCTCAGTGGCTGGAGACAATGGTGTCTATTTGTAACTCATGATCCCTGGTGTTCACAGTTCCGTGGGCAAACTTTCTATTCTACTTACTCAGGGACTCAAGTCAGTGGAGGCTCCATCTGGACAAATTCTTAGTGATTACAGAGACCAGGAAAGGAGAGTGTGGTACTCCAAACACTGGCTCAAAACACTTCTGCCTAGAAGTGACATTGGATACTTTTCTCGTGTCATTGCAAAAACAAGTTGCATGATCATTTCTTCAGTAAAAGAATCCTACATGTGTGCCCAGGGCAAAAGGACGGCCATTTGTGAACCATGGTGTCATCCCTGTGAGAGATGATGATGCCTGGGTGGCAGGTTCAGTTCTTGATATGAAGAGGAGAGAGAAGGAAGAATGAAGCACTAAGGATAAAACCTCAAGGAACACTCTCCTTGATAGGGCAATAGGAAGTACACAGAGTTGAGAAAGCAAAACAAAAACACATGGAAAAGCAAAGGGCTCAGTGTGGCCTGAGTTCACATGGGAAGCATCTTAGAAAGGTTCCTCAATACCCAAACCAGAGATAAGTCCAAGAAGCTGTGGCTGAGAAAGGCCATTGTGCCTGACCTCAAAGGAGGTGTGGTCAGCCTTCAAGAGAGCTGCTTTGGGGAAGCAGTGGGGCTGGAGATGTATGAAGCCACACTGGGGAGGGAACTACCAAGGTTCAGGCAGAACATTGGACTATGGAAAATAGGAAGAGAAACAAGATGGCCGCCTGGGGCAGCAAAATCAAAAAGCTGCTCTGTTACATCAAACCGGAGGCCCATCCTCATTCGTCCATTCTGCAAATATTTATTGAGCACTTTCTCTTGCCAAACACTATTTTAGGAGCCAAGGAGAGAGGGAGAACAAGATAAGTTTTCAGTTCCCATGGAGCTTATCTTCTAGTGGAGGCAGACATTTAATAAACAAGAGAGCAAAGAAATGAATGAGTGAAAAGATAATTTCCAATTATATTTAGTTCAGATAAAACTGAATAAATTATATTTAGTTCTTCCTTCTCTTCTAAATGGGAGCAACAAGGAGAGTGAGGAGTGTGGGATGAAGGGTGTATCCCAGACTCATCCAGGAAGGAGGAGGTGAAGCGTAAACTGACTCCAACGGACAAGAAACACTAGCCAAGCCAAGACTCAGAGCTGGGTGGTTCCATGGCAGGCAAAATCTCCAACCTCAAGATGAGTTCTCCTACAAACTAGGGATTCAAACGAAATTTAAAATGGCAGGTGTATATACTGATACATGTGCACATTTGTGTGTGAGTCTCTAGAGTAAATGGAGGTCCTAGAGGGCACTTAGCTCTCAGGGCACAGGATTTGTTGGTTTAGGAAGCATTTGCCTTCTTCCATAGGAAACCCTGACACCAAAACACCTTCCATTGCTTGGGAAAGACGGCAAGGACGCTATCTGCCAAGACGGCTTCTACTCTCCATGCTTTATACTGGGCCTACTGCTTCTTTTTATGGTTTTGGAACCAGTCCTTGCTGGCTTAGTGTGCAATGGCTTTTCTACTTGCATCCTCTCTAGTTTCAGATTTGCAAAATTCAGTCATATGTTTGGATAACGTTGACTTTTTCACATTACCCTGGAACTTCAGAAGGCTTTCCTGGGCCTGCTCTTCTACCCCTGGGTTTTTAAACAGAAGCTTAAACAATCTCTGTAGAACTCTATGACCAGGTCTTATTGCCTCAGAAGACAAGAGCAATTATTATGGTCTGAATTAAATTGCCAATAGGAAAAAGCATACATATTTTAAATTAAGGGTATGTCAAGGTGGTGTGAAAATCTCTTGAAAGATTAATATGTGTTAACTTATTTTAATTTGTTCCTAATACTTGTTTATTGCCCCATTGCCATCTCTGATATAACAAACTCTATGAGGGCAGGAGTATTTGTCTGATTTATTAGGGAATGTATCCCTAGTTCCTAAATCCTGACTGGAGGAGGCCCCTGGTAAACACTGAGTGAATTTGTGTTTCTTACACTTATTATGGGGCATGGGAAGGAAGCAAGGCTTTTTCTATAGCTTGTCTCAGCAAGTAGCCAAGTTCTTTTTCTGGGATGAGTACTGGTCTCGGGGCTTGTTAAAGACTTTATTCTGTAGGCTTCAAAAGCCCTGGTCCTAACATCCAGATAAAAGTCTGAGGTTTGAGCATACCAGAGCACACCCAGGAGGAGGACATGAATGGGGACGGACCCTTGCCTGGATCTCTGGAACACGGAAATGGGAGAAATCTCGAGAAGGCCAAGGCGACCAGGAGCCCCCTGCATTCTGAGAGAGCAAGCATGCGATCAGATGTACATAAGCTTAAATTTTCTCCCCTAAAACTTAAAGTCCAAAATGGCATGACAGGCTCAGGACAGTGGCCACAGCTGAGCTGTACTACTTGCGCATGCCTAGATCCAATGCAGAAGCGAGCGCATTACAGTCTTCAATGTCTCCAAACCACCCCTGGACAATCTTTGAGCAGCACCTTACAGCCCTGTCTTACAGCCTGAGTTCCCCATAGAGGAGCTGGTTGGTGGTAGCTGGTGTCACCTGGAAAGGAAGGACTGGAGCCCTGGTAGTCACAGAAGAGTGGGGAGCAAGATCTCAGAGCTGTGGAGACACCCCCAGAACAGAAAGTATCAGCAGCAATAACCAGTGTTGGCTCCTCACCTCCCATAACCAAGAGAAGACCCAACACAGAGGGGGGCAGCAGTTTGTCAAAGCCACTCTCTTAGTCCTAATTTACAACAAAACAATTAGGAATGGTCTCTTTGAAAATGAGACCCTTCCCTGTGGGATGGGAGGGGAGGATCATTTCTGAATAGACAGGAAACCTCTTCCCCTGCAGCCTCCAACAAACATCCCCCAGCCCTGCCAGGCAAGGAGGACCTACATCCTGTTGTGACCTGCACCAGACCCGGACCTGCTCCACAGAACCTGTTTTCTCCCTGGTGCTGTCACTGTCACCCTCCTGCTTGTCCCTGGTTATCACTGCTCCAGGAGATATAGTAGGAAAATTCAGGTGGTTCTGACTCAGGGTTCAGGTTGGGTTCATTTTTTGGCTTGGTTTTGGTCCTCAGCATCTTCTCTTTGTCCCCCTCAGTGCTGACTTGAAGGGTTAGCTCCTTCAGAGTCCACTGTGTCATTTGTGAGCGTGGGCAGAAAACTTGGTGCTGTTTGGATCTGGCTGTGAGAGAAGTGGCTCAGCTTCTGTCAAGGAAGACAGCTGCAGTGGTCTGGGCAGAGCCCTGCACTGGGAGCGAACACCCTGCAGCAGATGCATAACCCCCACCCCCACCCCTGCATGCACCTGGGTAGAGGAGAGGCGCACAGAGGGTGCCCAGACCCCTGATTTCCACCGGGCTAAAAAGCTGCGGATTTCCAGGAGCATTTGAAAGAGGATGATTGAGAGAGATCGACATCTTGTTTGCAGCTTTTCAATTCCCTCCCAGACAACCAGAACTAATATGTGAAAACAGAGAAATTGGTGACCAGGGAGTCAATCTCTAAGGCAGAGGAGCCTGGCATGCCTTCCCTGCCATGTTCATCTCTCCAAATCCTGAGGGCCAGTACCATCCCCTCTCTGGACAACATCCTCTGACTTTTATTAACCCTGAGGATTGTGCTCTAAATTCTGATGCTGCCTATGGTCTCATTCATTCAATTAATGCTCAGCAAGCCCCAAACTTGTACCAAGCTAAAAAAAATGAGAAAGACACCATCTCACTCTCTTGGGGAACTGGAAGGGAGACAGCAGTCATCAGGTGCTCATAGGTCATGAATATCCACTGCCTTCGTGTTTATTTTCCTTGTCTGCATATGCTTACACCTACGTGTTAATTATAGATAAAAGAATTGGTTTTCCCATTGGACTGTAAGCCATTTGCCAGCAGGGGCTGTATCTTATGTGATAATTCTCAGCATTCAGATTATAGAACAAATCTGTGTAATTCCTTTTGAAATTGGAAGGAAGTGAATTTGGGAGGAAAAGAGCTACGGTCAGAGCATCTTCTGGAAGAAAAGTAGCAAGCCGCTCATGTGTCGAACAACGAAGCATTCGTGGTTTCACTTGCACTTTTTCCACTTGAAAAAATCCGCACAAGTTGTGCAGCTACAACTGAACAGTCCTACTGCTGACCTCAGAAGTCCGGGGTAGGTGGATGGTTTCCAGGCATGGCTTTCCAAGATAGCTAAAGAGGTCATTAAGAAGCAATTGAGAGATCTGCTGATCCATGCAGGAGCTCAGGCCCAGACCTAGGACTGCCTTCAGAGACCCATGGGGGAGCCCAGGCCCAGGTCAAGACCAGGGCTGCCTCTATTCTCCATGCCAGAACCCAGACCCAGACACAGGTTCGCCACCCTCCACCACCTATGTGAGACCCCAGACTCAGGATTGGCCCTGGGCAGAGTGGAGGTACACACTGTTGCTCCACAGCCCACATTGATCTTGGGACACTGCAGCCATCACCATAGCCCTCCTCATATAGTATCCTCCACCTTGGGACAACAGACAGGGCCTGGAAGTAGCTGTCTGCCACAGAACACTACACCACAGCACTGCATCTCCAAACAGGCAACCCAAAGCCATTGTAAGTTCCTCCCTTTTAGCCCCAACTCTGAAAGTGGTTGCATCCATCTTGGGCCACCCCCACTGCTATCTAGAGTTACATCAGCTATGACTACCATCATCTTTAGTTGCAGTGGCATCCATCTGGGAACACCTGCTGGGGACTGGAAATGAACACCAAGGTGACGTACAGGTAATCTGCAGGGTCACTACAAGTTATAGGGTAGAAACAGCAATATCTCAGATCCACACTGCAAGAAAGGAAGACACATAATCAACATGAAAAAACAATGGAATACTACAATAGTAGAATCCATTGACAGCACAACTGATGAAATGTCAGAGGAGTTCAGAATGTACATAATTAAAATGATTTCTGGGCTCCAGAGTTCCTGCGGACTGGCAGGAGCCACAGAGGGCCCAAATCTGCCCTCAGGAAACTCCACGGGTGTCCAGCCAAAGGGAGACCAGGGACTGCTACCTCTAGCCACAGGGGAGCCCAAACTCAGAGTAAGAGTTGCTCCAGAGACCTCAGCTCCAGAGACCCCAGCATGAGGCAGCCCCACCCAAGGGTGGCCTGGGTCCACCCCAGTTCCACTCCAGAGTTCCTGTGAACCGGCAGGAGCCACAGAGGGCCCAAATCCACCCTCAGGAAACTCCACGGTTGTCCAGCCAAAGGGAGACCAGGTACTGCTAACTCTAGTCACTGGGGAGCCCAAATTCAAGGCAAGAGTTGCTCTAGAACACCAGTGCGAGGCAGCCTGGGTCCACCTCAGTTCCACTCCAGAGTTCCTGTGGACTGGTTGGAGCCAAAGAGGGCCCAAATCCACCCTCAGGAAACTCCATGGTTGTCCAGCCAAAGGGAGACCAGGGACTGCTAGCCACTAGCCAAAGGGGAGCCCAAATTCAGGGTAAGAGTCACTGCAGAGACCCCAGTGCAAGGCAGCTCTGCAAATCTGCAGCCTGGGTCTGCCCCATTTCTGCCCCAGAGTTCCTGCAGACCAACAGGAGACACAGAGGGCTCAAATCACCTTCAGGAAACTCCACGAGTGTCCAGCCAAGGGTTGAGCAGAGACTGATAGCTACCAGCCACAGAGGAAGGCACACCCAGGATAAGAGTTGCCTGCAGAGATCCCAGCATGAAGAGGCCTCACCCAAGTGCACTCTGGGCCCGCCTAAGTTCCACTCCAGAGTTTCTGTGGTCAGGTGAGACAGAAGGCCCAAAACTGCCCTTAGGGAATGCCAGGGGTGCCCAGTTGAAGGCAGACCAGAGCCTGCTAGCCTCCAGCCCCAGGGGAGCTCACACTTACTGTAAAGGTCACACACAGACTCTCGTGCTTGTGATTCTGCCTAAGTGAGACCTGGGCCCATCCCAGTTCCTGTTCACCAGCAGGAGTGCAAGAGAGGGGCAAAACAGCCCTCAGGGGCTACCTCAGGAGCCCAGCCAAGGCCACTCCCATTGCCCTCTAGAGGTACATCCACTACTTCCACCACCAACTTTAGTGGCAGTAGTGCCCATATGGGGACACTGGGGGAACAGAAGTAGCTCCAAGGTGAGACACAGGTAATCTGGAGTGTCAATACAAGATTATAGGATAGAAGCCACAATACCTCAGATTGGTATTTCAAGAAAGGAAGATACACAATCAACATGAAAAAACAAGGGAAGAAAGTACCCCAAACAAACCTCAATACCACTGTAATAGAACCCATTGACAACACAGTTGATGAAATGTCAGAGAAAGAATTCAGAATGTACATAATTAAAATGATCAGCAAATTAAAAGATGACATAAGTGAGCAATTACAGGCAAAAATTGATCAATCCAACAAAGAAATAGGAGAGCAAATAAAAGCAACAATTGATCATTCTAACAAAGAGATAAGAGAGCAATTACAAGTAGCAAAACATTAAGAAAGAGCTAGAGATAGTGAAAAAAAAAACAATCTTGAAATGAAGGAAACAATAAACCAAATAAAAAACTCAATAGAAAGCATCACCAGCAGACTAGATCACCTGGAAGACAGAACCTTGGATAATGAAGCAAGATATAGAATCTTGAAAATAAACTTGACCATGATAAAAAATCATGAACAGAACATACAAGAAACATGGGACAGCATCAAAAGACCAAATCTAAGATTTATTGGGATAGAAGAAGGTGCAGAATTTCAAACCAAAGGAATGCACAATCTCTTCAATGAAATATATCAGAAAAATGAAGTGGAAAATCAAATACAAGAGGCTTACAGGACACCAAATGTATAAAATTTCAACAGATCTACACCAAGGCACATTATAATGAAAATGCCCAACATACAGAATAAGGATAGAATTTTAAAGGCCGCAACAAAGAGGAATCAGATTACATATAAGGGGAGACCAATTCGGATCTCAGCAGATTTTTCAACCCAGACCCTAAAAGCCAGGAGATCATGGAACAACATATTCCAAGCCCTGAAAGACAATGGAAGCCAACCAAGAATACTATATCCAGCAAAATTGAGCTTCAGATTTGATGATGAAATAAAATCCTTCCATGATAAATAAAAGTTAAAAGAATATACAGCAAGAAAGCCTGCACTACACAGCATTCTTGGCAAAATATTCCATGAGGAGGAAATGGTAACCAACAATGAAAATATACAAAGAGAGAAACTACACTAAAGGAAAGACCATTCAAAAGAGAAAACAACTCAAGGTAAAAACCAAAAATAAACCAAAATGACTGGAATTACAAATCATATTTCAATAATAACTCTGAATGTAAATGGCCTAAATGCACCAATTAAAAGACATAGACTGACAGACTGGATTAAAAAAAAAATAAAAGACCCAACAATATGTTGTCTTCAAGAGAATCATCTCACAGGAAAAGACATCCACAGACGGAAAGTAAAAGGGTGGGGAAAAACACATCACTCACATGGACCCGCAAACAAACAGGAGTTTCCATCCTCATTTCAAATAAAGTGGGCTTCAAACCAAGGATGGTGAAAAGAGACAAAGAAGGTCATTTCATACTTCTTAAGTGAATCATACATCAACAAGACATAACAATCATAAATATCTATGCCCCAAATAATGGGGCTTCTACATATGTCAAACAAATCCTTCTCAAATACAAGAATCAAATAGACCACAACACAATAATACTTGGAGACTTTAACACAGCTCTCACCATTGGATAGATCTTCCAAACAAAAACTTAATAAAGAAAACATAGACCTCAATGAAACTACCAATAATTTAGACTTAACAGACAAATATAGAGTATTCCATCCATGAAAGAGCAAATACACTTTTTTCTCAGGTGCACATGGATCCAAAATAGATCATATGTTATGTCACAAAGCCACTCTTAGCAAATACAAAAAAATAGAGATTCTACCCTGCATCCTATCTGACCACAATGGAATAAAATTACAAATCAATGACAGATTAAAACGCAGAAATTACTCCATCACCTGGAAACTAAATAATATGCTACTGAATGATGCATGGATAACAGAAGACATCAGGGAAGAGATAAAAAAATTCTTAGAGGCAAATGAAAACTCTGATACAACATATCAAAATCTCTGGAATACCATGAAGACAGTGCTAAGAGGAAAGTTCATAGCACTAAGCTTATTCATTAGAAGAAGTAAAAGTCATCAAATAAATGAATTGACTCTTCATCTCAAAGCCTTAGAAAAGGAAGAACAAATGAACACCCAAAGAAGTAGAAGAAAAATAATCAAAATTAGGGCTGAAATCAATAAAATTGAAACAAAAGAAACAATTCAAAAAACTGACAAAACAAAAAGCTGGTTCTTAAAAAAAAATAAACAAAATTGGCAAACCCTTAGCCACCCTAACAAAAAGAAGGAAGGAGAAAACCCAAATTACTAAAATTCATGATGAAAAAGGAAATATCACAACAGACACTACTGAAATACAAAGAATAATTTGAAACTATTTTGAAAATGTATACTCCAGTAAAATAGAAAACCCTGAAGACACCGACAAATTTCTAGAGGCATATGACCTACCCAAACTGAACCAAGAGGACATACACAACTTAAACAGATCAATTTCAAGCAAGGAAATAGAATATGCCATCAAGAGCCTGCCAACCAAGAAAAGCCCAGGTCCATATGGATTCTCAGCTGAGTCCTACAAGACCTTCAAAGAAGAATTAATACCAATACTCCTTAAACTATTTAATGAAATAGAAAAGGAGGGAACCCTTCCAAACTCATTCTATAAGGCAAGTATCACCCTGATTCCAAAACCAGACAGAGACACATCAAAGAAAGAAAACTTCAGACCAATATCCCTGATGAACACAGACGCAAAAATTCTCAATAAAATTCTGGCAAATCGCATACAAAAACATGCCAAAAAAATAGTGCACCATGATCAAGTGGGGTTCATCCCAGGGATGCAAGGTTGGTTCAACATACAGAAATCGACTAGCATAATACATCACATCAATAGACTTAAAGATAAGAATCATATGATTTTGTCAATTGATGCAGAGAAGGCATTTGACAAAATACAACACCCTTTTATGCTTAAAACACTAGAAAAACTTGAGATAGTGGAAACATTCCTCAACTTTGTAAAAGCTATCTATGCTAAACCCAAGGCCAACATCATCCTAAATAGAGAAAAATTGGAATCATTCCCTCTGAAAACGGGAACTATACAGGGATGCCCTCTCTCACCACTGCTATTCAACATAGTCCTGGAAACACTAGCCAGAGCAATTAGACAGATGAAAGAAATTAAAGGAGTACAAATCGGAAAAGAAGAACTCAAACTATCATTATTTGCGGACGACATGATTCTATACTTAGAGGATCCAAAAAATTCTACCAGAAAACTTTCAGAATTAATAAATGATTTCAGCAAAGTAGTAGGATATAAAATCAACACCCACAAATCAATTGCATTTCTATAAATCAGTGACAAACCCTCTGAAAGAGAAATTAGGAAAACTATCCCATTCACAAGAGCCTCAAAAAAATATAAAATACTTGGGAATCCATTTAACAAAAGAGGTAAAAGACCTCTACAATGCAAACTACAAGACACTGAAGAAAGAAATTGAAGTAGACCTTAGAAGATGGAAAGATCTCTCATGCTCCTGGATAGGCAGAATCAATATTGTCAAAATGGCCATACTTCCCAAAGCGCTATATAGATTCAACGCAATCCCAATTAAAATCCCAATGTCATTTCTTATAGAAATAGAAAAGGCAATCATGAAATTCATTTGGAAGAATAAGAGACCCAGAATAGCCAAAGCAATCCTTAGCAAGAAGAGTGAAGCAGGAGGCATCACAATACCAGACCTCAAATTATACTACAAAGCTATAGTAACAAAAACAGCATGGTACTGGCACCAACATAAACATGTAGACCAATGGTATAGAATAGAAGACACAGAGACGAACCCACTTACATATGGTTACCTTATACTAGATAAAGGAGCCAAACACATACACTGGAGAAAAGATAACCTGTTCAACAAATGGTGCTGAGAAAACTGGGAATCCATATGCA
>CM053400.1:151985490-152074876 GCA_028644305.1 Xerus rutilus
GAAGAGGTAAAATCAAGAATCAACAAATGGGATGGATTCAAACTAAAAAGCTTCTTCTTAGCAAAAGAAATAATCAATGAAGTAAACAGAGAGCCAACATTCTGGGAACAAATCTTTGCCACACACACATCCGATAGAGCACTCATCTCCAGGATATATATATAAAACTCAAAAAGCTTAACACCAAAAAAACTAACAACCCAATCAATAAACAGGCCAAAGAAATGAACACAAACTTCACAGAAGAAGATATACAATCCATCAACAGACATATGAAAAAATGTTCAACATCTCTAGCCATTAGAGAAATGCAAATCAAAACTACCCTAAGATTTCATCTCAGGCCAGTCAGAATGGCAATTATCAAGAATACAAACATCAATAAGTGTTGGCGAGGTTGTGGGGAAAAAGGGACGCTCCATACATTGCTGGTGGAACTGCAAATTGGTGCAAGCAATCTGGAAAGCAGTATGGAGATTCCTTAGAAAACTTGGAATGGAACCACCATTTGAGCCTGCTATCCTTCTCCTCTGTCTATACCCAGAAGACTTAAAAACAGCATACTACAGTGATGCAGCCACTTCAATGTTTATAGCAGCTCAATTCACAATAGCTAAACTGTGTAACCAACCTAGATACCCTTTGATAGATGAATGAATAAAGAAGCTGTGGTATATATACACAATGGAATATTACTCAGCAATAAAAGAGAATAAAATTATGGCATTTGCAGATAAATGGATGGAGTTGGAGAATATCATGCTAAGTGATGTAAGCCAATCTCAGAAAACCAAATGCTGAATGTACTCATTGATAAATGGATGCTGATCCATAATGTGGGGAAGGACATGGGAACAATAGAGGAACTCTGTTCACAGGAGTGTAAGGAGGGAGGGGACATGGGGACAGTAAAGGTGGTGGAATATGAAAAAAAAAGGAAGCTCAAGAGTACCTGAATATTCTCAAAATTATTAGATCAAAAAATAAATTCCCTCTAAAAACAGAAAAAAAAAGAAATTCAAATAAACTATATACAAATAAAGAAAATTAGTGCAGAAAAGTCAAGAGATGTTTTCTATTTAGAACTGGATAATGCAGAAGTAGGTCCCTGGAAACCATCATAGTCAAATTATCTATAGTGAGTTAAAGGTTATACAAATATAAATGATAGCATTTTGAAAAGTATCCATGAAACCGAGAAATGCTAGATCATAAAGGATGATCAAATAAAGGATCAAATGCTAAATCATAAAGGATGCATACCTTGCTGAGCTTTGAACAGGACAGAAGAAGTGCATTTACATGCAAAACAGAAAGTTTCTGTCAATATGAGCAAAGTGATGTGGAAAATTGGAATAATTAACTGGATAATTTAGGCTAAATATGCTAATAAAGTAAAAAAAGTTCTTTATAACTTGATTTGTCTACATTACCTGTGTACATTTATGAAATTAACTGGATAATTATTTAAGTCCTTAGTTTTCAAAGCTTGAAAAAAAAAAAGATCTCTGACTGAAAGAATGACTTAAGTGAGCAAATACAGGTAAAAATTGATCATTCCAACAAAGAGGTAAGAGAGCAAATTCATGTAACCATTGATTACACCAACAAAGAGATAAGAGAGCAAATACAGGTAGCAAAAGATTACTTTAAAAAAGAGATAGAGATTGTGAAAAAAAAAGTCAGAAATTCTTAAAATAAAGAAAACAATAAACCAAATAAAAAATTCAATAGAAGGCATCACCAAGAGTCTAGATCACTTGGAAAATAGAACTTGAGATAATGAAGATGAAATATACAATTTTGAAAATTAAGTTGAACATAAAGTGAAGATGATAACAAACCATGAACAGAACATCCAAGAATTATAGGATGCCATCAAAAGATCAAATATAATATTTATTAGGATAGAGGAAAGTGCAGTGTTTCAAACCAAACAAATGCACAATCTCTTCAATGAAATAATACCAGAGAATTTCCCAAACATGAAGAATGAATTGGAAAATCAAACACAAGAGGCTTACAGGACACCACATGTACAAAATTACAACAGATCTACACCAAGCCACATTATAATGAAAATATCTAGCATACAGCATAAGGATAGAATTTTAAAGGCCACAAGAGAGAGGAATCAGATTACATATAGGGGGAGACAAATTCAGATCTCAGCAGATTTTCAACTCAGACCCTCAAAGCCAGAAGATCTGGGAACAACATATACCAAGCTCTGAAAGAAAATGGTTGCCAACCAAGAATCTTATATCCAGCAAAATTAAGCTTCATATTTGACAACAAAATTAAAACATTTCATTATAAACAAAAGTTAAAAAAATTTACAGTGAGAAATCCTGCACCACAGAGCATTCTTTGCAAAATATTCCACGAGGAGGAAATGATAACCAACAATGAAAATCTGCAAAGAGAGCAACTATTCTAAAGGAAAGGCCAATCAAAGGAAAAATCAAGTCAAGTTAAAAACCAAAAATGAACCAAAATGACCAGGATTATAAATCATATTTCAATAATAACCCTGAAAGTGAATGGCCTAAACTCAGCACCTAAAAGACATAGACTGATAGATTGGATTTTAAAAAGACCAACAAAACGCTGTCTTCAAGAGACTCATCTCACAGGAAAAGACATCCATAGACTGAAGGTGAAAGTATGGGAAAAAATGTATGGCTCACATGGACAATGTAAACAAGAAGGAGTTTCCATCTTTATATCAGATAAAGTGGACTTCAAAACAAAGTTAATGAAAAGGGACAAAGAAGGACATTTTATAGTGCTTAAGGGAATCATACATCAACAAGACATATCAATCATAAATATCTATGCCCCAAACAATGGGGCATCTATGTATATCAAACAAACCCTTCTCAACTACAAGAATCAAATAGACCACAACACAATAATACTTGGTGATTTTAACACACCTCTATCAGCAATGGCTGGATCTTCCAAACAAAAACTAAACAAAGAAACTATAAAACTCAATAAAACAATAATATTTAGACTTAACAGACATATATACAATATTCCATCAATGAGCGAATATACTTTTTTCTCAGCAGCACGTGGATCCTTCTCCAAAATAGACCATATATTATGCCACAAAACAAGTCGTAGCAAATACATAAAAATAAAGATATTTCTCTACATTCTATCTGACCATAATGGAATAAAACTAGAAATCAATGACAGATTAAAAAACAGAAACTACTCCAATACCTGGAGACTAAATAAATGAGAACTCTGATAACAATATATCAAAATCTCTGGGACACTATGAAGGCATTGCTAAGAGGAAAGTTCATTGCATTAAGCTCATTCATTAAAAGAAGAAAAAGTCAACAAATAAATGACCTGGCACTATATCCCAAAGCCCGAGAAAAAGAGGAACAAACCAATATCAAAAGAAATAGAAGACAGGAAATAATCAATATTAGGGCTGAAATCAATGAAATTGAAACAAAAGAAACAATTTAAAAAACTGACAAAACAGAAATCTGGTTCGGTGAAAAAATAAATACAATTGACAAATCCTTAGCTACTCTAAAAAAAAGGACAGAGCAAACTTAAATTACTAAAATTCATGATAAAAAAGGAAATATCATGACAAACTCTATTGAAATAGAGAAGATAATTAGAAACTATTTTGAAAATTTTTACTCCAGTAAAATAGAAAACGCCAAAGACACTGACAAATTTCTAGAGATATATAACCTACCCAACTGAACCAGGAGGACATACACAACTTAAACAGATCATTTTCAAGCAAGGAAATAGAAGACACCATCAAAAGCCTACCAGCTAAGAAAAACCTAAGACCAGATGGATTATCAGCCAAGTTCTGAACCACTTACAAAGAATAATTAATACCAATACTCTTAAAATTATTCCATGAAATAGAAAAGGAGGGAACCCATCCAAACTCATTCTATGAGGCTAGTATCTTCCTGATACCAAAACCAGACAGAGACATTACAAAGAAAGAAAATTTCAGACCAATATCCCTGATGAACATAGATGCAAAAATTCTCAATAAAATTTTGGCAAATTGCATACAAAAACATATTTAAAAAATAGTGCACCTTGATCAAGTGGGGTTCATTCCAGGGATGCAAGGTTGGTTCAATATATGGAAATCAATAAACATAATCGATCACATCAATAGCCTTAAAGACAAGAATCATATGATTTTATAAATTGATGGAGAGAAAGCATTTGACAAAATACAGTACCTTTTCATGTTCAAAACACTATAAAAACTAGGGGTACTAGGAACATACTTCAACATTGTAAAAGCAATCTATGCTAAACTCAAGGCCAACATCATCCTAAATGGAGATAAATTGGAAGCATTCTCTCTGAAAATGGTAACAAGACAGGGATACTCTCTTTCACCACTTCTATTCAACATAGTCCTTGAAACTCTAGCCAGAGCAATTAGACAGACGAAAGAAATTAAAGGGATACAAATAGAAAAAGAAGAATTCAAACTATCATTATTTGCCGATGACATAATTCTATACTTTGTGGATCCAAAAAATTCCACCAGAAAACTTCTAGAATTAAATGAATTCAGCAAAGTAACAGGATATAAAATCAATATCCATAAATCAAATGCATTTCTATATATTGATGATGAATCCTCTGAAAGAGAAATTAGGAAAACTACCCCATTCACAATAGCCTCAAAAAAAAAAAAACCTTGGGAATCAATTTAACAAAAGAGGTGAAAGAACTCTACAATGAAAACTACAGAAGAAAGAAATTGAAGAAGATCTTAGAAGATTTTGGAAAGATCTCCCATGCTCTTGGATAGGCAGAATCAATGTTGTCAAAAAGCATTATACAGATTCAATGCAATTCCAATTAAAATCCCAATGTCATTCCTATAGTAATAGAAAAAGAAATCATGAAATTCATTTGGAAAAATAAGAGACCCAGAATAGCCAAAGCAATCCTTAGCGAGAAGAGTGAAGCAGGAGGCATCACAATACCAGAACTTAAACTATATACTACAAAGCTATAGTAACAAAAATGGCATGGTATTGGCACCAAAACAGACATGTAGACCAATAGTACAGAATAGAAGACACAGAGACAAACCCACATGAATTCAGTTATCTCATACTAAACAAAGGCACCAAAAACATACATTGAAGAAAAGATAGCCTTTTCAACAAATGGTGCTGGGAAAATTGGAAATCCATATGCAGAAAATGAAACTAAACCCCTATCTTTCACCATACACAAAACTCAGCTTAAAGTGGATCAAGGACCTGGGAATTAGACCAGTGATCCTGCACCTAATAGAGAAAAATGTAGGTCCAAACCTTCATCATGTTGGATTAATTCCTGACTTCCTTAACAAGACTCCTTAAGAGCAAGAAATAAAATCAAGAATCAATGGGATGGATTCAAACTAAAATACTTCTTCTCAGCACAAGAAACAATCAAAGAGGTGAAGAGAGAACCTACATTTTGGAGCAAACTTTTGCCACAAGTACGTCAGACAGAGCACTAATCTCCAGGATATATAAGGAACTCGAAAAACTTAACAACAACAACAACAAAAACAATCAATAAATGGGCTAAGGAGCTGAACAGACACTTCTCAGAAGAAGATATACAATAGATCAACAAACATGAAAAAATATTCATCATCTCTAGCAATTAGAGAAATGCAAATCAAAACTACTCTAAGATTTCATCTCAGGCTAGGCAGAATGGCAATCATCAAGAATACAAACAACAATAAGTGTTAGCGAGGATGTGGGTAAAAAGGTACACTCATATATTGCTGGTGGCTCTGCAAATTGGTGCAACCAATCTGGAAAGCAGTATGGAGATTCCTCAGAAAACCTGGAATGATCCACCATTTTCCAACTATCCCACTCCTTGGTCTATACCCCAAGGATTTTAAAACAGCATACTACAGTAATGCAGCCACTTCAATCTTTATAGCAGCTCAATTCACAACAGCTAAACTGTGGAACCAACCTAGATGCCCTTTAATAGATGAATGGATAAAGAAATTGTGGTATATATACACAATGGATTGATACTCAGCATTAAAAGAAAATAAAAGTATAGCATAGCATTTGCAGGTAAATGGATGGAGTTGGAGAATATCATACTAAGTGAAGTAAGCCAATCCCAAAAAGCCAAAGGCCAAATGTACATGTACATGTATAACTACACATATGGTGTGCCTCTACATAATTTACATCCAGAGAAATGAAAAGTTGTGCTCCATTTGTATATAATGAATCAAAATGCATTTGGCTGTCATGTATACTTAGTTAGAATAAATAAATTTTTTAAAAAGATGCAAACTTACCTGCCAAAATATGACAAATTCCAGGAAAAGACTTTGGAAGTATGAGTATTACCATTGAACTTTAACTAAATTAAATTTCACAGTATGAAATTTTTGTAGAAATTGAATGCTATTATGAGTTAAATATTATGTGTCCCCCAACAGCTCATGTGTGATATAATGCAAGAAGGTTTAGAGGTGAAATGATTGGGTTATGAGACAATCAGTGAATTAATCCCCTGATAGCATGGTTGCTGTAGGCTGGTAGGGTGTGGCTGGAGGTCTTTAGGGGCGTGCCTTTGGGTATATAGTTGGTGAGCTAAGCTTACTCTCTGCTTCCTTCTACCACACTCTTTTTCCATGATATCTAGCCTTCTATTGATCCCCAAGAAATGGAGCTGGCTGTCTACAGACTAAGACCTCTGAAACTATGAGACCCCCAAATAAACTTTTCTTCCTCTTGAAGAAGAAGAAGAAGAAGAAGAAGAAGAAGAAGAAGAAGAAGAAGAAGAAGAAGAAGGAGGAGGAGGAGGAGGAGGAGGAGGCAGCAAAGAAGAATATTCATAAGGGGAAGAAATTAAACTGGATCCCAAACACAAATACAAATTCCAGATGGATTAAAGATTGAGATCAAAACAAAACAAAAAACCCAACTCAGATAATGAATAGAACATCTCTTTGTAATCTTAAGAAGAGACTTCCTGAGAAAGACAAAAACACCCAGAAAGAAAAAGACTGTAGGTCTGAACATATGTATTATGGTTTAAATATGAGGTGATCCTCAAAAACTCCGATGTAAGACAACCCCCAAAAATTTAGAGGTGAAATGATTGGGTTAACCTAACTGGTGCATTAATCCACTGATACAGGTTAGCTGGATGATAACTATAGTTGCTGGAAGAGGCAGGTCACTGGGGGTGTGCTTTTGTGGTACATATTTTGTCCCTGGTGAGCAAAGTTCTCTGTGCTTCCTGATTGCCATGTCCTGCGCTTCTTTCCTTCTCCACACCCTTCTGCCATGATGTCCTGCCTCACCTCAGGCCAAGAGCAATGGAGTCAGTGTCTATGGACACCTCTGAAACTGTGGGCCCCAAATAAACTTTTATTGCTCTATGTTGTTCTTTGGTCACAAGATGATAAAATCTTATCAGGTCTTTGGTCACAAGGATGATAAAATCACATATAAAATGAAAAAACTTCTTTAGGCAAGATATATTTGCAAGTAGGAGAATATTATCTATGCTATGTAAAATACAGAGATCAATAAGAAAGGTGACTTTTTAAAAGGGTAATCTAAAAGGAAAAAGACTTCAATAAAATGACAGAAACAGACAATTTACAGAAGAACATAGAAGGTCAACAGTCACATCAAAAATGTTAACCTTGACAAGTGTTCATGAAAAATTTCTATTCTGTGTTAAAATGATTGGTAATGTTAGCAGCAAGTAAGGTTGTGGAAATCTTTTCACACGTGGTTGGTGGGGGTTCAGATTGCTGTACCCAGTGGGAAGGTACCATGCAACATTTAATACAGTTGTCCTTGCACATGCCCTTTAATTGAGCAGTTTGCTTCCAGGAGTTCATCCTCACTTGTAGATGGAGCCCAAGAAGACTACAAATAGTTAGATAAAGTGTGAACTACATATCCCACACACTGGTACACTGTCAAGTGTAAAGGGGAGCAGTATGTGTAATACACACTATTCGTGTAAATTAACAAAACAAAACATGGTTGCTGTTGGTGGGTACTTATACCTGTAGCTGAAGTATACAAATCACAGAGAGAAAGAATGAGCATCGACCTCAGGAAGGCAGTTATCCCACGAAAAGAAGAGCAAAAAATGCACAAAGCACCTACTTTTTCTTTAATTTAAAAATGAGAGGTAAATATGATACAATTTTAAAACTTTATTTTGTGTATACACAGGTCTTTACTTTCAAAATGTTTATTTTCAGTATGTTTGATTTTTTTCCCACTTTGGAATAAAGTGTACTAAATATTATGTACAGTGATGTTCACTGCAGCTTCAAAAATAACCCAAAGTGGTCATAGAGTTTTAAAGAGACAAAAAACGTGACACGAAGTTTTTCAGACATGTCACTAAATGAGAAAAGAGAAAAGGAAGACAAAACAATACAGGATCTTATTTGTGTTTTTTTTTTTTAACATTTTGCATTGATTTTAAGATGCTTGATTTTTGTATTTTTAACATTTAAGTGAAAAATCTGGAAGCACACTAAAACCAATGACATTATGGATTCATTGGCAGTGTTTTTCTCTTTCTTAGTGGCACATAAGATAGTATCTTGCAAATAAAAGGACTAGATACACATCCATACATATATGTATGTAACTGTGGCTTCAAAGTCAGGAGGATGGCTGGGGTTGTGGCTCAGTGGTAGAGCGCTTGCCTCGCATGTGTGAGGCACTGGGTTCGATCCTCAGCACCACATACAAAATACATAAATAAATAAAATAATGGTTTAAAAAAATCCTCCTGGTAGCAGGGGATTATCAGTGGGCAGAGCCTGAATAGATGAGGTAAAGGACACAGGACCTTTTTACTCTGTATGTTTCTGTGTTGGAGTTTTAACCATATATGTGAAGTAGAACGCTATTTGCACAGTTAAATATAAATGTGCCTAGAAAAAACAAACAATAGAATGTATGCCAAAATATTATCAGTAGTTTTCTCTGGGTCAAAAAGTCATAACTGGTTTTTATTTTGCTTCATTTCTTGCTTATCTGCATTTCTGGATTTTCTTGTACAATTAATAAATATTAGTTGTATGCTTTTTTAAGAAGCCTGCATGTAATTCCATGATCTGCCTGCATTTAACACAATTGGTGGCCATAAACATGTAGCCCTATGTAGATAAATCTGCTTTCCTCATCAGTATACAAACAGGAAGCCACCTGCTCACCTATGCAGATAGCCAGCAAGGTGGTCCTGGGCAGAGAGGCCTGATTAGTCCTCATCTAAGTGCGTCTATATTTTCTGGGAACCACCCAAAGGTGACTGAGATAGACTGCTGCTGTCTGGGAGTTTTAGACCAGCTGCAGGTGCAGGTGAGCCCCACCCAGTCAGGTGACTGGTGCTGAGACAATCTTGTTTTGCTACTATTTGAAAATGATAAACCACCAGCCGGATGACTTGTGAGTTCTTTGGACAAACTACCTAGAGAGATGAGGACGGAAACTGTGTGTCTTAAGGTCAGCCTGCATTTTTATTGCCATTACTCAGATTTTGTCTCCATCATAGCAAAAGCCATTATACGATGTGATTTCATATAGTAAGGTACCTTTCTCTGATTGAAATCTTTTAACAGAAATAAAGAATTTTATCCTTTTGAGATATTTTACCTCTTTGAAGTCATCTAGACTCTGTTTACTCATTATAATTTAGAAACAAGAGGATAAGTCCATCAGGGCCCCAGTTTAAGCAACTTACTGAGACCCTGTCTCATAAATGAATGAATAAATAAATAAATAAATGATAGGGCTGCAGATGCGGCTCGGTGGTAAAATGCCCCTGAGTTCAATTTCCAGACCAAAAAATAAAAATGAAAGAAAGAAAATGGTGTAATTTTTCCATGTAACCTATGCACATCCTCCTGAATGCTTGAAATTATCTCCAGATTCCCACACCACCTAATATAACACGCATGCTATGTAAATAGTTGTTATACTGCATCATTTAGAAAACAGTGACAAGAAATCAAGTCTGTACAGGTTCAGTACAGATGCGATGTTTTTTCTACTAACTACTTTCAATCTGCAGTTGATTGACTCTGTGGATGATGAATCCAAGGACACAGAGGGCCAACTGTTCAGACATGAGGGTTCATTCACACAGAAGAAACCCCATGAATAACAGTGAGAAGGTGGCCATCTGTAAGCCATGGAGAGAGGCCTCAGGAGAAACCAGACCTGCCTACATCTTGATCTTGGACATCTAGCCTCCAGAATTGTGAGAAATCAAATTTCTGGTGCTTAAGCAATCCAGCTGGCCTCTTTTATTATGGCAGCTCATTCTAACTAATACACTGCTTATAGTCCCTCCCTCCCTGTGTCCCTGACAACGCATTATCCTCAGGCCTCACCCTTCCGTCCCTGTGTAAGTTCTTTCCTTACTCATATCTTCGAAAGTTGGTGTGGAAAAGCCATGAAGTAACTTCCCTTTTCAGTGTAGGGTGGGCCTGGATGGCCCAGAGAGTTTATTAAGCCACCGACAACTGTCTGCTGAGGCCTTCATAGCCCACAGTTCCTGGCAGTGAGTGATGTGGGCGAAGGAAGCGGTGGGAGAGAGGGATTCCAGCAGGTCATTTGAGCTTCCTCTCGAGTGCAGAGACTGGGGAAGAGGATCATATGAACACCAGACAGTTCACTTAAGAGGAAGTTGGACTGAAAAGTTCAGTTCAGACTTGAAATTCTTGCTTATTTCTGTAGAACCAGAAATGGAAAAAGGAGGAAGCCACCCTTCCTAACTCCCTTCTACCTTCTACCTTGTCGCCTGGCCTTTTTTGCTTTTTAGCTCCTTGGATTTCTCCTGGACATAGCTTTCTTTCCTTGGTAGATATCCCTTTCCCCCCTCCCGCAGTACTTGGCTTCCTCTTCAGGTTCTACACTTATTTTATGGTCTTTCCTATATACAGGTTGAATATGCTTTTATCCAAAATGCTTGCAACCAGAAATATTTAAGATTTTTTTGGAATTTGGAATATTTGCATATACATAATGGAACCTAAGTCTAAAGATAAAAGTTATATAAATATATTCATATATATGTTATATACATAGCCTGAAGGTAATTTTATATAATATTTTTAGTGTACCTTCATACATATGTGATACAGCCTGAGGTAATTTTATATAATATTTTTAGTGTACCTGCATTGTGACTGTGACCTTTCACAAGAGTTCACCTGTGGAATTTTCTATCTGTAGCATGATGTTGGTGCTCAGAATTTTGAAATTTTGGAGCATTTCAGATTTTAGTTGTTTCAATTAGAAATGCTCAGCTTATAGCAGGAGCTAAAGCTGCAAAGAGTCCTTTGTATTGAGCAACTGGTTGTTCTGGGCTCTGTAGACACAGCTGTGGATGAGGTTGACTTAAGGAGTTGATGTACTTGAGCTCTGGAGACAGAAGATAAACAAAAAAGAAAAAAGAAAAGAAAATTATCAGAGAGTAGTGTAGTAAGTATTAAAACGGAGAGACGAATTGCAACTAGGCAATCCATCAGGGGATTGCTTTGGACTGGGTAGCTTTTGGTTCACCTCTGAGCAATGCTGGGGGTTGGGGGTTGACAATTTATGATTTACGACCCTATCATGCTGTGGGGAAGTACCAGACACACCACAGAGCTCTGCCATTTGACTCTAATTTACAAAAAAGTAAATAAGCTTTCTTAGGTATCCCAAACAGAGGGTGTAACCAAACCCCGTTAAAAAATGAATAAAAAGTGAACGTTTTGTTTGCTTGTTTGGAGAAGGGGTTTCAGTTATCACAAAGCTTCCTTATCAGGCCTGTGATAGGAAATGGCATGTTACTAAAGCCTAGTATCTAAGAACCAAGAGATAGATATTTGACTGAACACCTTCAAGGTGCAGGCATCCAGGACACTTGAAAGTGATGTGGGATATCAAAGCCAGGTGCTGTCCCTTAGTCCTCAGCAATAAATTCAGGTGTCCTTGCAGTGGAGAAGGAACCTCTGTATACCCCAGAGCCAAGGGGCTGGTAGCCTGGAGGACTCAGCAGCCGAGGCTCTCTGAGGAGCACCTAAGCTCTTAGACTTGGAGGTGCTTGTTGGCAACCCTTTGTGCACAGCTGTCCCTGGGAGGGGCGCAAAGCACAGGGATGGGGCAACATAGGTGGGAGACTAGGAGGTGCCAGAGGTAGTGTGCCCTCAAGACCTCCCAACCCTGTCCTGCTGGAGAGAGGTTTGGCTCGCATTGCCTATGATCTCCCCAAGGCCAATGCCCTGACCCTATACTCAGGTCACTCAGGTGACTTATTGGTCAACTGCTGCTCTTCAGGGACCTGCCAGGATTTGAAATGAAGCACACGTTCTTGTAACATCCAGCCATAAGTTTAAATCTTATTTTTCACCCAAGCAAAATAGTGAGATGACTTGACATTTTACATACTTAAATTTAGAACAGATTACAGAAATTGGATGCCCACGTCATAAGCTGCTTCATTTAAGTACAACACACACCCAGACTCCGTTGCTATGACTCATATCTTGAGAACACTTCGACTTTTGCCAAAATTGAAAAATCTTAAGGCAGCCAACGAAGATCAACCTGAGAACGAAGTCACCTGACCTCTGTCTTGGCTCTTGCTCCAGTTCTGGGTGAGCAAAACCATACCTCAAGGCCTCAGAAAACCCCTAAGATCTCACAGAGTAGTGTATAAAACCTCACTCTTGTTTCCAAAGGACATGCATTGTCCGGGATGACCACAGATAATGGCCAGGATACACGGCAGTGTCTGAGAGTAGGAGACACCTGAGTTATTACCATGTTACCAAGAAGCAACTTGAAGCTCAGAGAGGTTAAATAACTCATCCAAGTACACACAACTTGGAATCAGGACACAAAACCAAACATCCGATGGCACACCACATCTTGCAACCTGTACGTATCAGCCCTGAGATCTCCCACCACCACTGAATGGAGGGATGAGAACTGGGCGGAGCTAGTGACTGACCCAAAGATGCTTCCTGTTGGGAGTAGTCATCTTTGGTCTTGTGTCAGGGTTGGAGAGAAAGCAACTTCAGAGAGGGGAGGAGGCATGGAGAGAAAAGAAATGATTGATTCAACTTAGGTGAATTTTATCTCCCATTCACCTTGAGCAGGGTGCAGTGTTTGTGAAAGTTCCCTTCTTTAGGGAACACTTGTACACTGTGGATGGGAATATAAATTAGTACAGTCACAGAAGACAGTGTGGAGGGTCCTCCAAAAAATTAGCAATTACAACTCTCACAGGAAAGCAGAGAGCTGAAACTCCAAACCTTGGCTCTTGTGTTCCAGAGAAAGATGACTTAAAGTCAGACACTAAAAGTCATACAAGAGAACTTTATTAGAAGTGAAAATGAGGAGAAAATAAAGTAAAAGAAAAATGAGGCTTAAGCAAAAAGCAGTCTCAAGGGAGACAGTGGGCCGTCTCCAAGCAGAGAATAACCAAGGAGACAAGGCTGTCCCCAATTCTATTATTGCTCGATGTTTACCAGGAGAACTGGGGACCACCTTCTATACTCTTTGCCAATCAGGTGTTCAATTCCTCCTTCACATTGGGTGGTGGAGTTTTTGACCTTAGTTGGTCCTCTCTGGAACTGTCATGGTGGCCATCCTATATAGGGGGGTTCATCTACAAGTCAATCCCCTGTTAATGTGGGAACTGGGGTCACTTGCCGGTCAGAAGTTACTTTAGTATGCCTGCACTACTAAAGGAATCTTCCTCCCCAGATAAATGGAAATAATTTTAGCCATAATTCCTAGCTTCCTGTCAACATTAATGGACCCTATCCAGAGTTAGTCCCATTAATCCTTTTCTCTTGACATATTTCCAGATTAATTCCTTTTGCTTCTGTTTCTTTTCTACAAATTAACTATCACACTTTGCTTTCTTATTTACTTTGGAAGAAGGTTAAAGGAGACCCTAAAGTAATTTAAAGAACACCCGTGACCTTGACTGCTCATTGCTAGCTACTACCTCACACAACTACCATACAACCCAGGGATCTACTAGGGATATATCTAAGGGAAATAGAATTAGGATGTCCAAGAGATCTCCACTCTGCCGTGTTCACTGCAGCACTATTCACAGTAGCCAAGATGCCAAGTCAACCCAAGTGTCCATCAACAGATGAATGGATAAAGAAAATGTGGTGAATATACACAAGAGAGTACTAGTCAGTCTTGAAAAGGAAGAAATTCTATCATTTGCAACAATGTTGGTGGACCTGGTGGACATTAGGAGAAATGAGTTAGGCCAGGCACATGAAGACTGTGTGACTTCACTCATATGGAACATCAAAACTTGAACTCATAGAAGTAAAATGGCAGCTACCAGGGGCTGAGGGTGGAACACAGTGGGAAATCTCAGGGAAGCATGCAAAACTCAAGTGCCAGCTGGAGGAAGTTCAAGAGATCTATTGCACATTATGGTGACTAAAGTTAAAAAAAAATGTATTCCAGAAAATTGTGTTTGCACTGGTGGTGCATGCCTGTCAGCAGCTTGGGAGGCTGAGATAGGAGGATCACCAGTTCAAAGCTACCCTTAGCAACTTAGTGAGGCTCTAAGCAACTCAGCAAGACCCTGACTCTAAATATATATATATATGCGCTGGAGATATGGCTTAATAGTAAAGCACCCCTGGGTTCAATCTCCAGAAAAACAAAATAAAACAAAGTTGTTAGAATGAATTCACTCAACTGCAGAGGTTTGTGTAAACTAACTGCATTGATATACATCTATATCAACCCTTTGTCACCTAATTTAAGTCTGAAAATAAATATGTATAAGGTGGGGCCCTGGAGAGAAGAAAGGGGGAGGAGTGGACATCCTGGAGAAAGATGAGAGTCCCAGAACTCTTGCATTCAAATTAAGTAAGCAAATACACAAAATACAAGAGGGTCATCCCTGTTGTTGGTGCCAGATCCTGATCTAGAGGATGATGTTATTAATAATATCAGTAAACAACATCATGTATTGAGCATATATTATATGCCTGGCAACAATACTGAGTAGCAGGCTCTATCTCCATTTTTTTTATTTGTTCTAATTAGTTATACATGACAGTAGAATGCACTTTGACACATCATATATAATGGAATATAATTTCTCATTCTTCTGGTTGTATATGATGTAGAATTCCACCAGTTGTATAATTATACATGTACATAGGGTAATGATGACTGATTCATTCTACTATCTTTCCTACTCCCATTACCCCTCCCCTCTACCTAATTTAAAGTACCTCTGTTCTTCCCTAGATGTTAATATTAATATCTGCATATCAAAGAGAACAGTGGCCTTTGGTTTTTTGGAATTGGCTTATTTTGCATAGCACGATCCATCCATTTACCTGCAAATGCCATAATTTTATTCTTCTTTAAGGCTAATATTCCATCCTGTGTGTATGTGTGTATGTGTGTGTGTGTGTGTGTGTGTGTATGCCACATTTTCTTTATCCATTCATCTGTTGAAGGGCACATAGGTCTACCTCCATTTTGGTGACAGAATGGCAAACCCTGTGAAGGGGCAGAGTCACAGAGCAGGTTAGCAAAACCACAAGCCTCAGGCGAGGTCTTGTGCTTCAAGCCACAAATCTACGCCACTTCTGGTGAGGAGACCAAGGCACAAATTAGCGATATGACTTTCCCATGCACGGGTACAACATTTTCTAATGAAATAAACAAAACGGCACTGGAAAAAGAGCCCATGGATGCGGATGGGCTTTGTTAACTGCTCCTAGCCCATATGAGCCCCACGCAAAGTGAACAGAATCTATTTTAACAGCTGGTGAAACAAGTCCTGGCTTAACTGCTGGTGAATCGAGAAACAGTGGCTCTAGGAGGTGGCAGAAAGTCACATCTGCTTTGACTTTTGTATCTGGCTAACAAAATCTGGGTCTGTTCCTTGAGCTGGTGGCTCTTTAGTGCTTGGATGCCCCTTTATGGCAGGATGCAGAACAATCCTATAAACTCTCAGCAGAAGCCATTCACAGAGCCCCAGGAATGGAGCTGCTATTTATGGAGATATGAAGCAGAGCTCTGTCTTTCCCAACCATCTTCTCTCCTAAATCACAAAGAATAGCAGTGAGCTTTACCTGACGTACAGAACCGAGTGCTTGTGTGTGGGAAGAGTCATACAGAAACCCTAAGACATCTGGCTCACTTGCCTCCCCTCTCCCACAAAGCCTCAGACCACACATTAGGAAGATTCATAAAGTAAATCATCTTCAGAAGGGGCGTGACCCCTCATAACCCCTGTCATTCCCAGCCACTTCTCCCATCAACACAGGCCCCTGAGAGCAGGGCCAGAGTGACTGCCTGTGTCCATTCCTCTTTGCTTAACTGATTCATGACTGTGGCTGAGCCCTGGGGCTATGGTGTTGTCCAGTTTTATAAAGCAGGCACCTTGTCATAGAATTCCAAAGAAATCTCTGAGCCATCTGTCAGATGAGACACTAAGCAGCTCTGTGGCCCTGCTCATCACAGCCTGGCAGCCCGGATGAAGATCCCAAGCAGTGAGAGCAGTTTCCATTCCCTCAACACTTCCTGGACACCTCCTCTGTGCTTGGTGCTTTCCCAGCTCCCTCTCTGGTCCTCCCAGGTAGCCAGGAAGGACCACTCCAGCCTCCTAGCACAGGTGAATGAAGTCAGGCTCCTAGAGTAAACATTAGCCCAACCGGAGCTGGGATTAGCACCCAGTCCTAACCATTCTGCTAAACTACATTCTGGTAAAGCAAGGCCAAGACTAAGATTGATTAGTGTCTGGGCAAGTCCCTACCTGTAATAGTAACAACTGCACTCTGTCACACTCTTGCTATATGATGAACTCCATGTTTTACAAGCAGTATTCCATTAATTTTTATAACAAGGCAGTGACACCAGTGCCTGAGTTATCCCCATTGTAGGAAGAGAGACTTCTGGGAATGTTCATAGTCCAGCCTCAGGTGCCAGCTGCAAGGAGCTAAACCAAGACCCAAACCCAGGCCCTTTGACCCTGAGAGCCCTGCTTTGAAACCCTGGGCTTATCTGAGGAAGAGACTCCAACTTTCATCCCTGGAGCCCGTTAGGCCTGGGCTGCCCACCTGGCAGGCAGGAGTGGGCAACGTGTGGAGAAGGTCAGCATGGCTCCTGCCATCCGTCCTGTTTGTCCGATTGGGATCCAGCTGTGGTGGGATGTGCCAGGCACTGGGTGAGGCTTTCCCGTTTTTGAGATCATTTAAGTCTCAGAGCAACCTTGCTGAGTGGGCTCTCTCACCTCCACTGCTCAAACAAGGACATTGAGGCTTCCACATGGCTTTCCTGAGGTCACATAGCTAGTGAGCAGCTAAGCCTGGGTGGCCATCCTGGCTTAGACAGAGTTTGGGAAACGGTTTCTCTGGCAGAGACCGTTTGTTGATTGACAACAGATAACCCTCTCCCTATCATTGACACTTCCATTATAAAGGGCAGTTTCCCCCTTTCCAGTTGCTATTATGGTCACATGACATAGTCCTGGCCAATGGGGCAGAAATTCATTAGGGGATACTGGGATGGCCATCCATTTTTCTAATGTAAAGGATAGATGCCCTCGACTCTACTTCTCTCTGCCTTCTTCTTGATTTGTTGGTGCTACATTCACTGAGTGCCACTAGCATCTTGCAACTTTGTAAGGAAGGCCAGGCACTGCTGGTCCTAGCATCATTGAACCACTAGGCCAACATCCTCAGCTGCCTAGATGAAGCCTTCTTGGGATGTGCATCAGCCACACCCTCTTCTGTTGAAACCCTTGTAAGTCTGGCTCTCTGTCACTTGAGGCCAAGTACATGCGGGTCTATAGAGAGCAGACTGAGCAGGGCCAAGCCCAGTGATACCTGGTCATGTTGCATCTAGTGCTTCATAAGCACCAAAATAGGAACTCATTCACTCTTCAGGAATGAGGCTCATGGATGTGGCAATAAAACTCTTGGAATGACGAGACTCATGTAAAACGGGACTTTCATTTTCCCACACAAAAATGTATGAAGTGCAGATTAGTGGCCAGGCCTACCACGTGCACTGAAACCGATGGGCTTTCAGGGCGTGAAGCTGTCAAGGACTGTGCTTCCTCTCTATGATGCCTCTAGAGCCCACCAAACCCCGGTGAAGACCCTCCTGAGAAGGCTGCTGGGGAGAGCAGTGGAGGCAGCCAGAAGTCCAAGTTGGAGACCTCAAAGAAGTATTGAGAAGTTGTGGGGATGTTGGCAGCTGCCTGACACCTTCCTTGCTCCTCCATTCTCTCTCTCCATTATTAGTGTCAACTGGCAATTCCATGAAGGGGCTAACAGTGTGGGCTTCTGACTGGCTGCGTTCAGCTCTCAGTTATGGATATCTTTGCAATTATGAAGCTTACTATCCATATGGCCCTGCACAAGTCACTTAAACTCTCTAAGTCTGCTTCTTCATCTATAAAATGAGCTACTAATAATCCTAATTCATGGGGTTGTCATGAGGCTCAAATTAGATAAGCCATATCATGTACTTGATACCTGGCGTGTGGGAGATAATTTATAATGTTAGTTATCATTAGAGTCTTTGGCCGGAGCAGGTGGCTACTTGTCTGTGGTGCCGTAATCACACTGAGAAGGTCATGCTGCTTCCAGCTCTCCTGCTCTTTGCTTGAGTCCTGCTGTGCCAGTTATTCTGCTCTTACCTTGTTAACTTCCCTGGAGGTCAGAGAAGCTGGTGGCTAGGGATGGAGGACAGCCAGGACCTTGGCCAACATACCAGTTGAAGGCTCTGACCAATGGCCTTGACATTCTCAGTACTAACCTTTTTATACCCAGCAAAGTAAACTATCATGGGTCAGGTCAAAAGCAGAAGTGCAAGGAGAGCTAGTCCATGAGATGGGAAGGTCCCCCATTTAGCCTTGTCATTTGATATTGAGATAAAAATTGAATGCAATAAATTAAACTCTAAACGAGACAACAGATTTTTTTCTTCTTTTTTTGGTCCATCTAAGTCTGGGCGGTCTTCCTATTAGTCACGAGAACAAGTCATAAATCTCCCAGTGGACATGAATGCTGGGCACACGATACCCTGTGCTGTCTCCTGTTTCCAGAAAGAGTTGATGGATCCTTCCCCTCACATTTATTTCAGCCATTAACATGGCACAGTAGAATTTCAACAGGACAGAAATAGAAGACGGAAAGGTTGGTCCTGTCAAAATCTCTTAATATAATTATGAGAGTCCAACCTCCGCATGTACCCCAGCCCCCGCCCCCAGGAATAATTAGGCTAAAAGACACTGGGAACCAAACTGAGGTGGGGGAGGGAAGGGACAGGGATAGGAAGGTTGAGGGCAGGCTGATTAGTGTAATGGCTTTTGTTGCTCTGCAGGAGGATCTAGATTGCCGCAGCCCTGCAGGCATCCTGGGAATTCTGCAAGTTCATAAAAGCCTCAGTTAGAGCTTGGATCATCCCAAGCAGCAATTAGTGTCTCTAATAGTTTCAACTAATGCATTATAGCTGACCCTCCCCCAGCCCTAGCACTTCTTGTGCACCAACTTTTTGCTGAAGATTAGTTATGTAGAAATATGCCCTTGCCAGCGCCCCCCACCCACCACCACTGCCTCTGCTACACTCACAGGATCTGCAGCAGTGCCAGGGACACCTTGGCCAGGGCACCCAGCTTCAGGATTGATGGGCACCTCAGAGGCAGGCCCAGTCAGAAGAGCCAAGCTACCAGCGGGGAGGCAAATTCCTTCTTTCCTTGAACATTTGCTTTGCATTTAGTGTTTACTTTTCTCTTTGAAAGGCAATCTACTGAATGAAAAAAAGCAGTCCCCAAAGTCCATTCCAAGTTGTCTCTTCTCCAGCTTAATTTCCATTCTAATGTTTATGAAGCTCCCACCGGGGCATTTGGCATTCATTATTCTAATTCTGCTGCTATTCTCCCTAGGATTTGCTGTCTTGCCCCTCCCAACACACACACTGGACCATTTCAGGGTTTGCAATGGAATGACTGAGCACAGGTGTCCATGGAAGGGGCTCAGGAGGGGTCTAAACCCTGGGAATTAGAAAATCCAGACTTCAGGGCTACACCTTTCCTATGATAGCTGCCACCCAGACCCACTACACTGGTGGCTGAGTGACAGCTCTGTGCTCTGTATGGGGGACAGACTTCTCCTCCAAGATTTTGTTTCTGTTGACAGTGATACTTATAGTGTCTTTAAGAGGTACCACAATTCAGCTCTGAACAAGACAGATTGCCTTGGTTTTGAATCTCAGAGCTGCCCTGATGTATCTCAGTTTCATCCTCTATAAAATTGGTATCAACAGTGCAGTCATTGTTAACATTAAACCAATAAGTAGATGAAATTTACTGGAAGAGTGCCGGGCACATAGTTAGTATCAGTTAAGTTTGGCTTAAAAAAAATTATTACCATTGGTTGATCCTCCAGGGGTTTGCCAGGATGCTGAGATTGGAGCTGCAGTCCCCAACATGCCCAGCAGAGTGTGCACTGCATCTCATTGGCACAATGTGTAGGGGGCTGGTCACCACTGCTGGCTCCCCAGGATGCCTTCTGAGGATTCTCTTGGACCAATGAATGCTTCCATCCCTTCACGCACTCCACCTTATCCCTTGAATTCACTTGGCCTGGTGACTCCTGCAATGTGACTGGTCTGTGTGGGAAGCAAGAGGGCAGGACGGTGATGGAATCATAGAAATTCTAATTCCCAGGGAGTTCTGTCACTGAGTCAAGGCCACCCAATTAGGAAATGGCATAATGGGCATTTATTTCCACATCAACTAGACTCTCAGAGCACACATGCCCAGAATCCCATAGAATCTCTTGTGGGGGACTTGCAGGTTTTGCCAGGGGTTGCTCTGCACTGTTCTGGCTTTGGGGTGCTGGGTGGTATGGACAAGTCTTTCAACAAATCTCTGAAAACAGAATTGAGACTGTTTCATAATTCCCAAAGGTTGGAGATGTTCCAGAAGGTGGAGAGAGAAGTTGGCCTACTTTAAAGGGCTTCAGAAAAGGAAATTCCCAACCCTCTCCAGACCTGGGAAAAGCTGCCATCTTCAGGCCAAAAATGGAAGATAAGCCTCTTCCTAAAATGTGCAGCCACCCATTCAACCACTGTGGGACCAACACCTCACAAATCTGTGCCCCTGCACATGGGAAGGGAGTCCTCAGGATCAAGCCAGAGTCTGTGCTTGCTGGCTACCTAAGTGGTCTTGCTTCCAGGCATGTGTAGATAAACCCTCTCTCTGCCCCCACCAAATTAGGCCCCCAGGTTGGAGAGTCTGAGGACTGACTTTAACAGTCACCCTTCTGTATTTTGCTAACTTACTCTGTGCACTTTTACCAGCTGCCATAGTTAGTGGCAGTTTCATGGCCCAAGTCTGTGAGCACTGTAGGAATACAGGCTACACTTGACCTTTGGCAAGCTGGGGCAAGCTCTGTTTCCTAAAACCTGGCTTGGATCATGAGAACAGGCAAACCTCTATGTCTACAACCTGTTACCCACCCTCCTAGTGGCTTCCATACCCTGAAGTGGCCCCATTAAAGAGGCCAGGCCCCTTGATTGCCTGTGATTCTCTGTTTAGACTCTGGTTTTGTTGCCTGGGAGTAATTGCTTTAGTCTGGAAGTCCTGGATCAAGGGCACATCAGCACTGTTCCCAGTAGACAAAGGCAGCCTGAGGTTGATTTGAGAAGCTGCCAGAGTCTTTGGTGTCAGTCACTTCCCAGCCAAGATCCCCTCAGGTGTTGGCTTTCTTATAACGACTGTCTGGCAATCTTGTCAAGGCTATAGATACTTGGAACAATCTGGGTCCCCACCTCATTCCCCTCCCATTTCCCTGCCATAGTGCCTTAACTATCTCTGTTAGAAATGCATCTTCCTGAGGCCCCTACAGAAGGTGAGCGGTAATGTATTGAGGACACAGCCCTACGTTTGGGGCCAGATCTGGAGCTCAGTACATGGGTAATTACTATCTTATGCAAGGGCTACCTCTACTCCTCTGGACACTCAACTGGATGCTGATAGAGAGAGAGATAACGTATGAACCCATCTGCAGAGGACATTCACTGCACACCCTCAGATCTCCTTAGCCACTTGGTAAATTATCACTGTTAGTCCCATAACTCAGGCTGCTTGTGGAGCATGGCCACTGGCTGGATGGGAGGTCCTGCTAAAAGGAGCCTGGTTCATTTTGTCTGGGAGAAAGGAAGGTAGCTGACCTGAGCCCAGGCATAGCTTGGAACAGAGAGCAACAAAATCCAGAACTCCCCAGAGAAGAAAAACCTTGAAACGTATTTGGGAAAGAAAATTAGAAATGGCCAGGGAGCCCAAATGATTTTGCCTATTGTCATTTTGTCTCCAATATTGTCATATAGTCCTCAGGCAACGTCCAGATTCTGAAGTTTTCTGCCCACCTGAACCCACAACTCTAGCTCTCTCAGGTCATGCATCATGCACTTTCTCTTTGCAGAAGCAGTTGATTCTCTGGGATGATCCCTGAGAACGTTAACACAGGTCCTTCTATGTGTTTGGGGATGGTTGAGCAGAAAGTTGAAGCTTGGCCAAGACATTCTGGAGGGCTCAAAGTATTATGGAAGAATTAAAAGAGAGCAAGTAGAATTTTGAGCTAACAAGCCTTGAAATCCTACCACAGGCCTCTTTGCAAGTATAGCTGACACCAAAGACTAGAGAAAAGAGGGAAAGAAACGGTGAAAAATCTGCTGTGGGATGAGTGGTACTTTTGGATCTTGGAAGGTATGCTGCTGGGAAACAGTTTGGTCCCACAGAACAGCCTACTCCACTGAGCATCCATCTGGCTATGGAGCCATGCTGCCTCCCTGAGGGCCACACACAGAAGGAAAGGGAACAAGTCCTAACAGCCAGGCAGGTGTGCAGGGCAGTTGGGCAGGGCTGCATTGAAAGCTGAGCCACTGAATATCTGTGCTCCTCCCTGTCTTGGGACAGCCCAATGAAGTCACACCCCTACTCTAATTTCACCTCATGAAAGCATCACAAATAAAGTCGTAGAAGAGGCATGTTGGTGCATCATCAATGTTATAGACACAAATAAGGCAATTTCCCTGATACTGGAGCTTCACGTGCCTTTTGATTTAATTATTCATAACCAGCGTCAGTAACTACTGATCACTGCAGGGCGATGAATGAACTGAGATTTTTGCTGAAGGTGAATGGGCATGTGCTGCTCCAGCCAGATTTTGCTCTGTGCTGTCAGGCGCCACGTCCCCATTAGTACTCAAAGCACAAGGCTCTCCCATCCGTCATTTCTGGCCTTATCTTATCGATCCTTTTAATAGCAGGCAGTAACAATTTATTAGCAATTTTCCAGAGTCTCTGCCTCCTGGTGAGATGTTTTTCCATCTTGAGAGCTGAAGTAATATTTCTTCTAAATCTGGCCCTCTTGAAGGTTCTAAGAGAGGCCAGGCTGAGCCAGCCAGTGATGCCTACAGAGAAGGAACAGTTAAATGAGGACATTGCTATTATTTTCCTTTTCCAACTAATTTTGTGGTTTCAAATGAACAACTATGCATGGTAGGGGGCGGGGACCTACAGAGACCAGAGGAAAAACAAGTGTTCTTTTATTTCAATCTTATATTGAAATCTGTATTTCAATCATTCATTTTCCCTTACAGAACCTGGTTTTTAAAAGCAAAGCCACAGGAAGAAAGAGAAAAGGTCAAGCCTGCTTGTCAGCACTGGAGGGCTGGGTACCCGGAAGAGGGCCTCCTGTTCTGCTGCCAGAGTCTGCGCTTGTCACTCAGCCTCCTAGGGACTGTTTTATCCACGAAAGAGGGAAAAAGATAAAGATGGAGGTAGAGTGGGGGAGAACAAACCACTTCCCTATTTCATGACCCACAAGTTGATTCATGGCACCTTCTCATACCTGAAAATGAGATGTGGAGACCCTGGCTAACCATGTGGTGCTGCATCCGCTGCCCCTCTTGAGAAAGAACAGGAGATGCTCTGCAGCCTTGATTGGGAGTCCTCTGGCTTCGCAATTGCAGTCGCAGCCAAGGAGCCTTGAGAGACTGGGTCTGGGCAGACTCTGGGGCTGCATAAATTCAAAGTGTTTATCTTGTCGGTGGCCAAAAAGAACAGAGGCCAACAGGATGCCAGGGACTTCAGAAAGCCCCAGAATAGGATGACCTCTTCAGGATTTCAGAGGTACAAAATGGCCAGAGGGGCAATTCGTGCCCAGGAAGACCATGCTGCCCCCAGGTCCTCTGCCCCAGCTTCCCTGCCGTCCCAGACATCACAGCCTCCACCCAATCACACACACACAATTTACTCCCAGAATTGTTGTGTGTAGCAGCCTCCCCCCCTTGGAGTAGTGCCTACCCAAGTATGGCCCTCTCCTACAACCTGTGCAATAATAATTGATATCATTTAACTCTGAGGAAAACAGAGGCCAGTGAAGGGGAAGTGACTTGCCTACCACTGCCAAGTAAGCAGCTGGCTTCAAATGCAGGCCTATTTTAATTTATTTTTCCAGTATTTCTCTTATGGTAAATTATCAGTGTATGTAGTTATATAAATATATTAATATAATTAACATAATTTATAGCTGTAATTTTATATTAGCAAAACTGTATAGTTTATTCTTATTATTTATTATTTTTGTTTCGTGATTTCCTTTGAATAGGTAATAGTTCATGTGATTAAAAAGTCAAAGTACCTAGTTCCTGTGTTCAACCTTGTCCTTCAGCTACCCAGGTCCTCATAGGCAAACACAGCTATTAGTTACTTGTGTCACCTTTCACAGACAGTAGTTTAGCTAAACATAAGCCTATGTATTCTTTTTTACCCTTTTGCACAGATGGTGTGTATAAATACCCATCGTTCTGTTCCTCATTCCCCCCCACTTAGTATTTTTTTTCCCACTTAGTACTTCTTGCAGGTCATTCCATTTCAGTACATAAAGAGCTGCCTCATTTTTATTTATGGCTCCCTGGTATAAAGACACCATATTAAATTTCGTTTTAATCTCAGGAGGCAAATATTTTCCCCACTCCCTTCTTATTACATGCACTTGTTATAAAATTTCCATCCCTTATTTAACTGAACTTCCTGCTGGGAACCAGGATCTCCTGGGCCAGGACTGGGGAGCAAGTTCTTGTGACCTGTTGTTTGTCTGGTCTTCCCCCAGACTCCACCCACTGGAGTCCCAGGCTTCTGCAGGAATGGCTTCTCTGCCGCATACCCTGGGATTGAGGCCACCACTGCCTCCTTCAGTGAGTAGGGAGCATTTCTGGGGTTATTCCACCATGGGCAGAGTACCTGTTTGCAAGAGTCAGATGAGGTTCAAGATCCCACGTCTCATGAGTTGAAGAAGAGGAAGTTGGTGAGGCAGAAAGATAGATCTCCTATAGGCAACCAGGATGAGGGTCTTGGGGAAGAACGGGAGGGGAGGGAGACATCATGCCAACCTGATCGGGGACATTGGGTCTGAAAGACATCCTGTGATGTGCTACTCCATGCCAGCATTAATCACAATGACTTCTGCTGAGCTTGTGTACCTGTTTCTGTTTCTCACAGCTTAACCAAGCAGCCTTTCCTTAGTTACCCTTGCCCATACCCTATCAATGGCCAACCACAAGCAGACCCCCTACCTGAAATACTTCTTCTAAGTGCATCAGTAACCCCCAGGTGAGACCTGTCCTCTTAGTGATGTAAATAAGGGATCAAAATTATGCAGTTCTGATTGGCTTATTAAGCTCAGAGCTTGAAGAGCTTGATTGGTCCATGATGTCATCCCTCACCCTACCAATCACCTGCACTGGGCCATCAGAGATACCTTTAAAGACCCCTAAATACCAGATACCCATGGGTGTTCCTCTCTTGGGGCCCCTTCCCTTCAGGAGTTCTGCTTTCTTTCTATTACTCTAATAAATCCTGTTACTTTGCTCTCACTCTTATGTCCACGAATTTCATTCCTTGAGTTTGCGAGACAAAGAACCTGACTGCCTAACTCCGTGTTCCACTGGGAAATGCTAAAGCTCTTAATGTCACTCAGACTCACACATTGGATAATTTTACAGTAATAGGGATGGTGGTAGTATAGAGTTTGAAAGCCAGAAGTGACTTTCGGGGTCATCTGGTTTTACCCTGCCTCAATGCATTTAAAGAACAGTAGTGTCTCAATGGTAGTGTTGAAAATACACACTTATATAATGACTAGAAAAATGATTCCTATTCTGGTTGCTGGATATTATGCCACCAGCAAGCTGTTGTGGGTAAGGAAGCAAATACCAGACAGCCCTTCAATGTGAGCTAGTGGTATTTACAGTAATTTTACAAAGGACTACTTAGGACATTAATATTACAGACCATCAAATGCTGGTGTGGACATTGTAGGAGTTGAACAGATTCTGCTATTTGACAAAATGAATAGCATGGTGGTTCTTAGTGAATGCTAACATAATGGAAATATTTATAAAGATTAACAGGGACACCAGTCCAGTGGGTAAGATAAAACATGCTTCTATCATAACATTTTTTTCTCTGAGTTCTCCACCAGACAGAATGCAGTCAGTGATGGCTTGTTCTTTCTGTAGCCCTAGTGACTAGTTTGATAACTTGTGCATCATCGATAAATATTGGTCTCAATAAATATATATTTACCCAAAACAGTATCAAAATATAGTTTGATTTTCTTCACAGAGTATGAGCTGGCACCCTATCATAGCACATCTCACCTGTCTTGTTTTTTCACTTAGAGGACTCTTGGAAGGCAGCGTCTATCCACAGTGGTGTCATGTGTAGGTTAAGCAGGTTACTATGTCACTAAACTCTCTGGTCCAGGCTGGAGTGCAGTGAGCCCACAAGACATGGAGGCACTGAAGCTGAGAACAGAAGCAGGAAAGGGTTGGGGGCAGGGGGTGTTTTGAGAGTCCTAGCAAGGAGTTTGGACTATAACCTGTAGCAATGAGGACCAAATGTACATGTCAGGGAGTGTATTCCGTTGGTCAGAGCTACAGGATAGCGAGTTCTGAAATAAATATACATCCCACATGGATTTCTTATAAGATGAACCTGACATTTCAAAGCAGTGGAGAAATTATTTATTAAATAATGTTGGGCTTAATGTCGAACCATTTAGATAAAAAACAATATCAGATTCTGTGGTGGACAGAGTAAGGGGCCACCAAAGACAACCTCATGCCAAGCCCTGGAAACTCTAAACGTGTTACTTTAAGTAGCAAAGGGATATAATTAAAGTCAGGATTTTGAGAATGGGAGATTATCCCAGTTTATCTAGATGGGCCCAAGCTAATCATGAGGGTTCCTACGAGGGGGGCGAGGGAGGTGTTTTCAGAGAAGTATTGCTTTAAGGTCGCGCTGCGTGGGTCCCCTGGACAAGTTGGGGGTCCTGAGAGACTAGGAAAAAGGGGGGTCTCCGGGGAAGAAGACGAAATGGGGTCTCCCAGGATGGTGACGGTTTGTGGGGCCACTCTCCCCAGACCCTGGGGTGTAGGTGAAAAACTGCTCTGCCCCAGTGAGGCGCAGAAACACCCTTTATTCCAGAAAGTGCAGAAACTTATATACACTCCTGGACCAATCAGGTCCAAAGTTACAAACAAAGGGGTGCTCTCTGTCAAGAGCACAGTCTATTAGCACTGCGTCATGTGTAGGGGAAAGATGGAAGGGAGGGGTTGAAGGTATGGAGATGCTCCTACAGGAAACAGATATTATAATGGAAGCAGAAGATGTCGTAATGCAAGCGCAGGCTTTGGAGTTGGGAGCAGGCACTAGCAAGGAATATGTGTGGCCTCTAGACCCTGCAAGAGGCAAGAACCCAAGACAGTGCCGTGGACACTTTCCCTGCAGCCCTATAAACCCATTTCGAACTTGTCACCTTAAAACAAATTTGGACTGTTTTAAGTCACTTTGTGACAATTACAGCAGCAATAGGAAACTAATGCAGATGCCTAGTTTATAAATTTGTTTATCCTAGCTTATAATTATTCTTAGTTCGTAATCTATTAAATATTTGATTATATATTTAAATATGAATGCCTCCCTCCAAAACAAACAAACAAACAAAACTTGTGAGAAGAGTAGAAGTTTTTAAGTGTGGTTTCAAAGACAGATTGCTAACATTTAAAAAATCCTCTATATTTAAAAAAACCTATAAATTAAACTGAAATGCAAATTACAGACTGGAAAAATATCTGAAGTCTATAAAATGAACAATGAATTGACTTTGAATAGTAGAGTTAATGATGATTTTCTACATTATTTTTGTAAAGAAGATACAAATTTTAACAGAATGGAATTCTGTTACTGTGGCAGTTAGATTAAAATTGAACTTGCGGTCACCAAAGAAGATAAAAGGATGGCAAATAAGCATATAAGAAGATCTACATTGTTAGTTACCAGAAAGATATGAGTTAAAATTATAATGATATTCTTATTAGAATGGCTAAAAGACTACCAAGTATTGACAAGGCCATGGAGCGAGCACCTGGAATCCCCACATTGCTTGCTGGAGGAAATATAAAATGGTATAAGCACTTTAAAAAACATTGGCCATTTCTTAAAAGTTGAGAGCTGGCATAGTGGCACACACCTCTAATCCCAGCTACTTGGGAGGCTGAGGTAGAAGGATTGCAATTTGAGGCCAGCCTCAACAACTTAGTGAAACCCTATCTCAAAATTTTAAAAGGGACTGGAGATGTAGCTCAGTGGGACAGTGCTTGACTAGAATGTGTGAGGCCCTGTGTTCAATGCCAGCAAAACTGCCCCCCCACCAAAAAGTTTGAATGCACACTATTTTAGTCAGCTTTTCCACTGCTATGATCAAAAGACCTGACAAGAACAATTTTAAGGAGGAAAAGTTTATTTGGGGCTCATGGTTTCAGAGGTCTCAATATATAGATGGCTGATTCCATTCCTTGGAGCCTGAGGGGAGACAGAACATCATGGCAGAAGTGTGTGGCAGACATAGCACCAGGGGACATAGCACCAGGAAGCAGAGAAAGAGAGACTTCACTCAACAAAGATAAAATAAATATCCCAAAAGCACGCCCCCAGCCACTCACTTCCTCCAGCCACATTCTACCTGCCAACAATCACCATGCAGGTAATCCCTATCAGGGAATTGATGCATTGATTAAGTTAAAACATTCATAACTCAATCATCTCATCTCTGAACTTTCTTGCATTGTCTCATACATGAGCTTTTGGGGGACACCTCATATCTAAACCATAACACTGACCACATGATCGGTCATTCCACTGCTAGATACTTCCAAAAGGAATGAATGCATATATCTCCACAAAGGCTTACATTTAAATGCTCATAGCAGCTCTATTTTTAATGGCTCCCAAAATGAAAACAATTCAGACATTCATCAACAGACTTATGGATAAACAAATTGAAGTACATTCAATATAAAGAAATGAACCATCAATATAAGTACCAGCATGGATAAATCTCAAAATAGTTATGGTGCATGGAAAGAGCTAAACTAAAAAGAAAAACAGAAGATAGAGTGTATGGTTCCATCTATAAAATCTAGAAAATGCAAATTAATCTACAGTGACAGAAAGCAGATGAACGGAGGGCTGAGGATGGGGTCAAGTCTGGGGGATCACCATGGTGCACTGGCAACTTCAGGGGGTGGTGAATATGTTCTATCTTCATGGTCTTTATTAGGATGGTAGTTTCATGGGTATACACACATATTAAAACATATTAAATCAAACATATTAAATATGTGGAGGAATCCTAAATAAATATTACTAAGAAAAAGCAGCAATCTGATAGCCACATACTGAATGATTCCAATTATGACATCCTGGAAAAGGAAAAATGACAGTGAAATAGTCAATGATTGCTAGAGGACTTTTAGGGCAAGGAAATTTACTTGGTGTGATACTATAATAGTAGATACATGTCATTATATATTTGTCCAAACCCATAGAATGTACAACTCCAGGAGTGAGCCCTAATATAAACTGTAGACTTGGTTGATAATGACATGTCAGTGGATGTTCTCAGTGGTAACAAATGTACCCTCTGGTGGGGGTGCTGATAATGAGGGGGGGCTATGCATGTTCATGGACACGAAGCATCTGGGAACTCTCTGTATCTTCCACTTACTTTTGTCGTAAAATCCAAAGCTACTCTCAAAACAAGTCTGTGTTTTAAAAGTGGCTGTACAGTTAGGATATTTACTATCTCACATCAGGGGTCAGGGGTTAGAGGAGATCAAGGGTTGGCCCAGTGGCCAAATGCTTTCAACAGTTTCTTCCAGTGTTAAAAAAAAAAAAAAAATGGTCACAGCTGTTCAGATATCACATAAGGGCACTTCCTGCACTTCCTGCAAAGCAGAGCCTATTCCTTCCCATTCGCAGCATTTTAAGAGAGAGGAAGGCTCTCCCACAAGCTCCTCGTTGACTTCACCTCAAGTCCCATTGGCCACAGCTGAGTCACATATCCATGCTCTGTCTGACCCCAAGGAATGCTTGGGTAAAGGCTGTGTGTGAGCCTCTGCCCGGCCACGGCAGCACTCCCAGGGCTCTGTGCCTTTGCTCTGTCCCTTCTCCAATGGATGACCTTGTCCTAATCCTCTCACTTCTGTCTTTCCTTTACTCCAACTTCTGTCCCCAAGAAGTTCAGAGACTCTCGTCACTATTTTCTCAGGCTTTTCTCCATCACTTCCTGTCCCTCTGCTATAGTTTGGATCTTTAATGTCCCACAAAGGCCAATGTGTTAAGAGTCTTGTCCCCAGCCTGTGTTGCTACTGAAAGGTGGTAGAAACCTTAAGACTTGGGGCCCATGGAAGGTCTTAAGTTACTGGGGTCATGACCTTGGAGGGAATAGTGGACCTCTGGTCTCTTCCTCTCGTTCTCTGCTTTCCAGCCACTATGGGTAAGCAGCTTCCTTCCACCATAATGTGCCACCTCACCAAAAGCAACAGGCCAACCAACCATGGATCGAAACCTCCAAACTGTGAATAAAAATGAACCTTTTCTTTTTTACAGTTGATTTATCACTAGTATTTGTTACAGTAATGGAAAGCTGATTAACACACTCTCCGTCTAGACTTTCTTACATGTCATGAGCTTCAGCAGTCAGGCCTCTTTCAGAAGGGGACCCCAAGGGCCCACCACAAGGCCTGGTGCACAACTGTGCTTGAAAAGTGCACTTGAACAGGGAGAAAAAGCAAATGAGACTGTCCTGGGAAGACAGAAAGGTCAAGGTGGGGAAGCAGCTTTAGGAGAGAGTGAGTGCAAACACTGGAGGCTGCAGTACTGGCATAGCAGAAAAGGTCAGGAGCTGTCATTGGGAGGTTATAATTTTCTTTTGCAGTATTGGGGATAGAATCCAGGGCCTCATACATTCTAGGCAAGGACTCTACCACTGAGCTGTATCCCTAGCCCTTCTCCTTCTTCATTCAATATAGGAAATGCATGGTCTCAAATAGTTTGTTCTAGAAATATTGTAACAATGTTAACAGGTTAAAACTACTAAACAAAGTGACAATCTCTCTATGCCAGGCCATACAGTCTCATGAAATATCCTCTCCCTACCTTGGTTTTCCAGAGGATTCCTGAGCTGGGTGGTGCAGGGATCTGAGACAAACCTGGTATTCTCCATACTTCTATGACTCATGGAATCTAAAATGACCTCTGAAGGACAGAGATGCCTTGAAGGCAGGAGAAAGAGCAAAAGATGCTCCTGATTGTGAGGTTAGGATCATACAGTAATTTCAGTGGCCACCTGAGGCAGAATCCTAGTGACACCCTAGAAGTTCAGGCCCTGATTTTAATTGGCTGGTGGCCACCAAGCCCTGGAGTTGGAATCTGGATGGTTCCTCTGTACCAGGCTCTTTCAACTATTGCTGTTCTGAGGCTATTCATTTGAGGAGCGCAGACAGATACTGTCAAAGAATCCAGCTTACTAATTGCAGACTTTCAAAGTGAATAAGGAACATTTGAGCTGACCAGGGTAAAATTCCCAGCTGAGCATAGCTTTTCCATTCTCTGAGTTCACTCAGCACTCAGGAAAGGGAATTTGCAGCAATAGCTGAATTCCATCTGTCCACATCCCAGCCCCTTAACCCTACATAGGTCTCCAAGGTTGAAACCCCAGTGACCATATTGTCCCCCTGAAAAAGCTTGAGATCTGCTGGGGATTCTTAGAACCATGTCAATGGCTCCACCAGGTCCCTTGTGTACAGGGCCCATGGTTTCCTTTGTCCAGGGCTTTCTTCTTGCACCTGCTATAGATTTGCTTTGCATGAGCCAGGAACCTCTGATTTATTCCCCTCTCCAAGCAGAAGGCTCTACCTCCTCCTTTCTCAGAAGGTCTGGAAGTATCCTCAGCTTTCCTCTCTCTTCCTTCTCAAAGAGTTACCAACATCTCCCTCCTGTCTTCATTCTCCTTTGTGAATCTGATAGGCCGAATTTTCTCTAGTCTCATACTGTATCTCTATCACTGCTTTCTCCCCCTGTTTTCATCTCCAACACTACTACCAAGAAACCCCTGGCCAGTCCCTCCTCTCTTTGCCTCTGGTTCACCCCCAGCCCATTGCAGCCCCCAACTGTCTACTGACATGGCTCTTCCATAAGCACTGGGGGCCTCCCAACTGCCGAAGACAGGGCTGTTCCCTGAGCCTCCTTCTCCTTCCTGCCCCTAAGATCCCACACGCCTCCCCTCCTCCACTCCTCACTCTTCCCTCTCTTGGTGGCCACTGCTGTTGCCCAGTTAGGCATGGACACTGCAATTGGGTCCTTCTTGTTCAGACGAGAACATCTGGCTTACCTTCAGGACTGTAGGAAGGGGTGGGCAAGGCTGTGGCTTTGCAGTGGGCATCCTTCACACCTAGGACCTACACCACAGGTACATCCAGACTTTCCAATGTCTCACTTGCACCCCGAATTTCATGGCCATTCCCTCTGTCTGTAGTGTTCACCTGCCACCCATCCCTCCTCCCTGAGCCAAGGCTTGCTTCTGCGACCCACAGCAGGCAGCCATGCTCCCTAGGCTTTGACTAGGATATCTCATGATATCTCTCCTTCTCTCCACACACACACACACACACACGCACACACCCTGTTCCCTCTGTTTCTCTGGAGAACTCTGGCTAATATACTGGTCCTAACTCCTATCTCAGCCCCCTTCATTCATTGCCCTCCAATCCACTGCAGTGCTGCTCACTGACTTTTTACAATGCTAATTTGTTCACCACATTCTCTAAGCCTCTGTTGTCTATTGCTCTATAGTTGCGTCTCCCAAATATCTAAAGTTTGTGTATCTTCACCATGATGGTTGGTGAGAGTTTATAATATCTCAACTGCACAATTATTTATAGTTTTCTTAATATCAACATCATTTTAAATTTAAAAATTATTGTAAAAGAAAGTCATTATTATTGGCATAAATAAAAAACATAAGCCTGAAGATCTAGCTGACCCCAGACCTTCCAGACTGTGGTACATTGCTTCCTGCTTCTGGACCTTCACAAGCATCTCATCTGCTGGAAATTCTCTTCTGCTACTTAGGTCTGTTTAAATTGTGTTCAATCTTCAAGATTTTCACCTTCTCCATAAAGTATTCCCTAAACTCCTATTAGAAATATTCTTTCCCTGCCCAGGCATTTCTACACTACTCTCTCTCACTCTCATATTCACTATTTCTCCTCAAATAAATTATGAGCCTCTTGAAAATCAGGAGTTAGATTTTTATTAGGTTTTATATCCCCTAGTGTCTAAGCATTGAGTAGAGTTTGAATAAACATCTATTGATCTGTATGTGGTTCAATTGAATTTCATTGAATTGAACCAAAATAAATGATAATTTAAAAATTTCAAGGGAGGAGGGAAAAAAGGTTTTTCCAGATTAGAAACTGTTTGCATGGTTGAAGCTATTGGATTATGTGTGTGAAATAAACAACAGCAACAAAAAAACCATTTCGAGAAGGGGAGGAAGTCAAGACTTTAGTCAGAAGACTGTAAACTACAACTATGTAATATCTCAACATACAGGTGTTTGAAAAATTGTCAACCTTGTAAATTTTAGAACTATTTCTTGCTTTTGAAGTTTCCATTAGCCTTCACTCAGTCATCAGACAAAAATTATCAGTAATGACATTGACGACAACATCATTCCCAGGGACATTTGCAGTTCACTAGAAGTCATGAATTTTAAGATAAAAGCTTTTGCAGACATATTGTGAGTCTCAATGAAAAGATAAATAATTATGTTGTAGAAAGGTTTTGAGGCTTTGCCAGTTCCCTAAAAGTACAAAATACTGTCCTTTCAACATGGAAGCTGCATTTCTAAGATGGGAAGTCCCCATGTGGTTGCATGTTGTGACACCATTATCAGCCCTGTCTTGGTCATCAGGGCAGAGGTAGCTCCTTGGTGAAACTGCCCTTCAGCTGTAGAAGGAAGCAGGGGAGGGCACTTGCGTATCATTCCCCTTGCTAGAGTGGACTTAGGGATTATGCATGAGAGTAGAAGAGGAAAGAGAAAGAGAGACTGTCCAAGTTTTCATAACTCATTCCTTTGTGTTTTAAAATATACTATTTCATTATTTTCCAGAGCTGATTTCTGGAACGTCTATTCTGTGAAAAATCACTAGAATGCACTATGTAGTTCCTTCACATCAGTTTCACCTCTTTTTGATATTGAATGACGTAGTCACTTTGTGGAGGAAATAAAGGAATTGATTCATGGTGATGCTATCCTCTTCTCATTTCTGGTTCCTTTTTCCTGCCCTATATTAAGACTTGCAGCCCTTTAGAAGGGCATTTTTTTGCACTCAAAGAAGAACCTGAGAGAAATCTGTAAGTAACCTTTCAGACTAATCTTTTCTCTAAAATTGCTTTTTAAAAAAGTGTTAGCAAATTAGAATAAACAATTATGATAACTCCTCTACTCCACAATCTGCCTATGAATTGAAATATCAGAAAGACAGTCTTTAACATTGGCATCTGAGTATTCTCATCTCTGTGGAGACTGCATATGGATATCCTCTTGCTATGGCAGTGTGGAGCCCTGTGCCGTCTCCTGGCTTTGCAGATTCAACCCTAGGAGCAGAGCCTCCTGGCCTGGGGAGGAGCTGGCACCCTGTCCTAGGAAGGCCAGGAGGCCCTGCCTCACTAACAGGCACTCCAGGGCTTGGCAGCCTGCAGTGATGGACAAAATCTCTCCATAGATGCTCTTCTGTTTACCCATAGCTTTCATTAATCTTTCCTTTCTTGTGTGAAGGTTGCTTTCACAGGGTAAGGCATTTGCTGATGTTCCCAAGGCAAGAACCATTAAAACAAAGTGATGAGGAATTCAGTCCCCCTCAAACAGAGGCCTCAGCTCCTGCTCCAGCTATTTTGGCAGTCTGAGAGAACAGTGTGTTCCCAACCAAATGATAAGTTTGCAAGAGCTTTAAAAAAAAAGAAAGAAAGAAAGGAAATAAAAAGCAGCCCTCCTTTCTTTTTTTGTCCCACTTATAGGTGCTGGCCTTTGATATTCTGTCTCAGAAGTGGGTGCAAAGTGTCCATACCAAGAGCCCACTCTGTGGCTCTGATCCACCTTTCATTTCAGAGAAGCCTGGGCTGGTGGGGACCTTGGAACCCAGCTAGTTCTTGGGCAGAGTTTCCAAGAGGTGAAGTGACCTGTCTTGGAGGGGAGGCAGGCTAGACCATAGGCCTCCGGTCTCCCTGCCCACTGTTTTTCCTGTTTCACCTTGCCCTTTGTTCGAATTTCCTTTAAAATGAGATTTCCATCAAGTTTTGGAGGAAGTGAGGAGACTGAGGGGCTGAGAGGCTCCTGCAGGAGATTAGCAGAGCAGTTGGAGGAGCTCAGGAGGAATAGAGGGACTGTCCTTCTGGGTTTATTTTTCCCCAGGGTGTCTGTAGACTGTAACCAGGCTTGTTGAGCATAAGCCTTTGTCTTCTGCGTGGGAGCAGGGACACCATGAGCTGGAAATTGCAAAATGTCAGATGAGGCTGGTGCTCTGTAAGTGGGCTAGAGGGCACCTCACGGGGTCTGGGGCTCCAGACCTTTCCCAGCAGGAAGGCCACATCCACCCTTTCTACACTTGCACTAGCAGCAGCTGTGGGTTTCTGTGTGACAGCTCGGAAGCTGCATTGATGAGGTGCACTTGCAGTATCCCCTAATCGAGAAAGCTCTAGGAAGTGAGGGCCTCTCATTTAGAGGCGATCATTATTTATTTCATGGCTCCATTTGTTGTGGCTACTGACTGAACTTTGTATCTAGACCAAGGACACATTCATCTATACCTTGAGGGTGATCTGTGCTCAAAAGACTGTGCTCAGTGGCTAGGGATGAAGCTCAGTGGCAGGGCACTTGTCTTTCATATGTGAGGCCCTGAGTTCAATCCTTACCATAAAAAAAAAAAAAAAAAAAAAAAAGACTTCTTAGGGATGGAGGTCTCCCTGTTTCTCCAACAAGGTGGGCAAAGAGAGCCCTGGGGATTGAGGATTGGGACTCCTTTTCCATGCCAGGCATTATGTTGCTACTGACATTTAATTCCACCTGGAGAAAACCATGGTGGTGCATGCACCACTGTGGGGTTTGCAAGTTAGCATGTGCAGGACTGATGGAGAAGTCTGTTGGCTTCTGTTTCCCATGGCAACAGCTCAGCTCTGCATAAAAGCAGGTGCACACGGGCTCAGGTTGGATACACAGGCTGCCCTGCTCTGCAGGGCTCTTGGCTTGGGCTGGGCTTCTCACCACAACTCTGTCCTTCTCTCAATCCTTCCACCCCACCACCAGAAAATTGCTTTGACCCTGTAAAAGAGAGATGGGGCCCCAGTGACACATTGCTGTGGTCTCCAGCTAAGGCCTCCCTGCCTGCGGTGTGATGCAAACTGTAGGTGAGGGATGAAAGCAAGAAAGTGGTCATTACTACTGGGAACTTGCTGTTGGTAAAAGCAAGGAGCAGGTTCTCTATGCTGGGGAGACGAGGCTGTGAAATCAGGCACTAAACATAATTGATAATGGAAGAGAAATGGCAGGTTAAAGAGATCAGGCAGACTTTTAGAAGCTGCCGAAAGAAACAATACAGAGGGTGAAAGGGGAATCCAATAAGCACAAGAGGGGAGAACAAAATGGAATTAGAGAACTTCGGGCAAAAATATGCCCAAGGTATAGAGAAAACCCTTTATGTGTGAGACTAGAAATTGGCTTATAGCATGATTTGAAAATATCCAAGGTGGAAAGGTAATTCTGGAAAGTGGTTGGGAGAGAGATTAAAGTGAGAAGGGTACAGAGAGGAAGAGGAAGCAAAGTGACCAAGGGCTGCAAACTCACAGCTATGATCAAAATTGGCCACAGCACTTGCAAACAATTTGAGCCAAACTTTTCTCTTTTTTTAATCAAAATATATCACCCAAAGAAATCTAGATTTTTTTCAGTGATGGGGATCAAATCCAGGGCCTAGTATATGCTAAGCATTTGCTCTACCACTGAGCTACACTCCCAGCTCAGAAACCTAGATTTCTGACTTAAAAATAATCAGAAAATCTGGCCACGCAGAGTCTATGTATAACCTTGGGAAAACTGCTGCTGGTTTGGGGGGTATTTGTCCTACAACTTAAATGGAGGTCACAGGCCCTTCAACACCCCAGACATCCACTGCCCATTGTCTCACACCTCAGGGTATCAGTGTCTCCTTATTTCCCTCTTCACTGTGCCTGTCTGACCCTGTAGGCATTTGGAAGTCTTGGTGCTGCCTGCCCTGCCCATGTGTGCCAAGTCAGGAAGAGGCTCAACAGAAAAGGAGAACCAAGACACAATGCACCTCTCTTTCCTTGTCCCAGGTTTGGTTGGGAGCAGGGCCTATTGGCCAGAACCTCAGACCAGGATGGGCCCGAGGGCAGGGTGCTCCCATTTAAGATCTGGACAAGGCTGAGCCTAATGCTGGCTGTAGCCATCTCTAAGTAAAACATGGGAATTCATGAATGGCTCCACACAGCTGAGCAGAGTGTCTGCCTGGGAAAGGACCCTGAGTCAGCTCTAAAGGCTCAGTAGGGCTGTGCTGGCAGGAGGTGAAGGAGACCGGATATGTTGACCGTGCAGGACAAGCTCTCCCCGCACTGTTTCTCTGCATTTCAGCCTGCACCTGTGGATGGGATCCTGGGAATATATTTCACCCAAAGTTAGACCACGTTGAGGAGGGCAGAGGAGCTCTGCATTCGCTCCCTCAGTGTCGCTTAAACATGGATTAGAATCCTAATTCTTCACCTGACTCGCTCTGTAACCTTAATCAAGTATTTTACCACTCTGAGCCTCAGTTGACTCATCTAAAAAAGATATGGACACAATAGCATAAGATTCATGAAAATCATGTATATTAATTGCTAGAACAGTGGCCAGGCTTGTGGTAACAATCTCATAACTGCTGTCTATTAGTAGTAGTGTTTCTGCTGAGTTACTGAGTCTCAGACAGGCCAAAGTTATGTCCACTTCCTTATATACCATCTGGTGCCTAAAGACAAATTGGGTATTGTAATGTACTGAATGTCTGTGTCCCCTTGGCCACAAGTCTATGTGTCAGCCCTAACCCTCAGTGTGGGTACATTTGGAAATGGGGTCTCCAAGGAAGCAATGAAGGTTAAAGGAGGTCATATGGGTGGAGCTTTTATCCAACAGGATTAGTGTCCTTGTAAGAAGAGGGAAGCTAACTGCCCTGTTGTTGCTTAAAAGAAGAGACTTGTGGCCAAATAGAGCTGAGGCTGAAATGATCTCCAGGTGACATATTGGAAAGGTCTATGTACTTAATCAAAGATAATACAGTTTGGAAGAAGGGCAAGGAGAAGGAGGAGGAGGAAGAAGAGGAAGGGAAAGGAACTAGAGAGCTCACCCTCCTCTCTATACCGTGGGAGGACACAGAGAGAAAAGAGTCAGCCATCTGTGAGCCAGGAAGCGAGCCCTCACCAGGACTTGACCCCACGGGTCCTTGGTCTGGGACTTGCAGCCTCCAGAACAGTGAGAAATAGATGTCTGTTGTTTAAGCCACACAGCTTAAGGTATTTTTTATGGCTATTCTAGCAGACTGACGGGTATGTAGGAAAATTCAATTGCATTCCTCAGGAACCCTAGCAAGGATTTTAGAAAGGACTGGTGAGTTTCACGAGTTATTGATGTGATGAGATGTTGATGTGATGGGAAATGTGTCACTTTGTGGTGAACTGGACTCTCACTTCAGGCTTTGCCAAAAATCAGGATGGCTCTGGTGGGTCCCTCTCCTCTTTACATTTTAATTTCCTCAACTGTGAAAATTATCCAGTTAGGTATCATTCATCTGGAACTGTGATATCCATTATGTAGATATTCACTAGTCACTTATTTCAATTTCAATTCAATTCCATTCAATTCAAATTTCAATTCCTTCGCATGAGGGCTGTTCCAAGTGCTCAGTACTCACATGCAGCTAGTGTCCCCGGGGGTGACGGTGCAGATACACAGCACGTCCGTTATCACAAAAAGTTTTCTCAGCCCTGATTATAGAGTTTGCTACCTAAGGTCTGGTCATCAGATGAGCAATGTCAGTGTCAGCTGGGACTTGTTATATTGCAAAATTTCTGATGCACCTAAGACCTTCTGAATCAAAACCTGCATTTTCACAAGATTCCCCTGGAGATGACAAGCTCCCATCTAAGCAGCCCTAATCTATACAATTCCCTCCAGCTCTCAATTAAAATTTAAGAATCAGTGTTCATGCTTGACAAAATCTTTAAGAAAGAACCAAGCAAGTAGCTTGTCAAAAGTTGGATTCAGTGATTTGTTGGAAAGGAAGGAATTGGGGTTATCTGCAAAAAGATAAGCAGAATAGCCCCACTGCCACAGGAGCAAGAATTCGGCCCCATGGGTAGCATTGCAGGGCTGGGAGGGTGGTACAGTCCTGCCCTGAGTCTAAGCCTCCCTTCAACTTGGCCATTTGTCTTTGCCTAAAGGTCAGAGAAGGGGAGTTCCCAATTTTCTGTGTCAGCAAAGAAACAGCAAAAAGAAAGGGATTGTATCTGCAGGACACTTTATGCCCAGGGAGTGTTAAGGATGCTAAAATTGTCCTCTTTAAGCCTCACCAGGAATGAACAGGTGGGTCTTATATTCAAACAGGGAAAACAAGGAACTGAGAGTGGAGAAGAAATCTAAGTCACCTGTGACAGGGACGGAAGGGCAGGCCGATGGTCTAAAACTCTGCTCTGTGGCTTGAGCTGTAAAATAGAAGCGAATGTGCCAGGTCTTCTCCATGTGGAAAGGTTTGGTGTCTTTGGGTGACATGCTGTTTTCAGCACAATAACAGGAGGATAAGGTTAGAGCTGTTGCTTGTTGAGCAAATATGTGCCTCTTACAGGACAAAATTGCAGTCGTAGATCTTATTTAATTGATACTAGATTTTATTGCAGAATGTTAAAATTTTAATGGGTCCATAAATCTATTTCATACTTTCAGGGAAATATCGGTGTTAAGAGCACATTGTACGAGGATGAAGGCAGGAGAAGAGGAGAATGAACCACAGTATACATTATTAATATTTCAGGAGGCAAGCAGAATGGTGCCTCATAAAGGAAATTAGAAAAAAATAAAAGAGCTGGGATTTCTGATTTGGTTAGAGAAGAATCTGCTAATTGGAGACAGACTATGGGCAATTGTTTAGATGCAGGAGGAAAAGGCCCTGAGCAGATAGTAGAGATGGGTTTGTGATATTCAGGTCAGCCCTTAAACAGTCCCTGGCAGAAAGAATGACATGTTTCCAGCAGGGACAGACACAGCTAGCTGATTGTCCTGTCAGCTAACTCAGAGTCTTGGAATCCGGGCAAGGTGCAGGAGGGAGGGAGTCAGGGGAGCCTGATGTGAATCCTGCTGTATCATCTACCTGCATAATCACTGGCAGATTTCAATAAGTACATGGAGCCCTGGTTCCACTGTGTAAAATGGGAAGAGCATCCTTCTCCATGGGTTGGGGCAGGGAGTGTGGATGCTTTATGAAAAGTGCCCACAACATCATGGGCAAGGAATGCTTATAAGTGTATCAGTCAGTCAAATAATGGTTTGAGGTCAAAGTAATAGCAAAGAAAGTGCATGGGGACAGAGGAGAGGCAGCAGCTCTTCACCTGTTCTATTGCTGGGCCCTCTGACCATGGCCCACCCATCCACCAAACTCTCCTATTGACACAGTGAATTTGAATAGGGTCAGCAATGCTGGGGAAGGTTCAGGAGTCAGGGCCCATCCACCATGCCTGTCTCTGTCTTCACTGGCGATTGTGCATGTAGCACTGCCGACCCTCCATCCAGCCTGATTCTGAAAGAAAGCAGAATTGGAGGGGGAAAGAACTATGGCCTTTGCTGTGCCCCACTCTGATCTTTATTTTAATTCCCTTTCCTCCTGATGGAGTAGGAACATCCTCATGTGTGTACTTCTGATCTCTGCCAAGGCCAGTCCCACATGGTAATGACCCTTCTTCAACACTCAAATTCTCCCATGTCTCTTCTCTGCTCGGAGCATTTGCATTCAGAATTTGTGCCCAAAGATCCGTGCCCTCTATACTCTTGCTAGAGAAATTTCCATATTTATTCCTGACTTGTCTTTTCCCCTCATCTTTCTTCTGCCTTTTATTAACCCTCTTCAGCCTAAACACAGAAAGACAATAATTTTTTCACCTCTGGTAGCCCAGTTCATGCTTCTAGCAACACCCAAGACATATCTCACACAATGAGTATAATTCACTGGTTCTAACAGTTAAATCCAGCTCCATTGTACTTATGAGAAAAGGAATATATCTGACACTGTTTAAAATTGGTCAGTGTCAGCTGGGTGCGGTGGTGCACACCTGTAATTCCAGTAGCTCGGGAAACTGAGAAAGGAGGATTGTGAATTAAAAGCCAGCCTCAGCAAAAGCCAGGCACTAAGCAACTCAGTGAGACCCTGTCTCCAAATAAAATACAAAATAGGGCTGGAGATGCGGCTCAGTGGATGAGTGCGAGCTCAATCCCTGGTACCAAAAAATAAGAAAGAAAGAAAAGAAAAAATTGATCAATGTCCTCATTAAAATCCTATACATATGATATCATGCTTGTTAGATATTTTCATGTCAATCAAGAAAGAAAGATCTCAAATTTATTTTATATCATTCCATCTGAATCCTAGCCTCTGAGTATATCATAGACCTAAATATGCATGACTAACAGGGTGGTAGCAGCCTTATAGCATCTTCATTTTAATTATTCCCTATCTGGAAAAGGGAAAAGATGATTAATTCTAGGGACAAAAATATCCTTCCTTTTCTTGTAAGATTCTCAGGAGACGCGTGTGCACTGAAGGTAGAGGCAGAGGAGGAAGAAGCGCGGGCTACAGAGGGGAGGCACAATTGCCTCAGTCCAATTCAACACTGAAGCCCGGATGCCCTTGGTATGCTTTCTGGTCTGTAAAATTACAGCACAAGAAAATAGATGACTATTAAAGAGTACTCTTACATAATGCAATTTAGTAAGATTTTAGCCTATCCATCAGCTCAGTGTTGGTTTCAACTATTAGGCCCATGATACAGTACTGTTGCCTTTATCAATTAACAATTATAGCCTAATAGACCAGAACACATTTCAGTGGTTTAAAATAAAACAACATTTATTCTTTGTGTCTCACCAGCTGGTGGGCTGGTGGGGGTGCTAGCTAATCTAGGATGGCCTCTCTCACATGGCTGGTCACTGGGTGACCTTTGGCCAAGTTGATGGAATTGACTGGTCAAGCACTGCTGGTTGGCCAGAAGCCTAACCTGGTATGACAGTCTGGACAATGATCCCCCAAGGATATTCATGTCCAAATGTCCGGAACCTATGATCATCCTGCCTTCCATGCTAACAGAGATGCTGAAGATGTGATTACATCAATGATCTTGAGATGGGGTGTTATCCTGGATTATCTGGGTGTACCCATGTGATTACAAGGGTCTTTGTAAGAGGAAGGCAGAAGGATCAGGGTCACAGAAAGAATAGATGAGGACGGAAGCAGAGGTCAAAAAGAAGGAAAATGCAATCTTGCCGGCTTTAAGATGGAAGAAGGATCTATGAGCCAGGGAATAGGAAGACTCTGGAAGCCGGGAAGGCAAGGAAATAGAGTATCCCCAGCGCCTCTAGAAGGAGCACAGCTCTGTGGACCCATTTTGGACTTCTGACCTCTGGAACTGTAAGAAAATAAAGAGATGTTTCTTTGAAACACCAAGTTCATGGTAATTTGTTGTGTGGCTATAGGAGATGGATGCAGCTGGCCTTGTTACCATGGTGATGGTAGGGCTCCAAGAGAGCACGCAGGAGCGAGCCACGGGCTGGGGACTGGCCCACTGTCCCCGCTGCCACATTCTACTGGCCAAAGCAGCCACAAGGTCAACCCAGATTCAAGGAATGGTGAAACAGAGTCCACTTCTTGATGAATTCTATATCTCTCACTTCTTGGTGGGAAAAGCTGTGAGATCTCATTGCAAGGGGTGAGCAGAGGGAGGGGTCAAGAATGACTACCTTGTTCTGCATCTGTCTACCCCCTGGCCCTGAAGCATCTTCTGACTGTGGTTTTTTTTTCATTCCTAGGGACACAGGGAACATGGGCATGTGGACCTCAAGCACTGATGTCATCCTGAGTCTCTGGGGGACTTACGTGTTTCCAAGAGGTCCTGGATGGATGGACTTCATCCAGCACTTGGGAGCATGCTGTCTGGTGGCCTTCGTTTCAGTGAGCCTCCTCTCTGTGGCCTTCTACTGGTTTCTGCCATCAGTCGTGGCCTTCACCACCTCCTGGATGGTCTTGTGCGTTCTGCTGTGTTGCTCCAGGCACGCGCGATGTTTCCTTCTTCTCGTTTTTCTCTCCTGCGGCCTGCGCGAAGGCAGGAACGCTTTGATTGCAGCTGGCACGGGGATAGTGATCTTTGGCCACGTGGAAAATATTTTTCACAACTTTAAATGTTTCCTAGACAGTATGACGTGCAACCTGAGGGCAAAGAGCTTTTCCATACACTTTCCACTTCTGAAAAAATACATCGATGCCATTCAGTGGATTTATGGCCTTGCCACTCCACTGAATCTATTCGATGACCTGGTTTCTTGGAACCAGACTCTGGTGGTCTCTCTTTTCAGTCCCAGACACGTCGTGGAGGCACAGCTAAACAACACCAAAGGGGAAGTCCTGAATGTCTTGCACCCCATGACCACCACGACGGAGGTGCTGTCATCTCTGGGGCAGAAGCTGTTTGCCTTCGCTGGCCTTTTGCTTGTTCTACTCGGCACTGGCCTCTTCATGAAGCGATTTTTGGGCCCCAGTGGTTACAAGTTTGAAAACATCTACATCACTAGACAGTTTGTTCAGTTTGATGAAAAGGAGAGGCATCAACAGAGGCCCTGTGTCCTCCCACTGAATAAGAGGGAGAGGAAGAAATATGTTGTCATCCCATCTTTTCGACTGACTCCTAAAGAAAGAAAAAACTTGGAGCTGTTTTTTCTCCCCATACTTACCCATCTCTACATCTGGGTGCTGTTCACAGCTGCAGATTATCTGCTGTATCGGCTCGTTTTCTCAGTGAGCAAACAATTCCAAAGCTTGCCAGGGCTTAAAGTTCACTTGAAACTGCATGGAGAGGTAGGGGCTCACAGGTGTGTCACAGCTATTTGTTGGTCAGTCTTGCAAAAGATCTGGAATCTGCCAAAACAGGGAAATATTTTATTCACCTTTGGTTCCCTGGTGTCTGGCACAGTGCCTGGCACATAGAAGAAACCCAGCAAGTGTAGATTAAATCGAAGTCCTAATGTTACAGTGTGATTCTATATTAGTATCCTCTGGCTGCTATAACAAATGATTACCAACTAGGTGGCTTAAACAGTAGAAATGTATTTTTTTATATCCATAGGAGTGAGAAATCTGAATTCAGTATTGCTGGGATAAAATTGGGATGTAATTGGCAAGGCTATGTTCTTTTCAGATGTTAGGAAAGAATCCACTCTTTGCCTCTTTAACTTCTGGTGGCTGGTGGCATTCCTTGACCTGTGGTGGCCTAACTCCCTTCTCTGCCTCTAACTTCACACCACGTTATGGAAAACCTCTCTCTGCTCTCTTAAGCCATGCACAGGATCTCATGAGGGCTCAACAGGATAGCAGGATAATTTTGACATCTCAAGATCTTTAACTTAATCTCATGGTGAGGCCCTTTATCCCAAATAAAGTACCATAGGTTCCAGGGACTAGGATCTTATATCTTTGGAGGATATGAAAAAACCAAACAAACCATTTTTCAGCCTCCTACACTCAATATACAATGAAATATGGGAATAGATGTCTCTGATGTTGAACATAAACTTGACTCTCAAGCCATATCTGGCACAAACCTGAGTCCAGGATTTAGGGCCTGACTTCTCATTCTCAGTCTTGTGCAAATAGACTTTGAACACATTCTCTGAGTGAGATCTTCTTTTCTGTGCATCCTAAGTCCTTACCAAACACTGATCCCAGTGCATTAGTGTAATGTTTAAAAGGGTGACTATTGAAAAAAGGCTCCTAATTGACTCAGGAACATGGCTGATACTAGTGCCATAGACCAGACTTTGGGAAACTCTGGCTTAGGTGCTAAAATGCAAAACCTTCTAGACAAGCAGTCCTTGAACTTAACCTTAGCAGAGGTGCATCATTGTGGAACTAAACAAACAAGCAAGCAAACACACCCAAAGCTCCTCTCCAGAAACCCCAGGGAATCTGCTGTACATGGACTGGGGTGAGAGATTTTTAAAACCTCCTGGAGTAAGTCTAATGTTCCACCAAGACTGAGAACGGCTGTTTGAAATCCATCACCAGGAAGAATAGAACCGGATATTTAAGTTCCAATAGCCATCATACAGGTCTATGAAAAACTGTAATTAGGCAAGACAATGTCTTTTTCTGAGCTAATGCCCCCTGCATCTTGAGGAATCTGGCTTTCTCCCTCTTCTTCTCCCTCCTCCTACAGCTATGTGCCAAGAGAGAAGACTGCGGGTTTTGTGAATCTCATCTTTTATCTTTTCCATCTTCCCTGTGGAAATTTGTAATTATGTTGACATTTCAGAGGGTCTGAGTATTGTCAGACACTTGCCTTATTTAGTTTTTTAACCCCAGAAATTGTGGCACTGAACCAGGTACAGCATGTGCATGCGTGCATGCAGGCGTGATGCGTGTTGGGGTCAAGTACGCTGCCAGGGCCGGTGCAATTACTAGCAGCAGTATTCATGTGCCAGCTGCTGGGGAAATCACAGAGGGGAAATGACGGCCAGGCTGCTGGTTAACCGTCCTCTGAAACCCCAGTCTCCCTTCCTCTCTGTCTCCCAGGGTCTCAGATCTTCATGCTGCATCCACGCTTTTCCTCATCTTTGCCTTTGGCTCAGCAGATCCAGATCCCCTGGCTCCTGCTCTCCTAATCCTGGGCTGCAGTTCTCAGAGTTGATTACTCTGAGCTCTCTGCTTTCCCTGAAGAATTCAGTTAATTACCAGGCACCCTGTTGCTCTAGATATTTGGAGCAGGGTGGATAATGGAAGTAGCGTTTCAAATGAAAGCCAAACAAGAATCTCACACATCCTTGGTCTTGGGTGTTGGGGGTGGCCAGTAAAAAGGCCTCTTTCCTCCCGACATTCTCCTTTAGTGTTCTCCTTTCTTGTCTTCCTCTCTTGATTCTCCCTGTCCCTCTTTCCCATTCTGCTCATTTATTTCTCCCTCAGCTACTATCCAATACCCATTCCTGTTTTGTGAATTCTCACTGGTTTAGACAGAGGAGGACAAAAGAGAATTCTATCTTCCCCAAAAAAGCACAGAAGCTTTCCAATGACAATGTGCTGACACATTCATCTTTGAGCACTGCTGGGTACTGGGGATGTGACCATGTCCAGACTGCAATGGCCCCATTGTGAGGCTCAGGTCCCAATGGGGGAGGCTGCCATGTGCACACCTAAGAGCAGCAGGGCACTGGGCACTGGAACAGATGTGGGTAGGAGCCTGGGAGCTCCTCTCCAACTCTTTCCTGCTGTGCCTGGGATACTGCGCCACCAGCAGCCAGCTTCTGCATGACTGGCAATGCCCTGTCCTTATTCCAGGATGTCCTTGGAGGCTCTGGGCCTTTTTTTTGTGTGGCTGCAGGTTTGCAACAGAGAAGTCAAGCCAGGAGACAAAGATCAGTTCAAGGTTTTGCCAATATTTCTCCCTACTTTCATACAACTTTAGATAAATGTTTTAAATAAAGAAGTTGGGAAATGATCCAAGTTGATTGAGCTATATGGGTGGGCACCGTAAGTAAAAATAGCTGTAGTTCCTACTTGCTGATCAGTAACCTTGTGCTTGGTGCTTCACTGCCTTAACTTCGCAGGAATGTGGGACACCAGGGCCCGCCCTCCACCCATGAGTCAATGCTGTCCCAGCAGGTTGTTTACCTAAGAGAAGAAAATGCAGTTTAAATCATTGGGGTACCATTTAGCATATTGCTTGGCATTTGGAAAGAATGAATTTGTCTTCCACGTTACCCTCAACCAACCCCGTACAAAATTGTTGACTCAATTGTTCTGAAGCCCTGATTCCCAATCACAAACCTCCCAGTTACATTTCTAGACTAAATAACTTCTTCCCAGACTGAACACCCGCTGCTTTCTCATTGCTGGATTGCTCATCACTGCCTCAATCCGCGTTTGTTTCTTCAATAGTATTAAAAAGACTGCATGCCTTTGCTCTAGGGACTGAAATCTCTATTTAATTGTAAACTGACTGTCTTTTTAATAGGAGGAAAAGCAACACAAATGTTTTTCATTGCGTAGGTGCAAGTTTGAATTTGTATAGGGGTCCCCGGCTTGGCATTTTCAGGTTATTTATAGGCCCTGGAGAAGATCCAAGCTGCATGATATTTTCTAGGTGTGGGGTTTTTTTTGTTTGTTTGTTATTTGTTTTGTTTTGTGAGACATCATTTACTTCTTCCTGGGCCCGGGACTCTGTGGCACTAGGGTGATAATAACTTACTAAGTATTCTAGTTGGTAAGGTTAATGCTCTATCCCTAAGGTGTTTAATTTACACTGGGAGTAGTTTGTTCATGGGCAGGATCTGGTCCATTAATTCCTTCTTTACCAAATTAGAAAACAAATCCACCGAGAGATTAAATGACTTTCTCAGGTCAGGGGAAAGAAAGAGCTGAGTCAGCACACACTTCTGCTGGTGGCTGGGTGGTTCAATGTCATCTTCTGCGCTTGGTGACAGTCTGCTGAGGGCAACTGTTTGTTCTCTTGCCTTTGAACAAATGCACCCTTCCTGATTAATTGGGAGAGATGAGAAAATATCCTATTTGAAAGACCTCCTCCAACAAGATTTGAGAGTGTCCTTCAGTGGGTCAACATACCAACCTAAAATGGGATATCACACACTAAATAAGAGGAATCCTCCAAAGCTTCAGAAGGTTGATTTAGAGCATGATTTAGTATCTCATCATCTTTGTGACCCTGTCATCTGCTGAAGTGAAGTTTGTCCTGACTGGGAGGATGATCTCTGGGTCTTAAGGGGTTGTGTCCCCAAACAATCCTCTCCCCCAGTTGAGCCGACTCCCCCATCTCACATTAACTCATGTGCCCTAAGTGTAGGAACAAGTATCCCATGAAAACATGTATGTGGCCAAATTTATTAGTGTAACACTAGACAGATTTCTCCATCTTCTTCTTAAAGCCTTCAACAGTTACTCTCCAAGAAGCTGTGGAGTAGACAAACTTATCTCAAGAAAATCAATGCTTCCACAAACCCATTTTGGATATCACTCCATGGTTACAGATACAACTCATCCCTTCTCCTTTGTTCTAATCACAGCACACAAAACAAGATATGAGAGTTCCTTTAGCCAAAGCTCCCTGCATGTTTAAGATAAATGCTTTGTGCTACTGGGAAGTTATTGAGAAAGATAGAGACTGAGTTAAAAAATGGCATGGATATTAATTATTTTATTCTTTCATTTTAGATGCAAGGAACTCAAGACCTCATCCATGATTCTTCCTTTAATATATCTGTCTTTGAACCCAGCTGCATCCCTAAACCAAAGCTCCTTCTGTCTATGACTTGGGTTCCTCTCAGTATTATTCTTGTGATATTAATGATGCTGGGACTGTTGTCTTCCATCCTGATGCAACTTAAAATCCTGGTGTCCACATCTTTCTACCCCAGTGTGGAGAGGGAGCGCATTCAATACCTACATGCAAAGCTACTTAGAAAACGATCAAAGCAGCCACCAGATGAGATCAAAAGGAAACTGAGTCTGTACTTTAAAAAGGTGAGGCCAAGATGGGGGGTTAACCTCGAATTAAGTGAATGTCAAGTTTGCAAAGCAAATAGAAAGAGGATTTCAAAGCACTGTTTGACTTCATATCAGAGCTCATATCCCAACAGTATAGAGAGGATTTTGAGGTGGGGGCGGGTGGCAAAATTACTTGGCTGCAGCTCAGCATTGTTATCTGAATGCTGGTCCAGAGAAGTCTGTAAGACATCCTTCAAAGTATTGGTTTCAACTAAGTATGTTCAGCCATATTGTAGAAAGTCTATTTGGGAAGGTCCTCTGTATATTGGATATTGAATGACAATCCCCAATAAGATTTTCTTTACTGGGCCAAGAATAAAGAAAAAACATAGAAGGAAATATCTACAACTTGGTCAATTTCAAAGAATTTGCTCATCCTACAGTGTTATCTACCTATATATCTGTCTATCCATTCATCTATGGTTTTTATTATATAATATATGTATATTATATAGTATATATTATATATTTATAAAACACTATGGGACCCATATACATATAAAATAAACACATCAAAGATTTTAACTTATTTATTAATGAGGACAAATAAATTATAACTATTTAAAGAAGAATTCAAAACACACACACATATATACAGGTCATCAGGGATACCAAAATAAATTTGCTTCATAGATGCCAAACCAGCTCCTCTCTCTGGGTGGATGAGAGGAATCAGTTGTACTTTATCAGGTGAAGTTCATGTGCATGTCCATGGTCATGAATCCTTTGCATCCATGCTATCAGCCATCTACAACTTAAAGATTTGGAAAATAGTTCATAAACAATGAAAGACCAAGAAATCCCAAAAGGATAAGCTTTCCTGTCCCTTTCAATGTCTTGGCGATTTTTCCTAATACCAGTAATACTGCCATGATGAAAAGTTTATGTAAGAGGCATTTGGAATGAGTCCAGTGTTCATTTATCCACTTTTCAGGTTCATTTCTGGCTTCCAGTCCTGAAAATGATTAGGAAGAAACACACAGACATTGAGGCCGAAGACAATCTGCGGGAGTCTGAGTAGCTTTTTAGCCACGTGCACACGTCATTCTCCTCAGGTCTACCATTGGTGGTCACTGGTCGTGCCCAGCACTGGAGAGCTAGGCCACAAGGCCATACAGAGGTTTGGGTCTGCAGGGCCGCCTTATATCACCTGGTTATGCCTCCAAATGACTTGTCATCATAAAGCCAAGGGGTACCAGGCAAATGGTTTTGGGTCTGTCTTCCATATAAAGTGCATGATCTGGACCGAGTCGCCATAGGACTATACCCAGGCCCCTTGGTGATGAGCTTCAGCATACAGTACTAGTCAAAGAAAAAAGAACAGGAAAAGAAAAGAAAACAATGGAAATCTGTACTCTAGTCTTACCAGCAAATAAATGCCAAGGAGAATATACGTGTATAAAATCTGCAAAATATCTTAAACTCTCTTGTGCCTTTCCTGCCCTTCTAAATATCTTTCACAGCTCTTCCTACCACACAGTTGTCTCTCTCCCCTAGACCCCTATCTAAACCCTCTTTCAAAAATCCATTTCCAGCAGCTTCCATTGTCTTCTTTCCACCACCTTCTCTCCTACATCCTGCTTGCCTCCGTATCTTTTGTCATCTAGCAAATCCTCCAGCCTGAGAACAATGACAGGGTGACCTAGGGACCATGTGTATCAAAATCACATGAAGCACTTACTAAAATGCACATCTTAGACACCTCTTCACCTTTAACTATCTCAAAATTCCTACAGGGAATACAAGATTCCTTGAATACCGATTCTATCTATTATTTCTAAAGAACCAGAATGGGGAAAATGTTTAATTAGCTATTTTTACTTTTTAACTTTCCATTTTGAAAATTTTCAGATTTACAGAAAGTTGCACTGGGCAGCAGCACACACCTGTAATCCCAGCAGCTCAGGAGGCTGAGGCAGGAGAATTGCAAGTTGGAAGCCAGCCTCAACAACTGAGTGAGATGCTAAGCAATGTGGAGAGACTCTGTCTCAAAATAAAAAAAAAATTAAAAAGGCTGGGGATGTGGCTCAATGGTAAAGTGCCTCTGGGTTCTATCCTCAGTACCAGAAAAACAACAACAAAAAGCCCAAATAGGCAGATTTTTAGCCATCTAGAGGCTTCTTTCCTTAAACAACCTCTGAAACCTCCCCTCACATCTGCTGGCAGCAGACAAGATGGAGAATTGTAGGTCTAAGACAAATGAGGTACAGATTGGCCAGATAAGCCACTAGAGGTTTAATATTGATTGCATGGAAGAGATTTTGAATGCAAAGTTTTGGAGTCCACTGATGTGGCGTAAGTCAGCCAAGGTCAAAGAGATCAACTTGTTTGGCCAGTGGTTTCTAAACTGCTCACAGGTCATAATTCCTAAGGGTGTTGGGGGTTTCTAAAGATTGCTATTACCCAGCCTCAGCCTCAGCTGCAGCCTCGGCAACTCTGACTTGGCTGGTCTTGGGTAGAGTCTGGGCACTGGCTTGTTTAAAGCACCTTGCTGATTCTAATGGGCAGCTAGGATTGAGGACCACCATGCTGAGGAATCTTCTAGAATTAGAATCTTTAATGGTGAAATTTCTTTAAGAGAAGGAGATTTTATTAGAAAAGTGGCTAATTCAACAATTCTCAAAGTGTGTTTCCAGATTACAAGTCAGCCCCTTGGTTGTTTCATAAGAAGAGTGATGTAGAGAACATTATGTAGTAAATTTATACTGACCATATTTTAACATTTAAGATTCATAAGGCAAATTCGGATAATGAAAAAGCTTAGAGAAACTCTAGAATAAAGAAATATCTTTTAACCTGTCTCACCCAGAATCTTCTCAGATTATTAAACTATGGAACAATTTCATCTGTAATAATTATTAATATCATGTAGGGCCAGTTCTACAGCCCATGCTCTGAAAGATGCTTATATAATTGGCATGAATTTCATCCAAAAAAGATTTGAGAAGGAAAAGATGCATCTGTAATTTTGACTTATTTAAACACTCTGATGAGTTCATACTTTGTTGGATTTTCTTGTGTGTGTGTGCGTGTGTGTTGCTGGGGATTAAATTCAAGGCCTTGCACACTCTAGGCAATGTACTCTTCCACTGAGCTACACTCTCAGCCCTGCTGTATTTACTAAGTAAATAATTGTATGTATTAATAAGCTGATAAAAGGTGTGAATCTGTGTATACATTTTGTATTTATTCCTCCTACAGACAAAGGACCTACCCCACATTTATTAAGGCAAAGAATGAAATGCTCAATTTTTGGAGAGGATGGCTTGCTTTTGAGTCTCTACATTCTATGAGTTAAGTGGTATACTTATTTATCTAACAACATCACCAAAATCTGGTGCAGACATTTGAACAGAGCAATATAAGAGATGCTGGTAACATCCCAAAGTTCTCCTTGGCTCCTGCCTTTGCTTCCAGTCTGGTCAGGGAGCCATATGGATGCTTAGCCAATAAGTAAAAATATGCAAAAGGAAATGCCACGTCTGCAGAATGGGCAGTGTTAGGGAACCATGGCTGGGTTCTCTGCAGCCCTCTGTAGGAAGGGCGCTGGACAGGGTGATAAAGGGCCTTTATTTTCTTGAAATCAAATCTGCCTTTCTAAAGGAGCAATCTGTTTTCTCCAATGACTTTTAACGGATCACAGGACTTGGCTATCTTCATCTGTGAGCCACATTTGCCCTCAGTCTAAAGTATTCCCCCCTTGGAAGGACACACTGGAAAAGAGGCCTTGTCGCAAAAGGCAATTTTGATCTTGAAAACAGGATTTAGACTTGCTCGTTAGGGCAAATCTTACTTGGACATAAAATGCTTATTTAATCGCAGCTTATCCACTTAAGATTTAAATGAATGGTTAGTTAAATTTCTTGAGATGTCTGCTGTGAAATGTGTTCTGTTAATCTGGTAGAGGCAGAAAGATCCTGCCCGAGGTAACTTCATAAAGCTTCCTTTTTTCACCTCTAATTTTAATGGCTTTTGAAAGTGTATTTTATTATAGTTGAAGTCATCATTTCTCATCTTATGAATTCCAACTTGGTGGCGTAGTTTGTTAGGGTCTTTCAAGTTTCATCCTGATGTCCTCATTGACTTATTTGCTATAGCTGAGTTTCTCTTTGAGAGTAAAATGTAGTAATTTTCTCATTACATTTCTAAAATAGTGTTTTGAAAGCTGACTGATCATCAGTTACTTGCAGAAGTTAAAAAAATAAGTAAAATAAAATGACAGATTCCCAAACCTAAACCCAGATTATGGACTTAGATAGTCAGAGAAGGGTCCTGGGAACCTATAATCTAAAGAAGATCACAAGTGATTTGGATGAATAGGCAACTTTGTTAACTACTGATTTAGGGAATTTTAGCAGCCCTTGGAGATGAAGATTGTTGATTAAACACATAGATGGTATTTGTGCAATTAATTATGTGGGTATCCACACAGGACTTCCATCTACCTGTTGTTGAGCCATTGAGTATTTCCAATGATACAGAATGCTAATCACCTGCAAGAAATATGTCATCTTCATCTTCTACAACTCACTCACTTGTAAAAATGGGCACCATGCAAAAACAAAACTTATGATGGTACCAAGAATGACACAATTTTTGCCTATAGTTAAATACTTGTTAAATATGATTTGGTATCAAATGTAATTTTTTAAGTTGTGTTATTTCAGTTTAGGAGAAGGTAGGTCACATTTTTTTAATAGAAGGTAATCTTGACTATAACAATCACATAATACAGAAGAAAAAACAGATTTTTAGAATGGGGAAGGCTGGGTTCAATTCCTTGCTCTAATTGTCAGTGACATAATCATAAGTAACTTAGATCTTAGCTCTCTGTGACTCAGTTTTCTTGTTCACAGCACAAGACCTAAAATACCCATCTCATAGCATCTTTTTGAGAATTTAATGAGATGACATTTATAAACTCTCTAGAATACTTCCTATCCCAAACTAGATAAAGAAATGAAAGCTCTTTTTTTTCTTCTTTTCCATGGTTCCCTACCCAACCCCACTTTTTTCTACTTTTTACAATAGAACCTGCTACAAAAAGCATTAAGAACAGAAAAGAAGGAATCTCAATCAGGCTTAATATATAACAGGGCTTAGCAAATTTTTTTTCTGATAAGGGCTGGGTAGCAAATATTCTAGGCTTTGTAGTCAGATGGCCACTGTTGTGACTGCTCGACTCTGCCACTGTAGTGAGAAAGCAGACATGGGCCATAGATAAATGCATGGCTGTGTTCCAATAAAGATTTATTTGCAAAAACAAGTCACAAGCAGGATTCAGCCTGTAGTTCACCAAAAATCCAAGAAGACAATCTATGAGTTGATACAGGACCTGATGCCATGGTTCCCCCCACTTATTCATTTATTTATTTATTTAGGTACTGGGAATTAAACCCAGGGGCACTCAACAACTGAGCCACATCCCCAGACCTTTTGTTTTTATATATATACTTTATGTAGAGACAGGGTCTTACTGAGTTGCTTAGGGCCTCACTAAGTTGCTGAGGCTGGCTTTGAACTCACAATCCTCCTGCCTCAGTCTCCCAAGCCACTGGGATTACTGGTGTGCGCCACTGTATCCAGCAGTCTTATTTTATTTTATTTATATTTTTTATTTGTTCTACTTAGTTATACATGACAGTAGAATGCATTTGACACATCATACATAAATGGAATATAACTTCTCATTCATGTGGTTGTACATGATGTAGAATCACACCAGTCGTGTAGTCATATATGCACATAGGGTAATGATGTTTGATTTATTCTATAATCCTTCCTACCCCCATCTCTTCACTCCTTTCTGTCTAATTCAAAGTACCTCTATTTTTCCCTAGCAACCCCTCTTATTGTTAATTAGCATCCGCATATCAGAGAAAACATTCTGCCTATAGTTTTTTGGGATTGGCTTATTTTGCTTAGCATGATATTCTCCAGCTCCATCCATTTACCTGCAAATGCCATCATTTCATTCCTCTTTAAGGCTGACTAATATTCCATTGTGTATATATACCACATTTTCTTTATCCATTCATCTGCTGAAGAGCATCTAAGGTGGTTCCATAGTTTAGCTGGTGGGACTGCAAACTGGTACATCCACTATGGAAAGCAGTATGGAGATTCTTCAGAAAACTGGGAATGGAACCACCATTTGACTCAGTATCTCACTCCTTGGTTTATACCCAAAAGACTTAAAATCAGCATAATACAGTGACATCAATGTTCATAGCAGCTCAATTCACAATGGGGAAAAACCCAGGCACAGAGAGGCTAAGTAACTTGTCCACAGTGTGTTCTGGAAGCAGCATTTGAACACAGAGAGGCTCTCCCATGTTTTCTTGAGTAAGAAAAAGAAATTCAGAATCTCTCTTGGCTACCCACTGGTTGGATGACTTTGCAAGTTAATTCACATCTCTAAGCTCAATTTTTTCATTTATAAAGATCAAAAAGTTGAACTAAAGAATCCCTGGGGAAGGTGCTCTCTGTTGAAATCCAGGGTTCTCTGGGAGGCATCAGTCTTCTAGAGAGAACCGCAAATGGACTGTAACACAGGTTTCAGTACTTGATTGGTTTGTTCTTTCACGGTTGATCAATAAATCATAAAGAACAATAGAAGCTCTTGGGTCAGAGTATGATTTATTTGATGAAAAGGGAAAAGATAACATTAGGTCAAACTAAATGTTATTTTCTCCACACACCCCAAACACAATCTGAATAGTTATTCAGTTCTAAATGTCACATGTCATTTCTACAGTTTAAAGTCAGACTGCGATGTCAGTGGCTGATGACCTGAAAATTGGAAGTTTGTTTTTTCAAAGGGAACAAGGCACTCTCTGTAAATGTGATATATTAATTATGTGATAAAATAAACCAATCAAAATCGTTTCCACAAACAATAACTGTACTATATTTTGCAAGCGGAAATGCTATATGTTTTAGAAAATACGTTGTTTTAAAGCACACAATGAGATGAGAGAAAGGATGTTGAATTAAAAACTGGAAGAACTGGTTTTTAATTCAGGTACTGTTAACAGGTAGTTTAGCCAGGGACTTCTCCTTCTCAATTCAGTTCTTCACAGAAAACATTAGTTATTATTTGCTCTCCTTTACTATATGCCAGACACCTTTTAATATATTATCATTTAATTCTAACAAAAACCCCAAAAAAGAAGTCCTGAAGCTATTGAAGTTTTGTAGATGAGGAAACCCAGGCACAGAGAGGCTAAGTAAAGCATTTGAACACAGACAGGCTCTCCCATGTTTTCTTGGATAGCATGGTTTTATGGGTACTTTCCCAGCTCTGAGACCGGATCCTCGCCCCAGTGAGGTCAAATCACCCTGGCAAGCATTCAAGCTCCCTTCCAATCTGACCCAGCCTATTTCCTCACCCTATTCCTCATACTTCCCTTGCCTGAACCCTTCCCAAGGCCAAACGCCTCTCTGTACCTGTCCTGCAGGATTCACCTGCATTCCCTATCACACTCTGCTCCCCGGACTTTCCCATTTACAAAACCTTCCCTGACCTTTCCTCCCACTCCACTTCCTTCTAACTTCCAGGGCCCTACCAAGTCCTGCTACTCAGGACACAGCTCAGTGGGAGGAACTTGGTGGGTGTCATGTGAGTGGGCTCTTGTCCCGTCTCTGTCACAGACTGCAGTGTGGGAATTGGAAGCTGTCATTTAACTTCTCAGGACCTCAGTATTCTTTATCTGAAAATCAGTGGAGTTGGTTTCAATTTGAAGTTTTTAAACTTCTTTGTTAACTATTATTCTTTTAAGCAGAAGATCCCTTTCTCTAATTAACTCTTTGTGGTATCAATTCCCAGCCCAGTCAAGATAAGCAGCCCTTGCTTGAAGTAGAGGTAGGTTTCTCCAAACCATCCTTTCCTCCTCTCCTTCACCCTGGCAGTTTTTGAGGCACATCTGAAAAACAAAGTAGGAAGACACTAGAGTAGAACTTCCAGGTTTTGTTTTGTTCTTTCTGTCTCTAAAAGCAAATGAATTAAAATGTCTCAGTTACCCTAATTTACTGTAATAGTTCATTCATATGGGATGTGGTTTTATGACATATCACACCTGGGTAACTATTTTATCTTGGCTTTCAACTACATTTAGACTTTCTTATGAGCAGGGATTATATACTTCTCTACTTTTTTTTTTTTTTTTGGTACTGGGGATTGAACTCAGGGGCACTCGACCACTGAGCCACATCCCCAGCCCTATTTTGTGTTTTGTGTAGAGACAGGGTCTCACTGAGCTGCTTAGCACCTGGCCATTGCTGAGGCTGGCTTTGAACTTGCGATTCTCCTGTCTAAGCCTCCCAAAGTGCTGGGATTGCAGGCTTGAGCCACCGCGCCCGGCTACTTCTTCTCTACTTTTTAATATGGTAGGCAGCAGTACAGCCACAGTCCCTTGATGAATGCACAGTATAACACCTTCTAGAGACACATACCATTAAACCCTTCATAAATTCGTGTTGAATGAATAGATGAATGACCCAGGCCAGGAAACACTTCTAAGGCTAGTCCATGTAGGGCATCAAGAGACTCAGGCCATGAAACAGCTTACTTGTGACAGACTCAGGCCATGAAACAGCTTATTTGTGACATAACTTAAGTTGTCTTTGAAGTAAGCCCAACGTTCTTCCTGATATTTCTGGGCCCAAGGTTGTTCATAAATAAGTGTCCTTCTAGTGTCATGAGACTCTAACTTCAGTCATTCATGCATATCCTCCATAATTTTTTATTATGTTGATATACGTCCTGCTCTTTTACTTAATTTTTTTTAAATTAACTCAGTACATTTACTTAAATAAGTCATTTTAAAAGAAAACTTTAAAACAGCACCATAAGTGAAAAAGAATATCATCTCCCATAAAGTATTATAAATAACAGATAGTGAATGCAAAATGCAAATAATGCATATGTATCATGTATACAGTATTTATTATATATGTGTATATATATACATATACATATACATATACATATACATATACATATACATATATATAGTACTTGTGTACATTAAATACATAGTACAATTATCCCTTGGAATTGATTTCAAGAATTTCCCAGCTACCAGAATCTGAGAATGTGCTTTATATAAAGTGGTGCATTATTAGCATATAAGCTACACACAACTTCCTGAATTACTCATAATACCTCATATAATGTAAACATCATGTAAATATTGATTGTATTGTATTGCTTAGGAAATCTTGACAAGAAAAAAGAAGGCTATATGTGTTTGGCAATTTTTTAATTAATATTGTCAATCTATAGTGGTTGAATCTATAATTCACAGAGGACTGGATGCATGTACATTCTATATAAACATATATAACCACATACGTATCTCTCTCTCACACACACACACACACATACACACAGAAAACAAAACCACATTATGACATTATTAGCTTCTAACTAAATCCTCACCTGCCTGAGCCCACCGCCTGCTCTCTGAGTGTTAAACAGCTCATAGACCCTTTGCCTAGGGGTTAGGCCACCTGCAGTGGGTGGGGTGGGAATGGGGCTAGGGTATTTATACAGCAACTCCTGCCAGTGGTTGGTGGTGGGGAGCTGTGTTTCTGGGTGGTGTCGCTTCCCTGGTATCCTGGCTGCCCTGAGGGCTTTCCCTGGCTGTGAAATAAAGCCCCAAGGCAAAGAAAGCAGACCTTGGCAGTTGAAAGTCAGCTGGAGTGCCCGAAGTTGCAAGGACCCAGGCTGGAGCAGCCCCCACAGCATCTCTGACACCTCCATTTCCCCATCTGTTAAGTGGGAGGGGCTGCATTCTGCATCACCCAGGTCTGGGCTGACACTGAAGTCGTTATCATGATGGGTCCTGGCCTATAGTGCGTTGAGAACCCTTTGCTCTCATTCCTGGTCCCTTTCTGCCAATAAAATGCCTATTCCTGGTGCAGGGATATACATACAACTGGAGTATTGTTTTGCTGAAAAATCAGCATAATTTTCCATATCATCTACATTGAAAAACAGCCCTCACTGTACTTTAGAGTACAAAAAAATTCACTCGACATTAACTCAGCTTAAATGAATGATTTCTCTTTGAATGTCTGCATCACTCAACCATGAAATCCTAGACAACTTCCAGAGGGCTGTGGCCCAGAACACCCTGGTCCCACTCAGAGCACTATTTATAAGATGCCCTGTGTGTGGCAGTCTTTTTTTTTTTAATTCTCAAATGTTCCTTAGCCTCTGTAGATGGCATTTATGCAATTCAGAAAAAAACACCTCACCAGGATCAGTCAGCAGCAAAGTCCTCTGACGCATCTTCTGTGATCTAGTTAAAAATAGGAGAGATGCTTTGCCTAAGTCCTCACCATTGTGTGGTATTACAGAATTCACCACTTTTTTTTTTTCCGGTTCCCACATCCTGTTCCTTTATCTAAAAATAGATGAAAACTCTGTCCCTGGATTTTTGGACAAGGTCTTTTGCTTTTGTGACCTCAGCTCTCTTGTCCTTGTTCTGTGGTCTTCTGCCCACTTTCTTCACCCCGCCTCCCCCACTACATATAATCCAGCTGCCAGCCTCGGGCCCCTATTTTGTTTCTCCTGTCCCAGGGTTTGCTAATTCCAGGACCTTCATGGGACAGGTAGACAATATAACTTAGTGAAGCTGAACAAGTGGGTGAGGTCATGCCAGACTGTGCACACCCCACCTGAGAGGGTGGCTCTGACTCAGTTTCCCTCAGATCAACTGATTTTTCCCAGAACAGCCAGAAACCCAGATGGTTGTGGGAACTCACCTAATCTTTAAGTGGTAGAACTAAATTTGGATACTGCTTTTTAAAAAGAGCAGAGGATAAACTGTGAGCATTCGATTTATGGCTTTTGCCCCATTGCCCTTAGGGGAATTCTGTGTTGCTGTTATCAGCAACATGGGAATCCACAAAATCTAGTTCTTACTGGTGTAAACTTTCCCACTTTTTCCAGTTCTTGGCTTCTAAAATTTGGAAAGAGCGTGGCATTTTGAAAGGAGTCCTGGATTCCGATTTGCCCTTTGCCAGGTATGGCCTTTGGATGAGTTGACATAACCTGAGATAAGGACATTGGGAATTCTACCAAACTCTGTTAGTCTGTGAGCCTGACAGAACTTCGTCCTTGTGCTCTCTTTCTTCCCCTTCCTGATCTCAAAGATCAATTCCTGACAGCAGTTAGTGATCCAAATATTTCCCTGATTTTTCTCAGATTAGAAATCAGCTTTCTTTGTTGCTCTGCCCATATCTAATCCTCAATTAACGCAATGGCTTCAGCCTTCCTTACATCTCCACCCTATCCAGCACTGACTGTCAACCACCATTTTCTTTTCAAACCACTACATTGGCTTCCATCCTTGTTCCAGCTTCTCTATCACCCCTCAGCTCTGGGACCCCTTCTCCAAAAACAAACCAAAAAATAATTTAAAAGCCCTTTGTTCAGAACTTTTCCATGGAGGAGAATTTACAAGGAACATTTATGATCCCCATTACAGTCAATCCCCAAATTGCCCCTTGTAGATTAATGAGTCAACTCAGGCACATGTTCAAGTCACTTGCTGGCCACAGGGAGAGGGGTCAGATTTCTACAGCAGGGCCAGGGGTTGCTCGCAAGTAGCCTCACATCAGAATGTCAGGCATTTGTACCCCAGGAGAAATTGAATATTTAGGCAGTACCTCAAATATTATCTAATGTACTATGGTCAGTTATGTTACTGAATGTCAAAGGAGAAAGAAATCTCTAGGATTTCTTCCCTCCTCCTCCTCCTTTTGTGGTACTGGGAATCAAACCCAGGGAACTTTACTACTGACCTATGTCCCCAGCCCTTTTTATTTTGGGACAGAGTCTTGCTAAGTTGCTGAGGCTGGTCTCTGATTTCTGATCCTCCTGCCTCAGGATCCTGAGCCACTGGGATCTACCATTTCTTTTTACACATAGTGTTGTCAACCAAGAAACAAACTTGGCAAATTCTCATTTATCCTTGAGAGAACTGAACTTCAAAGGCAGGAGATTCTGGAAAATTCAACCTTCTCACCTTTATCTAGCTGTCTAGTTGGTGCATGTGTCCTTTTCCTAGGTCAGCTGTAAAGTGTCCACAATGTTCTCACAGTCTTGGCATCTAGAAGCCTGATTTAAGGGATCAGCAGTGCCGTGCACCCTCTGGAACCTCTAGGGAAGCATCTTTCCTTATCTCTTCTACCTTCTGGTGATTGCTGGCAATCCTTGGCATTCATTGGTTTATGGCAGTGTAACTTCAATTTCTGACTGTTTTCACATGACAGCCTTCCTTCTGTATTGAATATTCTCTCTTCTTATAAGAAAGGCAGTTACTGGATTAGAGGACACCTTAATCCAGCACAAACTCATTTTAATTGATTACATCTACAAATACCCTATTTCCAAATAAGGTTATAGAGTCATCTCTCCGTATCCATGGGGGTTTGGTTCCAGCAGCCTATATATACCCAAGTCCTCAGATGCTCAAGTCCCTTATATAAAATATCATAGCACTTCCATATCCTCTCTTAAAACACTTTAAATCATCTAGATCACTATACTATCTAATACCATGGGAATGCTCTGTAAATAATTGTTTTATGGAATTGTTTAGAGAATAATGATAAAAAAGGTCTATATGTTCTGATAAATATAATTTTTTAAAAAACATTATTGATCCAAGGTTGCTTGAACCTGCAGAAATGGAACCCATGGATGGGAAGAGCTGACTACCTTCAAGGGACTGAGGATTAGGACTTGAACATAGCTTTTGGTGGGATAAGATTGTATCCAGTTCAGGGAACAATCAGCAAAGATGTCCCCCTACAAGCGTCACAGCATGTGACTGTGCAGAATTAATCCTTCAGAAAATGCTTTCACCAAGTAGGTCACAGCCTAGCGGCACAGTTAGAATAAACTTTACATATCTTCTGGTGCCCTTTGGCGCTAAAGGCAGACATGAAAAGGGCAGGAGACATCAGCACTGGGCTTCTAATGCAGTCAGAGGCCAGCAGTTCTGAGGAACTTGGAACTTTCCTTGGCCATAATAAATGGTCTGCTGTGTGGGGGCTTGCTGGGCATTGAGGAAAAGATGCAGGTGGCAGACCTCAGCAACACATGAGATGAGCCTGTAGAGGCCTTATCTGTGAGAGATGCCAATGTGGAAATCAGTATGGTGCTTTATGGTGCCACGAGGAAGGGTGATTTAGGACCTTGAGAAAGGAATAGGATCAACACAGGACCCAGGATATGCCCATTCACAGGGGCTGCAAGAGACTGACATGCAGCAGACAAGTTTGTGAAAGGATATGGAAATTCACCTCGGGGAAAAAAAAGATGAGGCTCCTCCATCGGCAAGCATGGGATCCATCAGAATGTTGCTTAGAAGTCTTAAGAAGTTAACAGCTGAAAGAGAGACCATGTTCAAAATGTGTTCAAAATGTGCTGTGGGAGTGAAATAAGACAAAGTCTAAGAATGGGTCAGCAGAACCATCTTCAGTACTGTGACATGTTGAAACCATGTCAGGGGCCTTAGACAACACGAAAGGACCCTTCTAATAAAAATGACAGAGTAAGATAAAATGAAATTTTCACTGTCCCACTTCTGTGAGCTGGACATGTAGTTGGGGTCTTTATTAGTATGGATGGGTCCAACCACAACAGTGACCAAGACCAGGCAGACTCTACAGATGCTGGTCAAAGTCTGAGAGCCAGATATTTCTGGAGCCAAATACTTCTCCCAGGGACCTCTTTCATGGCTATCTTTCAGCACATACAGAGAAACGTGTTGAAGAGAGTCAGTGAAAATGGCAGACAAGGAAGGTTGCTTCTTGGCAAGGAAGTTGTGGAAAAATTCTATATTTCTAGTTTCTTTTTTTTTTAAAAAGATCATGCCTTAATGTGTTTCAGTGCATTTTTAAAGTTGATTTTTGAGAAGATAATGTTTCCTTAATGTAAGACACTTGGTATGAGCACAGGATGTAAACACGGCCGGGAGCTGCCATGGTTAGAAATTTGAATAAGGTGCAGCAATGCCTGCCTGGTGACTAAAGGCAGATTGAGGATGCTGAAATGCAGAAGCCAGTTGCCACGGAAACAAGCCCCTAAATGGGACACTCCTGGCCGCCCTATGAAGAGAAGGGACATGCAGGACAGACAGGGATTCGCAGGACAGGTAGCGAGAGTGATCTCCATATTTCCTATCTGGTTCTAAAATAAAAGCCAATTTACCAAACGCCACTGAAAAGGGGAATAAAATTCAGAGTTTACTGGGTATTTTTAATTTGATCATATTCATGTGTCATTCATTGACTGCTTCACTCCAGCCAATGACTAGTGCCTCCTGTGTGCCAGGCATGGGGCAAGACACTGAGCTACAGAGATGCACAGGGAGCCCACTGTCCTTACCTGCTCTCTAGAGGAGCAAGGCCTAAGCACAAGCCAGCTCATTCCTAGGAAGCAGCCTCCCCTTACCCTGAAGCCCTTTCCTGTTCAAGGTGCTTCCTGTCTTGCTCCCTGGCCCAGGGACACCTTGCCCCCTGTCCCCTGCCCCCCTGCCCAGGATTCCAGCTTCTTCAGAACCTGCCTTCTTCCCATGCCAGCATCAGCCCTCTACACTTGAGGTCAGCCTCCTCTGGGCATGGCCACATCTCCTCCCAGGCCTCCTGCTGGGCTTCCTCAGAATTTGCCTGAAACATCCAGCTCATTTCATTGCCCAGGTCCTCTGGGCCCAGGGCGTCTTCTCCACAGTTTATGAAAACTGCCCTTGGCTTTGGCATGCTTATTCTGGGATCTGGCATTTGCTTGTGACCCCCAGTATGGAGGGTATAGTGACTCATGGAAAACACTCACGTCATAACCTGTTACCCCAGCCCCTGGTCTCTGCACAGCCCTTCCTCCAGAGGGGCTGGCAACACCTCCTTTTCTCTGCTGCCCTTTCTAACCTTGTTCATGCCCCAGTAATTTCTCCAGTCCTTGGCACCTTCCTCCCAAAAGGTCTCTATTGTGTAACTTTGATCTCACCGATCTCTTTAAATCTCCCACGACTGCATTTTGTTTCACTACCCACCAACTTTCCAGAGCAACTGGCTTTTGAGCACAACATTCATGTTTGTAATTACATCACACTCGTGACCCTTATATTGCTTTATTGTTCACAAGGTCATCTCTTTTGGTCTTTTGAACAATACAGTGCAGTAAGCTGTGCAGGTATTATGGTCTCCAGCCCATGGATCAAGAAACTGAGGTTCAGAGAGGTTAAGCAGCTTTCCCCAGGACATGTGCTGAGAACAAGTCTTGATAGGCCCCTGACCTGCGTCACATGCCCTTTGGTGCATGAGGCCTTTTAGGGACTCTGAGTCCTTGCCCTATTGTCCCCCACTCTTATTCTGAGTCCTCTCCTCTGAGTATGAAGCAGTAGCCCCCAAAGAATTTCAATAAGTAGAAAAAACACCAACTAAAACCTTTCTTCTCCCATTTCCCACCAGACCCAGTGGCATAACTTTATATTCTAGGAGCCTACAACTAAGTTCCATTTGTCCTTTGTAGCCTACAAACAAAATAAGGCAAAACAATAAGAAAATGCTCAGAGCCTTCTGTCCTCCGGGACCTCCCTGGGAATGCAAGCCCTGCCTGCCCTGCAGCCCACAAGCCCTCCCCAGGGGTCCAGCTACCTCCAGCCGCATCTCCCTGGAACGTTTCTATTATGAGCTCCCGAGGGCTGTGCCCACATCTTCTTAATGTGCTGTGAACCTCTCTCCCTGTCCACAGACCTGTGCCGAGCAGTAAATATTGATTGGTGAGGGTGCACCTGTTCTCTTAGGAAGGAAAAACAAGCCTGATAACAAGAACTCCCAAGATGAGGGAATTATTTACAGTGCGATTGGGCCCGGAGTGGAAAGCTGCACAGATGATCATATACCACTTCAACAAAGGAAACAGAACTTGGGGCGGTGCAGGAGAGAACAGTAAATAACTCCCAAGATGTCTGTCGGTAGAGTGGAGCTGCAGGGGGAGCAGTACTGTGGCTGGGGACCACGCAGCCCAGTCCCAGGGCATTCCCAGAGGCAAGGCCAGTGGGGACAGACCAACACGGGTGGGTGGGCAGGGAGTGATCCTCGCTGGGGCCGGGTGATGAATGGTCAGGTGCAGGTGAGGGGAGCCTCACTCCTGAAGGCCCTTTCCAGGACCCTGCAGTGAACCAGGAAATGGCACAGACTGGAAACTTTGCAGTCGCTGTCATTTACCAATTGCTCATCCCTTCCAGTCCACTCTGGCTGGTTTGTGGGTGTGGTCTCATCTTTTTCTCACTACATACCTGAAGACCAACCTACTGCTCCCCCCCCACACCTTTTTTTGGTACTAGGGATTGAACTCAGGAGCTCTCAGTCACGGAGCCACATCCCCAGCCCTATTTTGTATTTTATGTAGAGACAGGGTCTCACTGAGTTGCTTAGCAGCCTCACTGTTGCTGAGGCTGGCTTTTAACTCGTTATCCTCCTGCCTCAGCCTCCCAAGCCACTGGGATTACACGCATGCACCACTGCTCCCAGCTCTACTACTCTCATTTTTAAAGAGTTAGATGCCTTGGCCAGCTGTGATCTTCCAGCTGCTGAAGGCTGGGAGTTGGACTCTAAAACCTATGCTCTTAACCACTATAAAATAGTGCTCTCTCTACCTGTATCTGACACTTGATCATGTCAAGCAGACTCTATTCGTTTCATGGATTTCTATCTCATAACAAGTCTGTAAGGAAAATTGGGTGAATGTTATTACCCCTAGTTGAAGAAATAGAAGAAACAGAATGGAAGCTCAGAGAGGTTGAGTGACTCTTACAAGGACACACAGCCAGAACAAAGGCAAAGATGGGCATAGAGTATAATCTGTTGGTCACTGATCTCAGGAGCTTATTCATGGCAAAACTAACACTGTGGTCATGACTCATGACCATGAACAAAGTCCTTCCTGGAGGTCCCTTCCCACCAGCTTCAGCCTAGAGAGTAGGCAGAGAACACATGTTGGTGACCCCAAGCAGGAAGGATGGAGCATGTGGGGAACAAAGATTCTTGTTGAATTAGTGAATCAGATCGGGAAAGTGCTCAGTCACGCTGCTGGGTTCTGTACCAGCTCTGGTACTAACAGTGTTTGCACCGTGACCATTGCTGAGTCCTGATTGCTGACATTACGGTTCCTCACTGACCCCTGGAAGGACCTGGTTTTCACTCTGGGGAGAGAGCTGAGGGCTCCCAGCTGGGCTCCTTATGCCTTCCCTGTCATCTGAAGACATCCACTCTATACCTCCTCTCTGCATCTTTTCTTCAGATTTTCCAACCACCTAAGCAGTCAAATCCCTCACTTAACATTAGTTGGTTTATTTTAAAATTGTCATGTGTGCCTTTTCCATTTTTTAAAGTTTGTTTTCATTGCAATAAAATACATATAACAAAATTTGCCCTTTAACCATGGGCAATTTTACAGAGTACAATTCAGTGGCTTTTAGTATATTCATAGTGTTATGCAACGTCCCCACTCTATTTCAGAATTTTTTTTCATCCTCTAAAGAAATGCCATATCTATTAAGCCATCACTCCCTATTCCTACCCTACCTCGGTCTCCAGCAACCCCTGGTCTGCCTTTTGTCTGCATGGATTGGCCTATTCTGGACATTTCATCTAAATGGGTTGATGTAATATGCAACCTTTTGCATCTGGCTTCTTTTGCACAACGTGATGTTTGTAAGGTTGGTCCGTGTTGTAGCATGTATCAGTACTTCATGCTTTTATATAGCTGAATACTATTCTCTTGTGTGGCTATAGCACAATGTGTTTACCCATTCAACATTTGTTGGACATTTGGATTGTTTCTTTCTTTTGGATATGATGGTTGATGCTGCTATAAACATTCATGTATAGATTTTTGGATGCGTGTTCTTAACACTTTGGAGTCTGTACCAGGGAGTGGGATTACTGAGTCAGATGGTAATTCGGTTTCACTTATGGACGAGTCACTCAGCTGCCTCCCACTGCTGTACCTCTCTCTACTGCCCTGCATTATGCTAGGCGCTGGGGAGGCAGCAGTCTCTACCTGGAGGAACCCATAGCCCAGGTGGGGAGACTGGCATATGGTAGAGACAATTCATACACAAGAGTGTAACTAGTGACTTCGTTTGCTCAACCTCAGCCTTTTCAGAGGTGCTGTCAAGACAAGGACTCTAGCAAGGAACAATGCTATGTGACGTTAGAAGTCCAAACTCTCCCAGAATATCCATGATTAACGGAGAACTATGTACCACATAATAGACATTGTGAATGGATCATGAAAGGCAAGAATTGCCAGAACATGGGAAAAAAGGTAACCCTTGCCATTGATTTGTTACCATACCCCCTCTTCTCCCGCCCCCATCTATTATCTTTCCATCCTAAAATCACAGCAGAACAGAAAAGACCTACACAAGCCCAGAGAGGGAAGAGTTGTTTCTAATGACGCTGATCTTGTTTTGTGATGATTCCTTGCCAACACGAGTAAAGCATTTAGTGACTTCCTACCGTGTGCCAGGTTCTGCGTTAGACATTTGAGAATAGCTATGGATATACCCTATCACGGTGCTGGTTGTGATGAGGATTCAAAAGCAGAAGATGTAGCTCAAGAGGCAGTGAGGAGATTGGATGGAAAAGACTCTCCCAGAACATGCAAAAGAATCTCTGTGCTTCTCATTTCAGGATATAAGCTTTCTTTGTAGCACTACAGTTGTACATGTAGGTTTTGTGCGTATTTGATCAGTGTCTGTTTTTCCCAGGAGGACTAGAAAAATGTTTGCTTTTTTTTTCACAATTTTATCTCCTGTGCCAATACCTGGCACATAATACACACTCAGTAAATACTTAGTTGCCTAGGGGGTTTAACGTGGGCCTTACAGCCTCTGCTTCAGCATCTCTGTGATGTGGAGCTGAAAGGCTTTTCTATCCCAAAATCTTTATCATACTCTGATTTCTTATCTGAATAAAGTTTAAATCTGATCCACCTTTGAATATCATGAAGACTTCACCCAGAAAACAACCTATGCCCTCTCTCTCTATTCTAACATGAGTTATAAGGAATAAATTCCAAAAATGCGCGAGGCGCTAAGCAACTCAGTGAGACCCTGTCTCTACATAAAACACAAAATAGGGCTGGGGATGTGGCTCAGTGGTCGAGTGCCCCTGAGTTCAATCCCCGGTACCAAAAAAAAAAAAAAAAAAAATTCCAAAAATGCTTACGACTTTAGAAGAATTCATTGCAGACATATTTTAATTTCATTTATTGACTTTCACCAACAATGAACTCAAATATTATATTTTAGGGGACTGAGAGACTTGTGTTTAATTGGCTCATGAGAAAATTTGAAAAGAAAATAGCCAGGTCTGTTTCTCAAGCCGGTGCATGAATTACTGAGGCCCAGGTAGGAAAATAATAGTCCATCGCTAGGGAGCCTCTTGTGCAGAAGGGTTTGTTTTGTGTTTCGGTTTGAGTTCAGTTGTGTAATTCAACTATTGCACAACAGTGGCTGTCAAATGTGACTCTGAGGAAACCAAAAGTTTCTGAGGTGACATTAGATGGTGTAATTCTGATTTTAGGTAGAATAATAAAGCAGTCAAGCTCAAAGAAATAACTGAAGCAAATGCTGATCCAGGACTGATTTCATGCTCAGGACATGATATGATTTGCTCCACTTAATTCTCCCAAAACCCTAAAGAGTAGATATGATTATTCCCCATTTTATAAGGCACGTGAAGTAGGGAAAATTTGAGTCATTTGCTTAAGTGGCACAGGCCGTAAGTGACAGAGGGAAGTTTGGAATCCACTCAGTTTAACTCTAGATTCTGTGCTCTCAAATGCTTCCCTACACAGCCAGCTATACCACCTCTCCTGTGGAAATGAAGATGGAAGTTCAGAGCAGAGCTGTGCCCTGCACAGCCCCACAAGCAAACCATGCAGATCCAGGGCCGACACGGGTTACTGGGGCTGAGCCTCTGAGCATCATGGGAGGTGCCTCATGGCAAGAGGTGCTAAGCCCATGGGTGTTCAGGAGTGGCAATGACAGAGTGCTGCAGATTCTGTCCCATGGCTAGGGACAGGCCATGGCTAGGCTTCTACTGCTGTGGCACCTGCTTAGCCACCCACTCAGAGGCAGTTCACACCGTGAGCCACTCCCACCCACCATTTCCCACCTGGGCTCTTGACTTTAGGTTTAAGGGAAGAAAACATCAAATATTGATCAAATTATCTTGAATATAATGTATAAAAGAAAGAAAACTCAACCTTCAGACCACTCCAGGGGACATGTACTTACCTGTGTGCTAGATTTCCTATGAAGAATCAAGTTGAGCCTGGCGCAGTGGTGCATGTCTGTAATTCCAGCACTTTGGGAGGCTGAGACAGGAGAATTGCAAGTTCAAAGCCAGCCTCAGCAATGGTGAGATGCTAAGCAACTCAGTGAGACGCTGTCTCTATATAAAACACAAAACAGGGCTGGGGATATGGCTCAGTGGTTGAGTACCCCTGAGTTCAATCCCTGATATCAAAAAAAAAAAAAAAAAGAATCAAGTTGATTTCCATGATAACCGCCATTGATTTCCAAAAAGTATGCATAAATAATTGGAGAAAATAATGCATAAAAACTTTTATGCAAAAATAATTGGAGAGAGTGTCCAGCAAGACTATAGAGATAAGTTGATAAAATTTTACCTGTGTTATCTTGGGTGGTTTGGAGACTCTCTTCACTGAAAAGGCTTAATACAGCCAGAAACTGCTTCCCAGGTCATACTCTGATGAGATCTGGGATCTGAGAAATTACAGTCCATGCTCCTCCTCATGCCTCAGTTTCCCCATGTATGGAATGAAGATAATCAAGTCCCACCTCGTGGTGTTGTTGAAGGATCATGTCGACTGATATTTAGGAAGTATTAGAGAAATATAATGTATTTATAGATAAACTCTCAATGGCTGAATGCTGCTATTATTTTCTTCTGAGTGCTAGTGATGTCAGGCACATCCTTCAGGAGTGGGTCCTTTCCACAGTTCTGACCAAGGACCATGCCAGAGTGGTCATGTGAAGTCAACTGGACCAGGATTTACATCCCGGGTTACCCAATACACAGCTGAGTGTCTTCAGGCAGTGACTCAACCTCCCTCATGCTTTGTTTGCTCATCTGTTAAATAAGAATAGTAATACTATCTGTCCCCTAAGGCCAGACAAAATTAAATGATGGAGTCTAAATGGGACTTGGTACTGGTCTGGCATCTAATAAGGGCCTGTACGTGCTGTTAAGAATCTAATGAGCACATTTGTAGGTTTCACTGAAGAAAAGGGCCTGTGCTCTTGGGGAGGCTGCATCCTATTACAGGGCAAAACAGCCCCCGTTTGAAAAGCCCTGCCAATGCTTCCTCACTGGCCAGCTTGTTATGCAAATGCCCTTGGCCCACAGAGTCCTAAGGGCCAGTCCACAGTGCAGTTTGTACTTTCACAAATGCTGCTGATAGCTCTTTAAGCAAATGCATCTCTGACTTTGAACACAAGTAATGGTTTTTTGTAGTGTGACTTTTTATTCATGAATGGTGCCTCTCCCCTTTCTCCTCCTCCATCATCTTCTCCTTCCAAGACCGTTTCATTCCTTCAACAAGGATGTACCACCCGCTCTGCAAGGCACCCAAGGGGCAGTGGCAGCCCCTCTAAGGGGTTTGGTTCTGTGGTCTAGAAACGGTAGGTGTTTAATAAATAATGAACCCACTGCTCTTTTTAAAAAAATAACAAAAACAGATATTCTTCCCAAAAAAGTCAAGGAAGAGAGTGAGTTTAACAAAAAGAAATCTAACTCATGTATTTTTTTCCTTCCGGAGGCTCAATATTAGATGAACAAGAAGAGAGTGAGTCGTTGTGGGGGAAGAGCAGGAAGGAGGGGACAATCTGACCTACCATTGATGGAGGGCTATGGGCTTTATGCATATTGTCTCAATTAATCCTTCCAACCATCCTTGTAGGAGGTATGATTGGTTACTGTATTCCCATTTTACCAATAGAGAAACTGAGGCTTCTGAAGTTCAGGTACTTTGCTCAGCTAGTTCAAATGTAGTGTTTGCGACTTAAAGCTGGTGATAAGCCTAAATACTGCTTCCTGTGCAGAGAGAAAACAGAAGAGGGCCCCAGCTGTAACCACCTCCTTGCTGACTCCTGCTTACACCTGTGTGCATCACCTGGTTGAAGGCCAGACTCCAACCTCCCTCATATATGTCCCTGCTCAGACTGCTCACTGGGACCTATCCCCAGCCACCATGCCCACCAGGCCCTCCTTATGCTCTGACCTCATGGCTGGGTTTGCTCCATCCCCCGGCCCCCCACACTCTTGGCTTCCATACTTCTGTTGCTGCCAAAGGAGCTGGCATTGCCAAGTATGGTGAATTTCTCCACAGAAAGAGATGAACAGCCAAGGCTTTGGCAGTCTCTGGCTAGCACATTGTTATTAACTCATCATATTGCCATTAACGGTAAGCAGAGTAAGCGTAGCTAGGATTTGCTGACCGTTCCGTCTGGGCTTCCTAATCCTCACAGCATCACTGTGGGCAGATTCTGTATCATTATCATTCTTCTCTTATAAATGAAGAAACTGAAGTTTGGGAAGATCAAGTAAACTGCATTCGGAGAAGGAGCTCGGCCTCATTAGCACTCCAGAAAATGCAAATTCAAACTCCAGTGAGATCCTTTTGACAGATACCGGATTGGCAAAATCCTTGGAGAACCATTTGTCAGTGTCTAAGGCAAGAAGGGGCACACCTTGGATCCATCAGTTTTGCTCGTTGCACCGAAGGTACAGACTCTAGAGAAACTCACATTTGTACCCACAGAAAGCTATGCTGAGATGCCTAGAATAGTGTTGTGATAGCAATATCCTTGAACAACCTGAATGTTAATCCAACCAGGGAATGGGTAAGTAGATTATGGTATTGGAACAGTGGTCCCTTCACCTTCTGAACATAGCCCTCATTGCTCTAAGTTTAACTTATCTTTTCTTCCCCTAATTAACTGCCTTTGAACACACCTACTTCAGGAAGGAGATGCCTGCTGAGGATCTGGGAAGTGAATACCTCCCAAATTAACAAGTGAATCCTACCACACCATCAGGGACCCCCCTAACTGAGCACACCTGGAATGTAACCTCTGAAGTCCCTTTAAAATGCCCCTGTCCCTCCTGATTGAGAGAGTCACAGACTTTGGGACAGGAGTCCTCTGTTTTTCTCCTTTGCTAGCAAAGCAATAAACCTCCTTTTTCCTTTTTCTCAAAACCGTGTCCTCATTATTAAATTGGCATTGGTTGGCATTGGGGACAGGAACTGAGCTTTTGGTTACAGTATGATTGCAGATGAAATATTCTTCATCAATAAAAACAATAACTAGAACTAGACCCACCAAAACAAATAACTCCCAAACATGTTGATTACCCAAAAAAAGCAGAAATCAAAACAATACATAGAATGCAATGTTTTAATAAAGTTTAATCACATTCAAAACAATGCTTGGGGACAGGTATGTGTATGCCCAAGCTATAAAAGATGTCTGGGAATGAAACAGCAGACTGGGGCTGCTGGGTACCCAAGGAGAGGATAGGGAAATGAACAGAGTGAGGGGAAAGACTCAATTCTTAACTGGGAAAATAAAAAAGGGTGATTTATGTTAATTTTTATCATTTGGCAAGTTTCAATAATCTCATATTTTGATTTTAAAAGTTGCTCAAGGCCTCACATGTAGCAAACAGAGAACTGAAAGGACCAGACTAAAGCCATTTTGTGACTCTAGGCCTCTTGTCCAGAGCCCTAGGTCCCCCACTCAGTTACTGGAAGTTGCAACACAACGGCACCCCTCCCTGGCGCCAAAAAGTGGTTCTGCAACTTGAGTCAGCTAATCAGAAGGCCAGGCAATGAGCTCACTGTAGCCAGACCTATCAATAACCTAAAGGTCAACTGGGCCCATTGTAGCCAGACCTATCAGTCTAAAGGTCCACTGACCACCCAGGGACTTCACCCATCCCCATCCAATCCTACTGCTGTTCCCTCTGCGCGCGTTTTCCCTTACCCAATCATGGAACGCCAAGGCATGTACTCCCCTGCTTGCGATTGTAACCCATAAAAATCCCTGCTCCCCTAGACTCGGGGCCGCGCTTCCTAACCCGCTGCGTTGGTGTGGGTTGGCGAACCCTACTCGAGTTTGAATTAAAGACCCTTTTGTGATTACATCGGAATCAGACTCCTGGTGGTCTCTGGTGGTCTCGAGTCTGGGCATTACAGGACAATGTTTAGAGCTGCACTTTATTTCCTCCTTATGCTTCCTTGGAGGAAGTTCAGTGGAAGGTGAACATGGAGAAGAAATTCTACTTGTTCCACCCATCCTTTGTGCTGACTTCAAGCATGCAACTAACTGTTCAGGGACAGAGATCTTATTTTGTGCACCAGCAGCAATCTTGAAAAATATGGCATTAAATATTGATAGCTTGAATCATGTTTTCTCGTTGCCTTATATTATTATTTAGAACTATGTTTGCAACAAAAACACCAGCAGCAAAACCAAATAAAAGCAACCAGGGGAGCCCCACATTCATTTCAATTGACTTTGTTGGAATGGAATCCTATAGCTATTTCATTCTACCAAACAGAGCTATCAAATAAACAGCGATGACCCTGTGCTCTCCACAGACAATGCCCTTACACAAAAATCCTCCATGAAGTTTGTTCCTATTTTGTCGTGAGTTCTTACTAACTTCATCTATATCAATTTAAGAACTTAGCAAAAACTCTTTCACTTTTTCCTTTATTCAAAAATTAATAGGTATCCATTCCATGCCCATCAGTTTTCAGAATCTCTGTTAGGTGCTAGGAAACCAGACAGGCCTTGCCCTGAACGAGTTTTCAGCTTTCTGAGGGAGACAGAGAGGTAAATCCAGTAACTGCTATTGTCCCTCAGCATATGTAAGGGATTGGTTCTGGGGTCCCCAAGGATCCCTCAAATCTGAAGATGCTCAAGTCTACTATATAAAATGGCAGAGTATATGCATACAACCAACCTATGTAGACTCTCCCTTATGGGTTAAATCATCTCTAGATTAATTGCAATAGTCATTATAATATAAACACTATGTAAATAGTTGTTACACTGTATTGTTTAGCAAATAATGACAAGAAAAAGTCTGTATGTGTTCAGTACAGATGTAATTTTTTAAGAAATATTGTTGATACACCATTGGTTGAGTTCACAGCTGTGGAACCCACCGACACAGAGCGCCAACTGTATGACACACAAGATAAGCTACTAGGATGGGGCCCATACTGGGCCCTGCTATGGAGGGGCATCAGTAAGGCACATAGCCCAGTCACCAGATCTCAGAAAGCCTCCCAAAGAGGGTGACATTTCATCTGAATGCTAAAGGCTGCGTGAGAATTTTCTTCTGAGTAAGAAAGCAATTTAATTATTTCCTTTGAGACGAGTCAGTGATTCTACTGTGGAATTTCCATTGTCAGTCAAAGTAGAGAAGAAAAATAACAAATATTTTAAGGTATTTTTTAACCTGAGAAAAAAAGAACTGTAGTTTGAACCTGAAGATTCCTTTTCAGGTGTAGCTCCTGAATCTTTTTTTTTTCTATGTGCTCAAAACAAATGGCAGGTGAGTGCAGTGAATTTCCTATTATCCTTTGTTAAATGCGCACATACCCACCCCTGATCTGAGTATGTATGTTAGGGGAGCCCACAAGAACCACCTAATTACCCTGAGTTTACTCCATGTTTTAAACATCCCTCTTGACCTAGATACCCAGAAGAAACAGCTCTGATCTCTGTATACACAGAGGGATCACAGCACAGGCCGGAAGTGCAGGGAAGGAAGATGTCAACCCAGCATCTCCCAGCCCTGCTGATTCCATTTAATCCCTCAGATCCTCAACTCATCAGTGTGATTGGATAATTGCCTTGGATTAACCCTAAGGTTGAGCACCTGATTTGATTACATACACTCTGTCAGGGTCTGATTGTTAGGAGTTGCTGAAGCAGATGGCACAAAACCACCTCCACAGTCCTTGTCCCACTAGTTAGAGGGAGAAACACATAATTCAGATAACAGAATATCAAATGAAGATCTCAATGTTTATTAATTAGAATAAAATGTAAAATCACAGTGCAATTTTAAAACAAACGGTAGCCATTAAAAAACAAGACTATCAAACAAGAAAGTGATTTTTCCAAATTCAAAGAAAAAAATCTAGTGCAAACAAAAATTTTAAAGCATCATCAATGAATTTTCACACAGACTTTGCATCACAATAATATTCATTTATATCTTCAATCTTAGGCAACAACAATGGCATAGTGACGAAGAGCAATTGGTGCTAAAAGAAAATCAAAGAGGCCTAGAGCTATTATTTTCCCTAAAGGATCTTGGGGAGTTGAAATAAGGCCTGCGTCTCCATGGGCTGATGATGTGTGGCTGTGAGGAGAACACAGCATCCTTTCCTCTGATTTTTATCTTTGAAGAGAATAAAAGCAACTCAGTGTAGCGTTCTCTCTTACAAAGAGAGGCAGAATTCAAGCTAATCCCAAGAAACGCTCTAATCAAAGTAAACACTAAGCCGGTTCCTACAAATGCAGTAGATAGCATGTGATAGCTTTCAGTAGCATTTTCTTCCCTTGCTAATCTTCCTCTTAATTTTTAATACAATCTTCCTGAATTGGAAGAATAATTCCAGTAACCTGGAAACAAGAAAAATGCTGAAACTTGGGGCTAGAAAACGTTCAAGACAGACAATATGCACAGCATGTGGGACAGAGGATTTGGTTATTCAAGGATTCATTATCCAAATCCCTGCAGCCCTGGGGTTTTTGTAGAGAAGTACAGGCTGTCAAATGTGACCATGTGCAATGCCTGAGCATATATAAAACCAGACCTTTGTCAAGCAGAGACCCTAATTAGAACAAACCTCTAGCCCTGTCCATCAGGTCAACCCTAGGTTAAAGTCTCTTGCAGATTGTTGCATGTTGGAACATCTGAAAAGATGTCATGAAATACATTTTTATAAAAGTTTCAGAGCCTAGTGAAATTACAAAACTGGAAAAATATGTAGATTTCATGAAGTCAGTAAAAGTGATGGTAGGGAGATACTAAAATTGTAGCAAGGCCACTGTTGTTAAATAGAAATATGGCAGAACAGGACTAGAAAACAAAGAGAAAAAAATTGACAAGGACGGTGATCACACGTGTTCTAAGACGTGTGTCAAAAAGAATGAGGGGAAAATGATGAAGTGCTCAAACATCCTTGCAAAAATGATCATATCCATATTATTCCAAAAATTAAGCATGGAAAAAGTGCATCAAATACTATCAAATAATTTTTTCTGAGAATTACATTCCTGAAAGCAATATTCATTTTTCATGCATTCTAAATTCTAGAACACAATGGCATTTACAATACAAAGATTATTGTTCATATAAAGTTCTAATTGGTTTATAAATTTTGACCATGAAATGATACTCTTTGTGTTAAGTAGTGCAGTAACAGGGCCCTCTGCATGCTCCCGTCTCACTGCTTCTTACTTGTGGTAGATTCTCAGGGCTCTGTGGAATGTTCCTTGACATTACCCCAAGGTCTTCTCCAATCCCAAAGGTTCATCTAACTGTTCTACACCAACAGGTCTTTTATCAATCTCCTTAGCTCAGCTGTCCGTGAGTTTTGCATCGCTTTGAACCTTCTGATCTTGGACTCTTTAAATGCTTTTGCCCAGCCCTTAGGGAACCTGAGCCTGGAGAATCACGAGTTCAAAGCCAGCCTCAGCAACGGCGAGGCGCTAAGCAACTCAGTGAGACCCTGTCTCTACATAAAACACAAAACAGGGCTGGGGATGTGGCTCAGTGGTTGAGTACACCTGAGTTCCATCCCTGGTAGAAAAAAAAAAAAAATCTTGTGAAGGGAGAGAGGTTAATTTCACATGCTGACATTTATATGCTGATTGTCACACAGGAATACTTTCTCTGCCCACTCTCCCAAATTAGGAGTGATCCTGCATCCTGGTCCTCACTGTGGAGTCTCTGGTTTCAATGTGCTGATCTCTCCCTTATAGGGTGCACGTTCCACTGGCACAGGTGTACAAGTCTGAAAGAAAACACATTTCATTTCTCTCTTGTGGTTTACTGACTTCAAAGCTACACAGGTTCCTTAGTGAATTGTGAAAGCAAAACATAATCTTGTGCTGTTATCATGTACCAGCCTCTTGCCCTCTCCCAGGACTTCCTAGCAACCTTGGGTCTCTGGGTTGTTCTTTGCCAGTGTTAATCTGTATCAAAGGCCCAGGCAATATGCCACCTGGGCTTCTGGCACATCTTCACCTCATCTGAGCCCTCACCATCTCCTACAGCCCTTTCTGACATTCCACCTTTTCTTCTAGTTTCTGTCCTAGCCATCTGTGTTCCTAGAGGGTTCTGTTGTCCCTCTCCTAGGACTGAGCGTTTTGCTCGATGGCAGCAATTTGCTTGTGGGTGTTTCATTTTCGTAACTGACCGCCTGCATGTGTATCAGGCCTTCTGCAGAATCTCACCTCTTTGGTAGCCAGTGATACAGCAGAACAATCAGCTGGGTTCAGCTGCAGTTAATTTAGTGCTTGAACAGTTTCAAAATCTGGACGTTGTAAGCAAAGGAATTCATGAGAAGTAACTAAATCGTGCTATTTGTAAACATGCGCACAACTTCTCTGACAAGTCGAGGCGGCAAACATCAGTGATAAATGGTACAGGCTCTGGAACCACATTGCCCGGGTGACAACTCAACACGGTGCTACAGTTCCCTTAGCTGTAACCTGGGGCTAAAAACAGCACCTACATTAGAGAGTTGTTGTGAGGACTAAATGTTGATAGGATTAAATATAAGGGGAACATTTGGAATAATGCCTAACAGAGAATAAGCTTGTTATGATTTAGATCTAGAATATCCCCCAAAGAGTCATGTGTTGACGGCTTAGTCCTCAAAGCAACAGTGTTCAGAGGTGGGGCTTTTAGAAAGTGATTGGACCACGAGGGCTCTGACCTCATCAGTAGGTTAATCTATTGATAGATTCATAATTTGAATGCACTATTGGGAGGTGGTAGAAGTGGTAGGAGGTGGGACCTAGTTGAGGCAGGGGGTCCTTGATGGCATGCCTGTAGGGACTGTGTCATGTCCCAGGTCCCTCCCCTACCCTGCTGCTATCTCTGTGCTTCCCAGCTGCCATAAGGTGAGCAGCTCTACTCCACCATGTCCTTCCTCCACGAAGTTCTGCCTCACCACAGAAACTGCCCAGAAACAATGGAGCCAGCTGATCATGAACTTAGACCTCTGAAACTGTGAGCCAAAATAACTCGTACCTCCTATAAGTTGTTCTTCTCATGTATTTTGTCTCAGCAACAGAAAGCTGACTGACACAAAGCTCTTGATAAATAATAATGCACACACACACACACAAATAACAGATTATTGTGGGTCTCATTTTGATCATCCAAACTAATACACTGTAGTGATTGACAATGTGGGCTTTGAAGTAAGACATCTAAGTTTGAACTCTCCCTTTGCTATTAACTCATTGTAGGGAACTCACAAGTTATTTAATGCTTCTGACTTTACATCTTCATTCACAAAATTTGGTCAATAAAACCCATCTTTCAGATACTTGAGAACTTCCAGAGACCAAGCATTTCCTTCATTCAACAGATAATTACTGAGCACACACAGCCTCATCTATTTTTCCAATACAGAGAATACCACAAAGAGCAAGGTGGAGTCAGCTCCCACAGCCCTGGATCTGTGGCACACACTGAGCACCAGGACAAGACTCTGTCCCCCTTCTGTATCTGCCCCAATGTTTGGCTGGACCTCCACTTTGGCTCATTATCCACACAACCATTTGCTTCACCCCAGTCCCGTTGGCATCTTGAGGTGCCTGGAAATGAAGTGCCAGCTCCCCATTTCTGCCATCTAGTCCTGGATGCTGTGGTCACAGGGAGCCAATGTGCATCTTAAACTTACCTAGCCCCCCACTCCCCCCATGCTCTCCCTCTCAGGTCTTTGCCCCATGCTTCCTCATCTCCTGCCTTTACTTCCCAAGCTAAACTTCATGGTGTATCCCTTCAACTTAGGGTGACCTTCTTATCATCCAAAGAAGGACTGAGAGTAGAAAAGATACCTAACATAATTAACAAGCATGATCCAGGACCATGCTAGCAAACCAAGATTTCCTTCCACCTTCCTTCAACACCCTCTTGCCTACCACCTAGAGGGTCTTGCTTTTCTCTGTTTCTCTTGATATTCACACTCAAACACTCATCAGCCTTTCTGCATGGAGAGCCCCTGGGAAAACTGACATAAGTGGGCAGATTTTTGTGCCACTTACTGTGTGCTGTGTGTCCCTCCTCAACTCCTGCTCTGTCTCCTTCCTACAGCAGCTCCTGAACCTCTCCTACTTAAAGTTTTCAGCTGCTACTTTTTTGTCTGTCTTGGGCTCACTGAGAACAGATTGCAACACTGTTTGGTTCAGGTGGAGCCATCTATTGTGGGCCTCTCCTCATACAGGGGCAGGCCTGGTCAGTCCCTTGGAGGATTGCTTTCCCTGACCTTATCTACAAGCTCCAGGATAGTGCATGTCCTGATCCAGGCAAATCCTTCCTAGAATCTTTGTCAGGGTCAGGGCTTGGCATAGGTTGGGATGCCTACTATCCTTTTTGGTTAAGTATCTCTGACTTTGCTTTTATACCTCAGCCCAGGTAGTCATCAGACTAGTAAGCTTTAGCCCTCTCTGTCCCATCCACCGTCTTGCATACCACAGTTTTCTGTAATGATTTGTTTACCTATCTGTCTCCCCCAGTAGACAGGGGGCCAATGTATTACTGTTTCTCCATAATATGTACCCAATAAATATGGGTGGAAGGGTTCTTTTGAAGGAGTGTAGGTGTTTCCCAGCTAAACATTCTTTCTTCTGTGCATAAGGAGTTCTAGCCTGGGCTGACTCAGTTTCCCTCATACTCCTTTGTTGTGCTTGACTGTGTATCTGCTTTCTAGGCTTTACTCTCTTGTTGGCCAGAAATCTTCTGTGGAAAGGTCTCAGGTCACTTGGTTTTCTAAGAACTGCTTTCTGGCTGCTAAGTCATTGCCCTGGTAATGCCGTCGAGCAGCAGGCAGCTTGGCTGGTCCCCAGGTCACACTGATTATCATATGTCTGTGACCTGATTGATCTTATCTGCATAGTTTTCACTGTTCATCTGTCTCTGAGGCTCCAGGTGGGTACAGTCTGGTTTCCTTCCAGAATGACCTTGAGGTGCTCACCATGCCTGCCCATGCTGCCTCCTCAGAAACAAACCAACTTTCCCTCAGTAGTCTTTGGCTGTCCCACACTTCACAATCTTTCACTTTAATAGATACATTTTATCGATTAAAAAAGACAATTTAGGTTTCAGTCGCATGCTCCAAGCAATTTCAACCTTTTACTATTGTTTCTTCCTTAGAGGTGGACTGCATAAACCCTGCACTGACTAGGCTTACATCTTATTCATCTCTGCGCTGTCTCTTGCCCCTGGCATTGCACTCTCTATATATTTTAGAACCTCAGTAGAAATTCACTGTGACAAAATTGAAAAGTGGTGGCAGTCACTCTGCAGAATCTTAAACCATCACTACCATTGTTCAGAAGTTCAGTTGCACATTTGTTTTCTAGGGAGACCTAACCCACCACTCTTAGGAAAGCTAGTCTTTTACTTCTGTCTAGTGACAATGGCAACTTCTGTCTACTGAAGTGACAATTCTCTATTTGGTGTGTGAAGTGCTTGGCTTGATATGGACCCTGGTCTATGGTGGAACCGGTGTTCAGTGTTCAGAAACCATATTAGTGGTTGGGTCAAAAATAAAATGGGTTTCTTTCCCTGGTATCTCAGATGAGTATGGTGGTCATGCAGACTGCAGCCCCATTCCTCCAGCTGAAAGCACAGCTAATTCTTAGAAGACTTTTATGCAGCATTCGATCTCTCTTGAGAAAAATCTGAGTGGTATGGGTTGAACAAAGTAAGCAGGTTTCTTCTCTTGCCTTCTGAGACTCTATGTTTTCCTGATGACCTTCCTGTCTCTCTGGGCACCTAGCTCAGGCTCTTTTGCTGATTTCTTTTCTCCTCAATCTCTGAAGGGTGGTGAACCCAGAACTCTATCCAAGCCCCCTTTTGTCTCTATCTAGCATAGCCTCCTTGATGGCTCCAGACTTGTGTTTTTAAATCTATGTGCTTTGATTACCACATTTATCTCCTTGAACTCTTCCCATGTTCAGATTCCTCTATCCAAGTGGCCAACTGACTACAGCAAAGCAGTGTAAAAATGTGTAAAGCAGAACGAGGAATTAAGCACAAGGAACCAGAGCTGGAACAGACACAAGATAAGCCTTTTGAGACCAGGTCTGCTGTCTGATTGATGCCGGTATCACTAGCCCCGAGATGGTGCCTGGTGCTAGATGAATATTTGTTAAATGAAGGGAGACTGCTTAAATGTAGGACTCCTCAGAACTTTTTATATGCTGCCAGGCAACAGAATCACTGGAAGGTAACATTACTTACAATTATTTGGCAGCTTTCTCAAGGAGCACCTCAAGACACCAAAATGTCCTGAGAACACACATTTGAGGCTAACCTGGGTTGCATCCTTTTTTTTTTCTCAAGATTAGAAGATCAATGGCAGCAATGGTTTCTTTCGTGATGGTCTTATAATCAAGTAAAATGGCTCCAAGATACAGCCCTGGGAGGGGCTGTCCTAGTTAATAGAGAGACCAGATGCACCTCGCTGGACAAGATGCTGGTGGATTCACTTTAACAGAGAGAGTTCACTTTGAGTTCACAGGATTTAATGACAATTGTCAATGTGACAAGTTAATAGACAAAATGAGAATTATATCATATGCGGTACTGTGAATAAACATTAATTGTAATCATCATTATATTTGCATAATTGCAGAAATGCTTTTTGGTTAGCTGATCAGGGGAAGAGGACGCTGTGAATTGATAAAGATCTTAACTGTACTGTCTGCCAAGAATGGAGTGCTGAGATGCTAGATTTTCTGAAAACAGAAAGATCAATATAGAAGAATTCTTAGGCTCCAAGACAGTTACTGAGGCTATGATGCCCACTGAGGTTAAGATACAAAAATATACATAAAGATAAAAGAAGTTCCAAATACCAAACAGCAGACACTGGCTCAACATCAAACAGCTCAAATGAACACTGAGTCCCTGAGAATGAAATCCAGGCACAGCCTGGTCAATTTAGGGAACCATAATATACGTTGAACTGAGCTGCCTAGGGCTCTGTGCACCACTAGAAAGTAAGTAGCCCCTACGTTCCATAGAGGTGATCTACAATAATAAAAATATGTGCATTTTACTAATGTTTTATCATCCATTGAATGTTTCCATGTAATCCTTGAAATACCCTGTGAGCTCTTTCTCAAGGTCAACGCAACAAAGCTAGGTCCTCTCACTTTGGGGCTGGTTCCTCTGGTAAGTTTTCCATCCAAAGGGTAAATAAGCCCTTTGTGCAGTGGGAAGACTGAGGGAGCCTATGTTGAGGGTGGGAAGTGGGTGGCTATTCATTTGAGTAGGGATTAACTTCATGATTAATGTGCTGTAGTGCTAGAGATTGAAGGCATTGGCTTTGAGGCAGACAGACCTGAGCTCGAGTTCTAATAGCTTAGTAACCTCCATGAGCCTCAAATGCTTAATCTATGGGCTAGAACAACCACTATTCCCAGGTTGTTGTGAGAATTAACCTTATCTGACACTTGAATGATGATCAACAAATATTTACAGAATGAATGTTTAATGATTAGATAAAACATGAAAAAAGAGTTACAGGTTGAGCATCCCATATGCAAAATGCTTGGGCCCAGAAGTGGTTTAGAGTTTGGAGTTTTGTTTTTTTTTGTTTGTTTGTTTGTTTGTTGACTTTGGTATGTTTGCATAAACTTTACTGGTTGAACACTCCTTGTCTGAAAACCTGAGATGCTTCAATGCATTAGTTGTCAATGCTCAAAAGTTTTAGATTTTGGAGCATTTCAGTTTTTATATTTTTTAGATTAGGAATGCTCAACATGTATTTAGAAATTGTCCTATGATACAGTAGTGTGCTGGTAAGTATTAACAACCAGCTGTATTCTTCCTTTTCTCACCATCCTTAAAATCCTAATTTATAGCACTTGCCTATTTCTGTGGTGTAAATACTCCCACCATGTCTGATTTCAAGCTACCAAAGTGACATCTTTGAACGAGGGCTTGGGCAGAGGTGAATTCAAGTGCCTTTTGTGAGCCAAAAGGAGCCAGATCCAGTGTATGTATTGCCTTTTATTATTATTATCAATCAATCTGAGGAAATTACGTCTATATGGCACTTGATGTCATATCTTAAATTACTTCCTCTGAGCTACTACCTTGAGAAAGACATTGACAAACTGTTATTTCAGAAGTGGAAAATACCCATTTCAAGGACCAAATCAGCCATCCACTCAATTTTATCTTATCTATAAGGCAAATTATGCTTATCGTTGCAAAGATACAACCCAGTTTAAAAGCTTTGGCAGCAGTATTCTGAAACCATATATTACTCTGAGAAGCTACTCCTGTTTCTTTATAAAATGCAGTGTGCCCTGTATTTTACAGAAAAGGATGAAGTTGCTTATTACTGAAAAGGTAAAAAAGATGACTTAATGGATAACTTAAAGAAGGTCCACTTTTTCAAATATTGATGAAAATTATAGCAGTAAACAAACAAATATTTCAGAAATATAAATTAAAGAGCTATATGCTCTTTGGTAAAGAATCAACAGTACATAATTTTATTCTTTCTGAAAATCTCTTGGAATATCTAAGTTGTTGTTACTTATTTTTTCCCCTTTTCTTTCTCTTCCCTAAACCACTATTCCCTAAGTGATTTTTTATATAATATTGGAATGTTTCATTGTGTTATATTTATAAAATAGAGCTTGATGTCTTCATCTTCTGATTTAAAAATTTTCCCTTATGGATTAGCTAAGTTTTAAAATAAGTAATAGTTCCCCAAAGCTGTTAAAATTTAAAATTAAAATTTTAAAAATGCCTTTTCTTTCCTTTAAAATGCCTCACAACATTCAATAACAGTTAGTGGCAAGGTAGAATGATGGTAACTTTTATTGGGAAATACAATCATGGACAAAATCAAGCTTACAGATAACCCCACTCTTTGGGATGGTGCAGGGGGCAATCTTGGGTTAATTTATTTAAAGTTTCTTCTATGCCCTTTTGAAGCTATTGCCTTTGTTCCTCTTGTGTTTTGGTTTATTAATTTGTCAAATGCTACTCTGTACCAAGTATCAGCATGGAAAGGATAAGATGCTGTGTTGAAGGAGCTAGCTCCCCAGCCAAGAGACCAGCTGAGTTCTGGAGCTGGCCATGCTGATGGGGCCAAGAATCTGTGCTTTGGGAGTCCAGAATGGGAAGTAATTAATTTATGGGGGTATGGTAACAGGTAAGCAGATGAAATCTTAGGGGCCATTCCTGCTTGCCTTCAAATTCTTATCCTTCACTCACAAAGAAGTATGAGTATTTTAATTTTATTTATTTAAGGTATTTATTTAGGTACTGGGGATTGAAACCAGGGCTTTATGCAGGCTAAGTAAACATTCTATCTCTGAGCTACACCTCCAGCCCAAGAAATCTGAGTATTTAAAATGAAAAACAGTGAACGCTGATAACCTCATGTAAATGTAAAATATAGAGGTTTTGACAAATCGTTTTCTTAACTTTAGTGTAATATTTTTACTATATAACCATCTTCAATAAACTGGGAGGGGGTCTGACATACCTTCACATAATTCCCAAGCTGAATTTCATTGTACTCATTTTGGCATATTTTCCCCAACATCTTTTCAAATCATGTATTCCTTCATGGTTTGGGGTTCATGATCATCTTTTCCTCTTTTCTTGTCTCTACAGAGATCCCATGGCGTAGTGAAAATATCACAAATGCTGGCTCTAAAGTTTACTTACTTCTTAACCCAAGGAAAGTTATTTAATTTTGCTGAGTCTCAGTTTTCTGTTATGTAAAATGAGAATGATAATATCCATCATGTGAATGTCCAGATTAAGTAAAATAATGACTACAAATCACCTAATGCAGTTCCTGGTAGATAGTATGTTCTCAAAACAATATGTGGTAATAATGAAAATGATCATTTATTGTTATTTGAAAAATAACAATGCCTAAATGCCTAAAAGGTTGATATCAGAAGAAAATATTAAAGAAACTAAAACAATTCATAAACTGATAGTCAATCCATAAAATATGAAGTTTACATTAATTCTACCAAGAAAACAGAAAGCAATTTGAAAAGGAGAACTGATGAAACCAGTCATGTGGTGATCTCTTCTGCCCAAACCATTTTCCATACAAGAGGAAGAATTTGTCTCAAGTTAGTTAGTCATTTAAATACAGTCAATCAAGGAGTCCCTGTTTGTCTACTGTCCCTGCTGGTGACCAACCAGAACTGACCACTATGAGTAGCCCTGCCTCAGATCCATTTCAAGTGTCATATTATCACCTAGTTCTATTGATTCTACCTTCTTGTGATTTCTAAAATCCACCCTTTCCATGCATCTACCGAGTTACTGCTCCAGACCATGAATAAACTAGCTGCCATCCATGAATGCAACTCAAATCAAATTTTTTAAAAGACTCTTGCAAATCTAATACTGAGCAATTTCTCTCTCACTACCTCATTGAACTCAATTTTTATATTTTACAATATAATTGATTGCTTAGGTATGCAATTTCTGGAACCAAATAACCAGGATTTTATGTCCTACCCTGTCAGATATTTGATGTGTGACATGAACAAGTTTCTTCATTTCCTGAAGCTTCAGTTTTCTAATCTTTAAAATGAGGGACATAATATCTCTTTCCTTTACAGTGAGAGAGATCTTAGAAGAATGGCTTGAATCTCATAAGTAGCCATTAAGTGTTAGTACTGCTGTTATTTACCACACAAATGTTTTAAAACACCTGGGATTCTTACAGTTGCCACCTACCTGTCACCTGTCAGTGTCAACATTTATAAATTAATCCTATAGCAAAATGAACTGTAATCTTAAATTATCTGTTTTGACTGAAATATAGTATATAAAGAATTGTGATATTCCTGTGAATTTAAAGCATTCTAGAGCACTGGTTTACTTTAGGAAGTGTTTTTTTTTAAAGTGCAGGAATCTTGTGCAATGCATTCTAAGAATCCACAAGTTAAATAAAAATTGCACAAGACATTGGAGGAGAAATCAAAGAGACTAAAAGATCTAAGTGAAATGAATAAAAAAAAAACAGATGGAGAAACTTTGGAAAATAAAATCTACATTTGAAAACTGGAAAGAAGAGAAATAAGCTTTAAAACAAATCCACGGGTCACAAAGCCTATGTGGCCAGGCAAGGAACATGAGTGAAGCCTTCTAGGAAAAAACCAGAAAATTTTCAGGGCCTAGCCATTCAGCTCTGGCCTATGCCATATGAGATTAAGGGCACAGGTTGTCCCACCCCCACCCCAAATCCTGAAATGGATGTTTTAATTTTAAATTTTCAAATACCTTACTGTATTTAGTATAGTGAAACTTTAAAACCTTTAAAATTCTGTACAAACTAAATAAAATGTGTGAAAGTCCAAGATAAATTTTTTCAAAAAAATTCTCTCTCATAAGGCAGAGTTATTATAAACTTCAGAACTCTGTTACAGATTGAGAGACAGAACTAGTATTTATTGACCTCCTATTATGTGCCTTTTTTTTCCCCCCTTCTTTTCTTACTGGGGTCAGACCTGAGTTGTAGGCTGGAGCTCCTTCAGTCTTTCCAGTTCCTGCCCATTTTCTTTCCCAGCTGTTTCCTGTAATAAAACCCCTGAGCCTTTATCCATCTGGATGTCTGTTTCTTGGAGGACCCTGATTAAATTGCTCCAAATGTCCTGAGCTTGCCTGGGGTGGGGGACGGGAACCCGACGTCATCCATCAGGAAGCCCTGAATTGACACATCAGTCTCCCAAGGAAAATGCATTCATGCAACGATTCTTTCTTTGAAAACTGGCATTTGTCTGTAATCTTTCATATAAACCCAGACACCCTGGATTAGACCAGTGTGATGTGACAATGCCACCATCACCACAAACACCACACCCCAGAGCAGGTGACAGTCCAGCCCAGGCCCTGGCCCACTGTGCGGGACTCACCTGGTCTCGCTGCTGGATTCGTTGGTAAACATAGTCAGCAAAAGGTTTGCGTGGAATGAACTTCCCTTCTCCTGCTGTGACGCTGAGAACACCAGCTTCATATACCACTTTGCCCCTTGAAATGGTCACCAGGGGCACCCCGTGGCAAACCATGCCCTCGAAGATGTTGAAGTTAACAGCCTGGTGATGAGTCTTAGCTGAGATTGTCCTATGTTTGTAAAAACAAAACAAAGAAAGCTCCAGATCATCACCAGCTCACTTAATGAACATAAAATATGAAAGAAGAATGACCTAGGAGAAAATTTAGCAATTCTATTAAGCCATAGCTTCATCACTGTAACAAGTGACTGTAAGAATAGAATATAGCATTAACATTTCATTACAAAGTAATTACATTTTCTGAGAGAAAAACCCAAGAGATCACTCCTTAAGGTGATCCATGAGAATGAGGTGAGTGGGAAAAGAGTGTTGTCTTTCATGCTTAGATTTAAAAATTATTTTTCATGTGTTAAAGAACCTCTCTGTCTTCCCTGGCTCCCACCTCTCCTTCTCTCTCTCTTTTGTACCAAGGATTAGAGCCAGTGGTACTTACCCAGTGAGCCACATTCCCAGCCCTTTTTAAAATATTTTATTTAGAGACAAAGTCTCACTGAGTTGCTTTAGGACCTTGCTAAGTTGCTGAGGCTGACTTTGAACTTGCAATCCTCCTGCCTCAGCCTCCTGAGTTGCTGGGATTACAGGTATGCCCAGCTCCATTTTTTTTTTTAATTATAAAGCATTCTAAACACAGATGAGTTTGAAGAACACACTGACCTGATCAATTCCTAGCTGTCTGCAGATGCAGCTGAGGTTCCTCAACCCCCCTCCCCAAGTCCCATTCATACCCCTGCCTTCTCAGAGGTATCACTACTTGATAGTTGCTGAATTGTATTTGGTAGTTATCAAGGAAAAATATATCCTGATTTTCCCCCTTGTCTTGTGGCAAAATTGGAAATTTGAGAACGACAGGGCCAACCACACGTGTTAGGATATAATCTCTTAGCATATTCTGCTTCATGTTTGTATATCCATGATCACTCCCAGTGTCTTATTTCATTTTTCATATTGACATATAAAATTGTATTATTTACTGTAGACAAAATGGTATTTTGAAGTATGTCAACACTGTGGAATTACTTAGTCTGGCTAAGTAACAAATGAGTTAACTTCACATTGTTACCATTTTTGTGGCAAGAATGCTTGATGTCCATTATCTTAGTCTTTGTCAAGAGTACAATACATTATAGTCACTATGTTGTAAAATAGAGTTCTTGAACTTATTCTTCCTGTCTGAAATTTTATACCTCCCCAACATTCCCAACTGCTCCAGCCCCTAATAACCACCATTCTACTCTCTACTTCTATGAGATCAACTATTTTTATTCCACATATAAGATCATGCATGATTTTGTCTTTCTGTGCCTGGCTTATTTCACTTAAGATAATATCTTCCAGGTTCCTGGAAATAATAGGAATGTTTTTTTTTTTTCATTTGCTGAATAGTATTCCACTATGTATATACCACAGTTGTAAAATCCTTTCATCCACGGTGGACACTTTGACTCCATATCTTGGCTCTTGTGAATAATGCCACAGTGCTTGTGGGAGTGCAGATGTCTCTTGGACATGCTGATATCATAGACCCATGGTGGGATAGCTTTATCTTAGTAGTTTATG
>CM053400.1:152075376-152119632 GCA_028644305.1 Xerus rutilus
CAGTGAGGCTGTTGCTGGTATGTGTGTCCAGGGGTAGCGGCAGTGTTTTCTGCTGCCCTTTGCCTACCTAGGACATTGGTTCTGGCTGCATAACCTCTCAGCCAGGTCCTCCAGCCTGCCTGGAGATTCTGTGAGCCACTCAGTATCTTTTGATACATTTCCTTTTTGTTTAACCATTTGGAGTGGATTTCTTTCCACTACAACTAAGAATCCTGCCTGATACGTCTTTTCCCCTAGACTTTCACAAAAATATCTTTTCATGATCATCTCAAAAGTATAAATCCGAGGCCTTTCTTGAATATGAAGTCTGAGCTTAACTGCCCTCCAGGCATTATCCTTGGAAGAGGCTCTGCACAGAGGTGAGTGTTAACCAGGGCTTCTTAATTCCTGTCTATAGCACTTGAGAACAGACCTGTCCTTTTCCAAACTCTCCCTGTAACTTTATTTCACTATAAGGAAACATCCTCCAGGTTCCTTTCTCCAAAAGAGCTCTCTCTGATGTAATCCAGGTTCAGGTGTGAAGGCCAAGATCAGGCGTATATAACCTCCTCTAGAGCTAGTGGGCCTCACGCCATGTGATGAGTGGACTGTGTTTTGAATGCAGGAGACCACCTTGGATGAAGACAAGCACACATACCGGAAATTCAGCTGAAGGGATGACTCATCTTTGCTGTAAGGTTCAGTAGCACTGGGGAATAACTGGAGCAGCTATCATGTGTAGCACATTTGAGCTCTTTAGCAGGCCACACACATCCTCCCATCCTAAGGCGTGCAGGTTAGCAGGCACTGCACCCTTGGCACCCATTCTCCTTCCTTCTGGTCTCAGTACCACAATTTTCCTTTAAGAAACTTCTTTCCCCCTTTGGAGATAATCTGCCAATGTCCTCTTGTTCACTAATAAACTGTGTGCTCTTCCCAGGAATTAGAATCTTCAACAGAATGACAGAACTAAAAGTAATTGGAGGGTACAACCCTGAATGCAGAGCAGGCTGCCCAGAGCTCCCCTGGGCTCCAGCCTTCCAAAGTAGGGCAGCGATCACCTTTGGTCCCTGAGCCTTCCCACAGACTATGTTTTTCCTTAGGTGAGTACAAATTAGTTACTATGGTTTTCAGTCAAAATTCAGACTCACAGAGACTTTGTCCTTTGAAAAATAATTCCCTTAATGAAGGGCCCATGTATGCCCATGTTTATTGTGGCACTATTCACAAGTTCTAGTGTAGGGAGCCATCCCAGGTGCCCATCAACAGATGAATAGATAAAGAAAATGTTACACACACACCCAATGGAGCATTATTCAGCCAAAAAGAAGAATGAAATATTGTTATTTGAAGCAAAATGGATGGTGGAACTAGAGGACGTTGTGTCAAGTGAAACAAGCCAAACACAGAAAGACAAGTATCACATGTTTTGTCTCATGTGGAAGCTAAAATCTGTTGACTTGAAGGTAGCATTGTGATGACTAGCAATTGGGAGAGGTGTCAGGTGGGGTAGGAAAAGGGAGGTTGGATTTGAGCAGAGCCCGCTGTGTACATGTGTGGAAATATCACACTGAGCTCCATTAATATGTACCATTAATGTGTGTTAATTAAGAGGTGGGGTTGTGGCTCAATGGTAGAGCGCTTACCTAGCACAGGTGAGGCACTGAGTTTGATCCACAGCACCACATACAAATTAATAAATAAAAAATGAAGTTATAAAAAATTCGTGTTAATTAAAACAGAAAGAGCCCATGGATGTCTTTGAGGCAGGGTCCAAAAAGCCTCTGACCCAAAAAGAAGCAAGAGGATCTTTTTAACACATCTGCCAGCAGGATAAATGCACATGTGGAAAGACACTCTGATTCCATTTGTAAGCAAACATGAAGAACTGAAAGATTTATTATCAAATATTTTTCAATCCTAAAAATATGCAAATCAGTTGAGGAGAGAAGCATTTGTGAGAAATGCCTCCTTTCTCATCACTGATTGGATAGCTAGAAGACTGGCCAGCCCCGGTGGTGACAGGAAGAGCACACAGTGAAAAGAGCCATTCCAGGCAGTAAAAGAAGCTGGCGTCCCTGGGCCATCCATTCCTCATTTGCAGATTCACAGGAAGGGTGTCCTCCATGATCACTCTGCCCCAGGGAAAAGCTGCTCTTTGTCAAGCTCACTGTGAGCCTGTATCAGGCCCGTCTCACTGCAGAGGGGTGTCACAGTTGTCTTACTGAGTCCCAACTACGGTCTACACATCTCCAACGCTGATGCTGACAGGCAAGCAGAGGCCCCAAAGATAACATTAAGCTATTTTCCAACTTAGTCAATAGCTTTGATACCACTCACTGCAGAATTGCAGAAAAACATTCTGTCCCTTTGCAAATAGCTTTCTACCAAAGAGCCATGTGCGCTTATGGATGAGAAAATCACTGAAGCCCAGCCAGAAGGAGACTGCAACCTCGCCCGTGTGCATTCCGAGTTTCTTAGAGCACTGCGGGTCTTTCTGACCCCAGAGAAATGACTTGTCTAGGTATTTGGTGTATTCTCTCCAACTCAGTTTTTTTGTCCCAGTTACCATAAGAACCAAATAAAAAAGAAAAGAAAAAAGAAAAAAAGTGAATAGAATCATCTCAGGACCATTAATAGCATCTTTATTTACCTCATTTCTCTGTATTATGTTATGGATGCCTGCACATTCAACACGAAAGCAATAATCAATTGTTAAATCTCAACGTTATAGGAGGCAGGCATGATTATTACTCCCATGTGATCAAAGAGAACGACAAGGTACAAAAAGATTAATAACTCACCTATGGTGTATAGCTGAGGTCAGAATGTGAGTTATGACATCAACCTGAGCCTTTTGCTTCGATACTACCACCAGACAATACTGCCCTTTGAAAGTTTTATTGGGGGGGGCACCTGGAGAGCATCCAGTTAATGAAAACATTCTTCATACCCAGAAAACAAATAGAAAGCAACTTGACTTCCTATTTCCTGGTGTTTCTTGGTCAGTTTACTGTTTTGCAGCAAAGCATTGAAGATGCTATTAAAAATTCTTTCAACTGAAATTGACCAGTCATTCTCAATATGATCTCACTAGGAGATATTTTTTCTGCTGTGTGTTCCAACTGTCTATTTCAAACTATCTCTTCTGTCGATTTCTTGGACGTGACAAGTTATATAAATGGGGTGCACAGCAGCTACATCTCTGGAAATGCTAACTGGTGCTACTTCAAGTACACTGTCATTATTAAGCAAAGTTGCTGCTCACTGCACCCATCAATCTTCCTCCCTCTATTCAGACTTCTACACTAGCCTCCTACGGAAGAGAAAATGGGAATTGCTTCAGCCACGTTATTAAATCTAAATTGAACAATAACTTGGAACTCTATTGGTGCTCAATGAATGACAAAACATTTAATGCAGGTTCATAAAAATGCTGCCCAAACATTGACTTAAAGGAATAAACTGATAATGTAACCCCGCTATTCTGTCCTTGGAGCTGTGTGATATAGGTCATGGACAATGCTGTAGGTCATGGTTAGATAAACTGGATTTAGACACCAGAGGTGACCTTGGGGTAGGCACCATGTCCTTCACCCATGTGCCTCGCAAAGACTGACAAATAGAAGGTATTTTATATATATTTGTCCATCTGAAAATAGCTTATTAGCAAATTTCTGGATTATTACTGAACATAAATATTGCATGTTCTATACGCTAGTTTTCAGAAAGTAGGAAACTAAAAATAATTTAGTGTCTTGAACAAACAAGGAATTGAATGTGAATCAGCTAAGCTAGGATGATAATAGGAGGTGTGTTCTATGAATACTAAATAGGTAGGTGATCACAGGTAAGGGATGATTATTGGCTTTTGGAAGGCTAAGCTATCGGCCTGGCATACAGGTAGGAGTTTGACATAACTTTCTGGGGTGGTCAGTGGACTTGATCTTATGATGTTAGTGTCACCTTCCTAGGGTGCTGTTTTGTCTTTGGCAAGACAATGTTGCTTGACAGATTCTATGCACACCAGTCAAGCAGAAAAAGAAGTTGATTTTCTGTATAGGAATATGTTGGGTAAAATCCACGCAATGCCCTTCCATGAAAATGCTCCAGGTGCTTTATTATGTTCGGTTTTTAACTCCATATTTTAGGAAGAAAGAGAAACAACTGGAATATGAAGAGGGAAGAGAGTCAGCTCTCAACTAAAGGGATGGGAAAGAGAAGCTGGATGGCAGAAAGGTCTGAGGGCTTCTAAACTTTACCCTTTTTAAAATTGTTTTTTTGAAAGGAAGAAGATGACCTATTTTCCCTGCATCCCTACTGACATAAAGAGAGTTGGTAAGCATAATCGCTGGCAGACAAGAAGATGTAGTCTGACACTGGAAAATAAGTTCTCGACAATCAGGGAGTGCGATATGACAGTGAAAGGAGAAGGAAAGTATGTGGCTGGGCCAGGCAACCCTGAAATGCAGGGAGCTGAAGGACGGTGGGACATCCAGAGATGAGCTGTAGCACCCCTTCAAGAGTCAGAGAGAACTTCTCACGCTGGGATCCTGAGAATTGGGACTGGCCACCAGCATTTCTGAGAAGGCAAGAAGGCAAATGGAATCCTGCAGGACCCTATGTCCAAGTCACAAGTGAAGGGACAGACAGAACCTCTAAGGTCACCAAAAGAATTTTCTTATAATAACTTAAAAATATTTGTGGACTCTATGTGCTAAGCATTTAAGGCATTATCTTATTTAATTCTCCTAGTGTGCATATATCAATATTATTATTATTATTATTATTATTATTATCATCATCTGTATTTTATGGATACGAAAACCAAGGCTGGAAAAGGTTATATTGTGTAGAACATAACTAGCACATGGCAAAGCCAGACCTTGAACTCAGGTCTGTGAAAAAGACTTCTCTTTAATGATGAAAAGAGCTGTTTTAACCTCAGTGAAGGGTCTGTACTAGCACTATGGTTGTATATTTCTGCCATGGCTGAGAAGCCTCACCTAATGCTGACTGCTAGAAAGTCATCTGTCAAGCTGGGCATGGTGGTGCATGCCTGTATTTCCAGCTACTTCGAAGGCTGAGGCAGGAGGATCACAAGTTTGATGCTGGCTTCAGCAATTTAGTAAGACCCTATCTGAAAATAAATTTTTTAAACATCTGGGATATAGCTCAGTGATATAGTGCCACTGGGTTCAATACCCAGTGTTGAGAGGAAATAAAAAAGCTATCAGTCAGTTTTAAATTGAAAGAGCCACTTATGATCTAAGTGTCTAAATGGAATTTCTTTAGAATCTTCTAAACTTGAAAACTGCTATGGAAAAACACAGACCCAGAACTATCAAAGCCCAAACTCTTCCTCATTGTCTTGGTGTGAACTGGATCTTAGGATGTCCATCAGAGGAGCTGACCTTGGAGGTTTAATGAGAGGAATCCGCAATCTTCAAATCTCTAAACCAGGGGTTAGCACTATAGCCCTTGCACACAGGCCAAATTCAGCCGACAGCCCGATTTTGTAAATAAAGTTTTATTGGCACACAGGCACACTCATTCACTTACATATCGTCCATGGCTGCCTTTGCACTAGAACATTGCCCTGGAGTAGCAGCAACAGAGATCCCATGGACCACAAAGCTTAAAATGTACTGTTTGGCCCTTGACAGAAAGAGTTTGCTTTTCTTCTGCTCCAAGTGTCTCCAGTGGCAAGAACAAAACCAAACAAAACAACAACACAAGGCTCTTGGGGGAGTAATTGTAAGACCTAAAACTTGACAAGCAAGAAAGCTACAATAAAGAAAAATCAGCAGGTAAGGACCAAAAAGGAGAGAGAAAAGGGCAGGGATAAAGAAAAGCAAATAAATAATTAAAAGAACAGAAAAGAAGACAGAAACACAATGTGACTGAAAAGTTGTGGGGATGTGTTTTGGTCAGCTTTTTTGCTGCTGTGACCAAAAGACCTGGTAAGCACAGTTTGAGAAGAGGAAAAGTGTGTTTGGTGCTCACAGTTTCGGAGGTCTCAGTCCACAGATGGCTGACTCCACTGCTCAGGGCCTAAAACGAGGCACAACATCATAGCAGAAGAGGGAAAGCAGCTCAGGACAAGACAGTCAGGAAACAGAGAGAACTCTGCTCAACAAGGACAAAATATAAGACACAAAGTCATACCCCAAGTGACCCACCTCCTCTAGCCACACCCTACCTACAGTTACATCAATCCATTCAATTGGATTACTTCATCTCTGAACTTTCTTGCACTGATATCTAAACCATAACAGAGAAGGACACTGGTGGCGGTCCCAACAAGCTCAAGGCAAGGAATAGGCACCTGCTGTATTCTGAGTACTTTCATGTACATTGCCTCATTTAATCTTTCAACAACACATATTGCCATTTCCATTTCACCAATGAGAAAATGGAGTTCGTAGAGGTTGAGCAACTTTCTGGGAATCCCTGGTGTGTAAGTAGCAGGGCCAGAAATCAAATACAAGTAGGCTGGCCTTTTTGCTCCCTTGCCACTACACCCTGCTCAGGGATGAAAGTGCTATATTTTCACTCACTGCAAACATCACCAGAGTACTTGGGATTTTTATAGTAATTATCTGCTCTCCACGCAGGTGAGAACCCAGTGACAGCTAATCATCTCCCAGAGCCGCAGCGTACTCTAGTATTTCAACGACCCTCCTAAAATAGAGCATTCTGGAGGCTTTGTTAGAGATGGAAGCACAGCCTCAGAGTCCCAGTTAGAAATAAAGTTGTATGGCTTGAGCTTAGCCCAACCCAAAAGATACCTGCTTCTAGGGAGCAGGATAAGCTGTCAGCTCACAGGACACTGGGGCTAATGTGGTCACTGGAGTCACCCCAAGCAGGCACAAGGCTCAGAGTCCCAGGTGGTGATGCTAAAAAGGTGCAGAAATGCAAACTGTGAACCTGACTCAGCTTCTCCACTAAGGATGCCTCAGGGCAAACTCCCACAGCTTAGACAGGAAGGGACAGCGGCCCAGGAGGACCTGACAAGCTATCTACCACTGTCAGGCACCCAGAGAGCTACTAACTTGAGCAGACAGAGGTAATAACAATTGAGTTTGTGGGATGCTTAAAATGCAGGACTCTGTTGCAAAGAATTCCTTTATCTCAACTCCCTGACTCCACAGAGCAGCCTTAAATCTGGGTATTATGATCATTCCCATTTCATAGATGAGGACGTTAAAGCAAACTAAGGCAAAGCAGCTCACCTGAGTTACGGTGCAGTAAGTGGAGGGCTGGATTATGAACCCAGGTGGACTGGATCCAGGGACCAAGCCTTAACCCCTGTGCTACAGCTGCCCCTCCCTCCTGCCCTTCTGAGAAGCCATAAGCTCCGCAGGCCTGCTGTGAATCCCAGCTCTGTCCTTTCCATCTGTGTGAACCAGGGTAAACTATTTAACCCTCTGAACCTCAGTACCTTCATCCTTAAAACATGTGCCCAAATTGATAATGGCACCTGTACTTCAGAAGATGGAGGGTGACAGTGCAGTAGCATTCTACGGTGCACGCCTCATCTGCTGACACACCTCATGGTGTAAGGAGAGGCCCCGGCCTGCTACATTCACCCTCCTCTGTATCCTCTTGGGCCAGGTGAGTGTTTGGCCCTATGGCCGAGGGCGGACACTCATACCACATTGCCAAGGGCACAGGAATAAGAACCTGCACAGGTCTCCACCTCTCCGTGGGGGCTCCAGCTCATTCTTGCCTCTCATGGCACCCCATCTTCCTTCCCAGCTATCTGCCCTCTGAACCTCAAGATCCAGCAGCAGATGCAAAGGCAGCACCTGGGGGTGACTCCAGCCTTCACCATTGTGGAAGGTCAAGTCATACATATATATGTGTATGTCTATGTCTGTTATAGTTTGGACGTGAGGTTTCCCCCCAAAGCTCAGGTGCAAGACCATGCAAAAAGGTTTAGAGGAGAAATGATCAGGCCATGAGAACCTTGATCCAATCAGTGAATTGATCCTGTGGTGGGATTAACTGAGTGGAGGCTGAAGGTGGGTAGGGTATGACTGGAGGAGGTGAGTCATTGGGGGTGTGCCTTCGGGGTATATATTTGGTGAGCTGAGCTTAGTCTCTTTGCTTTCTGATCATCATGTGAGCGGCTTCCTCTGCCACACTCTTTCACCATGATGTTCTGCCTCACCTCGAGCTCTGAAGAATGGAGCCAACTGTCTATGGACTAAGACCTCTGAAACTGTGAGCCCTCAGATAAACTTTTTCTCCTCTAAAATTGTTATGGTCAGATCTTTTAGTCACAGCAGTGAGAAAGCTGACTAAAACAATGTCTATACCTGCCTATGTTTACACACACACATACACAAACACACAAATATTTGTACTTCTCTAAATTGAACCCTGATTAACACATCCTGGGTGATTTACTCTGGGATAGTTGCTCACAGAATCCACCTACCCCACTTACCCTTCCTTCCTCCCTCCCTCCCTCTCTCTCTCCCTCCCTCCCTCCCTCCCTCCCTCCCTCCCTTCCTTCCTTCCTTCCTTCCTTCCTTCCTTTCTTCCTTCCTTCCTTCCTTCCTTCCTTCTTTTGAGACAGGATCTCCCTGTGTCATCCAGGATGGCCTGGGACTCCTGAGTTCAAGTGATACTCTGACCTTAGCCTCCCAAGTAGCTGGGCTTACAGGTGTGCACCACCACACCTGGCTCAGGATCTCCTTTTCTTTGTATTTTGAGATCCAAAAGCACTTGCCCTTGATATCTTCATTTACTTTTCTTACTAACAGCTTTTCAGTGGCTGGAAGCCATGATCAAGGTCACCTTTGATAAATATGATGATGATAAATAAAAATATCCAGCTGCAGCTTCCCCTCACTGCATATTTATGCATTAATCCCTGTGCTAGATGCTCTTCATACATTATTTTATTTAAATCCTAATTATAACCCTTCAGAAGTAGTATTCTTGATACTTATTTTATAAATAAAAAGACTGAGGCTCAGGGAAGCTGAGTAACTCATCTCTAGTCATAAATAAGAGTCTATGTGACTTCAATACCAAGTGCTTAGCACTGTGTATTGCCTCTCAATGCAAGTGAACCATGCAGAGTGCCAATCTGGAGCTCAATGCATATTTATATGAAATTCTGCCCCATCTTCTTCCAGACATACTAGAATATCTTAAAAGGAAAACATAATGCATGATAGGATAATTAGGGGTAAAAACAGATCAGCAAAACTTTAGAAGAGAGTTCCAGGCACCTGTGCATAGCTGAGTTTATGTCTGCACAGGAGAATATACTCATCAGCACCCATTTCTATGCAAAACCTTCCCCCACAACAGGCAAGTAAAGAATGAATTAACTTTAAGGTATATTTTCATGTTTTCTTTCAGGCATTGCACAAAACTGATTCTCATTGGTACCAGAAAAGCAATAAATAAGGCATGGGAAAGGTAGTAGATTTGCCACATATTCTGGTAGAAACACTGATATATTAAAAACAAAACAACTTGAGTCTTTTATCATATCACTGAAAGCTATTCTTGCATCATTAAAGTCTTTTCTTGTTTCTGGCTTTTCTGAGGTAATAAATGAGGTAGAATTCCTAATTAGGTTTATAATGTCACCATAAAGAAAGAGGTTCTAAGAGATGGGTTTCCCAAGTCTAGAACTATAAGACCACTATTTCACAGCTCTCATCTACCAACTCTGCACAGCTCTATCCACTTCTGGCTTGGGGGAGGGAGGAGGAAGAAAGAAAATGGAGATATCATCTTGGTAGAAGAATGTAGAAAGCTCCTTTCCCTCTGTGGCTATATCACTGACTCATTCATTTAGTAGGTGCTTATTGATCACCTACTCCATGCCCAGCCCTATTCTAAGTGCTGCACATGAGCAGTGAACAACAACCAGATAAAAATCCCTGCCCCCATAAAGGTGACATTCTAATTAGGTTATATCTGAATTTGTGAAGACCTCTGTTATAAAGGTTTTCTTCTCTTCCTTCCTTCCTTCCTTCCTTCCTTCCTTCCTTCCTTCCTTCTTTCTTCTTCCTTCCTTCCTTCCTTCTTTCTTCTTCCTTCCTTCTTTCTTTCTTTCTTTCTTTCTTTCTTTCTTTCTTTCTTTCTTTCTTTCTTTCTTTCTTTCTTTCTTTCTTCTTTCTCTCTTTCTCTCTTTCTCTCTTTCTTTCATCCAGGGATTGAGTCCAGAGGTGATTAACCACTTGGCCACATCTCAGTCCTTTTTATTTTTTTATTTTGAGACAGAATCTCCCTAAGTTACCTAGGGCCTCACTAAGTTGCTGAGGCTGCTTTTGAATTTGTGGTCTTCCTGCCTCAGCCTCCCAAACCACTGAGATTACAGATATGCACCACCAGGCATGGCTTTAAACATTATTCTAACAAAGTCAACATTTTAATATTAGTAACATGCATAGGATGCTTTCTAGTTTATTCCAATCACTTTCATGTAATGATAGTATTTATTTCTCAGTAGAACCTTGGGGAGTTTGCAAGAAATGTGACAAATAATATTATGTTACAAAAAGAAACATGAATAATAAGTGTGAATAGATATTTCTTTATCAGAAAAAACTCCAACGACTAATAAATGAAAAAAATGTTCAACTTTCTTAATGCTTAAATATATGCAATTTGCAGCTGAAAGGTAGCAATTTTTACCTGTAGAAATGGAAAAGTCAAAGGAAAGTAAAAGATTGTGCTGGGTCAAAAGATTGTACCCTTCAGCACAGTAATTCTGCTTTCAGTAAGCCATCCAATGGAAAAACTCAGAATTTGGTTTTAAAATGGCAAAAAAAAAAAAAAATTAAAAGCTGTGGAAGTTACCCATTATTATGAAACCTAGATGAGGGGAGACCTAGTATGGAGAAATTTATATAGATAATCTTCCCCTGAGGCCACCATTCCATGCTGTCAGGCTGAGCAGCTGTGCATCAAAAGATTGTACAATACATTTGGATCATCCAAAAAATGTTTCCTGGCCCTGCACAGCATTACTTCCAAGGAGCACGCTACTGAAATTGCAGTTAAAACTGTACCTTGCTGGCATGCCAATTACAAATTAAATGTGTGCTAGAGGATGTGTATAAACAGGGATGAAACTATGATTGACAAAACAAACAGGCATTCTGAGACTAGTATTGATTTTTCTAAGCCATATTTTCTCTAGGATCCCACATTATAAAAATCATTTGCTTTGATACCTCCCTGCTACTTTGTATATGATAATGATACTAATGTTTCTTCCAGTTTGACTGTATGCCACTGTATGCCAATAATACCATATTGCAGGTATTATCTCCTTCCAACAGTCCCCAAAGGTTGGTACCATTGTTATCATATCTACATTTTACTGAAGAGGAAAATCTACATTTTTTATTCTGGAGAGGGGAGTAACCTGCCCACAGTCAGGCAGCTAGTCTGCACAGTTGGGATTTGACTTCAGTTACCTGGTTCCACTCTGAATGCTATGCCCTTAACATGAGACTGCACACCTTCATCTTTTGCCTTATACTATAGGCATTGCCTTATACTTTATCTATTGCCTTATAGTTACTTGGCCTACTTATCTATTCAATCAGATCACAAGTTCCTTAAGAGTAAGAAATTTTCACTCAACTTTGAATACAATGTATTGCATTCAGCTGCCACTCAATAAATTCTTGGGTCACAAATGAATACAGCCATAATTGTTTTGATCTCCCTCTTATCTCCTCTTCCTCAGTCCATTTTCAGTCTTTCACCATGTTATTATGGAGCATTTTCCCTCCTGAGGGGAAAAAAATCTCTTAAATCAATTATCCCCTCCTCATTTTCCATGTCTTTATCTTGTCTGAGGTCTTATCCCCTCAAGCCAGACTCCAACAATAACCTCTGACCTGGCTCCGACTCCTATTCATCCCCCACACTCATTGCCCTAAAATCCTATCTAATCATAATCCCCAACTGATGAGCTCAAGCACAGACTGAAGCTCTCAGACCACAGGGTGACCAGATGTGGGTAGAGCTCCTAACCAAGCCACTTTTGATCAAAAGCATCCTCCTGGGGTGACAGTCACAGTTAAATCTTAGACTGAGGGAGTTTCCAAGAACATGGAATTTGCAGTCTTAAAACTGAGAATGTCCTTGGCAAACCAGGATAAGTTGATTACATTATGTCTTCCCAGTCTCCAAATCCCTTTTTCTTCATCATCACATACTCTACAAATATCATTTTCTGCTTGTGCCATGTAAAGACTACAAAGGGCAGATTTAGATACACTTAAGGCATCACTCAAGGGCATTCAATTGCCCAAGCTGCACTGCATACTTCTATACTTAATCTAGCATTCCGGCATTCAAAGCCCTTCCCCATCTGGTCAAGACTAATCTTATTTTCAACTCCTTGCCATCCTGAACTCTTCACTCTCTGGTGTATGAATTACTCCTTGAATATATCTTTCCAACTTCTTTAACCCTGACTTCTCCATCTGGATGGCTTTTCTACCCCTTGTCCACCTATCCAGAGCCACCTTCAAGGATTCCTCTAGTTTGATGATCTTTACCAAACCCAAGCCCACTGACAACCTCAACTTGATATTTATTTGGACCACTCACTTATCAAGCATTCCAGCACAGGATCCCTTACCCTTGCCTCTTGTACTGATATGTTGAAGTGTTTTGTTCTTCTGTCCCCCAAATTATTTATCCTTTCCCATGCTTATATCTTGTCTGTCCAAACAAAACACAGCCTCTTTGATGGCAGATACTATACCTTATATTTATGTCTCCCACATACACAGCAATTTCTTATACATGGTAAGTATGCAATAAATATGTTTGTAGGTAGCTGATTAATACTGTCTTTCCCCCCCTACCATGGAAGAAATCCAGCAACTCCTCTGTACTGATAAATGCTCCAATTTTTTTTTCACATGGGTAAATTGCCTTCTCATTATTCTGCCTTCAGAATCTTAGATTTCCTTAAATGCCTGGCAGGAGAATAAAACTGAGAGCAAAATAGGAACATTTCCTGGTGAGAAAAAAAGGGCAGAATCATGGGATGGGGTGGTGGGATGGGGCTGACAGGAAGTAAATAAAACAGAAACATAAGAAACTACTGTTAATAAATTTTAGAGAGGCAGAGAGCACTGCAAATGAAGAAGAAGATAGAAAAGGCAGGGGAGAAAGGACTTCACAGGAAAGGGAAAAAGTATATCCAAAGCTATCTATATTAGAAGATGGCCAGAGAACCATGTGCAAAAATCCCCGGCACCAATGCCAAGCCTTGCCCTGAGGGGGGCAGCCTGTCTGACTCCTCCAGAAGGTGCCCTCAGTGAGCTCTGCACAGATGGCGGGCTTCTCACACACGTCCGGGGAGGCCCCTCAATGCCCAGACAGCTCGCAGCCCCAATTACAGGACTGAGGCAGGCACAGTGAACCGATGGAAAATTTCCTTCAGGCAATGTAATTGTGGCATAAAAAACAATATTGATCCATTTGCCTCCCAGCCAAAGAGAAATCAAGTTAGACAAAGGAAATTAGGCAATAGGTTTAATGTGATTCCAGTCACAGCTGCAAAACAAACCTAATGTACCCTGACTTTCCTTCCCCAGATCTCTCTGGTGTGCATGGCCACTCTTTTTTTTGGTGGTGCTGGGGCTTGAACCCAGGGCCTTGTTCATGCAAGGCAAGCACTCTACCAACTGAGCCATATCCCCAGCCCCACATGGCCATTCTTATGGGAGGGCACTGAGTAGGTGTTTTGCAGGCACTTGAAATCTTTTCAATTAAAAACTCAACTGCCTTCTGGTGTCCAAAGAAGTTCCACTGCCAGCCGGATGGGCTTGGGACTGACATCCCGGAGCACTGGCAGATTTGCTGGGATCCATGCCACTTGCGAGACAAATGCACACTTGTAACCAAAGACAGACATGCAATCTGCTGCCCGGGAGCACAGTGAGAAAGCACTGACCTTGGATTTATGAATCTCTGCTTATATGTGATGAGGGTCAGAAGCTCAAGGGCCAATGTGTATGTTTGTGTAAAATATGTGTGGTTGTAATCAGAGGCCCTGATTAACGGGAAACAGATGCCTAGGTGCACATGTCTTGGGTGAGTGCCAATATTCTATATTTCAAGGACTCAGTATGCAATTAGACAACAAAATAGGTATAGGCTTAAGTCTAAAAGTGAATATTTAGCTGTGTCACCTCAGGGGATGGGAGGGGATCCGAAGCCCAAGTTGCCTCCAATTCCTCCCCATAAGAATATAAGGATCCTGAAATTCTTCTCAGGTCCTGATATTAATTTCCTTTGATCCATTTTCACCCTGTCCTCTGTTTCCTCCATAACCAAGAGCCCATGTTTTTAAGGTAACAAGCCAGAATTAGGGATGAATCTGAGACCAAATCCCTTCCTTCCTTCCTTCCTTCCTTCCTTCCTTCCTTCCTTCCTTCCTTCCTTCCTTCCTTCCTTCCTTCCTTCCTTCCCTCCTTCCTTCTTTTCTTTCCAATTCAAAGAGGGGAAATGTAAAATGTAGATCTTAAATCAGTTCCAAGAGTAGGTAAACAAAGTCTACAACAAGAATTTCAATCACACATTCGTGCACTGTCCCAAGATTATTGGTACCTGGTTTATTCACTCAAGTAAGTATTAAGCTCCTATTTTTGCCCAGAAGTGTACTGGAAGACAGGCAAATGCCAAAAGCAGAGAAAGAGAATATACGTTCAGTAGGAAGAAAAATAGAGCAGGTGCTTAGATAAGAAAGGTGGTGCCTTACACACAACCTCTCCTTGGTGCTTCCTTTCTGCCTGATTTTAATACTGAAAATAAATCATGCTTACTCTGGCACAGGCAAATGGTCAATGATAGAAAGGGTTACTGTGATTCATTTCTAAGCTGCTTTTCTTTTATAATTCGGAAAAACATGCAGCTATTACTAGTAAGGTCCCCAGAAATGATTCCTAGTTGCTTGAAAGGTTCAGTTGCATAATAAGAAGATGTTTAAATAAACAACCTGGAATAAATAGTGGTTAAAATTTTACCATCTGTAAATAGCAAAGCAAAGTTTCTTTCGTGAACAGTCCAAGCTTTTTTTCTTTTTTAAAACAGATGTCTACTGAAGGCCACAAAATGAATATTATGTGATTTGTTTGACCAGTTTCACTGTAAATAATTTTTAAAAGGTATCAGCTTTGGGGGCATTGAAATTCTAATTTCGTCAGACTATCATAGCCGAAAGAAAGCAACCAAGCTTTTCAACTTCAGTCATCTTGGTGAAAATAGGAGGTGGATACAAGAAACAAAGGAGAAGGAGTTTTTATATGAAATATAATTTTAGTATATTTTGGTCCTGTCTGAAGGAAGTCATTACACAATGACTTTTGAATGACAATGATAGCTAGTAGCAGCTCCCACTAATTCCACAAATTGACCCCCTACTACTAACTGGTCACCTACTACGTTCCAAGTACTGCTGAACACTAATTATGTACCAAACATTCTATGTACACTATCTTACACACAACAATGTTATCACACACACATCATCAGCTTGCCTGTTTAACAAGTCAAGAAATTAAAATTCAGAAAAATCAAGTAACATTCCCAAGGTCACCCACCCAGTGTGTAAGCAGCAGAGGAAGAATTCAGCCCCAAAGCCTTTCTCTTTGGTACTTTCTCTGTAGTGCTGCAGGCTGGATTCTGGGTGGATGAGCAAAAGACACTTATTCCTCAAGAGACTTCACTCTCATCTCCCAGAAAATTGTCATAATTACCATATAAATCCGCAGTGATGACTACTTGAAGGGCCCCCCTGCAGCTGCGCAAAGCCCAACCTGGATCAACTAAAGCAGCCGCCCTGTGTATGGCTCTCCATGAACTCACACAGGCAGCACGGTGAAAAATCACAGCACACATCATCCTCATTTCCACTCATGCACCTGGACAAGGCCTGCATCCCCCACCTCCTCTCACATGGTGTGCACTGGGATGGCTGCGGTTTGGGGCCTTGGGGAGGAGTTAGTTATAAATACTCTTAGAAGCAGGCGTGGAAAGCAGTCTTCAGGTTGACCCGCTTTTAAGGCAGAACTGCAGGTTTCTGGGCTGCTGTGAGGCTGTGCGTGAGCACACATGCTTCTTCTTGGGAGGAAGAGGATTATGGCATAGAACTGAGAAGACATGCAATGTGCAATTTCAAGGGGAAATGCCTGGTAGCTTCTATGAAACACTGATAATACAGTCAAATTCACAAGCCATAAGCATCGCTGTTCTACCAATGGGCGCCTTACTCTTCATTTCTTCTTTCCTCCAATGCTACAATCCCCCCTCCTTGAGGATGAAAGTCATTCTTCCCTGTTTGATTTCACCCACGAAGCCCCCTCTAGAATCCAGAAGGGCATATGCATAAGCTGCAAGTTATTACTCGTCACTGGATATAAAGTTCAATTCATTTATCTCTATCTTCATTGAGAAAGTGAAGGAAATTAAGCAGGAAAGACGGCACAATGCCTATAAGAATGGTGTGTTCAAGGTCAAAGTCTGCCGTGATTGAGTTAAAGAAATAATAAACTAAAATAACTGTGATCAAAAATATGCCGGCTTGGCAGAATCCAGTGCAGCAAGAAGGCTTCATTAAATGTTCCAGTGCACACAGTGTGCTGCCTGCATGTTTGTGTGCTTGAGATGCTGTGAGATACCCTGTAGTTCATAAATACTGAAAAGGGACAGTTGCTATAGTAACTAAGTGCTATTTAATGAATACTGAAGAACTGAGGCTCACGGGGTAGCCTTAAATTGCCAGAACATGAGTTACTGCTACTGCAGTGGGCTTGCAAGTTAACTTAAATGCCATCCTCTCTAATAAGATTTTTTAACCAGTTGGTTAATTTAGCTGATCTCTGTTTTTACCACAGGACACCACAACATCCAGTCTGGAGACCATATAAAAATAATACTCCTGATTTCTTCTCCCTGACTCCAAGTACCATAATATTCTACAAAAATGGGCTGAATATTTAGATAGGGAATATGTCCTTAAATTTAAAGCTTTAACTGAAGTAGTGGACTGTTAGGACACATACCTCTGTCACAAGCAATAGACACTGGCTCAGTGAGCCGTCAAGCTGAATATGGCAGACTCTTAGCTCCCTTTGCACTGAATGCGTTTTTTTTTTTTTTTTAAATTTATTGTGCAATGACACAGAAGAGCTATTGCAGTTGATTTTTGCAGGAACTTCTACCAGCTAGTAACGTCTTAGGTAATCTTTCATCTGTATATTCAAATCTTTCTTGGAGGCATCCACTCCCAATTCTCTCTCACCATCCATCACCACATGCCAAACGCCTCACCCTGGAATTATCCAGCTTTTTACACGTTTACAAGAAAAAAAAATTTAAAAAGCATGGCTGCCTTGCTTTTCTTCCCACTGATCTCCCCTCAGTAACTTTGATGCAGTCCATTTTTAAGGTTACAGATTGTGTGGCGAGCACATTTCTACACGTCGTCAATAACGAAATGAGAATAAAAAACAAATGAAAACATCTATGTATCATGAAGCCAAAAATCATTAGCAAGTGCATCTGTTCTCCAGGGGCTGGCTTGTTCTTGCATAACCAGCAGCTCAAATGGCCTGGTTGGAACCACCGAGCTCAGTGTGGGCCATGGGCGCCCCCTTGAGGATCTGAGGGCAATGTGTGTTGCTGTCATTTGAGATAACTAGTCAACCGGGCAATTGTTTTTGTTAAAATCATGTAAGGAAATTTTGCAGAAAAAAAATTAGGTTACTCTCTAATGGTTGTGGTCAGACAGAAAGCGTGCAGATTACCAGCCTTCAGTTAATATTACAATCAGGTAGATAAAGTAAAAGGGGGAAATTCTTGTAGAAAGAAAAACTTCCATAGATAGATTCATTTATTGATTGATTAAATAATACTTCTGTACAAGATAAGAACTATTTAAAATTGCTTATGTCTATAATAAACAAAATGAAAACTGGAAACTCCTTCCCTTCCCTCTCTCTTCTGCAGCCTGAATCAGCTCTCCCATTATTCTCAGCCATAACCACTTCCTCCCAGATGTCCCCACTGCTGCCTCAGTTTACCTTGCCACCACTTTAGTCCTGTGTCTCAGGGGCAGATACTTCACTTGCTCTTCTCTCTCATGTGATTTTTATGCCCATAACTATTCTAATGTAAGAAAGATCCTTCTTCTTTGAACTTCCACAGCATCTTGTTTCTGATATTCTTAACACACACTTTCTTAGACTGAGAATATTTGGCTTTCTGTCTCACCTCTTCTCTCTAGACTGTCAGTTTCCTAAAGTCAGATCTAGGCTCTGTACAACCTTGACTCTCAGAGCCTGGCTCCTGGGAGTGCAAAGGAAATTCCTGAATGAAGGAGCGCACGAAGGCAGTTCTCACAGAGCTCCATTTCTTCTCCCAAAGAGCTGTTTGCCAAATCGCCCTCAACCTCAGAAACATGGGGATACTTCAAGAAAACAAGACCAGTAAAACTGTTCTTCCTCTTTTTTTTTTAAAGTTTTTTTTTTAATATTTTTTTAGTTGTAGATGGACACAATGTTTTTATTTTATTGCTTTATATGTGGTGCTGAGGATCGAACCCAGGGCCTCACGCATGCGAGGCAAGCGCTCTACCGCTGAGCTACAGTCCCAGCCCCTGTTCTTCCTCTTGTCCTCAGAAAATCCTTTTAATTTTTATTCATATGAATTCATTCACTTTTTCAACATGAATTGCTCATGTGCAAAGAGTTCAAGGCATGAAAGAGGGAAATATTTTGACTTTTCTTCTCCCCACAGCTGTTGCTGAATATAATATTTCCGATTTTCCTGATGCCACTGCTTTACCGCATCAATCTTGAATGCAGGGTAGAAGGTTTTGTCCTTCTCACTTCCTGTTCGACAGTGTTTCCTGTGCTTCTGCTCTGTGCTGAACTGGGCCAGGCCCAGGTTCTATAAAATCAATTAAAACATCAAACGAGGGCACAATTCCCCACTCTTTAAGTATGGTCTGCACATGGTGACTTCTTCCCCAAAAGTACAGTATAGAAATTTGAGAAGTGAGGCTGTACTGTGGAGAAACCTGGCACACACTACCTCAGCCAGGTCAACATCAGTCGTATCAAGTTCCATCCCTGTCATGCATCTTTCCTGTGATATAACGTCTGCTGTCTTCCTCCCCCAAATCTGGACTAACAATGAGGAAAGCAAAATCACAATTGTTTTACTCAGCTTTTTCACCACTGTGTTAAAAGATCTGACCTGAACAATTTTAGGGGAGGAAAAGTTTATTTGGGGGCTCATGGTTTCCAAGGTCTCAATCCATAGATAGCAGGCTCCCTTCCTTAGGGCTCAAGGTGAGTCAGGACATCATGGCAGACAAATGTGGCAGAGGGAAGCAGCTCATATAATGATCAGCAAGCAGAGAGATCTCCACTTGCTAGATACAAATACATACCCAAAGCCACGTCCCCAGTGAACCACTTCCTCCAGCCACACCCCACTGGCCTCCAGTTATTACTCAGTTAATCCCATCAGGAATTAATTTACTGTTTAGGTTAAGGCCATGACCCAATCGTTTCTCTTCCAAACCTTCTTGCATTGTCTCACACTTGAGCTTTTAGGGGACATCTCACATCCAAACATAACACCACCACATTATATCCTACAGAATACTGGACCAATATTCCTCAAAACTATCAAGGTCATCATAAACAAAATCAGAGAAACTGTCATAGATCAGAGGAGCCTAAGAACACAGGATGACTAATGTAATGTAGGATCCCAATGAGATCTTGGAGCAGAAAAGGAATATTAAGTAAAAGCTAAGCAAATCTGAATGAGGTATGGACTCTAATTAAGTAACATACCAACATTGTTTCATTAGTTGTGATAAATGTTCCATACTAATGTAAGATAATGATAGTGGAAAATAGCTGTGGGGTGCATCAAACTTCTTTGTAATTCCATTGCAATTTTTCAGTAACTTTTGCAATGATTCTGAAATAAAACATCTATTTTAAGAACTAGAACTAGATCTCGAGATTATTAATGAGGGGGAAGTGAATAAAGACTGAAGTATAGTATTGTAAGTGGGTGTGTGGGATTCATAGAACTCAGGGCACGAGGTGGGAAGAGGAAGATTCTGAGGACCATGAGGTAGTGTGTGGGGACGTGGAAAGCTCTAGATGATGCCTAGACAATTAGAGGAGGCTAAAAATATTGTGGCACATCAGAAAGGTCCCTGTTGAGGTCAACAGCATAAATTTTGGTTGGGAACAGCCAAACCAGACAAGCAACTTTCTCATAACAAACACACCAAGAATAGAGAAAGCTGGGACAGTGATGGACCCAGAGAAGGACTCAGCATAGTTTCTGCGATAGTCTCTCCCTTGGGATGTGAACCACCATTAAAGCACTTTCCTCCAGATTCATTATTCCATGAAACTTCCTCCTCAACTCTCCGCCTCTCCTTTCCCCACATTCTATATTGTTCACATGGAAAAAGAGGAGTAATGGTAATGCCAGATTGTCTGGTGGTGGCTTAGAGGAGACTCTTAAGGAATTTATTAAATCAAATAAGTCAAAGAAATCCAAGGGAGGATAGATCAATTCAATATACCTTGATAATATTTCTCTATTTTTTTCAAAAAGCCAGTAAAATAAGAAAAATGAAAAGATCTCCAGTTTAGAAAAAAAAAGAGATCTGAGGGTCAGAGAAATAGAATGCTATGGCTCATCTGCCTGCCTGGTCACCACAGGCAAATGATCTGAGAACACGCAAAACTGAAAATATTCCCCAAAAGCGTGACACTGGCCAAACTAGAAAAATATGAAATAGCTATAATAACACATGGCTTGTCTTTGTGTAACACTTCCTCAGTTTACAAAGCATGTCTATGTGTATTACTTCATGGGATTCTAACAAAAACCTTGTGAGGTAGGAATAACAGTCATTACAATCTCTTTTTACATATGAGCAAGTAGATACACACAAACTTTATTTAGTTTCATTCATTTACTTATTTTTTGTGGTCCTGGGGACCTCCTGCATTCTAGGCAAGTGCTCTGCCACTCAATTACACCCCAAGCCCTAGAGAGTCTTTAAATGAACTTGGGTGGAGCTCAGGCCAGTGTCTGCATTTCAGGTGCTTAGACTTGAGATGATCTCCATTATGCCTAGCACTGAGGTATACATGACAAGCAGTCCTAGGCCAAAAGTAAGAAAGGATACCTAACAGTACTAGAATGTGCTTGTACTGCTAAAGAATACTTAGTGCTAATAATTAAAGGCCAAATGTATGCATGTATGTTTATATATATTATATATATATATATATGCCAAATCTATATCTACATACCTATATATCTCTATATATCTATTTCTATCTTTACTCAAAATGCCACATACATGAAATTTTAAAATTTGAAGCTTCTGTTGTCATTATATAAAGTAATTTATAATAACTGCCTTGTTATATAAGAAATATTTCAAAACTGATGAAAGAGACAGAAAGAAACTTAAAAGCATAGAAACCTTTTGGTTTGACCTTAAGTTAGTTATTCTTAGACTAGAAATGAGGGAAATTAAGCAGGTAATATATAGATCTTTAAAAATATAACTACCTATCTGGATCATTATGTACTATTCTGAAACAACTGAATAGGAAAGGAAGGACAAAACAATGTTATAGAAATCAGGAGCTGGAACTTGTGAGAAAGTGATCTAAATTTGTGTAGTCTAAAAACATGACTCAAGGAGACATAATCACAGCCTATAAATATCCTCCAAGCAGCAATATGTGGTAAATAAAGCAAGTGAATTATTCACAACCTTACGTTCCGGTCATTTCTCTTTGTCCAGTTGCCTAAGGAAGACAATGCTTTACACCCGAGCTGGTGTCATCCTCAGAAATTAAACCAGCCGGGGAGGACTCGTAAGGCTGGGCCCTGCTGGAGGTACCAAGGAATAGGGTTGAAAAGGACCACAAAGAATGGCCTCCTGAGGCACTGTGGGTAATGGGAATGGAGAATTACATCACTTAAGAATGGTGGCGCACACCTGTAATCCCAGCACTTTGGGAGGCTGAGATAGGAGAATCGTGAGTTCAAAGCCAGCCTCAGCAACAGCGAGGGGCTAAGCAAGTCATCGAGACCCTGTCTCTACATAAAACACAAAATGGGGCTGGGTCGAGTGCCCCTGAGCTCAATCTGTGGTAGCAAAAAAAGAAAAAAAAACAAAGACTATTTTCATCTTTGCCTCCCTTTTGATAAGCAAAAACACAGAAAATAATCAAATCCAAAAAAAAAAAAAAAGGTTTTATATTTACTGGTGCACCTGACTAGAGTTAAAGATGGAACATGAACCAGCAAGTATAATATAAAGTGCTCTGCTTTGAAATCAGGAGATAGCATGCTATGGAATCTCACCGAAAACGTACAAGTGTCAAAAGTCAGAGCCACAGGTCAGGGGTCCCATATCAAACCTGCCACTTACACTGTTTTGCAGTTATAGTTTTCTCAACACCATGAAGCAATCTTATTTGTCTTACCTGACAAATCACCTTTTAGATTCTGAAGTATTTTTAAACCCACCATGAGCCATGAAAATGCAAATTATTACTAATTATTATCATTGTTCTGTCTTTCCCAGATGTTATGCTTCAAAATCATAATTTTTCATAAATATTTCTTCCACATGATAGTTTTCTCCCTTTTGAAAATTTTTAGGTTTTCTGATTAAACCTCATGGTCTCCCTAAGCCACGAGATGTTTCAGAAAACCTACCTATGTCCCAGCCCTTGGAGCCGCCTAAATTATTTGAATTACAGTAAAGGTGATCAAAGCAATCTCCAGGTAGGAGATTGCTGGACGTACACCAGCTTGCTGCAGAGTATAATATAAATATAATATAAATATAATATATATATATATAATACCTCAGGTTCTCTAAATGTAGCATGCGCAAATCATCTGCAGATCATTCCAAATCCAAGCAATTTTTTTTTCCAATTGCCTTCCCAAGCAAAATTTTCCTAGCCAAAGTTTTATTGGTTTTACTAGGTATGGAGTCCTTAATGGTCAGCAATTCCTTGTTAATGTACAAACAGAGACTTAGAGTTATGCTTAGTTGGTATCTAAGGATATTCATATAAATAAGATGCTTGTACCACTATTTACAATTATTAACCAGCAGTGAAGTGTTATGGCAAAGTGTTTGGCTAATGGCTACTTGGTATGCCCACGGCCTGCCAACCATGTGAACTGGTCTCTGGGTAGGGACAATGAGTGCCCAGGGGATAATATTTTCTAAGAGATTACCCAGGGCTGGATTTAGGCTCACAGCCATGGTGAGTCTAGTTTTCCCCAGAGGGAGGCCTAGGAGCATTTTAATGGAAGCCAGGTCTTTATGACAATACCACCTCCAAGAAAATAGACACTTTCGCTTACTACAATAAAAAAAAATCTTGATAGACTTTGAATAAATTGCTGTACAGTGCAGGCAGATGGGCTTACAGTATTGCTGTTTGCACATGTATGTACACATACACAAAATGTTAAAGTCTGCAAGGTTCCCTCCATTACAGTGGCAAAAGTCTACAAAAAACACACATCAGTATGCAGGTATTGTCTGTACTCTCATCCTGTAAAGAGAAATTCACAGAGCTTCCTCCTCCACTGAATGCTTTCCTGAGTTGGTGGAATTTGCCAGACCTGCAATATTAACATAGAATTATGGAAATTGGAAACAAAAAGCTCGAGTCTACTGGGAATGATAGGCTCAAGATGAACTCAACTGGAAAATTTGGCTAACAAAAAGTGACATCTTTTGTGCTGGAATTTTTCTATCTGAAAGCTTTAAAAAGGCTGTAATTATTTTTGAGTTTTCAATTCAGCCCTTTTCAAATTAAGCCTTGCATTTTCTTCATTGTGCTGTACCTTTCCTCCCTGTGAACTCAGGCACTTGCCAGGCACTGAAGTGGTAAATTCATATTGGTTTTCTATACATATCCATTTCCAGAGAATGCAACACAACTTTTGCAACCTCCATGCCAAGAAAAACAAAGAAATATTTGTATATCAAAATCTTTATCTTGTGCATGGTCCCAAAAGTCCTGAGCATGGCTAAATATATCACCTAATAAGAAATGGCTGATTAAGACCAAAGCAGAATTTCTTTGCAAGTTAGTGCTTTTTCTCCATCATGAATCCAAGGAATACAAGAAGTCAGACTTACCTTGTAGCTTTTGGGTCCCAAATCACTATGTCAGCATCTGATCCTACAGCTATTCTTCCTTTTCTTGGGTAAAGATTAAATATTTTGGCTGCATTTGTGCTAGTAACTGCCACAAATCGGTTTTCGTCCATTTTACCACTATGCTAGAAAACAATTCCAAAAAGAAAATTTGTTCTGAGGTCAAGTACAGAAAAAAACCTCCTATCAATAAATATACAAGACTTGCTTCACTTAAACCAAAGAGAACTGCACTTAATTTCTCATACTAAGGAGCTGACCACATCTGTGGATGCTGGTATTAAACAAGCATAAAGATAATGATGGAGATGATGGGGGTGACAACCCCACTAATTCCTCCCATCCTGCCCAGAACTATACCAGGTTGCTACAGATGACAGCTAAATGTTAGCAATGGTATTTTCAGTTCCCATTTAAAGTTTTCCACTACCACCTACTACATTTATGATCTGGCTGATTTATCATAGATCCAAGATTGACAAGATGACCATGTAGACATAGGCAAGATACTATGGAGTTACAGTAAGACAGGTGATGACTCTTAAATCAGGTAACGCCTTTAGAAAGATGCAAACTCGACTTAAGAGGTTCAATTTCATGCAATTAAAATTTACATGAACCAATAATCATGAACAATCTATTGGAAGAGAGTTTAATATGGACAAAGTGTTTAGAGTTTGTCCCTACATATATTTACATTATAAGAGTGTCCTTAGAGTTTATTATTCCTGCCTCAAAAAAATGATTAAAAACCATAACCTAAAAGAAATAGTCCCAAAAGTAAACCATCTTGTTTCAGAAAATAACAAAGTATCATGCATGTTATAGGAAATATTTATATACCTGGGACTGTAATAAATCATAAAAATCTGCTATAATGAAGAAACTTACTATAATCACACAAATCAAAAAGAAAAAGTGTGGACTTTTCTTCCCCCTAAACTTTTTGAGTTATTATTTATGTGATTTCATACAGCAATTTTTAAAATATGATATCCAAGCGTTCTTCAAAGAGGGACATCTACAAAGATTTCATGAAAAGGAGGTATAAACATGAACATAATATACAGCTTTCATGAATTTTCCATCATTTCAAGTATTCATAGTAGTGACATATGAGAAATTGGGATCCAAGAACATGGGAAATGAAGCAGAACTGTAACATTTAAAGAGTGGCCTTCTTTTTTATTTGTTTTTTTTTGTTTGTCTGTTTTGTTTGTTTGGTACCAGGGATTGAGCCCTGGGGCACTTAACCACTGAGCCACATCCTCAGACTGTTTTATTTTTTTTTATTTAGAGACAGGGTCTTTAGGGCCTTGCTAAGTTGCTGAGGCTGGCTTTGAACTCATGATGCTCTTGCCTCAGCCTCCCAAACTGCTAGGATTATAGGCATGCACCACTATCCCCAGCAAGAGTGGCCTTCTTTGTACCCAATCTAAGTTCCTCAATGTACCCTTTAAACTGAACTACACAGAGAAGACAATTATTTGATACTGTCATGGAGTGGGATGGGATGGGATTGGTGGCGATAGTGTCGCATTCCCACTCTAATGAAAAAATAAAAAATCGGGAAGCTTCTCTAGGCAGGTTTGTGGCATTCTGGCTCTTAGGACCATATCGGAAGAAGAAAGCAAAAGAGGCTGAATCCTGCGAAACCTACCACGCCTTTTTCCCATATGACTGACATCCGGTCCTCAACACCATTCACCCCATTGGGAATCTTAGTAAAGTCATCCTTCCCAAGAGCTTTCTGGCAGGTGTTGAAAGTGCAGTGGTCGGTCCCTGTTGTGGTCAGATCATCACTGTGAACAATCAAACATGGGGGTGAGTAGACAGAACATCTGAAGACGAAAGGACCACACATTTCCTAATCCCCTGACCCCTTCCACCACTGAAAGTCAGAAAAATGCAATGGAGAATGGATAGCATTTTCAGGTGTGTGTTTCACCCCTCTCCTGTCTTTATGCTAAGAAGCACTTTCAGAGAGCACACAAGAACCACGATGCAAGACCAAGGGTGGGAAAGCCTGAGTTCTAGGCTCAGCTCTGTCACCTACTGGTTCTGTGCTTATGACCTTGTCTCATGCAGAACTTGACAGTTGTATCTGATGACAGTAACATCAGGTATCAGGTAATGGGAATGGAGGGCAGGTCTTCCAGGGTGACCTCTGGGTACTTGGCCTTGTTGTGAAAAATATAAATGTGAGACTGGCTGAGGGTGGTGATGTCACCAGGGACCAAAATCCTGCTTTGACTTGTGAATTATCTTGGTGACACAGAAGTGTGAAAGAGGAAGAACACTGAAAGAAAGGGGCAAGTGAACTCTCGTACAGTCAGTTCCCAAAATCTCTTCGATAACTTGAATCTGAGCATCTGTGAATGGGGCATGTCAGGTTGTCCATGTACGGTGTAGTGCTCAAGAACAGTCATCAGCCCTTTCCAGAAAGGGACGGAATTACCTACACAACAATCTGGTACCTGGATTACATCAGTGCAGAAAAAATTCAAGGACATTCTAATAAAAATCAGGCATAGGGCTTGGGTGTAGCTCAATGGCAGAGCTCTTGCCTAGCATGTGGAATGCTCTGGGTTTAATTCCTAGCACTGGGAGTGGGGGTTGGAGATGTAAAATAAAGAGTCTGGGCTCTGGGTAACAAGAGATGGATAAAAATCAGAAGTAAAATTTCAGTAAAAATAATCGGCTTTCTCTGTCCAGGAGAGATTTTGACTCATAATTAAGCCAGTGTTTCTTTTTTGTTTTTTGGTTTTTTTTTTTTTAAGCCAGTGTTTTTTTTCTGCAGGTAGGGAAGTACCCAGGATCCGTCAGGTCGGGTAGAACAGAATACTGTAAGTTCCATGGAAACTCTAGATTTAAGACTAGCTCTCCTTCACCCAATCCTGAAACTTGCAAAACAATTTCTTTTGGCAAAACACTTCACAGTCATCTGCAAAATGATTACTTAGCCAATAGATTCATGAGAAAGCCAGGAGTTGAAGGGTCTGGTCGCAGAGGTGGACCCATGACGTAGTGGGCTGCATGGTGCCATTCCTTATTCCAGTAGTGAGTGCCATCGGTGCCCAGACTTGCTGCTATGGGTTCTCCATAGACCACCTTCCCTGGAAAATTCAAAGGAAGCATTCTGCACCTTAATTTGCTCTTAAAAGAACCATATGACAGGGCTGGGGTTGTAGCTCAGTGGTAGAGTGCTTGCCTAGCATGTGTGAGGCATTGGGTTCGATCCTCAGCACCGCATAAAAATCAATAAAATAAAGATCTTGTAAAAAATATCATATGACAAACACACTGATATTAGTATTCTCTGTCCAAGCAGAGGAAAATGTTGATAGCTCAGTAGAATACCAAAATATAATTTACTTTTGTGAAAATATTTTAAAGTAACAACTAATGTTTATTGAGCATTTACTATGCTCTTATCACTGTGCATTGCATGATACAGTAGATTATTCTACCCATTCATCTGATACCAGGCTTGACCACCTGACTTACTTTGGCCAATTAGATATGAATGGAAGTAAAATGTGCTGCTTCCAAGTAAAAACTAAAAACTTCTTGGGGTTCTTCCATCTCCATTTTTTTCTCTGTCATGTCACCAGTAGGGGTTGTTCCTTCAGTTGTGTCTCAGAAAGAGACTATGGAGCAGAAGAAAAGCCAACCCACAACGGACAGGAATATTAATGAAAAGTAAATCTCTAGTTGTCAGCCATTCCTATTTTAGATGCACTGTTCCTGCAGCACACCTAGCAAAACCTGGCTTATACATGTGCCATTTTAATGGAATCTTCTCAAAAATTCTATCAGGAAAATGCTATTATTATCTCCAATGAAATGTGGATAAAGTTATGAGGTTATGTACCTCTCTACAGTCACTTTACACACAGTCCACATAGACGGGGCAGAGGAGGTAGGATTTGAACCTAGTCATTAGTATTCCGGTGGTCCTAACTTATGCTCTACTAGCCAGAGGACAGATAATGATTAACATAGGTTATATGGAATTCAATCACAGTATATTGCTGCTGCAAATAGATTGTTAACCTTTCCATACTCTAAAAAAAAAAAGCCCCTCAAAAAAGTTATATTAAGTAAAAGAACACTCAGATAATAAAATTATAACCTGAAATGCATATTTTAAAAATCATGCAAATGAGTCCATCAAAAGCACACAATGTTAGAAAACTTAATAGTGCACAATGAATTTGAATTTAAAATCAGAATCCTACCTCTGATTAGCATTTGTCAGAATAATAGATTCTCTGGCATCAACCTCATCACATGCAAGCAATCAAAAAAAAAGAGTGCACAGTAAGGACACACTGGCATACCAAATTAGTTCACTCTGGTTAATCAGATGCCAAATTTTAGTTACAATCCTGATAAATTAACTGATTTCCCTAGAGAGTACTGACAGAGGATGGCTACCAGCTGCCTGAGTCATATTAAATGGGGATGGATGTTGCACCTTATTATCTCACAGATCATTTCTTCCCCAAACTAGCCATCTTCCTCTAGCCAGCCTAGGAAATTGTAAAACCACAGAAGCCAGACTTGGTGAAATCCAAGAAGTTCACTGAAGTAACCAAGTATCAAGCCATGGTCAATGAAAGTGATCCTCTAGGAACAGCCACAGCGGAGATGGTTTGCTTCCAAGATGCATGCACTTAAATGAATCCCATCCTGCTCCAGATTCTGACTGCCCTCTTCCAGAAGGAGAAACACCATTAGCATCTCTTTCTGGTATGTAGAACAAGCAGTGATCATTTCTAGTGAATGAAGAGGTAATGTACTACTAGTAGAGAGAGAGAGCAAGGCAGATAGATACGACCTTTTATTTGCAAGTTCAAAGAGAACTTCCTATTAGGAGACAACTTCTTACAGATGCTTGGGCAATGAGAACTCTTGAAACTTGATTGCCAATCACTGTGGAGTTGCCAACTCAGGATTTTCTGTGGTGCTTCATCATCCAGGAAAGATCCTTATCACACGTTCTGTTCAATCACTTGGCACATCAAGGTGATTTGGGAACACGGTGCCAAAACTTCTACCAATTTAATAGCTCTCAGGAAAAATTAAAAGTGTCAGCATCTACTGGGAGTCTGCCAGGACTGTTCTGAAACCAGATGACAGGTAATTTCCTTGGAAGGGCTTAGCTCCTTTAAAATGTGACAGGCCACTTTTTGGATACATACAAACTCTTCATAAACTCGTGTCCCTCCCCCCAATTTTCTCCCCATTGTGTCTATAAATATATATGAAAACATTAAAAAGTAAAAATTCCTAACTGCTCTTCACCCTATTTCACAATGATTCTGAAACATTTCCAAAGGACCAACAAGCATGTAAGAAGTGAAAAGGGGAAGTGAAACAGGGGGTCTGGAAAATCCGTAAATTGGAGAACCAAACCAGACAATTCAGCGTAATCATGGATTCTGATGGATTTGGGCTAAAAAAAAAATAATAAAAATAGCTAACTGCTGTATAGCACTTCATAGCCTGCAAAGCTCTTGCACACCATCTAATTTGACCCTTGCAGCAATCTTCTTGCTGAGTGACAGATGAAGAAATTGATGCTCAATGAGACTAATTAATTTACCTGAGACCATACTGGTAGTTAGTGGTACATCCAGAATTAAAATCCTCCTCTTCTGATATCAGATCATATGTACCACATTATTAAGAAAAATGTCATTTGGTAAAGAGCGTGCATTTTTAAATGTTTAAGTCAACTACAAGCTATTTGTAGATGTGGCTGAGCAATTTTCCAATTTCACTTACTGCTTTCACTTACTAGCAAGTTGGCAATAAAAAACTCTCTATCTGTCCTTAGTCTGGTACTCTTCTGATTACATTTGCAACCAGATGGTTCCAGCAACTCCTGGGAGATAGAGACATCTTCATCATTAATCTCCTCCCACTGCCTGCGCAAGTCTCACATTAGGTTGTATCCTATCTACCCACAGATATGCTCGCCTACTTCCTCCATCCGCTGGCTCAAAACCAAAACAGAAAAAAACTCTGCACTTATGATGCAATTTCCCACGAAAAGTCATTTCACCTTTTGAGAGATTCTAAAGATTTCCAAATAGTGAAGCACATCAAACCTGTCCAATCTCCTCTTGCACCAGACAACCAGATTATGAGATGAAGGTGATAGAGTAGATGTTAACACCTTGTGTGGATCTGTGAGTGGCACTTTACTGAGTCACAGGATATGTAGAGGTTGAAAGATGCAGGGAAGTTGTGTAGGCACCAGGAACAGAAACATTGGTTACAAAATAGGAAGTCAAACACATTCACAAAATAAATTTTCCTTGCTAAAATGACAGGGTGAAACTTTCCTGGGCTCTGCTTTGAATTAAAAATATTACTTTTACAAAGAAAGGAAATAACTGAGAAGAAATACATAGAAGCAGCCTGGTAGAGCAGATCAGACAGAATTAGGTTCAAATCCTAATTTTGCTACTTTTTAGATTTGTGCAAGATGGTCAATGCTTTTAGTTTGTTCTTTGAATCTATACAATGGAATCACAATGTCTTCTAGTATGGTAGTTTTGTGCAGGTCAAATAAATTAATATATATGAAAGTACCTACCATGTGCCTAGACCCCTGGAGCTGCTTCATTGTATAAGCTGAATCATGTCTCCTGACAACTTTCAGATGTTGAAGCTCTCAGAATGTTTGGAAATAAGGTCTTTATAGAGATGATGGAGGTAATTAGGGTGGGCTCTAATCCAGTAAGCCTGGGGTCCTTATAGGAAGAGGAAATTTGCATACAGACACCTCCACAAGAAGATAACATGAAGACATAGGAAGGAAATGGCCATTTACAAGCCAAGGATAGTGGCCTGGAACACATCCTTCTTCCACAACCCTCAGAAGAAATGGGCCCTGCTGATACCTTCATCTCAGACTTCTACACTCCAGACCTGTGAGAAAATAAATTTCTGTTCTTTAAGCCACCTGGTCTGTGGTCATTTGTTAGAGCAGCTGTAGCAAACTGGTACACTACACAAATGTATTGTCCTTATTGGCCATACAATTCTATTTTTTTGAAAAACTTTAAAATGGTAAATTTCAACTGCTTTACAATTGGATATAAGGTAAATAATGTTCTAAATAAAAGAGAGCTGGTTGTTTAGATGTTCAAGAGGAAGAAAAGAAAAAGAAAGGATGAGATTCAAATCTACCTTAACCCTGCTACACATCATCCTGCCTGTGGCCCTGATTATAGAATATCAGCACACTGCATGTGTGTAAGCAGAATTCAGTTTGCTCTCATTCAGTACTAAGGAGCAATGGTCAGTATGACTACTTGGAGAGAGTATGGCCATTGTGTGTGGGCCTTTCTCCTCATCTTTTAAACATAAAAGGAATTATGGAGAACAAAGTTGAAATAAGGTGGAAAACAGGAAATCCAAAACTTCTGTGTAAGAGAGCTTTATATTTTATAACAATAAACTTGGAAAGTAAAGCTTTCTACTACAGGAAAACCAAAATCATACCTAACCCAACCAAGTCAATAAGCAGCAAATAAATAAACAACAAATGAATTACAAGGTAGCCTAGTTCACTGTGAACTCCTTGAAAACTGACATAATCATAATTCAATTTGCAAATCCATGTCTAGAGCATAGAATCTAGCATACACTTGGTGTCCAGTAACTTTTTTTTTTTCTTCAGTGCTAGAATTGAACCCAGGGCCTCACAATGCTAGGCAAGTGCTCTACCACTGAGCTACAACCTCAGCTTCAATGATGTGTTATTTTCAGCCTTAGTTATTTGTTTTCTTGTAAAATTAAAAAGAAAAAATTTTATTAGTAAGTTCAAATGAGAATCATACCCTGAAGACAGGATCTTGGATATAAAATAAAGTTGGACTTTATTAAGACAAGTTGAAGAGGGCATGTGTGGGAAATACATTGAAAATTTCAATCATAAATGGGAAACAAACTATAATAAGTATGTACAAGTAGAGCATCAAGTTAAGCTGCTGAGAGAAATCTCCACCACTCTGAATAGAGCAACAGCAAAATTGTGAATCCCTATGTACACAAGTTCTATTGGGAGGTTGAGGGAAATGTGTCGAAAGTATTTCCTAAAAGACCATTAATAATCCTACATGCAATACTGTGGCTGAAAAGGAGCACATATAACCAAAATTACTCAGATCAAAATAAAAAGTGTCATTAGGCAAAGACTCACATTAGCACACATAGTCTTTGAACAAAGACTAGACTGAAGAGAAATGCAGTCTGGGCTGCAGAGACCAGAACTTCTAAATGCAACATGACTTTACACTTGAGCTCTGGGTCAAGCAGGAAAGTTGCTCCTGGGAGAAAAGGGAACGCCTTTGATGTCCTCACTTCACTTTTGCACAAGTGACTTTGTGTAAGAAAGGTGGGTGGGAAGTACCAGTGTATTGAGTTCCAGTTGCTCAACTTAGACTGAGAAAGCAAAGCATGAAACATATTTCTAGCCAATGGTCAAAGATGGCTTTCAAGGTCCAGCTTTGGATGGCTGGACCTTGAAAGTTTTATGCCTTTTCCTGTAACCTGTTTTTCACTCATCGCAGGTACTGACTTCTAGAAAAAAATATCAAGGTATGAGCACAAGGAAAGCTCAGGTTTTGCATTAAAGTGAGGGACTGAACTTCCTTCCTTCCCAGCTCCCTTCAGCACCCTGGGGAAGAGATACAGAGGGAAGGAATCCAGAGCTGCACCAAGAGTGGAATGAGACCCTGCTAACCAGAGCTTTTGACAGACTTCAAGAAGAAGGAAAGCAAATGGGATGGCATAATAAATAAGGGAAATGTAGAAGGGACAGCTGAGACTCAAAGAAGCAGAGGGAGTCATGGGAGCATCTTCCTGGGATGGGATGAGTAAGTGAGGGGAGAGAAGAGTGGACCAATCAGCTCTGACCCTCACCACTGTGTGTGAAACAAGTGCCACCAAGTGAAGCTCCCACCATCTAAGCTTAAGCTCATCAGGGACTATACACCCTCTGCCATCCACAGTGCTCATTCAGGAAACAGACCTATCTGTGCCGGGAGGAACCCATGTCCACTCCCCATACTACTCGCTTGGCCTGTCCAGTTCCACACATGGACAGCCAAGGGTCACCTGACACAAACAGCAGAAAAATGAGGAGGAGCCAAAACATTTTTTAAACAGAAAACTTTAAAGAAAGAAATAGAAATAACCCAGAAAACAAAAGAAAAAAATATCTCCCATCAGTATCCTCAGAAAGGTCAAGAAAATAATGTTTGCATTAAAAAAATAAAAACAAAAAAGAAGATGAAGCCATGGATAAAAAGAGCAATCAAGGAACAACAAAGTTCTTTTGGACTTAACAATATGATCATCAAGATAAAAGACCATTAGAAGGGCAGAGAAAATAAGCAAAAACATTTAAATTCCTTTCCCTAAAGGTAAAAATAGTTAAAGGACATGGAGGACGATGGAGAAGTTCCAGGAAAAGGAAGCAGAGAAGACGAATGTGGAGGAAATAAAAGAAGGAAAGGTTTTAGAATGTTTTCAGATTAAAACAGGCCTTTGAACACAAAGGTGAATTTTTAAAAGGCCCACTGCTATTCTTAATGAATTTTCTAGGCTTGTATGATGAAGAAAAAAATATGATTCTCCAGACGGTGAACCAAGTTAGTGTCAAAAGAACAAGAATGTCACTTGCATTGGCTTGTTCATTAGTGACCATTTGATGCCAGAAAAGAATGAAACTGTCTTGATAATTCAGAAAAATAATTCTGAAATTGAAATTCCATGCCCAACAAACTCGAGGACAAGGAATTAAAAAAATTACCTTTGAAAGAAAAAAAGAAAAAGGAAATTTACCACTACTCACTTAAAAAAAAAAATGACCTGAGAATCTTCAAGGTAATTGAATAAAAGGGGTGAGATGAAAACCAACAAACCAGGTATTGAGCCTAGAGTATCTCGGGAGGACGTGTTTATGGCAGGCTTTGAACACAACTATCCAACATGGCAACTCAAAAAATTCCCTTTGTTCTCCCAAAATCAGTCTCTGCAGGAAGAGCCCAGGGCGCCCTGGTAGAAAGTATGAAGATGCTGGAGACTCTTGGCGATGTGGTAAAGAAGGCTTTTGCTTTTTTTCTCAACCTCTTTTAAAAAGAGGTAACTGAAAAATTCTAGGTAAAACCAGAAATTTTACAAGTCGTCTGAAGATGCAGCAAGCTAAAATCGAGGCATGCTTTTGAGCCTCACTGGAGGGCAGAAAATCCACTTGACCCTGACTCTTGGAAATGGCTTCTCCACCAATTAATTTGAATCACACTAAGTAGCAGTGGCTTGGTGATAGAAATGGTTTTCAAGTTCTCTTCTAATTGTTTCTACGTGGAAGAATTTTACCACAATCCTATATTGTGAACAGTTTTGAAGTCCAGACTTAACCTACAAAGACTGGCCACGCAACTCCAGTTACAGAGAACTCCAGCTGCTGAGTGCCCTGTTCCTGGGAAGGTGACCTACAGTGGGTGGAGGTCTGGAGGCAATGAGGTTCACCCAGTGCCTCTCAGCTCCTTCTTCCTCCTGGTGGAGAAGGAAGATACCACTAAAGGCAATGGCCAAAGCACATAAATGTAGGCATACCATTTGAAGTGACTTTTCAGGAGGCAAGAGTTACAGAACTTACTCATTTTCCATAGCTGAAAGCCAGGTGATATTAAAAAGAAATTACAAATCACTACTTAACCACCAAAACTAGAAATACGATAGAATCGCTGGCTCCTAAGAGTGAACTGAGAAGGATATCAGGTGTTTACCTTCCATTGAATACTTTATCATTTCCATTCTCAGCAGATGTTTCTATTCCTGGCATTTCCATTCTTTAAATAGTTATAAAAATAACAAGGTGGTAATGAGGCCTTCAATAATATTTTAAGATGTAATGCAAACAACCAAAAACCACTTGATCTTTTTAAACTCTAAGTCAATTAAATATAAACTAGATATCTGCATTTCCCCAACTGTAGACCAGCTTCTCCTTGAATAGGATGAAGAATAACAAAAAATTTGGCTTTGGGATGATGGACTTGGGCTCGAGTTCTAGATTTAGTACTTACTGATAATGTGATCTGTGGCTAAATTTACCAACCATCTTTCCCAAGCCTCAGCTTCACCAGTCACAAAACAGTGATAAAACTGAGCTTCAAACATTGTTATGCCAATTAAAAATAATAATATACATGAAAATACATGGATAAGATAATATAGAGTCAAACCTGAAGTGAGATAAAAGATATTAAAATACTAATATGTGCCAGGCACATATTAAGCACTTGATAATGTTAGTTGTTAAAAATCACATTCTCTCTCTTCTGAGTGTATAGTTGGCAACTAAACAGTACAACCAAATTTAATAGCATTGTATTTCTAGGGTACTACAATAGAGGCAATCAATAACTGAATATCCTTTGTGCCTCCTGGAACAGAGATTCTGACTTTAATATGCCTATGAGTCACCTGGGGTTCCAGTTAGAAATGCACATTGAGTCAGTGAGCCTGGGATGGGGACTAACATTCTGCAAGGGCTCCCAGGAGATGCCAATGCTGCATTCAAGGGACCCACTGTGTCAAAGCCCTAGAAGATAGAATGGGCTGGTAAAGGTACTCACAATGGGGAACTTTCGTATTATAAATCTGTGAGGCTGAATTATTTCTTACTTAAGATAACAATTAATAGGTCTATACTATTCTTCTATGTTCAGCAGTTATGTTAGATAATAAATGAATGTGCATAGGATCACTGAATCTTTTGCAAAAGGTCAGTGTGGTCCACCAGCTCTTGTCCCTCTACATCTCCAGGGGTCTGTCCTTGGTTTTGCTGATGCAGTCACCACGTTAACAGCTTGACTCTTAATTTCCAACTTGCTCTCTCTTCTCTTCCTCTTAGTTACAGGTCTTAATAACATTTGCATACACAGTCTTTGGACAAAGACTAGACTGGAGAGAAATGCAGTCGGGCCTGCAGAGGCCAGGGCACATACAAGGGTGCTTTTTGTTCTGGGCTCCACTGCCTCTTCAACAACTGAGCATTAAGATATTTCTATTTCAGACTTCTGACCTCTAGCATGGTAAGATCATAAATTTTTATTGTTTTAATCCCCAAGTTTGTGGTCATTTATTACAGTAGCAATAAGAAAGTAATTCACAGTCCACAAACATGAAATAACATATGCATAACACAATATTGTGGTTTTATTTATAATAGCTAAAAACTGGAATCAACTCGAGTATCTGTCACAAGGTGACTAGGTGAATAAATACAGTGACATACTCTGTGTCCGTAAAAGAGAATTAGAAAAATCTCCACTAAAAGGGCTGACCTTTAGGACATATTTTCAAATGAGAGAAAAAAATGCAAAGTATAAAATGCTATGTGTAGTGTGCTCCTTTTTATATAGGAAAGATGGAGTAATCAGAATATACACATATTTTTATTTTGTAAAGAGAAACTGTAAATATAAATTAACCAAAGAATTACTATGGGATATGAGAAGAAGGAGTTAGAGAAGAAAATAAGAGGTCCCTTAATATTTTTATACATATTTTTGACTTTTGGACCATATAAATGTTTTGTATATTTGACATGAAGTTGAAATTAAAACTAATTTAAACTAAAATTAAAATGTTCATACTTATCTGCCATCTGTAGTCTAAAATCTTTCCCAGATCTTTACTCTGATTCTAATGGAATTGCATCTCAGTATAAAATAAATACCCAAGGACAAGAAACTGTTTCCTGACAGAACTGTCAAAATCATACCTTGTTGATGGGTTAAGATTGACCATTTCTGCTGGCTTTCCTGTTCCCTAAGGAACAGGAAAAAACTTCATTTTCTGAAGTTTACTCGACTCACACTGGAAACCCTAGCAATTCCATAGAGTTGGCAACAGCGCCATCTGGTGGGAAACCCTAATACCATAAATGCAGTATTTTGTTTAAGGGCTGCTTTTATACTGCAATTCTATCATATGTGAGATGTGGGAGAGAGAGCAATCTGAAATAGTTGGGACCAAGACCTTATTAATGCCTGCATTAAATAAAGCTCACTCTTAACACAAGTGTTGATTTATTGCATTTAAAGAAGTGCATACGGCTCACAAAATCCTTATTTACAAGAATCAATTTTAATAAAATTTTTTTAGTACATATTACATACACACCAAATCCATTCTCATAGTTTCTATAATGCACATAAACTATGTAGCCAGTTTTAGACGGGGCAAAAGCCAACCAAACCGATTTACAAAACTGCCTCTGATTCTAAAGGTGAGGTGATAGAAGCTATTGCACAACACAGCAAGGCCTAAAGTCATTGGAGAAAAGGCACCGCGTTTATTTTCCATCCTTCCTTTACCAGTACTTGCAACTGAATGAAATAATTTCTTACCCCAACTCTTATCATGAACAGGAGATTTTATATTTCTTTTATGATGACTATTTATATGCCAGGCTAAACTAGAAAACAGAGGCAAATAGGTAATTTGGGGTAAAAAAAAAAACTTTGGTTTTAAAATCTAAAAATAATCATCATTAAAAATACTGTTTGTAATAGATGATTGCTTTAATTACTCTAACACCCAAGTTGCTATCAGACAAATCAATTCAATTCAAAAGAAAAGTTTTAAGAACGCATTATGTGCCCTCCATGGGCCTGATTCAGATGCTGGGAGGGTGAGTGGAGATGCCTAAGAGGTGTGGAAGCCTCTTTCAAATTAACTGGTGAACTTTGCATTAGGCCATCAGATGAAAATATGCTGCTCATGATGTGGCAGGTAAGGCCATGAACTGAAAGAAACAGTTTGAGATCCCAAGGATAAGGAAGAAATAACCTGAAGGGAGACAAGCAGCCATGAAGATGAGTGAAAGAAAATAAGAATAGACATGCATAAGGATGAAATAAGATGGACAGGATGAAATTAAGAGGGAGGAAGGAAAGGTGTGGGAATTTATATACAACACTCACAAAAAACAGAGGCTACAGGTATTTTATCCCACTCTTCAGCAACTACAGACTTGTAAGGGTGGTTTTATTCAGGAATTACCATCTCTCCGTGCGTCTGCTATCACCTTGGCTGCAGATTTGCTCATCACGTGCACCACATAGAGAGGGCAGTTCACAGCGCTGGCTATGGTGATGGCTCTCAGTGTGGCCTCTGCCTCTACTGCTTCTGGTCGGCACAGCTCGTGGCCCTCGGGGCCTGTTATCCCCAGTGCCAGCATCTTTTTTGAACCCTAAAAAGCCAGCAAGAATGTAAAAAGACAGCAGGTAGGTTTACCAACAAGTATTGTTGCTTTATCATAAATTAAAGGTACTCAGGCTTTTTTAGAGATGCTAAGTACGGAGGGCATGTGTGTGGTGTGTATGTAAGTGTGTATGTGTGTGTGTGTGCATATTTGTGCACATGCGTTTACAGTGTTCATGTCTGTTAAAAATAACTTCAGTATACCTATAGTATATGTTAATTTTTCATACACACATTTCACCATCAAATTCTTTTGATTGAAAAGTAAAACAAGATATGTAATTTGTAGCCAGGCGCGGTGGCTCACGCTTGTAATCCCAGCACTTAGGGAGGCTGAGACAGGAGAATGGCAAGTTCAAAGCCAGCCTCAGCAACGGCGAGGCACTAAGCAACTCAGTGAGACCCTGTCTCTACATAAAACACAAAATAGGGCTGGGGATGTGGCTCAGTGGTCGAGTGCCCCTGAGTTCAATCCTCAGTACCAAAAAAAAAAGATATGTAATTTGTTCTAATTACACTCTTTGAAAAGCAATGTCCATTTTTAAGAACAGAATATTGGGGGCTGGGACTGTGGCTCAGTGGTAGAGTACTTGCCTCGCATGCGTGAGGCACTGGGTTTGATCCTCAGCACCACATAAAAATAAGTAAATAAAGATATTGGGTCCATCTACAACTAAAAAATTTTTTTAAAAAAAGAACAGAATTGTTTCAAACAAAACCAAATGCTACAGATCCTTGTTGAAGTGACCCATTATAATATATTATGTGATGAGTTTAATTTTATTTTTTTACTGGATCATAGTCTTTGCTGTCTCCCTAACCTAACCCACTAAATGATGTTGGATCCGTTATTTTTCTACTCCAAAATTTTATTTCTTCCTCACAAAAAAAAGGCAGAAAGTCAAGACTCGGAGTGGTAAAATGACTCACTCATGTCATGCAGCCAGGAAATGGAAGAGTCAAATTTAAACCCTGGTCTGTTTGATTTCACAGCTCATGCCCTCTTCTCATTATTCCCACTGCCTCCTGGCCACTGAGCCTCAATCTCACTCACTGTAATGGGAGCTGAGCCTGGGGAGAAAAAAAAAAGATCTGCTAATATAAAGGGTAAGAGACAGCTCTTTAAATCTTGCAGATAGTGTACCCTTTGGGCATTACTAATGGAACTAACATGAGAAATAAATATTGTCCAGATTCCTCCAGAGCACATTTTAATTCCCAGTTTCTTAAAAGAGTAGAGCTTTAAAAAGCTATCTAACATACTGCTAAAGTCATCAGATTACACTGATACTGTCCATGCTTTAGCATTTGGAAACCAGCAGCCCAAACTACTAATAAAACAAACAACAACAACAACAACCAAAAACAGTGCCAAGGGTCACAGGGAAAACTACTTGTGTTTTCATAACAGCACATGGTTAGAATCTAATACAGGTAGCTGTTTTGAAAAAGGGAAGTCCTCACATAAGAGTGCACACCAGTTGAATAAAACTCAGAGCAGGGGCTCAAGTGACTGGATCGAGGAATTGTTGAGCCACAGACAATCAGTTTCTGTCCTGTCTTTGTGTCCTTCACTCCACTGAATGAGTTTACTTCTTACACCAATCATCTTCACCCAAGTTCTGGATGCTTTTATTTCTGGAGAAGGGCTGGAATGCAAATGCTTACCTCTGCAATTAAGTCTCCGTTTTCCGCGTGGACCTGAGCAACTGCACCAATTTCCTTGCACTGAGAGAAGACTGCATACAGCTCGCTGTCTCCCACCATGTACAGATCTTTATAGGCCATGAACATCTTGAAAGAGTTGACACCTTTATCTCTGGCAAGGATTTTCATTTCTTCTTTAACCTAGACAACAACAACAACGTGTCACTTGAATAGCTTCAACATTCTCCAAAAAATTACATTCAGAAAAGAAATAAGTAAAATAAGGAGAACAGTTTAGTTCCAGAAATAGGCAGTGGAATACTTAATCTTTCTCCCACCTTATTACACTATTTCATCTGATGAATTGCTGCTGCTCTGATATTTTAAATCATGAAAAAGTTAATAGCTTTCCCCAAGTACTTCATTTCTATATTCGGTATAAACTCCTCTGCATCTATCTCCCAGTCTGAGGAAATTATTCTAGAAAAAGAAGATGAAGCCATGTGGCCACAATAGAAGCAATCATTGATCTAGAAGGACTTGAAGCTTAAGTGAGGCCAAGTGTAAAGCCATGGGATGAGTTCTCAAAGGGAGGAAGGAGAAGACATCCACAGAAGATGTGGATGTATATGGAAGTAGAAAATAATCATCCTGTCATCCACATCCATGGAAAGTCCCATTCTACTGTTCTCGGGCACAGAGGCTTACACCTCAGTCCTCCAAAATTGGGGTATGTGAACCAGCAGCATCTGCATTACCTTGCTAGAAATGCAGAGTCTCAGGACTCACCTGGTCCTGCACTACTGTTATGGGTTGACTTGTGTGCCCCCAAAATTCATATGTTGAATCCCAACTCCTTATTTGGAAAGAGGTTCATTGTAGGTGTTAGTTAAGATAAAGTCATTAGCATGGACACTAATCCCATATGATTGGTGGCCTTAAGAAAACAGGAAACAGACACAGACTTGCACATAGGGACAACACAACGGGCAGACAGAGGCAGAGATGGTGGTGAAGCTTCTCCAAGATAAGCAATGCCAAAGCCTGCAGTGAGCTATGAGACCCAGGAGAGAGGCCTGGAAGAGTCTCCCTGAGAGTCCTCAAGTAGAACCAACCCGGTTGACAACTGGATCCTGGACTTACAGCCTTTGGAAGGGAAGATGATACATTTCTATTGTTTAAGTCATTCTGTTTGTGAAGCTTGGTTATAGCAACTGAATACAATCTGTATTTTTACAATAGTTACCAGATTATCCCTCTGCATATTAAAGTATGAGGGATCTGATAAGGACAAACGGTATCATTTCTGCTCCATCTTGTAAGAGCCAGCCGGAGGGAGGGAAGGAGTAAGGAAAGAAAGATATGCCTTAAAGGCATAAAAAAGAAAAGATGCATCACTTAGAATGGAATTTTGGAGAAAAATCAACTTTAGCTGTGGACTAGAAACCTTGCTATCATGTTTGATGAACTATCTGTTAAGGATAGATTACTCACTTTATCTTTTAAAGCCCAGTTTGAGGAAGGAGGTGGGAGCCTGAGTTACTCAAATAATGTTGCTATAGTGAACTCTTTCAGACAAAAAGACATCTGAATGAAGTCCAATGCAGAAAAACACGTTGAGATTTAAATCCCTGTCAAAAGTTTCTTCCAAGGCACACACACAAATTTATGAGGCAAAATCAACATATTTTAGCAGCTCTCAAGGCAGTTTTTTTCTGTCTGAATCTCGTTATCATTTCTGCCATGGTGTAAGTAAGTTCAGTGGGCCTGGAAGATTGTTTAGACTCTATTATGAACTGTTATCAGCAGAGCAGAGCAAGGAGAGTCCTGTCAGGAAACAGGGGAGAGGGCCTTGGAAAGGATCCCAGTCTGCTTCTCCTCTCTCAACAAGGTGTCAGGAAAGGGACTGGAGGCATCTAATTTGAAGGAATTCTAAATGTAAAATTTCCTTAATGTTTTTCCAGAAACTAAGAATTTTTAATTGAAATTCTAATCAGTGGGGGAATACCCCAAGATTCTGGGCATGTTGAAGTTGAGAAAAAGAGAAATCAGTACTTTAAAAATTATATTTAAAGTATTTATAATTTATGGATTAAATATTCGAAGAAGCTGTGTGAATGAGCATGAAGGATTTATCTTAGTGGCTTTATATTTTTTTATTTTAGTTTTTTTAAATTGATAATTCTTCACAGAATTCAGAATTTTAAAACTACAAAAGAACATGCAATGGAAAGTCTTCCTTCAATTCTCCAGCCACCCCACAAGCAGCTGACACCACTAGCTTTTGCCTTTTGACATTACCAGTTTCTTGCTCTTGTGCAGAGCGAGGAGAAAGGGACTAAGTGGAACAAATGGGAACCCAGGTTCCTCACCTGGTCACTCCACCACGTCACAGCCACGTGGAGGCTGTAGTCGCAGCAGACTTTGGGGTCAGCCCAGCTTCGCCAGGTCTCGAAGGCCTCAAGGAGGGAGCCACCTTTCTGAGGGATGGCAAAATCAATGATCATGGTGGTGCCTCCTGCCAGAGCAGCCTGGAATCACAAGAGGGTTTTGACAAGTCAGCCATCAACTTCTGGTTAAGTCATTTATCATCTTGAGCAATGTGTATTTGCAAGCACTTGGGGAAACTTGATGGGTCCAGGAAATTGTACAAAGATGCTGCCTATTTAAAAGACCTGGAGGGACATGGGTAGAATGCCCATAAATTAAAGTTTGAAGTGTTTAAACTACTGGCATTGCTTCTGCAAAAAGAATGACAAATCTGATAAGGTGAAAGTGGCCTTGACTGGAAGAAAACAGTGAGGACTGTAAAGAAAAGCCAAAATGGAAAAATGATTCAAACTTGTTTTTTTCTCAAGAAACTATACTCACTGCAGTAAAATTCCATTTTATTAGGATCCATGTTGATCCATTGCACCTCCAACTGTCCTGTGATCCACCCAGGATCGTGGAAAACTGATAGGGTCCCTGCCTCTCCCTCTGCCCCCCAAACACTTGGTGATGCCTTTATTTTTCTTGGATTTACAACTGTCCCCTCTATCCATTCCTGCTGCTCTGGTTAGTTCAGAATCCTCTCACCTTTCACCTTGACTGTTTTAACAGTCTTGGTTGGTCTTTATCTCTCCCTTTCTGCTCCCCTCCTCATGCAAGCCCTCATTGCAGAGGGATATTTTCAAAGTATAAATTGGCCACTGGACTTCAAAGGTTAAGGGGGAGGAGGGATGGCCAGAGTTGGTCAACTGGGACAAAGTTACAGTTAGATAGGGGGATAAGTTCTGGCATTCTATTGCATGGTAGGTGACCACAGCTGATGAACTATCTGTTAAAGATAGATTACTCACTTTATATTAACTTGGTATCTTGCCCAGTTTGAGGAAAGAGGTGGGAGCCTTAGTTACTCAAATAATGTTGCTATAGTGAACTCTTTCAGACAAAAAGATATCTGAACAAAGTCCAATGCAGAAAAACAAGTTGGGATTGAATGTATGGTAGATTTCAACACAGCTTGAAGGGGAAGATTTGAATGTTCTCACCACAAAGAAAGGATAAAGTTTTGAGGTGATAAATATGGTAGTTACTCTGATCTGATCATTACATAATGTATATATGTACAGCACATAGTACCCCAAAAATATGTAGTTATTCTGTGTCAATTGAAAGTTTTAAAAAATAATTTAAAAACCTTGATGCTTCTCATTACATCTGGAATAAAGTTGAATCTTCTTCATATGAGGTCTGTAAGTCCCTGCATTCTATCTCAATTCTCCATATACCTCCTGGCATATTATGTTACATTACACTACGTTACAACTAATTTAAAAACTGTTACTAAATCAAATGCCTTGGACTAATTATTTAAATTGATTTCATTTTAACTATAACCACAGGGTGGTTAATGTGCTTTTAATTGTTGTACTCAAACAATGCAGGTGAAGAAAACAAACACAGACATAGAGGAACGATAGCTCTGTGATTTAGGGCAAGGGCCCAGGAGGCTCTCTGGCTCCAGAGCACAAAGCTCACATTCAACACTTATTAGCTGAGCAATTTCTTAACCTCTGTGTGCCTTC
>CM053400.1:152120132-152133272 GCA_028644305.1 Xerus rutilus
TGTCTTGTCCCTGACATCTCCACTCTACTTCCCAGCTTCCATTAGCTGAGCAGCATTCTTCTGTCATGAGAAGGCCTCAAGCAATGGGGCCAGTGGACCATGGACTAAAACCTCAGAAATTGTCATCTAAAATAAATTTTCTACCTTTAGGTTGTTTATTTCAGGTGTTTTGGTATTTGAATATGATTAACGTTCATCAGCTTATGAATGGATAAACAAAATGTGCTATATTCAACAATATAATAGTATTTGACATAAAAAAAGAATAAAGTACTGATACATGCTAAAACATGAATGAGACTTGAGAACATGATGCTAAGTGAAGGAAACCAGTCACAAAAGTTCACATTGTATGGTTCTCTTTATATTAAATGTCCAATAGAGTCAAATCCACAGAGATGATAAGCAGAATGGTGTTTGCTTGGGGTTGGGGGCGGGTGGGGACAGTAGAAGGTGATAGCTAAAGGGTGAGGTGGGGTATTTTGTGGGGGGGGGGTTAAAAACTCCTAAAACTTATTACAGTGAGGACCGCTGCTATGGTTTGGATCTTAATTCTCTCCCAAATGCTCATGTGTTGAAGGCTTGGTCCCCAAAGCAGCAGAGTTAAGAGGTACAGCCTTTGGAAGGTGATTGGATCAGGAGGACCATAATATTACCAATAGACTACTCCACTGATAGGTTCAGAATTTAGTGGGCTATTAGAAAATGGTATAAACTTGGGAGGTGGAGACTAGTTGGAGGAAGCAGATCCTTAGCGGTGTACCCCTGACAGCTATATCTTGTTCTGGGGCCCCGTTGCTTTTTCTCCTCTATCTCTGCTTCCTGGTTGCCATGAGGTAAACTAGGCAACCTTATGGCTCCACCACATCCTCCCCACCATGATGTTCTGCCTCATCACAGGCCCAGTCAAGTGACAATGGACTGAAACCTGTGAAGCCATGAGACAAAATCAATCTTTTGTCCTTTAAACTGTTTATCTCAGTTATTTTGTTATAGCAATGGAAAGCTAACACAGTGGCACAATTATGTGAATATATGAAGAGCCTGTATACTTTAAATGGATGAATTTTATTGCATATAAATTATATTTTAATAAAATCACTATAATAAAACTCTCCCATGTGTAGATACTGTATGGAGTGAAGGAAGTAGGGGGAGGGACACACAAATAATCAAAGATTCTGCCCTCAAAATGTGTATAGTCCAGAGGGAAAGATAGAAAGATAAGGGAAATTATAATAAAATGATTCAATTGTATTAATACACAGCAAATCTACTTTTATAATTAATAATAATATAGAAATGGCTAAAGGGAAGTAAAAATTACTAAGCTCCCTAGAAAAGATGCAGAGAAAAGACAACAGGGAATTTAGAGGAAGGAAAGATTGACTCAGAGATCAGAGGAGGGTCAGACTTAAATAAAGAGTAGGACACATACATGGAAATTGCCAGTAATTATAACATCTAACTCATGGTGAGTGCTTGTCATGTGCCAGGAACTACTCTGATGTTTGGCATGTTTTAATCATCTCAACAGCTTGCAGTGCTGGTAACTCTTTTTAGAGTGAAGGAAACTAAGCAGAGAACCATTAAAGAACTTGGCCACAGTCTCACAGCTAGAGACAAAGATGGGATTGGAATCAGGGTCATTAGACTCCAAAGCCTGCACTTCCAGGAAAAGTGAATGACAAGGGCAGGCCCTGAGGAAGGCAGACTCCTTCCTGATGGAAAGAGGAGTCAGCAGTCCAGCAGAACGGGGCAGAATTAAGGTGAATGTGGACCATAAAAAATGTTGGTGTCCAGAGGAGGAAGTCTGGGCAATGGTTATTTGTAAGGTCAAAGGAGTCCGGTGAGACTTGGTGGGGATGATTGAGAGGACGGCAGCTGAGTGCACAGAGAGGAAACACTATCCACCATTCAGAAAGAGCATCAATTAACTATGGAACATATGAGATGCTAGGACACTTGTCCACTCACTGGATGCTGAAGAGCCATCAAGGATAAGAGAAAGAAGTCAGAGCAACCTTGTAGAGGCTCCTGAAGCTGAAACATCCAGAGAGAGAGAGGGAAGACATGGTAATGAGCCACAACAACATGTGGGAACACAGCTACACTTAGCATAAGAAAGAAATGATGCTGAGCCAAGATGAACTATTACAGCGTCGATTCCTCAGTGGTGTGATTATAAGTCATTTTAATTTCTCTCTGGTTACATTTCATTTTCAGTATCTGCTGAATGTTCTATAAAAGCATAACTTTTAATAAGAAAAATATTTTACACAGGTGACACGAAGACATATATACCTGTATTTGGTATGTAAGCTAAAAGACAGAACTATCCATGGTCTTCTTACTAGAATGAAGATGTGCTGGTCAAAGGGCTTCTCTTATAAGACTAAAGCAGACTAAAAGTCCTTGAGCTACAAAGCTCTTAAATAAGGATTGACCACAAATGTTCCACTTCCCTAATTAACTAGGAGTTGGAAAGAGAAAGGAGAGTAGCCGCCTCTTATCTTTTCTTTGTTCCTTCTTGTTCTGTTTCCCTTCCCCACCCTTTCACCCCTCTTCACCCCAGCCTGGGAATGGATTCAGAGACACCGTGAGGAATGGGAGAGGAGGTCTGAAGGTCTTTGTTCTCGCTACAGGACACCTAGAGGTTCTCTTTGTTTGTAGTCCTGATTGACTTCTTTCCACTTTTATTTGTCTGTTAGCCAAACAAAATGCATTTACCTTTTCCAATCTTGGCTCATAAATCAATTCTCTCAGCTCCTAATTACTTTGGCCATTCTCCCTTGAAAAGCATCCAGATTACCTCAAATCGTCTTTGGGAGGCTGGGGGCAGGGAAGCCTACGATGTCTCCAGAAGAAACTCAATGGAACTTAAATGGAGATAAACTCTGACCAAGAGTGAGCCATACTGTTACATAACACAAGATTTTATTTAAGAATGCGTTAGGTTGTAAATCATTACTGGAAATATCCCAAAGCCTTTTCTTCTTTTCATGGGGTTGCCAAATTGTCATTTCTCAGCTCATCCTAAAACAAGTAACTTTTGTTTCAACAAAATGAGTCACAGGACCTGATCCACCCAAGCAGAAGAAAAAGGAAACCCAGTAGTGCAGCTGAGCCTTAGGGAGAAAAGTTCCTTTCAGCTTTCTTACAGTCATCATGAAAACAAACCAGTCATTTATGGGAACAAACTTCATAATCTCAATTTATGTCCCCAATCCAGACTGCAATCAACTTTGTCATAATGTGCACATTTCTGTTCACTCTCAGCTTATTGATTCCCAAAAATTTGAACGATTGAACACACTATTATCTACCCGACAATGCAAACTAGATACTTAAGAATCTACTTGGAAACTTAGTTCTCTTTTTCCCTGAATTCTCAAGTTGAGTCCATCCACAAAGGCCCTCCAGGCCACCTCCTACAGACTCCAGGAATCTCTCTCCTTCATCTTTGCCTGGCTGGACTAGCAGAGTAGAGTGAAGAAATAGAAAGGAAAGGAAAAAGAAGAGAAAGAAAATCAGAGAAAGGGTGTGTTGCTGAGTAGGCAACCACTGTGAGCAGCTGGAGAGCAGTCCCTTGGAGCCCTTCCTTCAGACAATATGAACTAAACTGCAAGGCAGGAGCTACTCTATTGTTCACCTGCCCAGTGACCCCTGCCATTCCTGAGCCTTCCTTGACTTCCTGTTGCTCTTAAGATGAAGAAAACACAATCGTCACAGCCCCGAATTCCCTGTGTGGTCTCGACTTGAGCTGCCTCCTCAGCTTTCTATAAGCTGCCCCCTCCCAGTTCACTTTCTCCACTCTGGCAACACTGCCCTTCCTCTGTGAGGAAAACTTTCAGTCCCTTTCACTTCAGAGAGAGATGTCACTCATGTTCCTGCCTCCTCTGCTCCCTTCTCTACCTAGTCTAGTGATCCATTCCTAACCCTGGCTGCATACTGCAATCAAGTAGGGAATTTTTACCCTATTCCTCATTGAAATTAATGTTGTTTCATCTCTGTATGCCCTGTGCCCATTACAGTGTCTGCCACAGAAATATTCTCTAAATGTTTAAAAGAGAAAGGAAGGGAGGGGCGAATTCCCCCCAAAAGGGATGCGATAGAATAATGATGGTTGACTATTCTGACACCTAACTAGGAAAGCTGTGTAAGTTGCAGATTAGTGTGAAATGTCATTTCCCCAAAGTATCACTGGCCCCAGCCGTATGGTTTCCCAGATCCTCAAATAACAATGTTAATATGAAATGCAGACTCCAAGCACATCTGAAGGCTGAATTATTGGTTTTGTCCACCCTCTAATCAGTGCTCATTAGGAATGCAAACAAACAAAATTACAGTCTATTTCCATTGCCATGCATCAAGGATTTCTTTCTTTCTTTTCTTTTTCTTTCTTTCTTTCTTTCTTTCTTTCTTTTTTTTTTTTTTGGTACTGAGGATTGAACTCAGGGGCACTCGACCACTGAGCCACATCCCCAGCCCCATTTTGTGTTTTATGTAGAGACAGGGTCTCACTGAATTGCTTAGCACCTCATCCTTGCTGAGACTGGCTTTGAACTCACGATTCTCCTGTCTCAGCCTCCCAGAGTGCTGGGATTACAGGCATGCACCACTGCGCCCAGCTTCAAGAATTACTTGATGTAAATGAAGATTGCATTTTGTTCTATTTTAAGCTAATATTTTAGGGATTTGCTTTTATGTGTGAACAACTCTTCCTTAAGCCTCAGGAATTCATGATTATCACCATAAGAGGCAATTTTCCTGTTGGATGAAATGAATGAAGCTCAACTGAAAACTTGAAGTGGCCTCCCTCCATTTGTTACTGGACATGTGAGAAGTAAGTTCAAAGAGGAGTTGAGGGGTAGATGCCGGACAATAGTCTCATCTCACTTACCAGCCTCCTCACCTGCTCAGAAACATAGCCCAGGGATGTAGGTCAGTATGATGGTAACCTTGTGAAAGGGTAAGTGCCAGATGTCACTGACCTCAGATGTTTACTCAAAACTGTTCACAACCATTAAAGCTAAGTCTACAAGGCCCAAATCCTACTGCTTACAATTTATTACTTAGGCCCAAGTTAGAGGCCCATATACCCATATACCTGTGGTCTGTCTGCCACTGAGAACAAAGACCATAATTTTCATCTCTATGACCCCTGTGTCAACCGCAATGCCTGGCATGTGGTGGATTTGCAATAAATATATGTTGGCTGAATTAATGGAATCTAGTGATCAACTTGAAGAATACTCTGGGATTATTTGATATTAGCTGGCAGTTAAAGGTCCAGAATATACCACTATAGCATAAACATCATTTTGAGTTAAAGACATTTGAGAATAGGATTTTTTTTTATGTACTCCCATGTGTGCCATAAAGCAGAGCCTCTCAAAAGAACCCAATTATTATGGATACCCTCTGAGAGTTTTGTAATCAGGGAAGATCGACTCTTCACCATGGATTGGAAACCTGCATCATACCTAAATAGACATTGCCGTAAGACTGTCCTAGCTCCAATCTATTCTGCTAAGGGTCCATTTATCTTTCCTAAAATTTGTTTGTTTTCCCATATGTGTGCACTCCTCTCCCACTTCCCCCATTAAGAAGTCATTTCTTGGGCTGGGGCTGTAGCTCAGTGGTAGAGCGCTTGCCTAGCATGCATGAGGCACTGGTGTTCAATCCTCAGCACCACATATAAATAATATACAAAGAAAATAAAGATTCATCAACAACTAAAAAAAATATATATATTTAAAAAAAAATATTGCCCTCTTGCCCTCTCCTTCTATTAAGATAGTAGATAAGCCTCAAATGCTAACCCACTTCTTAAGTCACATACATACATGATTTTTTTTAAAGGTCTTTTCTCTTGATTGTCTGTCTTTTGTCAGTTTAATTTGCAAGTCCCCAGTCAGGAAACACAAGAGGGACGAGGAAAAGCTTTTCCTCCCTGACAGTAGTATCATGGAAACCTTGATCCTAAAGTACCATTGCTAGACACTGAAAAACTCCTACCAGACAAATGAGGGAGAAAAATGTGAAGTAAAAAGCATGAAATACTCAGTATGTACACTGAAAGAAGACAAGTCCTAGACTGTTAAGCTTAGTGGAAAGATTCCTAACACACAACATCCTCAATTGGGCTACATAGCTTTACTTAACGTCTAGTGGTTTCAAATTAATCTTTGAGATGTTTTTTTCTTTCCTCTAAATATCCAAAGGTTAACTTTGTAATCATTAGCCAATGAAGAAAAACATACAAATTAATCTTTGAGATGTTTTTTTCTTTCCTCTAAATATCCAAAGGTTAACTTTATAATCATTAGCCAATGAAGAAGAATATACAATTACAAACCCTTAGAGTTGAAAACTCTTGCAAACTATTAGCACAACATGAACATTCAAAGCTCAGCTCACCAGTAATTAAAGAAGTGATCTTCTAAAGACATTAAGAAATTAAGTTTTTCCTATCAAACTGGCATAGCTTTCTTTAAAAAAGCAAATATCCACCAATGGCCAGGACACAGTGAAACGGGAACAACAAGGAACATAACCTGCAGAGCAGTCCGTATTAAACTCCTTTAAGATGTGCCTGACACTCATTGGCCCAGACATTTTATTCTGGGGGATGATTTTGAAGGCAATTATCATGAATATAAACAGTAATATCTGTCACAGCTTTGCTACATACTGGCAAACAAAATAAAAAACAGAATACCCTGGAAGACACAAAATACCCATCAAAGAGAAGACCAGAGTGGAGCCATTAATAGTCTGAGACACAGGAAGAAAAACAGGCCAGGCACTTGGAAGAGAAGATACATTTGGTTTGCAACAGGCTAAGCTTGAGAGGCTTCTAAGACAATCAGGTTGCCATATCTGAAGACAGGTGGAAACAGGCCTGATGCGCAAGAGACACTGAGGCTCCAGAGAGAAATTGAAGACTCGGCTTCAGAGAGGACAATGGGGCCAAAAACTCATGTTCTCTAATGATAAAATCTAAGGATATGGGGAAATATTTAATGCACATAGCTGACTATAAGCCATATAGTAGAATGAAAAAATGTTTCTATGTGCCTGTCTGATTAAAACATCTGAAACAGGTAGCAAGAAGAAAAAGAAAACTATAAAACAGGTAGCAACATGGTCAAATTATGAGTGATTTATATGTTATTTTTTCTTCATTCTCTTCTATAGTTTTCTTTTTAAAAAAGCAGTTTATTCATTCAACTAGTGTATATTGAGTGACTGTACCAGAATCTTATTGAGGGCTAGAGGTTAAGCATACATATATTTTTATACCTTTTAACGACATTTTTAAAACTGAGTTGTTTGTCTAACCAATGCCTCATTTCACAGATAAGGAAAGGGTGACAACCTCGAGAGAGGAAGTGACTTGCCTGCGGTCATGGGGTCAGCCCACACAGCCCTTCACTGAAGCCCAGCTCTGGCAAATGACAGAAAATGAGATTTCAGGGTTTCTGAAGCACAGCGTTTCTACAAGGTGAGAAAGCTCTATAAATACAATCATAAATGTGTGCTTAATCACATGCCTTCTAAGTAATCACCTTGATAGCGGTTTACCAAAGAGTTCCAAAGCAAAATATGGTTTCCTTTCTCAATAACTGCGAATTTTTTGCCCTTCACCAAAAAGAAAAAATAGTTTGATGAATGTTTTTCCAGTTTTTAAAAAAGATGATCAAACTTCCAGCTACTGACTCTACCAGATTTCTAATGGGAGTCCATCTACTCCAACCTGCATGGATGTCTAAACATAAATATAAATATTTGAAAATTTGCTGAAGTCTTATGGGACATAGTAAAAGCAAAATCATAATTCCTTCAGGTTTATTGAATATTCATAGAATAAAAAACTCATTTCCTTCCTCATGGATATTGAATTATTAGAAGACCACTGTACGTCTAGTATAGAACAACAAAATGAAATATGACTTCCTTAAAGCAGAACATTATTTCCATTAGTTACTTCAGATAGAAAGCTTTTACCTGTAATTAAGTCAGTTACAGGCTTTAAACCAATCTTTGACATGAATTAAATTTAAAAAATATATAACCTTTAGTTGACCTAAATTTCATTTTTTAAATTGGGTCCCATCACAACGAGTGATCAGTAAATAAAATACCACAGCCAGCCTCCCTCATACATGTCAGATATTATGACTGGACAGCCTAGTGGACAGAGAAAGCAAATAGCTGTCGGTCTAACCTTTTGGGGGCTCATCTCCTGAAAGCATGATATATCATTTTTACTTTATGGCTTACTGTACTTAAGATACCCATTTCTGTAGTCTTCAAGATGGTGTGGCTATAAATGCATGTATAAATGCCTTATAAATATAATACCTGTGATACGCATTTATTTTGATGACCTAAAGTGCTTCCAGCTTTGGGAAGGTGAAGGACTACTATATTTCCTGCAGATGACTCTGCTATACTTTTCAGAAAAGCCATCTCCCATTAGCATGCTACTTACACAGCTTGCTCATCCATCACTTCCCACTCTGACAGATCTGAGTATTAGATGTTTTTTCAAAGGCATGGAGTCTAAAAGGTAAGAGCTCTAGTGATAGAGTCTGGCAGTAATGGAATTTGAAGAGCCACTTGGACATTTACTAGGTGTGTGACAAGACCTTAGCTAGGTAACTTGTTTCAATTTCCTTAGTTGTAAAACATAGATAATGGCAACCAGGATTGTTGGAAAATAACGTACAACTTAGCAGTGCCTGGTATGTAGCAAGTGCTTGATAAGTGTTACTTAACAGTACTGATAAGAAGATATTTTTCAAGTTTCATATAGAATACAACCAGTATTTACAAAATACTTCTTTATCCCTGATTTCTCAAACCAGAGACTAACAAATATTGCCCTGGAAAATTATTGTGAAGACTAAGAAAGAAGACAAAGGAACTCCAGGGGCCACTCACTCCAGAACTCAGGCATCACTTCAGTGCTCACGTGATCCACATTTGTCCATCTGGTTCTCTGTACAGAGCCTCCCTGGTTTCTGGGGCTGGAACCTGTTATTTCCTGGATCTAACCGACCAGTTCTGAAGTAGACTTTCGCAACTTAGCCTCTTTGTGGGTACTGTTTAACATTCAACAGAAGTTTGTGCTTGCTTAGCCTTTGACCTTCATCTCTCTGATCATATCATTTTTCGCTCACAGTCTTGAACTCACGAAGAACGTGTTTTTGTTCACTGTTTTGATAGTCTTTAAGAACAGAAATGCCTATAAGATCAACTGGTGGATAAATCCTTGCACATGGTGGCAACAGACTATCATATGCCACAAGGGCCTGCCTTCTCAGGTAGGAACTGCAAATCTCTTTATGCTACAAAAATCCCAGCTTGTCCAAAAGGAACAGACAAAAGACTGAGAACCAACCTCCAGGACCTCCGCGCACATACAGACAATTTTGAGAAAGGGAAGAAATGTCCCTCCCTCCTCCTTTTGATTGCTTCATCTGCAACCCTGAAGGGAGAGAGAAATGAAAGCTACTTCTCAGTGTAAGGAGAATGCTACTACTGCTAATGGGCCTGGCAACTAATGGTCAGTAATAGTAGCTCCCCATCTTGCAAAAAGGGTGTTCGATGGAATACCCTGCTATAGCAAAGCGTGTTGTTAGTGATGAGTCTTAGTGATAACAGGAAATTCATGTGCTATAACTGAAAACAGTAGGTTACAAAACTTTACAGTTTTACACACACATATGCTCATCATACACATTTACACAATATGATCTCAGTTATGTAAAATACAGCACATTAAAAAGCAAAAGGTAATACACCAAAACAGTGGTGGTTGTTGAGAGCAACTACCCCATTAGTAATATTTTTCTTCTTTGTACTTTTCTATTATTTTGTCTAATTTTCTACAATTTAATTATTCTAATAACTGAAAAATTCACTAAAAATATAAAAATGAGTTCATCAAAATTCAACACCCTTTACTTTTTTAGCAAAAAGGGAAAAGGAATATTTAAAATAAAACTTGCTGGTTTTCGAAGCAGATAATGATTTGTCCTGCAAAAATCTTTATTGACCAGATGATAAAGGTCAAGAATAAGTAACTATGAAGAAGCTTTCTAAATGTTGATTTGGGCAGCCCACCCTAGATCCTCCTCTCTGGGTTGAATTACTTGCCTTTCTTCTTTCTGTGAAAATATTCTGGTCAATCATAAAAAATTGGGGAACTTGGAGGGGTGAAGGTGCAAAGAGATTAAAATAGTTGAAAATGAGGGCAGTAAACTAAATACTGATAATTTAAACTGGTCTGAAAGACTGTCAACCTTAAACTTGGACCAAACAATCCTGATTTGGAATACACCTCAAGGCATGATGCTGGGGAAAACCTCACAAACATTCCCAGATGAAGAGCTTTGGACTTAAAGAATTAAGTCCATACTCAGTCTGGAAGGAACCAGTTCTCTCAAGGCAGTCCAAAACTGAGACTCCAGGATGATGTGGTTTTGGCTTTACCAAGTGCTGAGAGTGGAATTTTAACTTCATCTTCCTGTAAAGCCTCCCTGTTAATCATCAGGTCTTGTTTACAGAAGCTATGAGGAAATGTTTAAGGCTCCTTCCATTGTTCCCAGCTTCTAGTGTTTCTGTGTACAGAAACTCAAACCCCCCTCACCTGGGAATATGGATCGGACTGCCCTCCGATCAGTTACACCATCAGTAACTCAGGCAGCAAGAATCAGAACCACACTGGATGCCCCGAGGGTGGGAGAAGAGATGGGGCTAGATGCCTTGGTGTGTGCCAGCAGATCATTCCTGGAATCTTTTCTCTTTCAAACTCTGGTCAGATTGCATTATTCCTAGTGGGGTGAGGCCTGGACTGGCGTGCTTCCTACCCTAGCAGACAACACCCGCCACACACTAACTCTGAGACAAGGCAGGACTCCTAAGTAAATGGATTTTGCGTTTGGTTTCGGCTGGGATGAAGGATGGGGAGAAATGGCTGAGAGGACCTACTTTTAAAAGATTCTATAGGTAGTACAGAAACTGTGTGGACTTCCACAGAATATTAAGGAAAAGGGAGGATTTGAAGGATTGGGGCGTAGAGAAATGAGAGAAAGACTGAGACTGGCTTAAACTTGTCAAATTATCCAAAGGGAGGAGTGGCCGGCGCCTGGGTTGGCCTAGGCTGGGCTGATGCCCCTGATACCAGGCGCCTAGAGAAAGGGGCTCCGAGCGGGGAATCTGGATGCCAGCTTGGCGCACGCTCGCGTCCCAGCGGCTAGCTCCTGCCACTGGGTCCTGGCTGCGCGGGTCCGCTCCCCGGGGACAGCGTGCGAGGCCCGAGGGCTGCGCGGGGCGGTACCTTGGTGCCCTGGTGGAAGTCGTCCACGGACAGCGAGCCCATGAAAGGGAACTGCATGTGCGTGTGCGTGTCGATGCCACCGGGCAGGACGAGCTTGCCCGCAGCGTCGATGACCCGCAGCCCCGCGGGCGCTCCCCCGGAAGGCAGCAGGTCGCTGCCCAGCGCCTGCACCACGCCGTCCTCCACCAGCACATCTGTCACCTGCGAGGAGTCATCGTTGACCACGCGACCCCCGCGGATGAGTATCCTCGACCGCGCTGCCATGCCGAGAGGCCCACGAGGGGTGGCTGCAGCGAATGAGGGTTGCCCTCCTGGAAAGTCCCCACGGACAGTCCCCAAGCTCCTGCTGAGGCTCTGCTAGACGACAGAGGGAAAATCCTGAGCCCTGGGGCGGGTTGTGAAGGGGCCAAAGGTGCAGGCTCCACCCCTGAAAGGGCTGGGCTGGCGCCTAAGTCAAGGACACAACGAAAGATCAGCACGATTCCTGCTCTCGCAGACCCCACGAGTTGTCACCAAAAGTCTAGGTGTCCACACGGGTTTCTGAGCCGTTAGAAGGGAAAGATCTTGGAATTTTAAAAGTGGGAGAAATTATATTTTCCTTCATAAGAAATGGCGCTTTGAGAAAAGAAAGATCTCCACTGGGTCCCTCCCCTTCATGAGCCTGTACCCAAAGACCAACGGAGAGGGGGAGAGGGAGACAGCCAGCGCCACAGCAGCAGCGACCAGAAGACCCAAATAGATGCACTTTAGAACAGAGCCCCTTGGTCTGGATTTCCTTTTGTCTGTCCTTTAACTACATGAGCAAAGTACACACAATCTCAGTGATTTTCAGTTCAGAGTGCACTATTTTCTCTATTTGAAACCAAAATGACTTGTTTAATTGTTCTCTAGGTTTTATTTACCATACCAGCAATGGTATTTCTTGGTCAACAACAGGGACTATAATCTAAAGATCTAGGTTTATATGCCTGGCTTTTCCAGAAAACTAGCTTACAGGTCTCCAAATAAATCTTTTATTCTTTTGTTTCCTTCATTTTCTCATTTATGAAACTGAGTACAACTTGTTCCTGCATTCCAGATTTGCTTTGAAAAGCAAACACAAGTATGGACACGAAGGCACCTTAATCAAGCAGGAAGTGTCATACTGAAGTGGGATAGAAGAAATAAGGATAGGTAAAAAGGAGACCCACGGGGAAGGGAAAAAAAACTGTAACTTTAAGAAGCCCCTCGAACACCCTCACCTTTACTCCCTTACCCAGTTTCCCCCAGGCCTAAATTCTTAAAAAGCCCTTGAATCTTAGAGGATCATGAGTCCAGATGATTAATGTCTGCATTTGTTTCTAGTTTATGCAGCATATTTTAGTTAGACTAAATAAAGCCAATGAAAAATATCGTTAGAGATTTATGATATGAGTATATTCCAAACATTATGTATCGACTGGATGACATCAAGAGATCCTGAAAGAATCAGACCACTGTGATCCGCCCTGTGCTTCATGATTAAGAGAACTGAGCCCACCAAGCTGAAGTCACCCCCTACACACTTGTCATATTCACTATTTACAGTTTCCTTTAAAAAGAAGAGCCCAAGACCCCCAAAACTGTATCACTCCCGTGCTCCTTCTCTGAGTACATATCCGCTCTACTTGCTTGCTTTCTTGGATAAATCTTTTTGTTTTCTTAAATAAATCTTTGTATGTGCCCCTTTTGATGCATCCTGAAATTCCTTTCTGTGGCATAAGTCAAGAACTTGCCAGGGCTGAGGTGAAGTCCCCTTCCCCTTTCTG
>CM053400.1:152133372-152174087 GCA_028644305.1 Xerus rutilus
GCAATTCTCCTGTCTCAGCCTCCCTAAGTGCTGGGATTACAGGCTTGAGCCACCGCACCCGGCTAGAAACCTCTATCTTTGATAGAGGATTGAAGATAAGATTTGAGAAGTAATCGACAGTTTACTTATGGCCTGAAGAAGATTAGTTATGGAAGATTCATACAGAGGTATTTTTACCCAGATATAAAAGATATGAATCCCAGCACTTAGGGAGGCTGAGACAGGAGAATCATGAGTTCAAAGCCAGCCTCAGCAATGACAAGGCACTAAGCAACTGAGTGAGACCCTGTCTCTAAATAAAACACAAAATAGGGCTGGGGATGTGGCTTAGTGGTCCAGTACCACTGAGTTCAATTTTCGGTACCAAAAAGAAAAAAAAAAGGATATGGATATATAGAGGGAGGTGGGTGTGAAGAAGAAATGGTGCTCTGGGTAGAGTGGACGGGTGTGTAAAGGCACAGAGCAGGGGAAGAAAGGATGGCAAGTTTAGGAGTCTGCACTCCATGTGGGTAGGCTAATACACCCAACAGGGACCACCCCTTTACTTACAGGGTATTGGGGAGGAAGAGAGGCAGAGAAGGAGCTGGCGGAGGATACCAAGAGCACTATGTGATACAGAGTTCAAGAAAATGGCAGGATGACATCCCACAGAAGGGTGGTTTGGTGTGGTGGACATCTGCTGACTCAGCATGTATTCTCATCCTTATTCTAATAGCAGTCACTGGAGTTCCGTTGGTGGGTAGTCCCCCTCCTGCTTTCTCAGCTTGCCTTGGTGGAACAGAGGGGACTGCTGGCTCTGGGACTGAGCTGCTCACCCAGCTCTGCCTATCCCAGCAGGACATTCTCGCAACCAATTATGGGTTCAGGGGTGAGCACGTGCCCCAAGAAGACTAATCATGCCCAGGGAGAGCAGATCCCAAGACTTTTGTTAGATGGAGCAGACAAGAGGCTTGTTCTTTCTTGCTGTACTTGAAGCCAGGAGGGGTATGTGAACAAGAGACTTCTGGAAGCCATCTAAACAACACAGGGGAGCAGCCCTCAGTGAACAGAGCGAGCACGTACAACAGAAAAGAGAGATGGAGATACACTGGGTTCTCATGACACTGAGCTCTGAAAACCAACCCTATCCCTTCCCTAGACTTCCCAATTTTTGCTTGAGCTGGTTTGCTTCTCCTATTGCTTGCAAGAGTCAACTGACAGAGACTGGGGAGATAGTTGGAGTTTAAAGATTAGATGTCACATGTGACCCAGAGATGGTATTTGTAATAGTAGAATGCAAAGTATTATTATTGCTAAATTTCTTGAAGCTCGGATTATCCATACCTCTAGATGATTAAAAATTAGAAACCATCAATAATATAAAAGCTCCAAAAGATTGGGCTGTCAAGCCAGGAACAAAAACCCAAGAAGGTTACACAAGTATTGTCAAGGAACCTTTGTACGAAGGTGAAAGGGGGTAATTATGTACATAATGAAACTCCTACACACTGTTCAAGTCAGCACCACCCTAGGAAAGTAAAATTGGATGTCAGTGGTCACATCTTTTCTGAAACAGTCCAAATGAATGATTTCAAATGTTTCTTTATCTTGGACATTTTATATCATGAAATGACCAGCAACACAACACAGAACAAACTTCTCACATTTAATTAACTTCAATGTTTGTCAGAAAAGGGGCTCTTGGAATGTCACCAAAGTCGGGGAGGGAAAAGGGTTCATTGAGATTCACTGGGTGCGGTGGCTCAAGCCTGTAATCCCAGCACTTAGGGAGGCTGAGACAGGAGAATTGCGAGTTCAAAGCCAGCCTCAGCAATGGCGAGGTGCTAAGCAACTCAGTGAGACCCTGTCTCTACATAAAACACAAAATAGGGCTGGGGATGTGGCACAGTGGTCGAGTACCCCTCAGTTCAATCTCCAGTATCAAAAAAAAAAAGTAATAGAAGAGAGAGGAGAGAACATTCCAGAGAGAAGGGGTTTTCTCCTTTCTAGCCATCATTTCCAAGCAATGTCTTGCAGGGCAGAAGACTGAACAGGAAAAACACACTCAGCAAGGGAAGTCTGTCCTAGGAACATCCTCACTTCTGTTCTCTTGCCCTATACCTGGACACTCAGGATCCCCAGAAGACAGCGATCAAGTATTATGGGGACATGCTGTTGGCACCAGGAGGAAGGCAAGATGCAGGACCCCTGTTGTCTTGCATTCTTGCAGGGGAAGTAATCAGTTTGATTGACTTAACTATCCAGGCATGTCTGAGAACACATTGCTCCTCAGAGGAGTAATTTTAAAGAAGGTTTGGAAAGATTGTTGATGTTTAACTCCGAGATACTTATCTGCTTTGAAGTGCAGGTGACAGCAATCTGCAGGAAGAGCTTCCCCAAATTGCCACAGGGACAGAACATCCCGAAGTGTGAGCAGGTTTTCCTTCACCAAATAGTGCAGGTGTTTTGGAAGCAAGCCCACCAGGCCTATTGTACTCAGCTATCTGGAGGTGCCCAGTTTGCTTTTGCTATTCTCCTGCCCCATCACCCACACTTGTCCCACAGGCTCCTGAGGGTTATGAGAGGCTTTTTAGGCCATCGATTCTACCTAACAGAAGAAATCTCAGTGAGGCAGAAGGAGGAGGCAGTGTGAGGGTATGTGTGAGCAAGGCTGAGCAAGAAGATGTGAGTCTCTCAATGGCACAGCTGAGCTAGGGTCTGTGGAAACTCCAATTCTATGGCCCACTCTGTGATAGTTTCCTGGCAGAGAGATGAGTTATATCTGGATCAGTGATGGGACCAGGAGTCAGGGAAGGTAGGGAGCACAGAGGGCTGGAAGAAATTGAATGAGAAAATTCAATGAGGAATTTCATCCTGGCTCCAATATTAGCTTCTGGTGTGGAGCATGGGCAAGTCACTTACTCTTGGGGCCTTGGTCTCTCCACCTAGAAAAGTGAGAACTAGGTTGATGAGTGTCTATAAGTCTCACCCTTTGCACTTTTAGAGTTTCGAGATTCTGTGAACAGACGGTGCCTGGTGTGTTTCTAGAATTAAACCTTCTTGGGTCCTGATGAGTGAATGGGAGCCCAAGTTTCGGGTTCATCCCTCTGAGTCAGGGGGATCACTTGGAAAGGGAGGCATGTGCAAGGTATAAGACCTGAAGTCCCCAAGGGGTGATGCTTGGTGGGTGCTGTGGTTTCAATGCTCCTGCTCCATCATTCTCACAGTAACTTAATTGCTAGTGAGATGGACCCTTTTGAAGCTGATTAGGTCATGAGGCTCCTCCCTTGTGAATGGAATCAAGCTCTTAACATAAGAGGTTTAATATGGTATTTGGCTCTTTCCTTTTACTGTCTTCCACCATGAGGATGTAGCAAGATGCTATCTGGGAAGCAGCCCTCACCAGAACCTTCCAGCCTCTTGATCTTGGGTTTCCCAGCCCCCAGAACTGTGAGAAATAAATTTCTGTTGCTTGTAAATTACTCAGTCTCAGGTATTTTCTTATAGCAGTACAGGTGGACTGACACAACAGGGCTGGCTTTAAAGTGATAGAAATGAATAGGGACATTTTTGTCACTGCTCAGTGATATGTGACCAGATAGGCAGGAATGGCAACTCTGACTCTGTTGATCCTTTGAGAGAGCTGGTCCAATGTGCACCTCCAAAGTGCATCCATCCCTTAAGCATTGCACCTGGGCAGGAGAAAATAGTTGCCTTGAAAAACAATACCAGCAGAAATAGCTAGGCTGGCATTTTTTGTTTGTTTGTTTGGTCCCTAGGCTGGAACTTGTGATCCTCCCACCTCAGCCTCCCTAGTTGTTCCAGTGTGTGCCACGGTGTTTGGCTAATTGCTAAGGTTTTTTGAGTGCTCACATTGTCAGTATTGGGCCATAGTCTTTACCTGTATTATTTTACTTAATCCTCACAACAACCCTTTGAGCTAAGTACTATTTTTTCCTTTAACAGATAACCGTCTTGAGATCAAATGATTTGCTTGAGGTCACACAGTGGCAAAAGCTGGAGGAAAGCTTTTCATTCTGGAACCTGTAATTTATGCCTCAGGTAACACCACACTCCAAAGCCAAAATTTTACCAGTGTTTACTTTTTGTTTTAAAAGCCATTTGCAACTTGGAAGTGTTGGTCCTATCCCTACAAATATAACACAACCCTTCAATGTCAAGATCTAAAGCCAAAAGAAGAACACCCTAGAATTTACTACAACCTTTCCAGGAACCCTTGGAGGCTCTGGCTGGAGCAAGGAGAGCAGGTGCTACTTCAGAGCCCTCATAACACTTTATTAGAGTTATATAGACATGACATTGGAGGATGCTGTCGACCTCCAGGTAAAAAGCCAGGCCACAGGCTAGACAAGGTGTGGCCCCTTTCACCTGCACTTCTTCCCACCCCCTCTGAGGTTGGACCCCTTCTCTCTCTGCACTATCTGTGCCATCTAATATGACTATATTTGGTTTTCTCTGATATAAATTAAAGATGATGAAGTTATAGATCTTCTTCACTAAAAATGTTGTTCACTCTAAACAAATATCTTCTGGGGTAAAATTTCTCTTTTGTTGCAGGAGGTATTCATTTAGAACCAGACATGGCAAGTATGGTGATTATGTTGTGGATCAAGAATAACACCTGGCTATCCAACTCTTACATAACCGAGTACTTAAGGGCACCAGTCTGTGAACTTCTGGAAAACAAAATCTGTATCAGATATAGTTTTAGATTCAAAGACCTACTGCGGAGGTCAGTGGTGTGTAAGAAGAGCTCAGTGGCGTGTAAGAAGAGCTCACTAACCTCATTTTCACATTGTCCACCTTGTCTTTACTCTGGTGGGACGTTAGCGTTTGGTCTGTATTAATAAGGACACAATTAAGAATATCTTTAAAATTTTTTGGATCTCCAAACTCAGCTTTAGCATCATTTCTTTTCAATTTGACTTTTGACTTCAAGGTAATTCATATGAGTGTTAAGGAAAACAAGTTATTTAACTAATTGTTTTGTAAGATAAATAATCGTAATGCTGACATAAACCACTAGATGGCTTCTTGAAAAGACCAACTATTCCTTTGGTTTGCTGGGCAATTAGCCATGGAAAATAAACACAACACAACAAAACAAAAAACTAACAATGGGGCTGTTGCGCTGCTTTGTCACCTGCCCACCGACCCATCTCCAGATGTGGCCGCCTCTATCTGGGGACACTGGCCAAGTCCTGCAGGTCCATTGTCAAGGTGCCTGCAGATTTGGTTGCACCTGGGGTCTTCCTGCTGGGTGTGCTGATAGCAACCATCTTGATATGGAGGTGGAAAAGAGCCAGGCTTTCCCCAGCTCCATGAGTCCTGAGGTGAGAGGGGACAGACCGGGTTGACTACAGCAGGTTGGAGGATTGGAGGAGGGTATGAGGGCAACTTGCTCTCAGTCCATCAGTCAGCTGGTCCGGCACCCACTGGGTTCCTGGGGCCCACTCAGGATGGCATATGCTAGGCCCCAGCACCAGCCCAGTTCCTGACTTCCTATCCAGTCCAGCATTTTCTTGTCCCGTCAGGTCGGGCATCAGACTGACACCTAGCAGGGCCCTTCAGTCCTCAGTTTCCCAACCCCTCCCTAGCCATGAACCTAGCCCAACACTCTCAGCTACATGGCCAGCCTGCAGCTCTCTGCTCCTGGTCCTGATCTGCCCCATACAGAACAGCTCTCTGTGACAGGTGCACAGGTCCTGGCACCCAGCCCTAGGGCCCACCTGTGAGAGAAGTGCTTGATGTCTTAATAGGAGCTATTTGGTTTAAGGCTGTATATTGTTTGCATTGGGCTGTTAATATTGATCTCCCTTTTAAATGTATGATACTGGAAACCTTCAGGGACACTATAAATCTACAAGGTAGAAACTGTACTACCTCAGATACACACTGCTAGATGGGAAGACACACAAACAACATGAAAAAAACAGGGGAACAAAGCATTCCAAAAAACCAAGACGCTCCAATAATAGAATCCATTTACAACACAGTAGAAGAAATGTCAAAGAAGGAGTTCAGAATGTACATAGTTAAACCAATACTCGACATAAAGAATGATGTAAAAAGTGAAATCAGAGATAAATTTCAGGAGGTGAAGGATCACTTCAATAAAGAGATAGAGATTATGAACAGAAATCCTCAAAATGAAGATATCAATAAACCAAATTAAAAGTTCAATGGAAAGTATCACCAAGAGACTAGACCATTGGAAGACAGAAGCTAATGCAACTAAGACAAAACATATAATCTTGAAAATAAAGTTGACCACTCAGAGAAGATAGTAAGAAACCATGAACAGAACTTCCAAGAATTATGAAAATACATGAAAAGACCAAATTTAAGATTTACTGGGATAGAAGAAGTTGTGGAGATACAAACCAAAGGAATGCACAATCTTTTCAATAAAATGATATCAGAAAATTTCTGAAAACTGAAGAATGAAATGGAAAATCAAATAGAAGAGGCTTAGAGGACCCCCACATATACAAAATTACAACAGACCCACACCAAGGCACATTATAATAAAAATGCCTAGCATACAGAATAAGGATAGAATTTTAAAAGGCACAAGAGAAAAGTATCAGCTTATATATAGGGGGAAACTAATTCGGATCTCAGATGATTTCTCAACCCAGATCCTCAAAGCTAGGAGGTTCTGGAACAACATATACTAAGTTTTGAAAGAAAATGGATGTCAACCAAGAATTTTATATCTAGCAAAATTAAGCTTCAGATTTGAAGATGAAATAGAAATTTTCCATGATAAACAAAAGTCAAATTTAGAACCAGAAATAAGCCAAAATGAATAGGAATATAAATCATATCTCAATAATAACCCTGAATGTTAATGACCTAAACTCATCAACCAAAAGATAAAGACTGGCAGAGTAGATTTAAAAATAAGCCCCAACAATATACTGTCTTCAAGAGACTCACTTCATAGGCAAAGACATCCAGACAGAAGGTGAAAGGATGGGAAAAAACATATCACTCACATGGATCACATAAATAACCAGGGGTTTCCATCCTCGTATCAGATAAAGAGGATTTCAAGCCAAAGTTAGTCAGAAGGGAAAAAGAAGGACATTTCATACTGTTTAAGTGAATCATATATCCAGAAGACATAACAATAGTAAATATTTATGCCCCCCAAAATGGAGCATTTATGTACATCAAACAAACTCTTCTCAATTTCAAGAATCAAATAGACCGCAACACAATAATATTGTGACTTTAACACATCTCTCTCATGACTAGATAGATCTTCTGAACAAAACTGAACAAAGACACTATACAACTAAATAATACAATCAATAATTTGGACTTAACTGACAAATACAGAATATTTCATCCATCAAGGAATGAATACATTTTTTTCTCAGTCTAAAATAGACCATATGTTATGCCACAAAGCAAGTCTTAACAAATGTAAAAACATAGATACTACTCCCATTCTATCAGATCATAATGGAATGAAATTAGAAATCAGTAATAAAATAAAAAAAATAGAAGCTACTCCAACACCTGGAGACTACACTATTGAATGATGAGTGGACAGCAGAAGAAATCAAGGATGAAATAAAAAAAATTCTTAGAGGTGAATGATATCTGATACAACATATCAAAATCTCTGGAACACTATGAAGGTAGAGCTAAGAGGAAAGTTCATTGTATTGAGCTCATTTATTAAAATAATAGAAAGTCAATGAACAAATGACCTAACATTACATCCCAAAGCCCTAGAAAAAGAACAAATCAACACCAAAAGCAGTAGAAGATAGGAAATAATTAAAATCAGAGCTTAAATCTGAAATTGAAACAAAAGAAACAATTGAAAAATTGACAAAACAAAAAGTTGGTTCTTTGAAAAAATAAACAAAATCAATAAACCCTTAGCCATCCTAATAAAAACAGAAAGAAAACTCAAATTACTAAAATCCATGATTAAAAAGTTGTAATGGTTAATTTGAATTGTCAACTTGATTGGATTAAGAGATGCCAAGGAATAAGAGAGTTATGGGTGTGTCAATGAGGGTGTGTCTAGGAATGACTGGCATGTGGGACAGACATTGAAATGAAGACCCTTCCTAAATGTGGGCAGCACTGACCAATAGGATGATGGCTTGGTTGGAATAAAAGTTGAAAGAACAAGGAAGCAGCAGCAGATGCAAGCTCAATTCTTCTTGAATGGGTTCTTGATTGCTCCTGCAAACTTCTAAGGATATCAGACTCTCACTTCTTCACTCTTCCAGGCAGACTGGCAGAGTGATTCTCCAGAAGCCTTCGGTCTCAGACTGGGGTAGCACCATTGTTCCATCTTGTTCTGGTGCTCCAGTCTCTTGGACTGTGCAGCTACTGTTCCTTCCAGCTCTCCAGCCTGAAGATGACCATTGTGGACTATCCAGTTTCTGGTCACATGAGCCAACTCGGTAAGTCTCCTTTTTATAATTATACTTCCTGTTGATTCTGTTCCTCTAGAGAACCCTGACTAATACAAAAGGAAATATCACAACAGACACTACTGAAATACAGAAGATAATTAGAAACTATTTTGAAAATTTATACTCCAGTAAAATAGAAAATCTTGAAGACATTGACAAATTTCTAGAGTCATATGACCTACCCAAATTAAACCAGGAGGACATACACAATTTAAACAGATCAATTTCAAGCAATGAAATGGAAGATGCCATCAAAAGCCTACCAACCAAGAAAATCCCAGGACCAGATAGATTCTCACTCAAGTTCTACAAGATCCTTCTCAAATTAGTACATGAAATAGAAAAGGAGGGAACCCTTCAAACTCATTCTATGAGGTTAGTATCACCCTGATATCAAAACCAAAGACACATCAAAGAAAGAAAATTTCAGACCAATATCCTTGATGAACACAGATGAAAAATTTTCAATAAAATTTTGGCAAATCACATATAAAAACATATTTAAAAAATGGTGCACCATGATCAAGTGGGGTTCATTCCAGGGATGCAAGGTTGGTTCAACATATGGCAATCAATAAACGTAATCCTTCACATCAATAGACCTAAAGATAAGAATCAGATGATTGTATCAATTGATGCAGAGAAAGCATTTGACAAAATACAGCACTCTTTTATGTTCAAACACTAGAAAAACCAGGGATAGCAGGAACATATCTCAACATTGTAAAAGCGATCTGTGCTAAACGCAAAGCCAACATCACTCTAAATGGAGAAAAATTGGAAGCATTCCCTCTAAAAATGGGAACAAGACAGGGATGCCCTCTTTCAACCACTTCTATTCAACACTGTCCTAAAAACTCTAGCCAGAGCAAGTAGACAAATGAAAGAAATTAAAGGGATATGAATAGGAAAGGAAGAACTCTATCATTATTTGCCAATGACATGATACTATAGAGGATCCAAAAAATTGCACCAGAAAACTTCTAGAATTAATAGATAATTCAGGATATAAAATCAATACTCATAAATCAAATGCATTTCTATACATCAGTGATGAATCCTCTAAAAGATAAATTAGAAAAACTACTCCATTCACAATAGCCTCAAAAAAAGATAAAATACTTGGGAATCCCAAAAAACCAAAGGCTGAATGTTTTCTCTCATATGTGGATGCTAATTCACAATAAGGAGAGGGGCTTCTAGGGATAAATAGAGGTACTTTGGATTAGGCAGAAGGGAGTAAAGGGAGGGGAGGGGGTCTGGGGATAGGAAGGATAGTAGAATGAATTGGACATTATTATCATATGTACATATATGATTACATGACCAGTGTGATTCTACATCATGTACAAACTGAAGAATGAAAAGTTATATTCTACTTATGTATGATGTGTCAAAATGCATTCTACTGTTGTGTATAACTAATTAGAACAAATTAAAAAATGATAAAACAAACAATGGTGTCACTCCTGAGCAACTGATAACTGTAATAATATATAGTTGTTATTCTGTCTTCAAAATCCAAAAGAATATGAACTCTTTCTTTGTTCCCTTAAATATGACTTAACACATCCTTTCATGGACATCTATAAGTTACAAGTCCAGTTTCATAATATAGAATTACAACTTTCTGAAGTCATATAATCAATGTAGGCTTCACATTAAGCAAAGTTTTCACATTATCATTTAAAGAACCAATATTCAAGCATAATTATTCACTTAAAAGGGTTTAGTAATGGGAGTTTTTTATGTAATAAGCTTCTGTCTTGCATTTCAATACATTTGACTTACATAACCCCTAGTCAGGTATTTAACTTTCACCTCAGCTGTACTTGAATATATCAAATATACTTAATTTGAACGTTTGGGGCAATCTCAAAATCTTAGTGCCACATACAACAAAGTAACAAGTAACCACATTTGTTCAAAGGCAGGGGCGGGGGTAGAGAAAGTTATTCCACCAGTCTCTAATTTTGAAATATCTCTAAAATTATTCTCTCATTCTTCCATCCCATGTCCTCCCCCCTTTTTTTGGCATCAATTTATTTCTATTTACCTTTTTCTCTGGGAAAAGATGATTGCATATTATACATTGGAAATCTGCATAAGTGACTTTTAAAATATAAAGCATTTTTATTGTCATAATAAAAACCCTTGATTTCTTTGCAATGAGTCTTTGAAGTGAACAATAAAAAGTACCAGAAATAAAATGAATATACACAAGCACTGAAGGCAATTAGCTTTCATTTATTGTAATTTAAACAAACCAGTATTCAAGGGGAAAGATGAACTTTCAGAGTTACAGCTGTATACTTTGAGATAAATGGGCTATAAAAGAGGGGAAAAAAGTTAAATGGACAATTATTAGTCTTCCAATTAGTAGAAATAGTTCAATGTTCTTAATAGGATTCAAATTTGTTTTGGGTACTGTTTCATCCCTGTCAGGATGAGCCCTGCTCTTAACATTTTTAGTGCCCAGGGCAAGGGTATGAATGGAACTCTCACTCTTTTCACCCCACCTCAACCTCAAGTGTTATTTGTACTTAAAGTCCTTGAAAAAGATTTATTGAGATATAATTTACATATGATAAAGTTGACCCACTTGAAGTATGCAACTCAGTGGTTTTTAGTTTTTCAACTTTTACTTGAAGTCTAGTCTTAGAAAATTCTCACCATCCCCCAAAGAAGTCTTGTGTCATTGACCAAGTCTTAATATTCCCCAACCTCACTAAATTTCATGTATTCCTAACTATAACCCCCCACCAGCCTTTTCTTAAGAGGATTTAATTCAGAAAATTTCTTTAATTGTAAATTCTTTCTTTGCCCCATTGGAATGCAGGTGCAATTTCTTCGGTCTCTTGCCAGCTTCACAACTAGAAATACTTTTTCAAGGACTTTAAGTAATCATCAAGGAAGATGGTATCCTCAGCTCCAACCTCTGTGGAAGGATAGGACCCTAACCTCAAATAAGAGACAATTAGCAAATGCAGATGACCTAATCACACTAAGCAGCCATCCCACTACTGTCCTCCAGTACCTTTCTGCTAGTTTGCCCAGCCTTTAAACGCCCGCCTGCCTTTTGTTTCCGTAGACTCCAATTCACTCTCTTGTTGCAACAGTCTTGGTCTTTCCTTGCAACTCTGTCCAGAGCAACTTTTCCCTGACATCCACCTCCTCTCAAATTCCTTACCCCTTTCTTAAGTCCTAAGCAGCCACTAATCTACTTGACGTCTCCACAGATGTGCCAGAAATCTGTGACTTGCATATAAATGGGATCATACAATTTGTGGGTTTTTTTGTTGTTCATCCATTTATCAGGTGATGGACACTGGCATTTTTCCACTTCTCGCCTGTTAGGAATAAAATTGCTTTGAACATTTGTGTATAAGTTTTTGTATGGGCATATTCTCATTTCTCTTGTGTATATATCTAGGAGTAAAATTTCTGGGTCATATGGTAACTCTGTATTTAACTTCTGAGGAACTACCAGACTGTTTTTATGAAGTGGCTGCATCGTTTTATATTCATGATGTATGAAACCTCCAATTCGTGTACATCCCCGCCAAGACTTCTTATTCCCTATTTGACTAGAGCCATCCTAGTGATTGTGAAGTCATGATTTTTCAATCTTTACATGTTTCAGAAAACATATACAGTTATAAAACAAAACGAAAACCCTTACTATGTGGCCATTAAAATCTTAAATAGAAAATAAAATCCCTTTACTATTGTATAAGTGAAAACATGGTAATTAGTTTAAATTCCCAAAGTTACATTGCTTCTAATCCCAATGGCAAAGTCACTTATTGGTGCTTATGCTGATGTTTGAATAGACAATAACAGCTATCACATACTTGTTTTGAGGATCAGAAGTGAAGTACTTCAGCCATGTTGTGCTGTTGTCGGTACAAGTAAATGTTTGCTTTCATTCTAAACCAAGGCTAGGGGATAGGGAAATGGAAATTATGTTGGGTAGTAAAAATATCAAGTAAAATGACAAAAGTGTCAAGTCTGACAAAAGGGAACAGGAATAGAATGCAGTTAAAATTCACAAAATGGAACATAACATATAAACTTTACATCAAAGTAGAAAACTAAATCTATAAACTAAATTAGGTAAGCAATTTGTTTACCAGAAATCAGCTCTGCAGGTAAGACAGAAACATGTAAACATTCATGTAAAAGTCGATTCCATTGTATTGACATCAAGAACAGTTTTGAGTATTGTTTACAGGCTGCTTTAAATCACATTTCTAAATGGAAATAACTTCCCTAATTCTTATTTATACTAGTACAACTTGTGACATCCATAGGAAGTAGTCATGTCTTTCCTGCTCTGGGGCTCTGTGGAAGTTCTTCATTTTGACTTCTTCATAAGAAAAAGGTCTGTGTTAAGATCCACTTTTATTTAGTAAACCTATTTTTCACTGAGAAACAGTCCTAAGTCGCCTAGTAATCAAGAGAACAGGACAGTGACTACAGTAAGAAAACCACTCTTCAGGGAGCTCAGGTGACAGTCAAGCACAGTACAGATGGAGAGAGCTCTGAAGAGTGTGTTTGCATTTGGAAAATGAATTTGTAATATTGACTATTAAAATGTAGAAGGGCATCTGCATAGCTTTTTCTTTCTTTTAATCATTTTGGAAACCTTTAAGGATAGGTGGAATCCATTTTCCAGATGAGATAATAAGACTTGGCAAGAGCAAGTGATTTATTGTGTTATGTAACTCTTCATAGTGGAACCAGAATTCAAACTGCCACGAGCCTGACTCCAAAGCCCATACTTTTCTCACTGTGCTATATTATTTCCCTTGGGTAAAGCTTTTAGGAGGATATTAACCGTCTTTGAACTTGAGCTTCCTTCCAACACATGCGGAAACCACCCTAACTGATGTCTCAGCATCTTTACTTGAAAACAATCTTCGCAAATTCTTTTTGAAGGCTATTTCATTATCAGTAAATCTTGTGTCCTACGTTAACACAGGGTGACTTTATCCTGTGATGTGCCAGAACTAGTTTACAAATTTTATTAATACTCAAGACCCTTTGTTCAAATAAAATCATTTGGGGAAGTCCAAGATGCAAATATAATCGCTGTTGCAAGACATTAAAGTTGAGCAGTTTATCAACATTCCCACTCTAACTGTAGCAGTTTATTGAGCATTTACATGTGCACTTATCCATTGCTGTTCTGCCTTATGGATATGGTGTCATTAATTCTTCTAAACTACTATTATTGATCCTATATTAAGAATCAGTAGATCAGCTGGGGATGTTCCTCTGTAATTGAGAAGCCCATCATAGCTGCATAAATATGTAGGGGTTTATTATTTTTTTAATGCAACTAACAGCACACAGGTAGCCAACACTGATGTAGCTGCTCAGCAATATCAGGTTTTTTTCATCCTGTTTTCCACCATTAAAATGAGGCTCTTTTCATAGTACTGGGTATGCAACTAGCAACGTTTGCTACAATGAAGGAACTAAGTCATCTGAAAATCATTAGGTTCCAAAGTCCTGTAAAGAACTCACTTGAGGTTCACCCTCACTGGGGAAATTTCCTCTGGCCCTGGGCTCTGGAGGATCCTGTGTGTCCTCAGCCTTGGAATTCCATCTGACTCATCACAAATGGGCAGTTACATTCCCTTCTCCCCTTTCTTGCTCTTTCTGACTTCTGTTCTGGGTTGCAAATCCCTTCCAGGATTCCAGGAGTGAGCACTTTCATGTTTCCATTTTGCTTCAGAAGTTACTGCTATTTTAGGACTTTCCATATACTTTTTATATTCAATGTACCTTTTATATTTAAACTTCAGAGATGTTTTCTTAATAAGATTTGAACAATGGCGATACTAATAGCAAGCTGTTAAAGCACTATCAGCCAGGTGCTGTTCCAAGAGCATTCCGTATTTTAATTACTTAATTCTCCAACAGTCCTATTATTATCTCCATTTGAGACAAAAATAACTGAGTCAAGTGATTAAGTTACTTGCTTAAGGTCACATGCTAGTAAGAAGAGGAAAGAGATTAAAATTCAGGTAATCTACCTTCACATTTATGCTCACTATACTGTCGTCCTTAATAATTTTAAAGTAAACATTTTTAGGTTATGATAACATATCATGCTACAACAGAAATGATTTTAAATGTAGTTGAAAAATAACTTAATCACTAATACTTACCTGCTATGATTTCTGACTGAATATGCCAAGGCAAATTGTTTTACCCTGGTATTTGTAATAAACAAATGTAAGACATAAATCAATACAGTTGGCATATGACTGAGAAGCTGATTTGCTATTCTCTTTAACAAATGGACTTATGAAGACAGTAAATTTTTGTACTTAAAATATTAACCATGGCAACCGTTTCTTAGGAATCAGGCACTGTGCTGGTGATGGAAGATGTCACAAGTTCTTTGCAAACTGTTGCTATCAAAAGTAGAGCTTTTCGAACTGAATCTGGGTTGGCCTTAGTTATCTGACAAATCAAATGTGGCAGAAGTAATATCCTAGGACTTCTGAGACTCAGTCAGTTATAAGAAGCCTTACAGCCTCTGCAGAGGTGTAATGGAACATTCTTGGATAACACCTTCTACATTGTAAGGAAACAAAAGCAGCCAGAAGCAGCCCACATGGAGGACCCAAGGCTCCTGTCTGAGGTCCTAGCCAGCAGTCAGCCATGTAGTCGGCCCTTTTAGGAGCATATCCTCCTACCAAGCTGATGCAGAGCAGGATGAACCAATTCCACTAAGCTCTGCTTGTATTATTGTCTTGTTAGGGGCTGAGGTTGCTTTACACATAAAAGTTGGGGGTAGTTTATTACACAGCAGTAGATGACCACAACATGTGCTAAGGCCTTCACCAATGCTCTCTTTATTTCTCACAATAATCTTATGAAGTAGTGAAGCAGATCAGGTACCCCCACCCAGAAGACCTTTTTCATAATTAAGCTTTTTTTCTTGTTAGAAAGATTTTTACAAAGTGTATGAACAGGAAACAGCAAAAATTTCTGCAGAGGGCATTGTGGTTTGAAGCTTTCTCTTTCTTGTAAATGCCAAGTTTGCAGACAAAACGCGTGAAACCTCTGTCTAGACCAAGAATGTGGGACAAAGAGTAACCATCCCACTGAGTATAAATCTAAAAGAATTTTCAGATTCAAGGTCCAGAGATTTTTAGGTGTTAGCTCCTAGGGACCACTGAAGCTAAAAATAAATCTGCTTCCTGAAAATTCCAGCTTCATCTGTCTTACATCAGTAGCTACTGTACTTCAGAGATGAACCTGAGGCTCCATGAGTTTGCATGATAAGCCAGGCCCATCAGCTCCAATTTCAATGGGTATTTCTCCTGATTGATAAATTTCACTTCACTTTATGATCCATCGTACTCACAAGACATCTGTTGAGTCAGACATGACTGACATTAAATCTTAGTTCTGTTCTTGGATAAATAGAAGGAAGTGTATGCTTCATAGGGTTGTGAAGATTCCAAAGACAAAGGACTGTGTGTTGATGAAAGGTACTCAACAATCGGTAAATATTATTTGCTTTGAAAATTCTTTCCTACAAGGACAAAGCCAGGTGGTGGTAAAAGGCTCTGAGAAATGGTCTCTGAGATGTGTACCTGGAATATATACTCACATTTAGGGGAAGGTATATTTCAAAAAATGTCAAAAAAAATTTTAAGGAAAAAAATCCTGCATCACACAATAGTAAATCATGTGTGCATATATCCCTTAAATTTACATGTGTGTATATGTCACAGGGGTATATAACAGATTTACAGAAAGTCTAGAAAGTTCCTCAATAATCAGCTATTATTACTGTTCATTTTAATTAACAACTGTTATTATTGTTATTGTTACCTGTTCATTTTAAAAGACTTCCTCAACTCCAAAACTCTGTAAATTTTACTTTGCCTCCTTCTACCACCTTGAATGTTGAGTACCTTAGGAAAAAAAAAAACAATCATAGGCAACTTTCAACCAATGTACTGCTCATATTCAATCTGTAATCTTTATGCTATTTCTGAACAACTGCTCAGGTATGCTGAAGAAAAACATTCCCCCCACTGTTTGCTTCTACCAGTTTTTAAACAGGGGTCTATCTGAGTAAAACTTTGAATTCAGAGGAAAGGAAATGAGGGGAATGATGGGACATACTGGACAGAGGGCAGCAGAGAGCTAAATAGGGGTAAACATTACAAGGTCTGCAGAGGTAAATAAATACGTCATGAATCAAATGCATGCATTCTTCCTTCAGCCCTTTTAACCTGTCTTACCTATTTATTTCTGAGGGCAAGCAGTAGTAACTAAAACCTCAACAGCTTATAGAGATAAGGCACGAGGCACTTGCCCACAGCACACTTCTGAAATAGCTCTTTTGTTTCTCTCCTCTTCACTAACACCAGCACTCTGACACACTGAAGACCTGAACAACAAATTTGGGTAATATCTACTAACATGTATATCCTGTAAAAAGAGAATGCACTTTTAAAAAGTGATGTTGGAATATTTTTAAAAATTCAAGACAATAAACTTCTGAAAACATATTTTATATTCATATTGTTTTTGATGCCATAAAAGTGAAACTTAATGAAAGAATCAGAAAACAAAACAACCACATCAAAATAATTCCATTATTTTGGAAAAAACAAATAAGGGGAATTTTTTTCTTCTAAAGAACCAAAAAAACTTTTGGGTTAAAAAATAAATCAAAATTGAAACTTAAGGGCTGAGGATAACAGCCCTGTGGTACAGGGCCTGCCTAGCATACACAAGGCCCTGGGTTTAATCTCCAGTACCGGGAAACAACAAAGCCTGAAATTTAAGAACACCTATAAAATGACAGTAATGACAACAGTAATACATCTAAATGGTTTAGCTTATGCAGTACTCAGAATTAAGACCATGCTTTAAATTTCATATTAATAAAAATAAATGAATTGCTAATTGAAGGAGTTAGGAAAAAATCAAAATAAGCTAACAAAAGCAAAAAAAATTGGAAATTTAAGTGCAAATTAACTAATTAAAAAAATTAGAATAGTGACATACAAGAAATGGCTGTTTAAGGGAAACAGCATGTGTTGTTGTATTTGCAACAGCACATGCAAATACACAAATAAACCGGGTGCAGTGGCTCATGCTTGTAATCCCAGCACTTAGGGAGGCTGAGACAGGAGAATCACGAGTTCAAAGCCAGCCTCAGCAACGGTGAGGCACTGAACAACTCAGGGAGACCCTGTCTCTACATAAAACACAAGATAGGGCTGGGGATGTGGCTCAGTGGTCGAGTGCCCCTGAGTTCAATCCCCGGTACCAAAAAAAAAAACCCCCACAAATAGGTCCCTTGTTAGTTGTTTGTTTTGAGACAGGGTCTTGCTATGTTGCTCAGGCTGGGCTCAAGTGATCTCACCTGTCTCCTGAGTAGCTGGAATTACTGGTATGTGTCACCACACCTGACTAACTTAGTTATCTTAGCCAAGAAATGAGGGAGAAACCACACTACATAGGGAGGAAAGAGTCATATACAGAGAAAGATAACTTCACTCAACAATGGGAAAAAATATAAAATGGGTGGTTCCTGTTCCATTATAAGATACAAAAATTACACAGATCAATTACCAGAGGAAATAAAAAGAAAGTTTTGTTGAAGAGCTACTTGCCAACTATCTACCAGAACCAGATAATTTCACTGAAATTGTAAGGACCAGAAAATGCCAAAACTACTGAAAATGTTCTGAAGTGTAGCAAAACAGGAAAAGTTTATGCCACTAACATAACATTAATACCAAATCTCAAAGATAACACATACACACATATAACCATCTATAGACTTATCTCACTGACAAATACAAATATCTCAAATAAAATAGGAAATACAATCTAGCCACAAATTAAAAAATACACATGGCCAAGTAGAGTTTATCTCAGGAATGCAAGGACGAGGATGGTTTAATATTATAAAATATATTAACAAAATTCATCATATTAGGATTGGAGAATGATGAGTATCCCCACAGATGCTGAAAATACATGTGATAAAATTCAACAGGCATTCTTAAAACCTGTTTAAAACTGGGATCAATGAGTAGTCCTTAATTGATTAAATGTATGTATTCCAATCTGTCTCATTATAGCCGTTGTTATTTAATATTAGTCTAGAAATAAGAGACAATTTAAACATGACACAAAGTATACAAACTGGCACAAAGCTTACTTATTGATGTTTGCAGATGACATGATTGTATAGCTAAAAAAACTCAAATAAATTAGATAAAATACTTACAAACTAAAAAAATGCTGTCTGGTTGCTAAGTAGAAAATTAACACAATAAGCCGGGTGCGGTGGCACACACCTGTGATCCCAGCACTTTGGGAGGCTGAGACAGGAGAATTGCGAGTTCAAAGCCAGCCTCAGCAATGGTGAGGCACTAAGCAATTCAGTGAGACCCTGTCTCTACTAAACACAAAATAGGGCTGGGGATGTGGCTCAGTGGTCCAGTAACCCTGAGTTCACTCCCTGGTACCAAAAAAAAAAAAAAAAAAGAAAGAAAAGAAAATTAACACAATGTTCCTTAGCCTTTATGCATACCAAAATTAGGCTAAATTATGAATGGAAAGGATTACATTAAGAATGGTAATAAAATGATAAAAGCTGTAAGAATAAACTCTTAAAGACACATGGGACCTCTGTAAAGTAAAATACATCTGAAAGAAATAACAAAAAAAGCATTCAGTAAACAGGTGCCACTTGTAAGGAGAACACCATAATTTAGATAAAAGGTTTTAACATGACAAGTGTTGTCAAATTCTCTAGGTTAACTTGTTAAATTAAAACTGGTCCCTTCCTCTCAAAAGTTTTTTGGAATTCAGGAAGTTGATTTGAAAGTTTATATGTAAAAATAAGCAAGAATATATGAAACATTTTTAAATGATGGTTATTAAAACAATGTATTATTGGTACAAAAAGAGACAGATCAACTGGAGAGAACAGAACTGTCTATGAATATTATCAAATACTCTGAAAATTTACTATATAAATTTCTATTTAAAATTAGTAAAGATTTATTATTTAGTAAGTAGTTTTGGGAAAACTAATTAGTCACTCGGAAAAAACAAAATAAAACAAAATCGTGGCCTAAATTTAGAATAGATCACTGATTTAAAAATAAGGGCTGTGGGTGTGGCTCAGTGGTAGAGCACTTGCCTAGATGCATGAGGCCCTGAGTTCAATCCCCAGCACTGCAAACAACAACAAAAAAAACAAAAACATAAAAATCTCCCCTTGAGAAAAGTGGCAGAAAAATGTGCAGCATAATTTGCATTATGATATATGGCATTTACATGCATATGAATACATTTATATACTATAGGTACACTATATGATATTTCTGAAAGAATATATAAGAATCTGGTCTGTGAAAGGGAACTAAAACATAAATGTCAGTAGTAGTTACTCTCTGAACCAGGAGATATATTAGTTAATTAAAAAAGTAAGTTAAAACATATGCCAGAAAGTAAAACCAAAACCCCTACAGTTGATAGTTGGTAGAATCTAAAAGATTAATTTGCTAACCCAAATTCTGCCATTAGAATATTCTATAGGAGTCTAAAATATATATGAAAATAATATAAAGAGAGAATGGACTGTGTTTTTATATAAAACAATTAGGAGACAGTTTTCTTAAAGGCAGTGATATACAGGTCCTTGGGGAATTTTATTTTCGTATGGGTATAAGCTACTACTTTACTAAAAGTTGGTGAAGCAGAATATACTTCCTTTCATTTTTTTTCTAGATGTATTGCACATTTTATGGCCTAAATCTATATGCACCAAAATTCAACAAAAATAAAAAGCAAATTTGATTTAAAAAGTACCTCAAGGCAATAAAAAAATCATTTTAATTTCTGATACATATTAAAACATTTTAGTCAGTTCTTTCTGACAGCATAACACGACAAATACACAAGACCTCAAACATGCTTTAAAATGACATTCAGCAAAGTATTTAAAATTTAATAAATAGCAATAATCACACACAAATACATTTTTCATACTCAATCATTAAGCTACTAAAACAGACAGCTAAAGAATAAATAAACAGGAACTGACAATAAAAAAAAATAAATGGAGTTTTGCAATTCACTCTACTTTAAAAGGGGGGCAATCTTAGTGATTTCTTAATTTGCTTTTCAAGATTATAGCACGACCCCCAGTGAATAAAATATATTGAACAAAATCACTCTTACAATAATGCAGTTTTTAAATACAACAAATAAATATGAAACTGGCAAAGCAAAATCAAGTTGTAATAAAAATGCTCCCCCAACCCCCCAAAGCTATGGAAATATATAGTCACTGTGGTAGCAAATAATAGTATTTAAAGTGATAGTGCTTATGCACTGAACTCATCTGAGACCTTGAAATGATTTTAGTGCAAATCCCTAGGGTCCAACACGAGCATAACCCTATTTTAGGGAAAGACATTACCAGTTGGAACTTATCATGTACAATTTTTGTACATATTTTATAAAGTTCAAGATTTAATGCATAGTAGAATATCTTCATCCGCTTAATTCTGTTCCTAAATAGAGATGAAAACAGAAATGACTTGGGATTTTATCATTTGGTTTGTACCATGTTAGAGTATTAAAGTCAACATTAGAAAATCTATAAAAGAGTTTTGTTTTTGCAATTAATTTATCTAATTCTACCAAATTTCAATTTTGAGGAACTTCTTTTCCCTTTGACAAATTCATATTATAATGAACTCCAATAATAGACAAATGTTATACAAACAAAATAGTGAGTGTAAGGGTTTGTTTTCTTTTTGCACATTAACAACCTTAGCATCTAGTATATTAAGTTACAAGATGTGTTGGCAACAGCATAGAAGATTCAATTAAAATAAAATATTATTTTGTACAAACAAACCTTTTAACGCAGGATAGAGAAATTGACAGTCAAATGAGTTTCAGCAGCCGTATTTCTACTATGAACTACAGTACCAGGATAAAAACAATTAGAAACAAATGGAAGAACATTACTGAACAATATGAATACATAATGCAATTTAGCTGCTAAATTAGTAAACTCTAAGTTCATAGAGTTACAAGTTGTTTAATTTAACCATGCAGGCTAACATATAATAATAAGAAATCACCCTGCATCTTTTTTTTTCCTTTTTAAACTAAAACTAGTTTAATTTTAAAGTTACAAAACAATGAATGGATATTGCTCCAACTTGTACACAATCTCCCTTATGTGATTTGTACCTAACAAAGTAACAAAGCCTCATCATCGCTCGTTTCATTCTTCAGTGTTCCTTCTAAGCAAGTGTCTGGTATCTGGGCAGTGTGGACAATACCACAGCGCTCACAGGGGCCATCTCGATTACTTGGCCTCACTCCTGGGTTTGTTGCAGTGTATGGTTGTCTAAACCCTTGTCCTTGATCTGAGGAAAGATCAAGAAGAGGTCTGGAGCAGTCATTGACATCAATGTCTGAAGCTCCATCAGAAACTGGAATTAGCATTTCAACATCATCATCTTCTTCTCTTCCATTTACCCCATTATCAAGTTGTCTCAAAGGACTTTGGTTCTGATTTGTGGAACTTGATCGCCCTAATGTAAAACGTACCCAACGTAGCCCCTGAGTCATTCGACTTAATGCACTTGTAAGCTGGTGACGTGCTGGACTTACACTTGGGGGTTCCACACTTGTCACATCCCTTCCATTATCTGTGTGACCAGCTCGGGTGTTCTGAGTTGAAGAACTTCCACCTGCTCCCACTGTTGCTTCTACTGCTGTTGTGGGAGGAACTTTTTGGGGCAAAGGAGCTGCGACCCCACCAGATGCTCCTGCTGCATCTCTTCTCTCATTTTCTGTGTCTGTGTCATCAGACTCCACGGAAAACAAACTTCTGTGAGGATGGTTTCTTTCAGATTCTCTACTGTTACTCTGACTAGGGACAACCTCATCTCCATCTGCTGAAACCAAAGCCAAGGACCCCGAATGACGTGATCTTGCAAAATTAAAAATACGATTCCAAATGTTGCTGGATCTGCCTGCCATGGGAAGCCTGATTGAAGTAAATCCAAGCTGAGATCGTACAGCTAGCCTCAGGTTTTCCAAAACAGAAGCCTACAAAAATAAGAAAGATTTTATGACAGCTAACAATAAAGTATTGAAATGGAAAACACTCTTCAGAAAGTATTGTGGCTAAAATCCCACTGTTCATTGTTCTTACGGTCTGAGGAGGATAAATTAAATTCTCTCATTCCTATTCATTCACCCCCTACCAATCTAATCTATAACTTGAATCATTGCTTACTATATTAAAAAGTCCTTGATACCTCATTTTATACATTTAACTTTGTGTACAGTGATATTTAATGTCAATTAATAAGTTATTTTGGTTTAAAACCTCATATAGTAACCAATTCCTAAAAGTATACTAAAGGTAGAAAATTATTTCACACTTCTACTACTAGGAAGATAAATAAATTCTACATATTTCAATAAGTGACCTACTGTGAAAATCAGGCCCTATGTGCTTTTTATTTTTTTGAAATAAAAAAACAAGTTAGACTTGATTTACATGGCTGAAATTTTCCTAAACATGTGAGAATTATATTCAGAGTTGGTTCTCAACAACCTGTTGAATGAATGAATACTAAGAATTTAATTATATTGTCACAAGTAAAGGAATTAATGTATTTATATTTCAGCACAGAAAACAAAAACAATAGGAAAAGCCAAAGAAATTAACTTGTTTATAGCATTCCACAAAGATATCTAGATATCTGGATTCTTTCTCAATCTTTAAGGATTAAGTTTTATTTTCTACAGTTTAGTATTAAGCTTAAATCATACTGTGTTTTGAAAAACTGGCAATTTTTAATTAGTGCATGTGGAAAGTGGATAAACTGCCCAATTGAAAGAAAAATCTATTCTTTTTTTTAATAGATAAATGAGCTAGATTATTTCTTTAAATGCACAGCATTTAAATAGTCTTTAAGCTCCATCTAGTGGTTATAAAGAGTATACAAACTTAAAAAAAACAGCTTTTATCAAACTGGCATGTAGCATTTAAAATACAGTATTTCTAGAAAACAATGGTGAGTTAATATACCTCTCCTTCAAATGAGAATCTGCTTCCCTGTCAAAACTCAGCCTCTTGCCTTTCCTCTCACAGAGAAAAGAAGGAAAGCAAAGAAGGAAGATATGACAGCTTATGTTCTCCATTGGTCTTTGTGACAGGCATTGCATTTATTTGTGATTTCTAAATAGGCCATTCCATAGTGCTGGGAACATAATTCATAGAAAGCTAAGAAGCTACTGTCATAGGAGCATTTCATGGTCTAGCTTTAGAACAGCACAGACTGTCATTAAGAAATTTGAATATCAACATACATGGACGTACAGTAAAAATAGGTCAGATTTTTTTCACCAATTAGGAGGTGATATTAAATTTTAATTTAAATAAAAAAGTGATTCACATCCATAATGAACTTCTCCATAGATTTAGCATCTTCAACATCTAGCATTCAAGTTGCACAGCGCTGTTTGCACAAAAGGTTAAGATACTTAGCAACAAACAAAAGGCTCTTCAGGGTCTAGCCTCTGGGCTGTCACCCATCAAGATCAACAATGCCATCAGCATACTCTAATACTGACTTCAACATTAGGTGAAACTCTCCCTTTAGTTAAAAGTCTGTTTAATTAAAAGATTGCCAATCTAACAATAGATTCTATGAGGAGATCTCAAGAACATTCCAATTCTCTATGCTTCTTCAGCTTAGAAGCAGCAAACATCCCTCAGAAAGTATTTCATTTTAAATGAAATAGTAAATTACAAAGTTATCTTTTTATTAGAGCATTATAATTATACATAGTATTTGGCTTCATTCCGACAAAATAAAACATGCAAGGAATTGGATTTTAATCCTTATTTCCCCCTTTTCCTTCCCTCCTCCCTCCCCTCTTCTCCATTGATTTCCTTTATTCATTTATCCTTGGATGGTATTTTCTGCATATATATATATATATATATATATATATATACACACACACATACACACACACACACATACGGATGAAATTCTTTTTGATACACACACACACACACATGAGACCGTTAAGTTCATTCCATATTTCTTTCCCTTGGTTGTTTTTCTTTATAAAAGCTGCTACAGAAATGTGATGACTCTATACCAAAAATTTCCATCTCATTAAATGAATAAAATCTACTTAATCATTAATAAAAGTATTTTGTTTAAAATGCTGTTGAAGTAGAATTCTCTTATAAGGGTAAATCACAGCCTAAAGAATGGGATAGTGTGTAGTTAAGGAATGTAATTTTACCCAGAGTCATTTGTCCTTGGTTTCTGTGATCTCTAAACCCTTGGAATGCCAAACCTAGTGGAAGTGTTGTTTCCTGAAGGCCTTGGCCCAGCCAGAGAGCAACACTGTGACTTAGGGTGGTGGCTCTGAATCATACCAACAATGTAATATCGGGTGGGAGCTTGAGTTAGAAGGGGCTGGAGACTGAGATCAGTCACATATGCAGGTAATCATGACTATGTGATAGACCCTAATAAAACCTCTGGATAGTAAGGCTTAAGTGAGCCTTCCAGGCTGGTAATAATCTCTGCATGTTGTCACACATTTCTGTCAACATAGTCACACATCTATGTCAACAGAACAATACTCTTCTGTCTCATGTGGTGAAAAGACAAATGGGAAGTCCAAGTTTAGTGCCCTTCTGAACTCTGTCTTATGCATCTCTTCCCTTGGCTGATTTTAATATTTATCCTTTCCTAGTAATAACTTATAATCATGAGTAAGCTTCTAGTGAGTTGAGTCTAATGAATTATAAAACCTAAGGGTGGTTTGGGGAACCCCCTGAATTTATAATTGGCATCAGGAATGAGGGCAGCTTTGTATTGGCTGTGCTCCCTCTAACTTCCCAGAGTTCAGGGGCAGGGTGATGGATGGTGGGTAAGGTGACTGATGGTGAACTGAGTGAATTCTTAGTTATACAGAAACCTTTCCCATGGTAGGATGAACAATATAAAGAAACCACAATTTAGTTTAGTTTTGTTTTTTTCTATTTTGCCTACAGAATTTCAAACAATGGAAATTGTGAATTATAAATTATCTCTAGAGAAATATTTGAAAAGCACAAATTCTCACCAAGAATTTCCTAGAGGTCTCAAATAAGGTGGACAGATTAATCAGAAATCTCATGCATCAAAAGTGGGATGCCTTTCCATTTTGAACAGAATTAAATCATCTCAAATAATATTTAACAATTTTTCTTAATTCTAATACGGAGGACAATTTGTATAAATGTTTCTGGATACATTTACAGTTTAAATAAACATAAGCTCTTATGCTTAAAATGAACTCAGGTCCATTTTTAAGCCTTGAAAAAGAAAAACTTAAAAACCTGATGAGAAATTTTAAAAATTCAGAAAGATTAATAAAGAATGAGTTATTATACAAAGGAAATGGGTTAAATTCTTAAACACTATAAAATCCAGTTTGAAGTTAGTTGGTGAATCTAGCATGTAATATTGCTAGTATATTGATTTTAATACTGATTTTTAAATCCCTAAAATATTCAAGTAGAAAATAATTTGCTAAAGTTGCCCTTAAATTTCAGTGTACTAAATTATTCTAAAAAGTAAAATGTCTAAAAAAGTAAAATGTCTAAAAACCATACAACCAAGTCAAAAGAGTAAAAATTATATTTTTGAATTTTGTAGTATTTGTTAAAATATAATTAAAAAATGTTAAAATTTAATTCTCCACATACTTAATTCTTGACTTTATTACAAAAATCTTAACAGTCGAGGGTCCTTACTTTACCATATATACCAGTTAAGAGACACTGAAATAGAAACCAGAAAGTACAATATACCTGATTAGGTGAACAAACAGGAAAATCTTCCACTGGTGGAATTAACCCCTGAGCGATCAACTGTCCATAAGAAGGAGGAGCTTCTCTTCTTAACAATTCTGCTTCCACTCTTGATAACTGGGTTTCAAATGATCTTTGAGAAAAGACAGGGATAAAAAGGTTTATAAAAAGGCAGGTCAAAGCAGAAAATTTCTGTTGTCAGTAATTAAAACAATCTGAATATTAGCACATTTGATTATTTGTAGAACTTAGTATGTCTAAGGTATGCTTAGACTTTCTGAAATAGCTGGATCTTGAACCAAAAACCTGAGCTTTCTGAAATAGCTGGATCTTGAACCAAAAACCTGAGCTTTCTGAAATAGCTGGATCTTGAACCAAAAACCTGAGCTTTTCTGTTACAATGTGGTAAGGAGTTTTCTGGTCATTTACACTTGCCCAAAGAGAAGTTGTTGCAGTAATGGCTATTATGACACTGTGCAACAGTGTGTCATTTGTTACCTTAGCTGTCTGGTATGCTCTTTGTTAAATCTATTATTTGTAACTCTCCTGGAACCGAAGGTCACTGTTTACACAATAACCTCACAGAGAGAGACCTCTCTGCCATTAACTTCTCTCAAGTTCAATTTATCCTGCACTACAATGAAAACTACTCCCCCAGAGGGTCGCCCTTTAATGCTTAACCACTTCGTACTGAACTGAGAACTCTAAAGCATGGCTCTCAATGAATACACTTGTGTCCTATTCTTATCTCCTGCATATGTATCTTATGCTCCAGATAATCATATGCTCATTTCCCAAACAGTGCTGGGCATTCCATTTATCTAAATACTTTCCCAGGCTTTTGGAAAGCCCCAGTACCCTTCTCCATCTACATTCTACTTACACATTTCAAATGGCATCTAAATGTGTGATGTGCAAAGCTTTCCACATCTCCCTATCAGATTGTTTTAACTTTCATACCACTGTTTCACAGCTGTTACAGTGTGTGTGTATATATATATATATACACACATACACACACACAATTTTTTTTTTTTTGGTACTGGAGATTGAACTCAGGGGCACTCGACCACTGAGCCACATCCCCAGCTCTATTTTGTATTTTATGTACAGACAGGGTCTCCCTGAGTTGCTCAGTGCCTCGCCCTTGCTGAGGCTGGCTTTGAACTCGTGATTCTCCTGTCTTAGCCTCCCTAAGTGCTGGGATTACAGGCTTGAGCCACTGCGCTCGGCTCAGCATATATGTTTTTGTTGTCTTATTCCATACACCAATTTCTTCCTAACTATAACTGCTTGAGATTATGCCTTATTCATTTTCTTTTCACCAGTAGAGTGTTTGAACATAGAAGCTTCTCAAATATGTGGAATTACTGAATTAATACATAAAAACACAGGTTAATAATTATATCTGAGAGTTGAAGCTTGCAAAATTTTCGATTGCATTGGAGAATAAGAGGTAGTAAATATAGATGGGCTTTCCTCACTTCATAACTTAAGTATTTAGTAGTTTGTGCCTTCAGTCTCAGGTTTTTCACAAGGATTTTAAGTCATAATATTTATACATTCCTAAGCTAACATAAAACAAAAATGTATTGCTAATCCCATTCAAAGACTTGTGGTGTATATTTGGGCCATGTTTTTATCGCATAATCACTATAGTTCTGCCTTGATACTGACCTTCGTTCAAACATTCTCAGAGAATAAAGCTTACAAGTACATCCCAATGCAATGACGAGTAACAGGCCACAGATGAGGCTCCCTATGACGGCTGCAGTTATGACTCTGGTAGGTACAATTACAGGGCAATTCTCCTCATCGCTGCCATCACCGCAGTCATCTTGAGAATCACAGACCCAGCTTTCAAACACACATCGATTGTTTTTACAATGGAAATTTCCTGGCTGGCAAAAAAAGCAGTTTTTTTCATCTGAACCATTTGGGCAATGGTTTTGGTAGTTGCAGCGATCAGAACGAGGATAACAGACACCATTTCGGGAACATGGAAATTCTTCCTTCTGGCACATGGTACAGTTGATTTCATCCCTTCCATTTGGGCAATGCCAATACCCATCACATCGCTGCTGCTCAGTGTAACACCCCCAGTTACCTCCACAGGGTATTTCCCATGGCAAACAGAAGCCATCTACTTGGTAAGTAGCATTAAATCCCCTGGCAGCATTTACTTTATCAGCACAAAAATGTACCCTTATCTGTCCAGAAGAAGAAACAACTGTAAGAGGTGCGTGAGAATCAAAAGCAGTTAACACACGTAGAAGTTTATGTGGATTCTCCTCTAATCCATCATATATTTTGACATAATCACCATAACCAGTACCATCAAGTTTAAAGTCAGTAAAGCGTAAAATGACTTTGCGATGATCACCAGTGTCTATTAACCAGGTACAATTGCTTCCAGGAGGATAAAAATCTGGATAATTGGGAGAATTAAAAGTGCCATAAAAATATTTTAACCACTGCCCACAGGTTGGCACGTCACAGTCGATCTCATCTCCTAGGTCAAGGCAGTCAATGTTCCCATCACATTTTAAAGACTCAGGGAGGCAAGTGTAAACTTTGGTAAAACGGGACAGACACTGGAACTGGTTGTAAGCACAGGGCTGAAAGGAAGCAGCTGTTGGAGGATTAGCTTCTTTGGCACAGATCTCTTCATCGGAACTATCTCCACATTCATCCATGTTATTACATTTCCAGGCTTCTGGGATACACTTTCCATTACCACAACGAAACTGATCACAAGCACAGTTTGGCTCCTCAGATTTTCCTGGGAAGACATGGGTCGGGGAAATGAACAGGGGAAAAGAAAAAATATACCTGTCAAAACATATAAAGTAAGTATTTTTTATAATAAATTTTGATTAAGTCTAAGTTATAAGGGTTTTAAAAAAATCTTGTAAAAAACAGATTAAGTTCTAATGACAAATTAGTACAGCCACCAATTATTCAATTATTCAATTTACTAACTGCCTACTATTTTTTGCATAAAGCTCTTTGAATCTTGGTCTAAAGAGAGAAGGGATCAATTCTGTTTTTGCAAAGAGATATTTCACTGTAGAATTTAGGAAAATGATGTAAGAAACATGAGCCAATAGGATACACTGCCTAAGAATTTTAAGCAACACTGTACAAACATTAAAACTGTGACAGAAATTTAAAATGAAAAATTGATCTAAGACAATCACCTTTTCAAATATTTTTTCATATTCTTCTCTAGTTCTTGTCTTTATACACAAATATTTTACCATGTACATCATAGCATATTTTGCATATTCATTATGTAGACTCAAAGTTTTGCTAAGATTATTGTAAGATTAATTTGAAACCGTTTATAAATACTCAATGTAATCATGAATACAATAATTTTAATTTCTTAAACAACTGCAAAATCTACATGTATTTAAGCTAAAGATACAAATTTATTCATCAAAATAAAAGGGCAGCAAAAAAATTTGAGGTGTCTATAAAATTCTGGTTCTCTTAGTATACCATCCTAAGTATGTAACAACGTCAGATTTCTATAGTCCCCGAAGTGACAATTTTGGGCCAAAATGTATTTGTCCAACTCACAACTTATTTACTGGTACACAGGTGACAGAAAATGTACTTCAGAAGCTAAATAAATATTACAAAGACTAACTTTTTAAGAAAAAATATAAAAAGCATGTATGTGTAATTTCAAAGATGAAAATAACTTGCAGCAAAAATATACACTTAACTCTAATGCTGTGAATTTTTCACAGTTATATGATCTGGTCACTCTTTTTGTATCCAATTTTAAAAAAGCAAAAGACTTTTCTTCAGAGACAACCACAAATGTGAAACTGGTCATGTCTTTTATTGAAAGTGTAAAAACACTGGTAATTCACACACAAAAATATTCTAAAATAACTTTCACAATATAGGTAAGCACTTAAGGGAGATATATTTTTAAAATAAATGTATTTAAGATCTTTAAAAAGAAAATAGACTTTATAAAAATAATCATTTCATTATTAAGATACAAAACACCTTTTGGAGACCCAGTTCTAAGGTATTGTAGCTTCTCATCTTCAACCTTGGCTGCCCTGAGGACCTACTTGTAACTAAATGGACACTGTTCAGAAGATTAGCCCTGAAAGTGACTGAGCAGTTAATATGCAGAATTTGGTATCTTCTTTTTAAAAACACACCTGAAAAATATGCCAGTCTGAAACCTTTTCTGGAGATACTGTCATCTGAATGGAACCTTATCCAAACATGGTCTTGTGAAGAGATATATGGAGGTGGAATTGTAGAACCACAAGCTCTGTAACTTTCAATATTTTTGTATGTTTCTATTGTCAACCAGTCCAAACTGCATCTTCTGGACCCCTGAATATCAAAATCCTGAAAACTAAAAAAAAAAAAAGTCAGAAAAGTTTCATAATAATACAAAGTAACTGAGAACTTTATTATAAACTTCTATATGTTCCTAATAGTTGAATCTTTTCCCTAGACTCCAGAACAGTACTTTATAAATAATACAAAATCCCAAAACAATGCTAAAGAACAGATGATAGCTGGTACCTTTTTTCCCCTTCTGTGTGCATATTTAGAAAAACTAACATCTAATTCAGGATTTTCTAAATTGTTCTATGTTTGAACCAGAAATGCTACTCTGTAATCTGATGAACAGAGGTACATACAGAGAAAGCCAGCCATTTACTAAGAAATATTTTTCCCTGTTTATTGTCAATTTCTGTATCTTTTCCTATGAATTAAACTTGCTATATGCTTTCATCTATGAATTTTTTAAGAATTCTTCACATATTATAAACATGTTCAACTATAATGTATGACATATGTCCATTCACTCACATTCATATTCTTTCCAATAGTTGGTGTGATGGCATCCCTTGTTATGGTTTTATTGTGCTTCCCTTAAGACTAACTACACTGAACATCTTTTCATGTGCTTATTGGCCTTTCATATTTCTTCTAAGCTTTTGTCCACGTCTTTCACTCATTTAAAAAATTTACATTGTTTTCTTGACTTATAATAGTCTGCAGTCCTCTGTTAGATATGTGTATTACTAATATTCTAGTCTGTGCTTTGCTTTTTCATTTTCTTAATAAAAAATCTTTTAATATGCAGAAGTTTTCAATTTTGGTTTTAGTAGTCTAATTCATTATTTTTTCCTCTGTATTTGTACTTTTAGTATCTTCTCTTAAAATACTTTTGCTTACCCCAAGGTCTCAAAGGTGCTCATAATGTTTTTCTTTTACATTTTAGAGTTGGAGCTTTTATATTTAAAGCTAAGGTTTATCTTGAATTAACTTTTGTGTGTCTTCAAGCAGGGGTTGAGATTCTTTCCATTCCACTTTATTTATGTAGAACATAGAATATACAGTACAAGTTTTTGTTTTATCACAGTTAAATTACTATCTGATTACCTTCAACTTGTGGAAGTTCAGTTGTTACACTGTGTTTGACTGGGTTAGTTCCTGTTATCCATCTTAATCTTGTGTAAAGATTTAAGACATTGTCTTAAATCTTAGTTTTAAGACATTGTCTTTACTTGAAAAGTATGGTACTTCTACAGTTTTGATAAAAATCTCGAGGTATTTTATAAAGTCTGTTATGGTTTGGATATAAAGTATACCCCAAAAGCTCCTCTGTTGATGCAGGAATGTTTGGAGGGAAAATGATTGGATTATGAGAACTGTAACCTAAACAGTCCACCCTAATTGGTGGTAACTATAGGCAAGCAGGGTACAGTTGGAGGAGGGGAGATACTGGGGGTATAATCTGGAAGGGCACATCCTACCTGAGGCCCCTTCCTCCTGTTCTGTTTACTGGCTTCCATGAACTGAACAGTTTTCCTCCAATGCCACCACCCTTCTGACATGATGTTCTGTCCCACCTTGGGCTCAAAGAGATGGAAGAGGCTGACCACTGACAAAATCTCTGAAACCACTGAGCCAAAATAAACTTTTCTTCCTTGTCAGGTATTCTGGTCACAGCACAATGATGCCAAGGTGACTAACAGAAAGCCCTTCTAAGTCAGTGATTTTCAATTCTAAACTGTGTCTCCCCTACAATGGACAGGAGTAAAACTCCAAATTCTTCCTCAGTTGTGCACACGCATGCCAAAATCCTTGCAGTCTTTTCAGCCTTCATCTCTTAGCTTCCACAGGGTTCCTTTGAGTTTGCTTTAAGCAAGGTTCATGGATCAGCCAAGGACTTGAGAATTTACATGCAGATATAATGGCCTCCTACTTGCAGTTCTCTCCTTTCCAGGGATTTGCTTTCAATTTCCGGCCATTTCAGCAGTCTCAACTCCATCTTCTGATGTCTCAAATGACAAGACCATGGTGATCTGCTTGAGTTCTGGTCACTCTATACTGCATATACCATCAAGAATCTTCAGGGAGCTGGTGGAAAACAAGGCTCTCTTGCCCAGCGGAGTTTCTCCTTTCAAAGGTGGAATCCTCTCCAGTTTCTGTCAGTGTTTAATTACTCTTCACTGACTTCAGTTTTTGTTTAGTATTTTACTCAGAATTGGTAAATGTTGTATAGGGCAGGGCTAGTCCAATTCAAACTAGGGAATATCAAATTAAGATGCATTAAGGCAAGGACATTGTCCAGAACAAGAAATAATCAATATCCATTCATGTATACTCTACTGGATTTAGATTACTAATAATTCATTTAGAATATTTTTAATATACTCATATGTGGAATTAGTTTTCAGCTTTCTTAGTGCTTTATAATATTTTACCTAATAAAGCACTGCTGCACACATATCTGTGTCTTGTAACTCTTTAGAATATAGTTTTAGGGTTGAAAGTTTCAATTTCTTCGTGCTTTTTATTTTAATCACCTTTTCCTAAACTTTTCTGAGTCAGTTTTGATCATTTAAGTTCTCTTAGAAATTATTCATTTTATCTTCACAAAATTTATTTCCACACAACTGTACCCAGTATTTTTATATGACTTAAATATTTTTAATTTCTATAGTTTTTAAGTTTATTTGGATTTTCCATGTAAAAAACCTATCACTGACAACCACTGAGTTAAATCCTAAACTCATTTATTTTCTATCTTACTAATTTTTAAATTGATGCATTAAAATCTGTAAACTTTTCTCTAGTCTTTCAATGTGTTCCAACAGTTTTAACACGTACTATCACTAGGTTTATTTTTAAAATATTTAGTCCAATTGTGATTTTCTCTTTAATTCAGGAGTTATTTATTAGGAACATGTTTCCAAACACATGGGTCTTTTTCTCTCCCTTTATTTTAAATCCACTGTGATAAGAAAACAAAATCTGAATGTTGTAGTCTTTGATACGCATTAAGAATTCCTTTGTTATTTAATACATAATCTTTTTTAAAAAACATTTTTTAGTTGTATATGGACACAATACCTTTATTTTATTTATTTATTTTTATGTGGTGGTGAGAATTGAACCCAGGGCCTCCCATGCGCTAGGCAAGTGCTCTACCACTGAGCTACAACCCCAGCCCTCAACATATAATCATTTTTAAAATAAATGTTCTACACATCTGTAAAAAAGTATGTTCATTTTCTGTTGAAAGGATGTAAGCATTAAAGGTGTGTTTAAAACCTCCTACTGTAATTGTGGATTAGTCAAATTTGCTTTGTAATTCTCCACATTTTTGCTTTGCATGTATTTTAGTCTACGTTTTTAGGCACACAAAATTTACTACTATTGTATCTTCCTGGTGGACCATAACATCTATCACTAATATTTGTGCCTTATATGTCATTATACATGATGCTACTATTCTTTTTCCAGCTTTCTCATGATTATTATCTCTAAAGTTAATGTATACTTCTTTCTTAAATTTTTTATATTAGTTTTGTTTTAGGTATGTTCTTATAAGCAAGCTCTCTATATCAGGATCATAGAAAACAAGTAACCAATAAACCTGGTCAGATTATCTGTTTTTTAAAGGTTTGCGTTAATACATTCATGTTTATTTAATAGCTTTTCTATTTGAGGGAAAGTTCTCAGCTTCCTCCTATTTTTCTTTTGTCATTAATAAAATTTCTTAAACGTTTCTCTACCTCTACTAGATATTCAAAAGTGTCATCCCTATTTTTTTCAGTAGTTATCTTCAGATACTTTAATTCAAATTCTAAAACACATGTTTTCCCTTAACGAAGGCCAAGTAAGAGTATTTATTCATTATTTCTATTCTCCTTCCAAATTCTCCAATTGGTAGAAATAATGTGTAACTTTTATTTCCACTAACCTTTAAATAAAATGTACTAGCATTTTCCTTCGGTTATAACAAATCATGACAGTATTTATAGTACCTGCCATTTCATCACTACTAAACAGGTGTTTTTATATTACATTTGTTTTTGTAGACATCTAAAAATACTACTTACCAAAAAAGTTACTTTGAAATTATAGTAGTTATTAGAACTGCCACTTGCTTTGACCAATGTGTTAATAAGGATATATTACTATTGAAAATATCTGACAGCTGTATTTTAACAAAATTGCATTTTGTAACACTATGTGTTTTGTGAATTATTCTGGGGAAGAATTCATGGATTTTATTATATTACCAAGCATCTTTAGCATTAAAAAAAAAAGGTTAAGAAAGAATCTTTGACATAAATCTTACAACGTCTGGAGTAAATTTGTACTCTAGCTTGATTTTTTTAGGCTGTTTTTCTTAGCATTAAATTTTCTCATACATTCTGGAATTTTGAGATTGTGGGCTTATTCTGGGGAAGGTTTTTTGTTCTTTTTAAACCCTCTCTTCCTTTATGGTCCCCCATCTGGGTCTCCATGCCACATCCAGTCTTAAATAGTGGTTCAGAGTAGTCTAGATCCTGCCATGGAGTTGTAGGTGGCAAAGGCGCTCATATTTGTCAGGGTAGGTCCTCTAAGCCCTCAACCCCATGTAAGTTCAGGCAGTGATTAGCCGAAGTTTTTAAAAATGTTTTCTTGAACAAAACAGCTTGACTGTAGTCCTTGGCTTCAAGAAGGATGCTAGATTTCAAACATATATTGCCTAGGGATAAGCTGGCCTTTGTTGATTTGAGTGGGTTTCAAGGAAGAGGAATAAAGTAAAAATGCCTTATTCATCATCTTCAGTCACTTACAGAGGTCTCAGTATTGTTTGTCGGTACTTTGTAAATTTTGTTTTCTTCTTCTGTTCAAATTTTAAAATTTTATCTGTTTGTTTATTCATTGGTATTGGGGATGGAACCCAGATATACTGAACCACATTCTCATGCTCTTTTTATATTTTACTTAGAGACAGGGTCTCGCTGAGTTGCTTGGGGCCTTGCTTTGAACTCCCAATCCTCCTGCCTCAGCCTCCTGAGTCACTGGGATTACATGTGTACACTATTGCACCCAGCTTATCCAAAATTTTTTGAAAACCATGTTTCTAATTCCATTTTACTAAGAATTTTAATTCTAAATTCAGGTTTAATCAAAATACTCTAAAGCATCTATCTATTCTAGATAATATATCCTTTTTCTTTTGTCTTATTAAGAAAGTAAATAATTTAAAATGTTCTAACACTAACTCATTTGCATGTCTTAATGAGCTGCATTGGATTATAGCATAAGAGTGTCAAATCATTTAAGATTTTATATCAATAATCACATGAGAAATTTATCTTTATATGTATTATATCAGTACCATTTTTTAAAGTTTTGGTATTACCTAATAATGAATTTATTTCTAAAATTGCTTTTGTATCTGTGTAAATTTTTTATCTGTGTAAATTCAAAATCATTAACTCCTTCCAGAATGTAGGGAGTATCCCTCTAGATATAGGGTTCACATCCAATACATTTCAGTATTACACTTGAGTTTTAGTGTACCTTACTTTGTGAAATTTCAAGGATCTACATATGATCAAAACCAGACGGCATATTCCATGTAACTCTTCTGTGCTGGCAAGAAATTTCCAAATTTTATATAAATCATTTGGGTAAACAGCAAGTTTAGTTCTTAGGTGAAAAAATTAAAATTTCTATGATAAATTCTAGTTTTATGTTAAAAAGTACAATATTTGAAAAATTATTATTTTATAAGCACAATTATATTTAGTCATATAAACAAGTAACTGAAAATAGGCACATTGTTCAGATTCCAGCACTGGTACTGTTGCAGAAAGTACTTCAACGGTGCAGCCTGCTGATCATTCAGGCAAGAGAATCACACTTTTCCACAAAAGAAGATGTAGCATGCCAGAAGTAGTAGCTGGGAGTGAAGGAGACTAAAAGGAAAACAAACTATGTGGCTCATTTATAGCTTCCAAAGAGGAAAGGAGATGGAAGATAGTTATGCTTCCCAAGGGAGACTGGTTCTCTTACTTACGAATATAAAAAGGGAAGACAGAAAAAGATGAAAAGTAGGCCAAGGTTATGAACCTTATTTTTTAAACTGTAATATGAAGGGGCTTAAGTCTATGATCTGCAAAGTCCCTTCTAAATCTAAAATTCCAAGATTCCCACCTGTAAAAATATAACATGTGAAATGATGTCAATGATATCTTTGTGCTGTAGCAGAACACTGCCTGTGGTGGGAACAGAATTCTTGTTTGTGTCTCAGCTCCAACACAGTTCTTTGTTCAGGCACACTGTTATTTCCCCACTTTTAGGTAAATATTTTTCTACCTAATAGCTTTGCTATAATTTCCTTAAGCAAGCAACATCTAGTCTATTGAATATTCTCTACTTAATATCTTATTCCCATACTGTTTTTCTCTGTAATCAACTAAATGTTTTAGAAATTAATCATAACCTTTCTTATTTATATATTTATTTACTGTCAGAATCTTCAACTTATTGTCATTTTACCTAGGAATGCTTTTACTTTGTATTCTTAAATATACATTTGTTTTAGAGTTATAAAAAAAAGATAGATTTTTAAAGATGTCTTTATTCATTATCAGCATATTTCAAGTTTTACACACACACACACACACACACACACACACACACACACACACTCCTACCTCAAATCAGGTTTTAACTCCTTTAGGCAGAAGAATCAACTAATGAGACCAAGGTTATGGGCCAGAATTCCAAGTAGATTAGTGAGTTTTGTTTGTTTGTCCCATTGCCAAAGGTTACTCTTGATCCTAATAAGCTATTTAGCAAATGTGTACCTTTTGTTAAAAAGTAGCTTAGAAGAATATAGATAACTCACCGTAAATACATTGCCAACATTAGAAAATATTCATAGCACAATTGGATGGGCCATTATCTTAAGATGATTCTGATAGCTACAACTTATATCTTCTGAAAAATCTTTTAATATTACTTCACGTTACTTGGAAATCAAATTTACACTTTGTAGTCAAATACTATATAATAATACAAAAAGGTATCGGAATTACCTTATAGTAATGATTTCCCCTGGGTTTGCCCTTATAAGCCAGCTACAGTTGATTTTGGCAGGATATTCAGAAGGCCAGCCTGGACTTGTGATTATACCACTTGGTGCTCGAATTTGTTCTGGAGTCTCTCCACAAGCTGGAAGATAACCAAAGCAATCTTAGCTAATTATTATACTTTAGAACATAGCATTAAGTAAATTAGTATTTACTTAAAAAACCTTAAGACATCAAATCACATGCAGTAAGATGTGGTATTATCAATTGTCTATTATTTCAGTGTGGTATTCTAATTTCTTTCTTCTTTTTTGTTTTAAAGACAAGAAGCTTATCCTATTTAAGTACATGTTTAGACAGGCCATGAAATTTTCAAATTCTATAATTCAAGAGTCAAGATTGCTATATTTAGCCATACAGATCAACTGATCCAGTCATACATCTTCTTTCAAATATATATTTTCTTATTATAAATTACCTAAAGTTCAATTTACCGAAATACTGTGTTTAGATCTTCAGGGTTATTTTGTTGCTTTTACGGCAATTTAAATAAACACAGTAAGATTCTGGATTATAATTTTTGTTAGTAAGTTAGTACATGATTGGATAAAGACAGCAAAGCATTCAAAATTACTGCAAAGTAGTTCTTTCATTCATTCCATTAATACCCACAAACTTTAATTACAGGATCATGAATGACTCTGAAATTATTAGAAAAATACAATCTTGAAGTAGTGCTTAAAAATATCACAGTGTGATTAGATATCTGAGTAACACAGAGAAAAAAACATGCGTGTAAAATAATTTCAAACTAATCGCAATACTTTCCCAGATCACTCTCCTTGCTTTGTCTTGAATTCGCATTAATATAGTTAACATTTTACCTATCTAGAGTTTAGCTGATAATTTAACAATTTACTCTCTCAACTAAAAATAGTTACTAAGCTGAAAACAAAGACAACATAGATGTATGTTGAAGTTTTCAGCAGAATCTCAAATTCTTGTAACCTCTTATTTAATACAGTTTCAACAAACCAGATTATCTGATTTTTGAACAAACCTCAGATTAAAAGCAGCAAATGAGAAGTGGGGAAGAGTAGCTGACGGGGGTACATACACACTTATCAGAAGTGCTGGGGTAATTTTCAGAAAAATAATCAAAACTACATACTGAACTCAGAAATCATACTGTACTCAGAATATGTACATAACTGCCTGTCTTCCAAATGATAAAAGAAAACTGTTATACCACAAAATTAGTTAATTCATATTCATGCCTATAAGAGTTTCTGACTGTGTAAATGAATCAAAGCCAAGTACCTGAACTCTCAGACCTGCTATTAAATTCAGAGTCAAGTAATCTAATTTATAGATAGCCAAATATCCATATCACAAGTGCAAACTGAATAAAATGGCTTTTTGTTTTTTGTAACAGTGTTACAATTAACAGTGCTACAATTAAGGTAAAGAATGCTAGGAAACATACTGCTTAGTTTTAAAAACTTTATCCATAATGACTGAAACAAAGCAAACCCTACTGATTAAAGTCAATCTTTATTCCTACAGAAGAGTCCTCTGAAGAAAACATGCATTCAAGGCTTTAAAAGTGCATTATACTGCAGCAAAAATGTTCAGGTTGAAAAGGGATCTACCCAGGAATTAGGATATATTGTCAAAAAGATCCCATTTTCAATCACTTTCAGAACACAGAGATTCGTAGCACACAGAATATACAGACAATACATCAAGGGCTTAGCACTTATTACCCAGGCACACACAAAGTTTCCAGGATTTTGTTGTTACTGTTGTTGTTTTATTAAGAGTAAATTTCCCTTAGAAGAAAAATTTTAATTTTCATTAATGATGTTTTAAAAAATGACTAAATTTCTCCAAATGTAATTTTATTTCACACGCTTATTAATAACAAAGTACCAGTTTTACTTCCACTTTGCTGAGTTATCGCCATAATTTAATAAAACACCTAAAGTCATTTATAAGACCTTCTTTTTCATGATCTCTTACACAGTATTCTGCATTAATATATTGAACGAATTCTTAAGTTCATGAAGATAGAAATAAACATATAAATAAACAGGCAAAGGGATGGGAATGTAACTCAGTGGAAGAGAACTTGCAAGTTCAAGACTGTGAGTACAATCCTCAGTACTGGAAACAAAATAAAACAAAAACAAACAGGCAAAAATCAGCATGGAAAATTATTTTCCAAAGTATGGGCAATTGTTCATTTTGATTAACAGATTAATTTACATTAAAGTGAACAATACAATTCTGAGTTAAATTCCATTTAACTTAGAATCATAATACCATACTGGCATAAAGGTACTCACATGTTTATTAGCTGATTTAACATGTAAATATAGCCAAAAACTAGGTGGGATTATTTTGTGACAAAACATAAAACTGCTAGCCTTTAAAAAAAATGATAGACTAATTATAGCAAAAAACTGGAAAGAATTTTGTTAGCTTTTGTTTTAAGAAAAATTGTCCAAATACATGAGAAACCCATAGGTGGTGCTCTTACACCAAAAACTAGTTACTCAAAAATATAGGTAAATATTTTATTTTCATACAACTGCAAAAGGATAAGATATACCATCATAAATAATCGTTAATATCTACTACTTTACATTTCTAGTTCAATGTGTACTTTTATTAAAACTATTTTAAAATATTAATGATTTTAAATTAACCATAAAAAATCAGGTCAAAGTTTTTCCCTGTATAGGAGCTCTCTCCATGACTTCAATGCTTCCCCTCCCCTTTCCTTTGCCCTATGCTGATTGGTTACTTTGAATGTTTCCCCTCCTCTTTACCCCATGCTGATTGGCTACCTTCAGTGGCTCTCCTTTTCTCATCCCATGCTGATTGGCTGCGCGCCTGACATGGATCAATACCCTATTGGCTGTAACCTAACCTCAGGGCCATGATTGGTCCGAGGACCCTATATAA
>CM053400.1:152174587-152194060 GCA_028644305.1 Xerus rutilus
GGTGATGGAGTAGTTTCTGTTTTTTAATCTGTCATTGATTTGTAATTTTATTCCATTGTGGTCAGATAGGATGCAGGGTAGAATCTCTATTTTTTTTGTATTTGCTAAGACTGGCATTGTGACATAACGTATGATCTATTTTGGAAAAGGATCTATGTGCAGCTGAGAAAAAAGTGTATTCGCTCATTGATGGATGGAACACTCTATATATGTCTGTTAAGTCTAAATTATTGATAATTTCATTGAGGTCTATGGTTTCTCTATTAAGTTTTTGTTTGGAAGACCTATCCAACGGTGAGAGAGCTGTGTTAAAGTCTCCAAGTATTATTGTGTTGTGGTCTATTTGATTCTTGTATTTGAGAAGGATTTGTTTGATATACAAAGAAGCCCCATTATTTGGGGCATAGATATTTATGATTGTTATGTCTTATTGATGTATGATTCCCTTAAGAAGTATGAAATGACCTTCTTTGTCTCTTTTTCACCATCTCTGGTTTGAAGTCCACTTTATTTGATATGAGGATGGAAATTCCTGCTTGTTTCAGGGATCCATGTGAGTGACATGTTTTTTCCCACCCTTTCACTTTCAGTTTGTGGATGTCTTTTCCTGTAAGATGAGTCTCTTGAAGACAGCATATTGTTGGGTCTTTTTTGATCCAGTCTTTCAGTCTATGTCTTTTAATTAGTGCATTTAGGCCATTTACATTCAGGGTTATTATTGAGATATGATTTGTAATTCTGGTCATTTTGGTTTCTTTTTGGTTTTTACCTTGAGTTGTTTTCTCTTTTGAATGGTCTTTCCTTTAGTGTAGTTCCTCTCTTTGTAAATTTTCATTGTTGGTTATCATTTCCTCCTCGTAGAATATTTTGCCAAGTATGCTGTGTAGTACAGGCTTTCTTATTGTAAATTTTTAATTTTTGTTTATATTGGAAGGTTTTTATTTTGTCATCAAATCTGAAGCTCAATTTTTGGATATAGGATTCTTGGTTGGCATCCATTGTCTTTCAGGGCTTGGAATATGTTGTTCCATGATCTCCTGGTTTTAGGGTCTGGGTTGAAAAATCTGCTGAGATACGAATTGGTCTCCCCTTGTATGTAATCTGATTCCTCTCTCTTGCGGCCTTTAAAATTCTATCCTTATTCTGTATGTTGGGCATTTTTATTATAATGTGCCTTGGTGTAGATCTGTTGAAATTTTGTACGTTTGGTGTCCTGTAAGCCTCTTGTATTTGATTTTCCATTTCATTTTTCATACTTGGGAAATTTTCTGGTATTATTTCATTGTAGAGATTGTGCATTCCTTTGGTTTGAAATTCTGCATCTTCTTCTATCACAATGAATCTAAGATTTGGTCTTTTGATGCTTTCCCATAATTATTGTATGTTCTGTTCATGATTTTTTACCATCTTCACTGTATGGTCGAGTTTATTTTCAAGATTGTGTATCTTGTCTTCATTATCCGAGGTTCTGTCTTCCAGGTGATCTAGTCTACTGGTGATGCTTTCTATTGAGTTTTTCATTTGGTTGATTGTTTCCTTCATTTCAAGTATTTCTGATTGTTTTTTTTTTTTCCACAATCTCTAGCTCTTTCTTAAAGTAATCTTTTGCTACTTGTAATTGCTCTCTTATCTCTGTTAGAATGGTTGATGGTTGCCTTTATTTGCTCTCCTATTTCTTTGGTGGATTGATCAATTTTTGCCTGTAATTGCTCACTTATGCCATTCTTTAGTTCGCTGATCATTTTAGTTATGTACATTCTGAATTCTTTCTCTGACATTTCAACAACTGTGATGTGACTGGATTCTGTTACAGTGGTATCCAGATTTATTTGGGGTACTTTCTTCCCTTGTTTTTTCATGTTGATGGTGTACCTTCCTTTCTTGAAATACCAATCTGAGGTATTGTGGCTTCTATCGTATAATCTTGTATTGACACTGCAGATTACCTGTGTCTCACCTTGGAGCTACTTCTGTTCCCCCAGTGTCCCCAGATAGGTACTACTGCCACTAAAGTTGGGTGGAGGTAGTGGATGCACCTCTAGAGGGCAGTGGGAGTGGTCTTGTCTGGGCTCCTGAGGTGGCCCCTGAGGGCTGTTTTGCCCCTCTCTTGCACTCCTGTTCTTTAACAGGAACTCTGGAGCGGAACTGGAGGCGGGCCCAGGTCTCACTTAGACAGGGTCACAAGTAGGAAAGTCTGTGTGCAACCCTTACAGTGAGTGTGAGCTCCTCTGGGGCTGGAGGCTGGCAGGCTCTGGTGTGCCTTCAACTGGGCACTCTTGGCATTCCCTAAGGGCAGTTTTGGGCCTCCTGTCTTGCCTGACCACAGGAACTCTGGAGCAGAACTGAGGCGGGCCCAGAGTGCACTTGGGTGGGACCTCTTCATGCTGGGATCTCTGCAGGCCACTCTTACCCTGGGTGTGCCTTCCTCTGTGGCTAGCGGCTAGCAGCCCCTGGTCTCCCATTGGCTGGACATCCGTGGAGTTTCCTGAAGGCGGATCTGAGCCCTCTGCGGCTTCTGCCGGTCCACAGGAACTCTGGAGCAGAACTGGGGCGGACCCAGGCCACCCTTGGGTGGGGCTGGCTCACGCTGGTGTCTCTGGAGCAACTCTTGCCCTGAATTTGGGCTCCCCAGTGGCTAGAGGTAGCAGTCCCTGGTCTCCGTTTGGCTGGACAACCGTGGAGGTTCCTGAGGGCGGATCAGGGCCCTCTCTACTCTTACCTTTATCTACTGCAATGCCTGATTTTTCTCTTTGTGCATATTGTAAAAAAGCTTGGGTTTATAGAATGTATACATTTTAGAAAAAAGAATATAGGTATTCAAAAAAATTAGACATTTGAAAAAGAACATGACATATAATTTAGGTATCTTTGTTTAAAACAACATTAAAATAGTCCTCTTCTCTATCTACAGTTAAATTACTTGGTAGTTTTCTATGATATCATATCATGATTTTCACATTATCAGACATAAAAAATACTGTCTTTTCTCTTTTCTCTACTTTATATCTGAAGAAACATGTAAAATTCTAGCCCACGAAAAGTTCTGAGTTAAAGGGGGAAAAAGCATAAAAACAAGATTTTATTCAGTAATTCTTTCCCATTATATGATCACTAGATATATACTTTTTGGTAATCTGGCTAAGATTTCTTATGATAATCTATAGAACCAGCAAAAGGGCAAAGACTTATCTTTCTTATAGCCATTTTGCACATGTTTACTTCCTTCCTTAAAAAGGTTCCTAGAGCTGGCATGGTGGAGCATGCCTGTGATCCCAGTGGTGGGAGGCTAAAGCAGTAGGATCATGAGATCAAAGCCAGTCTCAGCAATTTAGCAAGGCCCTAAGCAACTCAGTGAGACTCTGTCTCTAAATAAAATATATAAAAGGCCTGGAGATATGGCTCAGTGGTTAAATGCCCCTGGTGCCAAAAAAAAGTTCAAGACAAGAATTTTACTCATTGCTTAATCCCACCCTTCTTGGCAAAAGGTCCATATCATATGCTTTCTTGCATGCAGAATAAAATGCATTAATTACAGACAAGTGGACTATACATTCTGATTTGTCTAGGACAGTCCTGGTTTTGTCAGTGGTGATAGTATAATTAAAAAGTAGTAAACCCTCAATTTCAAAGTGTCCTGATGTAGATAATAAATTACTTAATGACTATACTAAGTGCAGATAAAATTCTAAAATTGTCATATTTTCTGAAGTACAAATGACTAGAGTAGGGCACTGAGCACCAGCAGAGTAGCAGAGGTTAAAGAGCAGGTAATGAGCAGAAATAGGTAGCACCACGGAATATTGAGGGAGCTCACCGTTTCTGTTGCTACCAGTCTTAAGAAAAAGCATTTCCTACATTCTGAGATTCTTCAAAGGTTAATTCTCCATTTAGAATGGTGGTGAAATTTACTGGCAAGGCAAGAATTTCAGAAAGCTAATTCAGGTTGAGTTCTCCTCATCCGAAAATCCAAAATGCTCCAATTTATTGAGAATCATGTCAGCACTCAAAAACTTTGGTTTTGGATTTTAGTCTTTTCAATTAGACATGTTCGCTCAGTAAATTCTACATAAATATTCCCAAGTCCATAAACATTCAAAATCTAAAAGACTCCTGGTACCACACATTTCAGATAAGGGATAATCAACCTGTGTTACATTAAACATTACATCTATAGCTCCACACTGGCCAAAGAAAAAAATGCAATGAATCTGTATACCCCAAAGCACCTTTGAGACAGAGTCCATTTTTTTTTTCTTTATGGTATAACTGGAATAGATTTCCATATGCTATTCATCTCATGCCACAGAAGAATGATTTTATAAGACCAGCCTTAAGAAAAAATACTAACCCATTAAATAAGACTTTGTTGACCTTTGAAATGAAGTTTTTTGGTTTGTTTTTGGTGGTACCAGGATCAAACCAGGGCCCCCACCACCACCACCACAAGGCAGTAGCTCTACCACTGAGTCATAATCTACAGCCCTGAAATTGTACATTTTATTGATGTATAAATACACTTGCAACCCTAGCAAGCTAATATATATTTCTAAATGCATGCCAAAAACCTAGTAGTAATCTGATATCAAGCAAACAGATAAAAAGTATAATCTGATATCAAGCAAACAGATAAAGTATAATCGAATCTTTAAGAGTTGATGCTAGATCTGTCCAAACTTCTAGCTTCTCATACTCTATTAATCTGCATGACTCAGCAAATCAATATTTTGCAAATGACTAATGCATACTGTAAAATCATAAATGGTAAAAACCTAATGGCTTTTAATGTAACAGAACAGAAAGTTTACTCATATGGTTTCAGATTCCATATTGTAACTAACCTTTAAGAAACTATCTCTTGTTGAATTTTGGTGGAATACCAGAATGTTCATAATTACCCAAAAGATTATTAAAACAACTTTCTTTTCCAGTTACACATCAGCTGAATAGTCTTCACATATTTCAAACAGCATAATGTTACAAAAGACTAATGCAGAAAGATAGGAAATTTTACAAAATTACAAAACAATGCTATTCTCACTGATTTCATTTTGAAGATGTATTTTTCATAAAACTAGGTAACTGATACAAACTTGCAGCAGGTTCATTACTATTATTTTAAACTGAATTTACAAGTTTTAAGATACTTCCTCAGTTTTAATTTCTAATATAGTAAATGTTGGTAGTGACAGCCTACACAAACAAAAACTCTTCAAACTTTTTATAATGAACTGAATTCAGTTCCTCTCAAAACTAATTTGTTGACCACCTAACTCTCAATGTGATTGTATCTGGAGATGGAGTCTTAAAGGAAGTAAATTAAGTTAAATGGCAGTGGGCTTCAATCCAATAGAACTGGTGTTCTTCTAGGAAGAGGAACAGAAGAGACTGCTCTTTAACTGAGCACTCACAGATGAAAGGTCAGTGAGGCCACAGTAAGAAGTAGCCATTTGCAAGTCAGGAAGAGAGGCCTTACCACGAGCTAACCCTGTCAACCAACCAACCAACTTGATCTTGGATTTCCAGCCTCTGGAACTACGAGAAATTATCTGTTATTTAAACCATCCAGTAATATTGTTATAGCAGCTGAATGATCTACTGGTCCTAAGATTTTTTTTCTTTACAAGTGGTCCTGAGACCAAAAGTTTTGACAACCATTGAGTTAGTCAATAAACACTGGTTGTTATAAACTAAAATGCTTGTAAATAATCTTACTTCATAGTTATAACTTAGAAAAGTAATCATAATTTTCATTAGTTATTAAAAAAAATAAAAAAGGAAAACAAGCTTATCTTTAAAATAATATTATTTTTACTTGAGGTATGTAATTACACATCACTTAAAAGCATATGAAAAAAGTGAAACAACATGTGAAAGAATTAATGCTAGCTACTGAGGCACTCACTCTTCATTTCAGGAATCCAGGCTGTTGATGTGTTTGAGTGCATACTAATCCTGAGTACGTGATGAGTCTATTAACTCTATGTAGATACAAAGTCATATACAAAGCAAAAGATAAAACCTTAAGTTTTTGCTTCAAGTGAGGAAAAGTGACCAAACTACTGATCTGTAACTGAATCAATAAATAAATACACTTAGTGCAATTTTTTTTTCTTTTTGGTACTAGGGATTGAACCCAGGTGCACGTAACAATTGAGCCACATCCTCAGCCCCCCTCCCTTTTTCTTTTTACACTTTTTTTTTAATTTAGAGATAGGGCCTTGCTAAGTTACTGAGGCTGGCTTTGAATTTGTGATCCTTCTGCCTCAGCCTCCTAAGCCACTGGGATTACAGGTACGTGCCACTGTGCCTAGCAACTAAGTGCAATTTTTATATCATGTAAACTTACCAAGAGTATAGGGGAATAATAAATTGCTAATAGTTATTAGCAGTATTAAACCCTATTTTAGTACATGCAAAAGTAAATATTTTTGCTCTCTTCATAACCAGAGTTGATAGAGCAAAAATGTTAACAAAGTTGTGGAAGTCACCTAAAAAAAAGAAAATTTTGATAGGAAGAGACTTTACATAATTAAGTTATGAATGACAAATGTATCTTAGTAACTTTCTGAATTTCTGGTTTGCTTTTAATAGCAAATAAATCATGTATTCAAGTACAAGAATTTTATGTGGAATAGTACTCTAATCTAAAAATCAAGCAAAATGCTTAATTTCTAAGACTGAATCCTAGGGACAACATTCAAAATTACATTTTAATAAATTTCATTTCACATAACTTTGCATGGAAAGAAAATAGTAATTGAACTTGAGCTAACTTTTCTCTTGGCTTAATGCTTATATGAAAAAATAATTATGTACTGTTTGGAAAAGTATAATCAATTCAAGTGCATGCAAGTATCATTTTTATCTTATGAGAATTTCTCCATGTTCCAGTTACTTCATTCCTTATTACATGCTGCAAAAAGCAGTAATAATTTTTATAGCCAAATATCACTTTGTAAGATACCAGGTACCTTTCAATATTTACCATATAAGTCATGCATGAAATTTAAACATTACAAAAAATGACTTACCAGTTGACACTCCTGAAATATGCACATTTTCAGAATGTTCTGCAAGAGCACCATTTCCTAAAATTAAACATAATAAATAAACTAATTTCCAAGATAAAATTTATAAAAAATTTCAGATCCTCTTTGCAACAGAAACAATTACACAGAGCTATTCTTAATATTCAGAAACTGAAATTTTTAAAAATAATCTTCAAAACAATACTAACAAGCCTACTATCCCTACTATCATAATAGTAGGGAAAATAAAATATTTTGGAAATCACAACAGTATAGTATAATAATAAAGTCAAATATGTAGATATGATTAACACCAGAAATAATTTTTTATCAACTAATAATCAAAAGGGAACTAGTAGGAAAGAGAAAACCATAATATTTTGCATTGTCTCAGAAATCTTTCAACCTTTTCTCACCAATAATTCTAGTAGTCTTAAGAGCAGAGTTAGAATTGTATCGTACTTTGGAAGCCCCTGATTTTCTATACCTCATTCCAGAGTTGGGCAAATAGAAGCATTCAGATAACTTACCGTATGCTACCTAATACAATTAAAGCATGGTTTTAAAAGACTCCCATTTAAAGTACAGAGGATATTTACTCTCTTGAATTAATGTGAAGAGTATCCCTTCAGGTATTCATTTTTTAAAAATATTTTAATTTTATTAAACAATACTGGGTGTGGTGACGCACGCCTATACTCCCAATGACTCTGTAGCCTGAGGCAGGTGAATCACAAGTTCAAGGCCAGCCACACCAACTTAGACTATCTCAAATAAAAAATAAAAAAGGCTGTGGATATGGCTCAACCAAAACCAAACCAAACCAAAACGTATTTTCATCTACTTTTTTTTGGGGGGGGGGTGGTACAAATTCCTCATCATTTCTAAAGTTTTGCTTCTCCCTACCCATTAGCTGCATCTGTCATCACAATAAGCTCAGGAACACAACACATAAAAAGAAATTTCCTTGGAGTGGGGCTGGGGAGAAAGCTAGCTGGGATAAGCTCAGAAGGCAAAAGCAGAATTCTCTTTCATGGTAGAAAGTGAAAAAAGGAGCAAATATTGTTAATGAACAACTTTTCTTTTACAACTATCACACTTGCTTGATTATGACTGCTTGATTATTGCAGAGCATGCTCTACTGCACTAAGCTGTAGGAGAACAGAGTCTGTGTTTATTTGGCACACCATTGAATGCACAGTTCCAGAACAGAAAGGATGCTCAAATAGCTGAATGAATCAATGAGGGATGTCATGATAATTATGACAATTAAAATGAAATCTCGCCCATTAAGCACTAGATATAGTGTTTGGCAAATAACACTGAACAAGTATTCATTTTTGTTAACTATGTAAAAGTATATTATCATTACTAAAGAAAAAATAATAGTGACAAAACCACATTTTTAGTCAACTACAACTATATAATTCAGTGAAAAGAACTGTTATATTTCTGTCAATAAAGAATGATACAGTAGGACAGGTGAAATAAGTGTAAACTAGATTAAGTATACTGATCAAGTTACTTAAGTACTGTGTTTTAATACCACGTAAAGCACACTGTCGTTTTCCCAGAAACATTAAGTGCTACATGTGTAGAACTGAAACTGCTAGAAAGAGCACATCCAATTCTTCACCTCATAACAGTTATAAAAATAGGTAACAGAAACAAAGTAAGAAACAAATTCAGTGAAACACCTACCAAAGTTTTCCAAAGATGGGTATGAATTACCTAAATACTTGTCACTCATAACCACAACAGTTTTGGGATCCTTGGGAGCTTAAAAGAAATGCAGTACCTCTGGCTCCACTAGATTATTAAATGAGAATTTTTATTTTAACATGATCCTCTCCCACTCCCAGCATACATATACACATTAAATTTTGAGAAGCCCTGGTAAGATTTTGGCTTAAATCTTTTATTTTTATTTGATATACAAGTACAGGCAGATATACAGCTGCGTAATTTGTGTAAATGTTTCAGAGCAGCAGAATTAGAATATAATCTAATTTTAACTTCAAAATTATGTATGTATAGTTTATAATATATGTGTCTAATATATGTGTCATATAATATATGTCATATATATGTATATACACACACACATATATATGCATTTACTTAAACATGGATGAATGTAAGGGCCTATGGAAACTGTAAAGGAAATTCTCTGTAACAAGACTTGTTTTGTATACTTTAACAGTGAATTTGTTACAAAGAGGCACAGATTTCTTTAAGCTTTTTATTTGTATTATTAAAAAAAAAAACAGGCAATCAGAAAATAGTTCATTTCTTACCATTTTGGATAAACAGATATCTGATAAATACTATGCTAAATATTATAATATCAGAAAAGTATTAATAATTTTAAAAACTGGTAACACTTTAATATATAAAAATGATTGTTAATTTCCCATATATTTACTCTAACTTAAACACAATCCTATTCAGAAGTTTAAAAAAACAACAATGACAATTTCTGTTAATATCAAGTAACTTTTTTTTTTCTTCTGTTTCATCAGATGTTTCTGATTCTGAACATAAGTTGAAGTGGGCTATATATAATTTAGGAGTACTGCTATTCTAAAAAAGTGTTTGTACAAATTTTGTCAGTTACATAACACAATTATTTTCATTTTGTCAGCAAATAGCCCAAAGAAAAGTGCTATGGTACTACAAAGCGAATCACATTCTCCCTAATGCCCCTCTTCCAAACCCCAAGAAAAGAACACCTCAGGTATATGACTATGAACACACATCACCCTTCTTAGTACAACCACAATGTTCACATGCAGTCTCAAGATATTCTTAGAAAAGTCACCTTAAAGGTAGCAAATGCTAGGAAAATATACAGCCTAATCAAACATTACTACAATAAGTATACATTAATAGCAGACTTATTAAGTAGAAAACTCCGAAATTCCAGTTTTTCAAGTAAGAAAAACTTTCATTCACTTCCTAAATTTTTTTTTTTTTTATATCAGGGATTGAATTCAGGAGTACTCGGCCACTGAGCCTCATCCCCAGCCCTATTTTGTATTTTATTTAGAGACAAGGTCTCACTGAGTTGCTTAGCGCCTCACAGTTGTGGAGGCTGGCTTTGAACTTGAGATCCTCCTGTCTCAGTTTCCCCATCCACTGGGATTACAGGCGTGTGCCACCGCGGTCGGCATAAAACATAATTCTTTTTTATTCTAGTCCTACTAACTAAATACAAAGAGGTGATTAACTTCTCAATTATTAATCTTCTGGAGTTTTGACTGCAATATGAGATAGCATCGATTGAAAGAGATGATCCCTTAGGAAAGAAGCTACAGAGCAGTGATAGAGTGTGCAATGGACTCCTTGTAATCAAACCCCAGCTCTACTATGTTTACTCATGAACCTTAATTAAACAACTTTTCTGCCAGACACAGTGGTACACATCTGTAATCCCAGTGGCTCAGGAGGCTGAGGCAGGAGGATCATGAGTTCAAAGCCATCCTTAAGAAAGGAGAGGTGCTAAGCAAATCAGTGAGACCCTGTTTCTAAATAAAAAACAAAATGAGGCTGGGGATGTGGCTCAGTGGCCTAGTACCCCTAAGTTCAATTGATGGCCCATCCCCTATCAAAAAAACAAAAACAAACTGTTCCTAAGATCTAATATACTCACTTATATAATGGGGATGTCATTATAAAAGACTGCATATAAATTTACAGTCTCTGCATTCTTGTTGCATTTTTCTTTCCGTTTTACTTATTTGTTCCTTTTTTATTTATGATCTAAAATTCCTAAGAAATATAGCTAATAATCACACCTAAGATTTGATTTGATAGATATTTGTCTTTACAAGCATTTTCTCAGCCAATTCTTTTAAATAATGGTCCATTTTACAGATTTTCCTCACCTGTAATAGTTTGGTTATTTGTTCCAAAGTGCTAGAAACTGAATGAAAAGTTTGTGCTCCTTCTTAAGAATAATTCAGGTTCTGTATCAATTTCCACAGCATTAAGAAATTTGTTTTTTTACTTTTTAAAAAAGATTAGGATATGAATATTGTTCTTGTTTGTTAATGAAATAGTGCTTAGCTCTCAGCACTAAAACCACCTGCTACAACTATTTAAATTTAGGAGTAAAAAATTAGTTAAAAAGTTAAATGATTGCTATAAGTAATGAACTTGCTCAGCATTCTACAATTTCTTTTCCACTATGCAATGAGAGCAATCAGACATAAAAACATAAACATATACATAAACCAAAAAAGCAAAAAATTCTTCCTATTTTACTGTACCTAAGGAAAAAGTCTAAAATCCTAATAGGATTTGCCAAATTCTCCAGAGTCTGGTTCTTTTTAACTGTTTCTAAAATTTTCTCTCTCATTATATACTTTTCCATTCTATCTCGTTTCCAGTAATAATGAATTTCCTGCATAAAAGTGCAAGCCTTCTCTCTTGCCTTTGAACTTTCCTCCAATATTATTTCTTTGAGGAGGCGTTTCTTGACTCCTCCATTGCAAGTGTTATGGTTTGGATATGAAGTGTCCCCCATATCATGCATGAGAAATACAAGAATGTTCAGAAGTGAAACAACCTGATTATGAGAGCTGTAACCTAATCAGTGCATTAATCCATTTGATAGATTAATAATTTAAATGGATTAATGGGTGGTACCTGTAGGCAGGTAGGGCATGGCTGGAGGAAGTAGGTCACTGGGAGTGTGTCCTTGGGGATTATATTATCCCTAGCTCCTTAATCTCAATCTCTTTGCTTACTGATAGCCATGTTCCTCTACCACAACCTTCTGCGACAATATTCTGCCTCACCTTGGGCTCAGAGCAATGGAGTCAGCTGATCACGGACTGAACCTTTGAAACCATGAATCATAATAAATTTTCTCTCCTCTAATTAGTTCTTATTGCGTATATTGGTAACAACAATGCAAAGTCAATTTACACAGAAATTGATACCAGAACTGGGGCTGTTGTTTTAACTAATCTGCTGATGTGGTTCAGAAGCATTTAGAATTAGTTTGTGGAAGGAGTTTTCTAAAGTTTGGAGATGCAGGCTGGAAAAACCTCAGAAAAGCAGAGCTAATGGGCTCTGGTGGGAGCTGAGAAGATCAGAATGTCAGTAACTATAGACTCAAGTCTGGGATCATGAAGAGGAGGACTGCATTGGAAATTGGACTAGCAGTCATTCAAGTTATATTTTGGCAAAGAAGTTGTCTACATTTTGCCCACGCCCTGATAATTTCCATGAGGCTGAATTTTAAGGTGATGAACTAAATAATATGACAGAAAATTTCAAGGCACTATAGCATTCAAGCAGTGGTATAGATATTTCTGGTGGTTATTAGCTAAGTTTACTGTGATAACTAGGAGCAAAAAGCAGAGCAGAAAGATTTAAAACTTGTAATTTGGTAAAAAAAAAAGTGCATGTAAAATGGGTCAAGGAAGGTGTGGTTGATGAAGAGATTATAGTCACTATGGAGATGCTAACTACTTATATAGAGACAACAGGAAAGATGTCTTGAGGGAATCTCAGGAGTTGAGAAGACCATACCCATTTTAGATCAGGGTGTAAAAATAAGAATTTCTTTGATAAGAGATCAAAGGGGAACCCTGCTTGTACAGGGAGGCCTAGGAAGTTGTTTCACTGTTCAGCCTCACAGGCCCACAGAAGCTGTTGCATTTGTCACCCTAGGAAGCCTGTGTGAGATATAGAGGCAGATCTTGGAGTTGTCTACATGGTGCTGGTTCTGTAGGAAAGCAGGATGCTTGAGTTAAGGGTTCATGAATGCTTCCCTCTGATTTCAAAGGAAGGCCTGGGAGACTAGGCAAGGTGTAATAGGGTCAAAATCTATACAGATAGCCCAAGAGGGTGATGAGTAAAGATGTGAGAAGGAAGTCAAAGCTGCAGTGGAGATCCCCAAGAGTAAGAGACACCAACAACATGGAACTTCTGCTGAGAAAAGCTGCAGAAATCAAGTATAAACAAGCCGAGAAGAGACCATGTGAGCGGCAGCCAGAAAGGCCATAGGGGCAGAACTACACAAGCCCTTTGGAGAGAAGATCACAAGACCATGTGCCTCAGATGCTGAATGTGGAGCTATAGGACTGGTTTTCCCAGTTGGATTTTGTTCTTGCTTGGATTCTATCCCTTATTTATATGTCCCTATTTCTCTTTTTTGGATGGAAATAGTTATTCTGTGCCATTATATATTGAATGTATGTGACTTGCTTTTGACCTTTATGGGGGCTCACAGCCAAGAGTTTGCCTTGGTCTCAGATAAGATTTTGAACTTGAGACTTCTGAGCAATGAAGACACTGGTAAGACTATGGGAAGTCTTGGTAATGGACTAAACGTATTTTGCATTTTGAGATGGGCATGAGCTTCTGGGGACCAGGAGTGGAATGCTATGGTTTGGACATGATGTATCCCCTGAAAGCTTATGTTTGACACAATGCAGGAATGTCCATAGATGAAATGCTTGCCATTTAATTTGAATGGATTAATTGGTGGTAACTGTAGGCAGGAAGGACATGGCTGGAGCAAGTAGATCATTGGGGGTATGCTCTTGGGGATCGATTACATTATCCCCAGCTCCTTGCACTCAAGCTCTCTCTGCTTACTAGTTGCTATGGTTTGAGCTGTTTTCATCTGCCATGCCCTTCTGCCATGATGTTCTGCCTCATGTTGGGCCCAGAGCAATAATGTCAGCTGACCATGGGCTGAACCGCTGAAACCACAGACCAAAATACCATTTCTACCTCTAAATTGTTCTTGTCAGGTATACCAATCACAGTGATGCAAAGCTAACACACTAGGTAAGGTGAGGTCATTCTGTTAGGCTACTAAGGTATCAATACTAGCACTTTCTGAAAATTTACCACATTTGTGTTATTTATGTGATATCTATACTTCCCTCTTATGTCCTAATCTTGGGGGACAGGAAGAGGAAGGACTGGGAAAGAGACACAACTGCATTCTGTTGTTCTGCAACCCTAGTGATAAGCACAAAAAATTATGCATGATAGAGGATACTTAGTCTGTATTAGCTCAAATAAATTAATGATTAAGTTGATATGTAAGTAAGAGGTATACATAGCTCCTGATCCCAAACAGTTGACAATCTGCTGAGAAAATAAATGAAAATGCATGAATTAGAAATAAGCAATAGAAAACAAAACAATATTAGCAAACTTAGAGGCTTTTCTACTAAAACAGGAAGGCAGGATTCCCACTATAGTTTTAGTATTAGCCAGTGCTATTATATGTGAAAACAACTATGAACATAAGAACTGCAACAACAACAACAAAAAAACACACAAAAAACCAAAACCATTAAACCGTTTATTTGCACATGAGACAACTATGTATCTATTCGGAAGATAAAAAACATTCAATAACAAAATAACTATAAACAATAATGAAATATCAGGATATGAAAGCATACAGATATCAAAGAGAAATGAATACCCTATTTTTGGTAGCAACAAAAGATTAAAAATAGAACTCAGACTTAGGATTCTTGCTGCTGGTCATATCAGAGTAATTGGTAATAGCCCAGTAAATCTGCTGTGAACTTAAAAAGCTTGGGAAAATATGTGAATAAAATTCAGATCCTGGACAACAGGTTATATAAGATTATGATTCCTGAGAAAAGGAAAAGGAATCAAGATGAGCCCTATAATTGCACAGGCTTTCTTCCTGGAGATATCCCAGAACCTGGCTGATTGAGGGGGAACCCAAGCAATAATGGAGATGATGCTAAACTGAAAAGACAGAAATTTGAGTTGACAGAGGCTAAAGCAGCTAAAATGTTAAGAGTACCAGGGAGAGAACCCCAAAACTAGGCATCATGGTCCATCTTAAGCTATATGCTAAGCTCCACATATGTAAGATGAGACTTCATGAAGACAAACCAAGCACTTCTACTGGAATCTGGAACCTAAGCTCTTCCCTCTCACTAAGTTGGAAGATGCTCAAGTTCTGTCCAAAAAGAGTGAAAGAACACTCAGGTATCAAGAGCTCTTGATAAATACCTGGGTATTACTAGCAGATCTTGGTGTGGGTCCCTTAGGGGTACAGCTAAGTTAGCTCTAGACTAACTGCTATTCCATAACTGCCCGAACAATGCTTTAAAACAAGTTTAATCTAGAACACACAATAAATAACTTGCTGATGGGAGTATGAAATGGTGCAAGAAGTTTAGAAAATAGGTTTTTGTTTTTGTTTTGTTTTTTGGTACTAGAGATTGAACCCAGGAGTGCTTTACCACTGGACTACATTCTCAATCCTTTTTATTTTGAGACAGGGTCTCACTAAGTTGCTTAGGGCCTCACTAAGTTACTGAGGGTAGCCTCAAACTTGAAATCCTCCTGTCTCAGCCTGCTAAATTGCTAGGATTACAGGTGTACACCACTGTGCCTGACCTAGAAAATAGGTTTTTGTCAAGATGAACATGTACTTGTATCACCTAACAATTCCACACCTAGGTAGAAGAAATGAAAACATCAAAAAGACAAAAAGGAATTCCAAATACATAAAGGCCAAAAGATGCCCAACACAAAAGATTTCACACTGCTCGATCCCATCACAGAAGGTTCTAGAACAGGAAACACTAATCTATAGTGGAAGATACCAGATCAGTGATGGCCTAGGGTGGGAAGTAAGAGTGACTAACTTGTAAGGAACATTAAAAAAAAATTCTGAGGTGATCAAAATGTTCTGTATTTTGATTGAAGTATGTTACATGGGTATATAAGTTTGTCAAAATTCACCAAAATATAACCTCAAAATGGGTGCATTTTATTGTATACATGTTTTACAAAGCTGACTTAAAAAAAAAAAACCAAGAGGTAGACAGGTGATACTCAGACATGATTTGATTCAGAGATCTAGTTTCCTTTCTCCCTGATTCTGTTGGCCATATGCTGGCTAAAAAAAAAAAAAAAACAACCTAACAAAATGGAGCAGGTGTTCCAGCCATCGAATCAAGAGGAAGAGAATACTTGAGATCTATCATTTGCAACCAAAAGCCTTCATATTCATTCCATTTGAAACAACTAAGGTTACATGCCCATTTCTGTCTAGGAAATAAAAATGTAGTATGACTCAACAATGCCTAGGAGTGAGATGTTGTTAAAAAGAAGAAAAGGATAATTGGATGATAGGATTTTTCACTTCCAATAAAGTCTAACTCCTTATCTTTGTATTCACAATCTACACAGTTAGGCTCCAAATATCCCTTTCAATTTTAACGTCCTCTACTACTTGACAGCAAATACATTCTTCTTCCATCTTCTGTTTAAAACAACAACAAAATCTCTATCTTCCTTATCAAATTTTTGGAGAAAGTCAAGGCTCAATTAAATGTTAACTCAGCTATAAAGCTTCTGGGAATCAGTCTAATGAGAAGTGACTATTTAAAACTCTTAAGGTCAGCATTTTGCATCCTTTAATGAACTAACAGACCTAGGCATTGATCATCAACAGCTACTAACATAAGAAAGAAAAAAGACAATGAGACATTGTGTGCCTTCAAATGGATAAACACACATAGAAAAGAAAATTGAATTTGATTAAGTCTCTACCTAAGGCAGCACTGTTCAACAGAATTTTCTACAATAATGGGAATGCACTACAGATGCACTAACATGGTAGCCATTAGCTATATATGCCTATGGATCACTTGAAATGAGGCTACTATGGCTTTGCAAATGAGCTAATTTTATTTAATTTAAATAATTCAATTTTACAATTAAAATAGCTTATATGAATAGTGGTGACCTATTACACTTATAACTCTAAGTCCAATTAACAATTTATAGGAAAGGCAGAAGGCAGAGAGTATTTTCAGTCAACTATGGGTCTTCTGGGTAAAAGAGTGGAACAGAGGTTTCCTTGGCATGACTCTGCATGTGAGAAGAAACAATACTATGAGGAAATAAAGGGAGAAAGAGCTCTGGCAATGAAGAAAATGAGGTGGCAGGAAAGCTAAAGAGCACGGACAAGTAGAAAGGCAATTCAGAGAAAAGTATGAAGAGTATCCAGTTCAAACCCTAGATGGTGGTGGAAAAACCCTACACCACAAGCACAAGGTAAACCCAGAGAACGCAGAGAGCCCCAAGGATAAACAGAACCAGCAGTCCTAGCTGCAGGAGAAACCCAGGGTTCTTGCAAGCTTTAAATTAAGCATTATGATATGAACTGTATAGAAGTCTAGCTTCAGAGGACAAAGCTACTGTAGCACCTATCATTTCTTTACGGGCTATAACCAGGAGCCATGTTTTATGTGTTGTGTATGGGGGAGAGGGTATTGTTTGGGATTGAGCTATTTTGTGCATCAGAAAACATGAAACAGACATAATTCAGAGTTGCTGAGGACACCATGCCAGGATGAGACCATGACTGAACACTATGACTGGGTAACAGATGATGTTTTAGCTTTTCTGATGCTGTGACCGAAGTACCTGACAGAAACAATTAGAAGAAGAAAAGTTATTCTGAGGATTACAGTTTCAGAGGTCTCAGTCCACAGATGGTTGACTTTATTCCTTGGGACCCAAGGTGAGGTAGGACATCATGGCAGAAGGGTGACGAGGAGGAAAGTGACTCAGGGCATTGCAACAAGTGAAGAGAGCTCTCCTGACCAAGACAAAGTATAACCCTCAAAGGTATGCCCCCAATGATCTACCTCCTCCAGCCATACCCTATTCTACTTCTAGTTATCATGCCATTAATCCCAATTAGGGGATTAATTCATGAATTGGGTTAAGGGTCTCATAACCCAATCAATTCACCTCTAAACCTTCTTGCACTGTCTCACACATGAGCATTTGGGGGATACCTCACATCTAAATCATAACAGATGATTAAGAGACAGTTGTAGAGAAGGGCAGGGGTCAGTCACAGACCCACTGATAAGTTTAAGCAGTGGGGAGCTCAGGTTGTGAAGGGCATTGTGTCAGTGGCATCACTACCTGAAGTGAGTAGTGAGACCCATTTCGTGCAGTTTACCTAGGGTACAAGTCTTCATACACCAAAACTGAGGTAAGGAAGTTGCTTGATTCTCACAGCTGCCCCCTCCAGTGCACAATTGAGAGTTGGATTTGCTTCTCCCACTCTCTGAGGCATTTAGGGATATGCCTTGGCTTGAACGTTTGCCACATCCCTAAAGTACACAGACTAGGGGGCTTTGGGAGTGGGTGAGCACTTACTGGACCCACATGCAACAAAGCTAGTTGAATTTAGCAGAAGTTCTGGGAGCACCTAAAAAAAAAAAAAAGTCTGGCAGGAAATTCAGGGCAAACCTCAGTTGTACAGCATCAACCTGTTTAGTAGGACCAGAGAGGAATTTCAACAAGTTCCAGCTGCAACTCACTATCTGCACACCCCCTCTCTAACCTATGGATTCCAATATTAGAAGACCTAGAAAGAAGCTTCTCCAATATAAGCACTGTAGCCCCAGTGAAATGTTTTGGATTCATTTCTCCCCTGCCCATCTTTTTTTTTTTTTTTTTTACTATTATCAAATTTTATTTACTTAACTCTTTAGATTTATTTTCCCTCTTTTCCAATTTCTCTTTATCATTCTTTTCCTTTTTAATTATTGCTGCTTCTTTATTTTTCCCTTTCCTATACCCCCTTTACTCTCATTTTTTATTATTTTCACCTTAATTTCTGAGTTTTCAGTTTATTCTCTATTATTTTCACCTCTTTCTTTTTATTGTTATTGGTAGTGTAACTGTTAGTTTTAAGTGGTTTTTACTGTGTTTCCATATCCAGTTTGTCTTTGTGTTATCATTTGTTTTCTTCTGATTAGTACTGGGAATACATACAGCCCTCAAAAGAAAGTTGTTCACTAAGACAATCACATAAAAGTGGAAAAGATATCCATCCCAAAGATGTAAATATCTCAACACAGAAAAACAAGAAAAAAGAAAAAACAAATGTTTCCTCTCAAAGCAAATAACTCTAGAAACTGATTCCAAAGACAGTGAAGTAGTTGAAATGCTAAAGAATTCAAAAGGTTGGTTGTTAAAATGATCACCAAATTCACAGATACAAATAAATAGTTAAATGAATTGAGGATGACAATGCAGAACATGAAAGAGGAATTCAATAAAGAGACAGAGATTCAGAAAAAGAACTAAACAGAAACCCTGGAAATAAAAAGTTCATTAAGTCCAAAAACAGAAAAAAAAAAAAGAAAAAAGAAAACAAACATTCAGATGAAAGCCTCATCAACCAACTAAATCAAATGAAACGTTATCAGGGCTTGTTCACAAGGTGAACAAACTTGCACATTCAGACAGTAATAAAGAAAAAAAAGTGAAAAAACTATTATCAGAACATACAAGAGCTCTGGAACAACTTTAAAAGACCAAGATTATGACTCACCCAGGATTAGAGGAGGGAGTACAGCTACAGGAGAATGACACAGAAAACCTATTGTGTAAA
>CM053400.1:152194560-152222702 GCA_028644305.1 Xerus rutilus
TGAAACGTTATCAGGGCTTGTTCACAAGGTGAACAAACTTGCACATTCAGACAGTAATAAAGAAAAAAAAGTGAAAAAACTATTATCAGAACATACAAGAGCTCTGGAACAACTTTAAAAGACCAAGATTATGACTCACCCAGGATTAGAGGAGGGAGTACAGCTACAGGAGAATGACACAGAAAACCTATTGTGTAAAATGATAGCATAAAATCTCTCAAATCTTAAAAAAGATACGTACATCCAGGTAAAGGATATGTACATCCTGGTACATGCATGATTAGTTCAGTCAACCATCAAACCTCTAAGATAAATGAGAAAGAAATGAGCATAGATCATTCAAAAACAACCAGAAGAAAACAACAAAATGACAAGAAGTAGTACCTATCTTTCAACAATAATCCTGAAGGTGAAGTTAAATGGTCTGAATTCTCCAAGTAAAAGATACAATCAGCTGATTAATTAGGAAGCAAGACCAACTGTTGGTTACCTGCAAGAAACTCATTTCTTTAACAAAAATATACATACACTAAAAGTGAATGGATGGAGAATATTTCAATCAAATGGAATCTGAAAGCCAGCAGTAGTAACTATACTTGTATTCAACAAAACAGACTTCAAACCAAGATCAGTCAGAAGAAACAAAGGTCCCTATATATTGAAAAGAGAACAATTCATCAAATACAACAACTGTAAATATATACACATTGAATATGAGAACACTCAGTTTCATAAAACAGAAATAACAGGATGTAAAGGCAGAGATAGGCACCATATGACAAAGTGGGTAGCTTCAATATACCACTCTCAGTGATAGGAAGATCTTCCAGGAAAAAAACCAACAAGGAAACATCAGAGTTCAATTACACTATAGACCAAACAAACAATGAACATCTGCAGAATACACATTCTTTTCTTCAAAATACATGGCTTTCTGCAATATAGATCACATTTTAGTCCATAAAGCAAATCTTTACAAATAATAATTTCTTGCATCTTATCAGACCATAACAGAATGAAACTAGAAATCATCAACAAACAAAACTGCAGAAAATATACAAACACATAAAAAATACACTTCTGAATGAGCAGAAATTGTAGGAAATTTTTAAAAATTTTACAATTAAGTGGAAATGAAAACAACCTACAAGAAATGAGGGGACAGAAAAAGCAGTTAAAAGAGGTGGTTCATAGCTACAAGTAAGTATAACATAAAACCAGAGATCTCAAATAAATAACCTAGGACTTTGGGCAGATAAAAGGAAAAGAACAAACCAAATCCCAAATTGTAGAATAATAATAAAGATCAGAGCAGAAATAAATGAAATACATATAAAAAAGAATACAAAGGACCAATGAAACAGAATTGGTTCTTTGAAAAACAAACAAACAAACTGACAAACCTTTAGTAAACTAACCAAAAGACAGAAGGGAAAAAAGAGATGAAAAGGAAGATGTTAAAACAGGTACCTCTGAAATCCAGAGGAGTTAGTGAATATTTTGAAAAAGTGTGTGCCCCATAAGTTGGAAAATCTAGAAATGGACAAATTTCTAGACACATCTGACTTGCCAAAATTCGAACCAAGAAGATATAAAACTTAAATAGATGAATAACAAGCAATGTGACTGAAGCAGTAGTACAATTCCAACAAAGTAAAGTTCAGGACTGGATGGCTTTACTGCTGAACTTTACCACACTTTTGGAAAACCAATATCAATTCTCCTCAAAATATTATACAAAATCAAAAGGGAAGGAACCCTTCAAAACTTATTCTATGAAGCCAATATTACCCTGTTACCAAAACCTGATAAGGACACCACAGAAAAAGTACACTGTAGACTTGATGAACATAGATGCAAAAATCCTCAAAATACTTGCTAACTGATTTCCATATCCCATTAAAAAAGATCATACACCATGATCAAGTTGATTTCATTCCAGGAATGCAAGGTTAGTTCAACATACACAAATCAATAAATGTAATTCACCGCATAAGTAGAATCAAAGATAAAAATTACATGATCATCTCAACAGATGCAGAAAAAATCTTTGATAAAATTCGACACATTTTAAAAATGAAAACACTGTACAAAATAGGTATAAAAGAATCATAACTCAACATTATAAAGGCTATATATGACAAACTCAGAGACAACATCATAGTGAATATGGAAAAACAAAGCATTTCCTCCAAAATCAGGAATGAGTCAAAGGTGCCCACTCTTACCATTAGCTTATTCAATTTAGAACTGGAAACATTAGCCAGAAGAATAAGGCAAGAGGAGGAAATGAAAGTGATACAAACAGGAAGGAAGGAAGTTCAATTATCCCTGTTTGCCGAGGATGATGGTTCTATACTTAGAAAAACCTACAGTCCACCAAAAGAACAGATAAACCAATTCAGCAAAGTAGCAGAATGCAAAATCAATATACAAACTCAGTACTTTCCTATATACCAACAAAAAGAAAGAAATCTGGAAAGAAATCAGGAAAATAATCCCATTTAGAATAGCCTCAAAAATAATTAAATCATCTAGGAATAAAACTAACTAAAGAGGCAAACAACCTCTCCCATGAAAATTATAAAACAATGAAGAAAGAAATTGAAGATGACACCAGAAGTTGGAAAAACATCCCATGTTCATGGATTGGGAGAAATAATATAGTTAAAATAGTCACAGTAAGAAAAGCAATCTATAGTTCAATGCAATCTTCATCAAAATACCAATGACATTCTTTACAGAACTAGAATATAAAACCCTAAAATTCATATGGAAACACAAAAGATCCCAAATAGCCAAAGCAATCCTGAGCAAAAACAAAACAATGCTGAAGGCACCATGATACCTGATTTCAAAATATACTAAAAGCCATGGTAATACTGGCATAACAATAAGCATACTGAAAAATGGAACAAGATGGAGGACCCAGGAATAAGCAAGCTCTTCAACAAACGGGGTTAGGAAGACTGTATATTCTTATGTAGATTAAAACTGATCTCTCTCACTCTGCATAAAAATCAACCTGAAATGGATCAAAGACCTTAATGTAAGGCTTGATATTGAAACTGCTAGAGGAAAACACAGGGGAATCACTTCAAGGTATTAGTATAGGCAACAGCTACTGCACAGGACTCCAGCAGCTCATGAAATAATAGCAAAAACTGACAAATGGTATTATATCAAATTAAAAAGCTTCTGCACAGCAAGGAAACAACAGTGAAGAGAGAGCCTACACAATGGGAGAAAAATCTTTGCCAGCTATTCATCAGATGAAATATTAATCTACAGAATATATAAAGAATTGAAAAAAGTTAATACCAAAAGAACAAGGAATCTAATCAATAAATGTGCCAATGAGCTTAGCAGACACTTCTTAAAAGAATAAATGGCCAATAAATATATGAAAAAATGGTCAATACCTTTAATTATCAGGGAAATGCAATCAAAACTACATTGAGATTCCATCTCATTCCAGTCAGAATGGCTGTTACCAAGAAAACAAAAAGAACAAATGCTCGGGCTGGGACTGTAGCTCAGTGGTAGAGCGCTTGCCTCGCATGCATGAGGCCCTGGGTTCGATCCTCAGCACCACATACAAAGCAATAAAATAAAGACATTGTGTCCATCCACAACTAAAAAAATATTTAAAAAAAAAACCAAAAAAAAAAAAACAAATGCTCATGAGGATGCAAGAATGTAAATTAGTATAATTCCTATGAAAAGCAGTATGGAGATTCCTCAAAAAAAACTAAAAATAGTTACCATGTGATCCAATTATACCACCCATGGGTATATAACTTAAGGAGTCAAAGTCAGGATACAACAGAGGTATCTGCAAACCCACATTTATTGCAGCACTACTCACAACAACAAAGTTATATGTAGGAGCTCTCTCCATACCTTCAACGCCTCCCCTCCCCCTTCCTCACCCTATGCTGATTGACTGTGCACCTGACACAGAGCAGTACCCCATTGGCTGTAACCTCAGGGGGTTCTGCATCTCACTCCTGCAGAGCAGCTTTACCAACCCCCAGAGTCTGACATCATACCTTGTCCTGTGGGACCTCATACCATCCTTCCTAGGACCCCATACTTCCCCTGGGACCCCAGGTCATCAGCAGACCCATGCAAGGCACGACGTAAAACAACAGTTATATAATCAACCTTGCTGTCCATCAATGGCTAAATGGATAAGGGAACTGTGGTTGTATATATGCACAATGTAGTATTGTTCAGCCATAAAGGAGGAGGAAATCATGTCATTCACAGGAAAATGGATCATCATATTAAGTGAACTAAGTCAGACTCATCAGAAAGACAAGTATTGCATGTTTTCTCTCACTTGTGGTATCAAAGAGGAAAAAAAACAGATGACATTAAGTAGAAGGGAAATTAAAAGAGAAGAGGTAGGGGATTAGAGGGAGGAAGAGTAAGAGAGGATAATAGAAAGGGTGACTATGATCAAAGTACATTATGAAAATGTCACACAGAAACTCATTATTTTGTACAATTAATATTAGCTCTAAGGGGGCTGGGGCTGTGTTACCTGGTGTGTGTGAGGCACTGGGTTTGAATCTCAGCACCACATATAAATAAAGGTCTATCAACAACTAAAAAAAATACTAAAAAAACATTAGCTCTAGTAATCATAAACAACAATAAATCGCACTATATGGAGATATAATCAGCAAGTGCCAGACTGAAAAATTTTAAAGAAAATTTTCTTCAACAAATATGTTTTTTTAAAGGTTATGAAGTAACTCACAGATTGAAAAAGGCTTAAGGGAAATATCAAATAATTACAAACTGTGGACATTACTTGAATTCCAACTCATAAACAAACATGACATTTATGAGAAGACTAAATTTGAATTTAACTAGATTTTTTATTGAAATGGAGAAAAACAATATTTCCTGAGAAAATGACAACACACTTTATTTACAAAAAGAAAGCATTCTTGTCTTATAGAGATGCACTCTAAAATATTAATAGGTGAAAACAATGTCTGATGTTTTCTTCAAAAATTATGAGGGAGGAAGAGATAGGGCATATGCTTGGGGAGCATGAGGGGGTTCATTATTCTATCTACCTGCACACAAATATTTGAAATCTTTCACCACAAGCAATATAATAAGTGAAAAAAAGAACTCTGAAACTATTAGGAGCATATTCCATTACACTACTTACATGGCATACAAAATGTTCTATATTATACATCTGTGCAAATGGCAAATGAATCCTAAAATACATAGATGTCCTAAGATCGGGTTTTATATCATACGCATTGTCTTATTCCCTTTAGGATCATTTTAAAAAATTTTTTTTAGTTGTAGATGGACACAATGTTTTTATTTTATTGCTTTGTATGTGGTGCTGAGGACCGAACCCAGGGCCGAACCCAGGGCCTCACCCATGGGAGGCAAGCGCTCTACCACTGAGCTACAATCCCAGCCCCCTCCCTTTTATATCTTAATCTAGTATCTTAAACATGAAATTACACAAAATAAAGCATTCTGATCATTTATCATAAACTTTGTTTTACTGTTCTATACAGCATTGTAAAGAAATTTACAGACAATTCATGTTAAACTATGTGAGAAGCCAGGCACGGTAGCGTATTTCTATAATCCTAGCAACTCAGGAGAGTGAGACAGGAAGACTGAAAGTTGACAGCCTCAATAACTTAGTGAGACCCTGTCTCAATACAAAAAACGAAAAAGGACTGTGGATGCCGTTTAATGATAAAGCGTCCTGGCTTCAATCCCCAGTACCAATACAAACAAACAAAAAACCCCAAAGAAGCAACACTATGTGAGAGGATAAAAATGCAAGGAAGGAGTGTTCAAAACCCAGGTCTTAGAACCCTCTGATATGCTATGTATAGCCTGACCATTACCTTCATTACCTTTTACTTATGAAGATATATATATATACACACACACACATATATATATACATATACGCATACAGAAAACTAAGCCAAGTAAATTTTTTTTTTTTTTTTACTACCAATGAGGCTCTTATCCTCCAAACCCTAATATTGTCTGCTGGAAAGACAGGATTAATAATGGAGGATCATTGTGCCTCAGTTATGTGTCCACAGGCTTAAGATCTAGTATCAAAATGTGCTTTAAAGCATGACCCTGTTAAAAAAGGTCTTGTGTGTTGGTGTCCTAATCAAAGAAAACAGGCGTCCTTTTAAGAAGAGACATCAAAGACCTCTCTCCACACATGCAAAGAAGAGAGGATATAGCAAGAAAGACCCTGCAAGCCAGAAAAACAGTCCTCATCAGAAACCAACCCTGGTGGCAGCTATGTCTTGAACTTCCAGTCTCCAGAACACTAAGAAAATTAATCTCTATTGTTTAAACCACCCAGTCTGATATTTCATTGTAATGTTCCAAACACACACATACATACACTTCTCCTAGATATAGCTGACTCCTCTGAAAGACCATGAAGAATTTAGTACATTCTTCTGAGGAAAGGCTCCACAGTATCTAATAAATACCTATAATGACATGTTCCATATCAAAAAAAAATATTAAGAAACCCCTGGGAGATATGTATTTTCCTACTTCATAAATTACTGGTATTCTAAATTATTAATTCTATGGCTTTTTAATTACAGTCATCCATTACAGATTTTTATGAACTGACCTGAAATGTACCAGTTGCCTAGAACAATAGAAATGATTATTTATGACATTATTTTTTATGGAAAGACACATAATTTTAAACCACATTCTTAACGAACATTGGGAGCTCAGTGTTTTTATATGTTTAGACTTCCTGTAGTATTATGTTAGTAAGATTTTATTTTTGAAATTCTTAGAAGATAAAGGTAGTATGACAATGAACTATTCAAAGTAGAAATATTATACAAACACAGGCTCCTAGTATTTAGAGAATGGTTCATATTTCTTAAATAACGTGCAAAGATCCTTACGATACCTATGGCTAAGCAACTAATAAGTATGTGCTCATGAAAATGGAAATAATTTTCTTTTTTATAAAATTAGCTTGAACCACTGGTATAAGCTCATGACATAAACTAAAGAAGGAATTTTAAGACTATATGAATTTAATTAGTCCTACCTATGATTCCAGTGGCTTAGAAGGGCAATATAAAAGCTTTTAAGGGATTTGAAATTCCAGAAAAAAAACATAAACCTATAATTCTTATATTAATAACTTTATCAAGATCATTTCATGTATCACAATATTCATCTTTTAAAAGTGTACAATCCAGTTTTTTTTTTTAGTACTATCAAGAAGTTGTACAACCATTAACACTAGTACCTGAACATTCTCTCATCACCCCTGGAAAGAAAGCTTGTACCTATCACTCCCTTTTTCAAACTTCCCCTCTGGCTCTACCAACAGCTAATCTGGTTTCAGTCTCTTTGGAGTTGCCCGTTTTGGTTGTTTTAAATATACACATTCATAGGATGTGCGATCCTTGTGCCTGGCACTTTCACCTAGCATTGTTTTCATGTTGCATCCCTGTTGTAGTGACCCTCTACTTCACTCCCTTTCATGGAGGAATAATGTTCCATGTTATGAACACACACATTTTGTTTATCTATTCACCACTTAAATACATTTGGTTAATTTTCACTTTTTATGAATAGCACTGTTAGGGTTTACATATGAGATGTTCCTCTCCCAAAGTTCATGTGTGAGACAACAGAAGAATTTTCGGAGGTGAAATGATTAGATTATGATTGGACTATGGTACAGTGGATTAATCCACTGATGTGTATTAACTGGGAGGTAACTATAGGCAGGTAGGGTATGGCTGGAGGAAGTAGGTCATTAGAGGTAGCCTTTGGGATTTATATTTTGTCCTTGGTGAGTGGAGCTTTATTTGTTTCCTGTTGCCATGTCCTGAGTTTCTTTATTCTGCCATAATGTTCTGCCTCACCTCAGGCCCAGAGCTATGGTGTCAGCTGACTCTGGACTGAACCACTGAAACCATGAGCCAAAGGTAAGGTTTCCTCCTCTAAATTGTTCTTGTCAGGTCTTTTCATCACAGCAACACAAACCTGACTAACACACACTGTACAGTTTTTATGTGATCATGTTTTCAATCCTCTGGATTATATACATAGTGTGGAACTGGTGGGGCACATAAAACTTCTATGTTTATCTTTCTGAGGAATTATTTTTTACAAATGTTTGTGCCAGTTTACATTTCCATCAGCAAAGCATGAGCACTCAATTTCTCCCATCCTTGCTAACACTTGTTACTATACATCCTTTTTATTTTAGTCATTGTAGAAGCGATGAAGTGACATCTCATGGTTTTGGTTTGAATTTTCCTAATGAATTATGATGATGCTGAGGTTCTTTTCATGTTTATGGCCATGTGTATACATTCTCTTGTGAAATATTCATTTAAATCCTTTGCCCTTTTTAGTTGGCTGGGTTGTATTTTCGTATTGTTGAGTTATAAGCATTCTTTATACACTGTAGATGCTAATCCCTTTACCAGATACATGATTTGCAAATATTTTCTCCCTTTCTATAAACTTTTTGCTTTCTTGATGGTATCTTTTGAAGCACAAGTATGTTGAGGCAGTCCAATGTACCAAATATTTCTTTTGGTGCTTGTGCTTTGGTCATAGTTTATAATGATTTTTACACTGTATTACTAAATTTGGCTTGCTGGTATTTTGTTACATAATTTTTGCATCTATGTAAGTAAGGAAAATTGATTTGTACTTTCTTTTTTTGGTTTTAGGGTTAAAACCAAATGATGGGATGCATTGGGAAAAGTTGGTTAAAGATATTGTGTGTGTGTGTGTGTGTGTGTGTGTGTGTGCACGCGCGCGCACAGGCTCACACGTATGTATCACGAACTGGATTCTGTTACTTATATTCTATTATAATTTAAGGATATGAGTTTGTAAGCATGTATTTAAGTACACTTTGTATTCTAAATATTCCTCTTGGCTTATTTTCTTCTTGCTTTAATAAGCTAAAACTTCACAGCTTACTGGTGAACAGTAGGTAATAAGCTTGCTGATTACATTATGACACTTCTGGAAAGCAGTTAGTGGCTGCTTTGCTCACATTATATATAGAGCACAGTACCCAAACTGATAAATCTGGCATATATATGCCAGATATTTATTATATATATATATATATATATATATACACACACACACACACATATACATATATATATACATATACACACATATATATACATATACATATATATACACATATATCTATATTTCAGTATACCTACTGAGTTCATCCGTGGCTGACTTCTATCAGAAGTACACAATTTTTAGGTGCCCAATGACCACTACCTTCTATTATTCTGACACTGACACCATACTCTTTTCATATATTTGTGTTACTTTCCTGCCTCTATCAGCATTTGAATGTGTGACTCTTGATGTATTTTGAAGTCCATTTTTTAAATAATTAAAAACAACACACACACACACACACACACAACTCCAACTAAATCACATATAGAAAAATATGTGGAAAGATTTACATTAAACTGCAAACTCTTTAACCAGCCCTTTGCTGCCATCCCCAAGACAGAGAGGTAGAAACAATTAGTTTTTATTCTTTTTAAAAAAATATTTTTAGTTGTTTATGGATATTTTACTCATTTATTATTTATATGGGGTGCTGAAGATTGAACCCAGTGCCTCACACATGTTAGGCAAGTGCTCTACCACTGAGCTACAGCCCCAACCCCCAATTTTTATTCTTGATACAGTTCTATGATATTTGACTTGTTGAAGTATATGTATTACTTTAACTATCATAAAGTATTATATAACTGAAATGCTATTTTCTGGAAAAAAAATTCTGTGGCTGTGCAGGTTTAAGTTTTTCTTTATAACACTGTAAAACATAATTACAGGTGATAGGTTTTTTTAAAAAATATTAGTGACAAAATGGAGCAAGAACTGTCATTTAATATAAACATTAAAACATTCAATATTCTCTTCTATAGCAAGAGGCACTTTTAAAATGTTCTTGTACATGAGATTCAATGAGAAGACTAGTAAGTGGCTGAGTCTTTCCTATTCTTATTGACATCACTACTAACACTACGACATTTGTGCACCACCTAATGCAAACAATAGAAACAGTACTAGATTTTGTAATAACAAAGGTAAGTGATTTTTAAATTTATTAGGATGCATAAAAACAGCTCTTTTTAGTTTTGTTTTTCTGAGGTCTTTGTTGCTGTTTATTTACATTGCCAGGAATCAGTCCAGGACTTTGCACCTGTTAGGTGAGCATTCCACCACTGAACTATATCTCCAATCCAGTCCTGGAGTTATCCATTATTCCCTCTTCTGCTTCATCTTCAGACCTTCCCTCTCTTCTGGTTCCTCTGTGTCCTCTTAGGTGTTTCTTGCCCATTAAAACAAAACAAAATAAAAACAAAACAAAACTTCTTTCTTGCCAATGTACCTCCTTTCCTATCTTGGTCTTTCCTTTCTCTGCCCAAGTTTTGTTTGTTTATTATTTTATTTTTAGACAGTTTTTGAAAGAATTTACATTCACTAATGGAGCTTCCTTACCTATCTTACTTACTCCTGAACCATCTTTATTCTAGCTTTTATCCCTAGCAATTCTGAAACTTAAGCAGCAAAGGTTACCAATAACCTCCCTATGAAACATTTTATCTTCAGAAATAGCAATTCTGAATCCAGTTCCTAATAATTGGAGAAAATCATAGGCTGTGAGGAATAGTATCATTACAAATTCACCTGGATGCTCAATGCTAATTTTTTAATAAAATCTATTCAACTATAACTCTAATTCCCTTGAAAAATCAGTCTTCCCTTTTTCTATTCTAGCCTCCAACTGACTTCCTCTACCAATACTCACTGAATTACCTCCCTTACCAACCATTCAGGGATCTTTAGGCATACTGTCCTTTCCTTTTCTAGAAACTCTCTTTTCGGTACATATGTTTACATGCTCCAGTTCTCCATATTGACAGCACTTAAATTTCTAGTTATAATCCCAACCTTTCTCCTGAGGTGCAAATTTCTAAATCCCAGCATTCACTGTGCATTTACCTTGAGGCAATCATCATGGTTGGCACTTTTCATTCACTATTACTAATCCTTACAGCACCACTGTAAAACAGATACTATCCTCATTTCATATGCAGAGAAAGTAAGACTTGAAGAAGAAACTTGTTCAAAGCCATACAATCGGTAAGCAGTACAGCCAAGATTTAGGCCAATTTTTTCCTAGCTCAAAACTCATAATCTTGAATTAATATTAACGGCAGCTAATGTGACTATACACTATGTGCCAGATGATGGTCTAAGCAATTTCCATGCTTCAGTACCTTTCATCTTCACAAATGCCCTATGAAGGAGCTGCTATTATTATTTCTAAAGACTTAACTTCTTACTGTATTTTTTTTGCCTTCGTATTACCTATGTCTATCAATCTTATTTGTCCTAGTCTTAATTTATGTGCAAGTCTGTTCTTCTTACGTTCCTTATCTTGGTGAATGATGCCATCGTTTCCCAGTTGTCCAAATACAAGTCATTTCGATTTCTTTTATTTTTTTGTTGTTCTAGGGATTGAACCCAGGGGCACCTAACCACTGAGCCACATCTCCAGCCCTTTTTTATTTTGAGAGGGTCTTGCTAAGTTGCTGAGGCAGGCTTTGAACTTTTATCCTCCTGTCTTAGCCTCCTGAGATGCTAGGATTACAGGTGTACATCACCACGCCCAGCTCCACATTTCTTCTTTACCATCTTTTCCTTCCCCTCATGCTCCATGTGTTTAGTTCTCTTGATTCTTTTCAGTCCTCCTCCTCCTCCTATTTCCTTATTTATCATGTTCCTGATATTTCTTTCCAGTATCTTGCATTAAATTTAAGTTCCAAAAGGACGGAAGCACAGAATTATGCCTGGTTCATATCACACAGTCAAGAAATACTTCCTGAATCTAAGAGTAAATCAATTATAACGAACAAGTTGGTTTTTCTGCTTTTATCTTGCAGGTCTGATCTTTTCACTGCTCTCTCAAGAATCTTCTCATTCTTTTCATAGCTACTAAAGATCTTTTTAAAAGACACATCTGGTGTTAATCTTAAAAAAAAACCTCTTCAGCTCCTTTTATGCATAAGAACCTGTAAGACATCCATGACCGGGCTTTTCACTATCTCTTCACCTTTAACTTTTGTTACTCTTTTCCCTTACAAGTACATACTCCAGTTTTAGCACCAGTGAAGTACACGGTTTCTGAAATTCTGATGTTTTTGAGCATGATGTTCCTTTCTGCCTGCAGCAGTCTAATGCACTTAGGAAATACATATCTCTACGTCAGGATAAGTTAGGGTCTTCCTTGTTTCCACAGTAATTCGAAGTAGTATTGAACTGTGAACATATTATTTACTATGGTCCTTGCTATCTTTTGGGGTTATTAATTTAATTGCTAGTCTCCCACACCAAATTTTGAATGCCCTAAGGGCAGAGAAAGTCTCTTCCCTTTCTTTGTCCACTCCTTTTTTCTTTCTCTTTTTTACTTTCTCCTTGTCTTGCTATTCTCCAGCAACTTTTCCCAGTTTCTGATTGAGATCTCAGTAAACATTTGTTGATTTAATGATTCAAATGATCAGATTTTGAAATAGGGCATGAAACACCCTCTGCACAACTAAAAATTTGGTTTCATGCCATAGTTCATTAGGAGGGAAAAGAACAGAAGGAAAAGGATACAAGTATAAGAGGAAGACAGGCATTCTTTTATTAGCAAATGAAGTTAGAAAGCCACAAGGGGTAAGAGAATTCAGATCCAACTCTTCACTTTCATTAAAGGCTTCAGAGAGTGATTTCTTATCACTGTCCTTCAAAATGTAAAATAGTTTGCAAATAACTATTTAAAGGTCTTGAGCAGCTTCAGTCTTTAGACTGTAAAGGACTCTGCTTTGCATTAGGTTTAGCATATGTTGGTTTAGGGAAGGGAAGGAGGGCACCAAGGAAAAAGCATGTTTTCATCATTTTTGACTCTCAGGTTCTTAAGAGCTCAAAAGCCTATCAACCTAATTAACTATTTTTAAATAATTGTGTTTTCCTCTCAGCAAACAGCTATTTTCCCATTTACCTCTACTGACTTATGTACTCTTTCACAGATCCTTAAAACAGTCTTGCAGTTCATCCTACCAACTTGGCATTATCCTATGTAAGTACCACATGTGAGGATGAGGATTACCCTTTCTCATATAACTTTTAAAAATGACCTAATATAAATATATCTACCTCTGCTACTTAGGTGTACTTTCCCAAGTGAAAAGAGAGGAAAAATTATTTAGCTCTTTACTATGTATCTGTTGGCATAATATGTACTTTCACAATTTAATTATCAGCACAAATATTTGAGACAGGTATTATCACTAGTTTACAAATGAAGAAACTCAACTTTAGAAATTTATAGTAGTAACTTGCTCAAGGTGATGCAGCTAAGAAACAGAAGCTCATACCCAAGCTTAGGTCTGTCTTATTCTAAAGACCATACACTTAACTCCCTCACTGTACCTTCCAAAATATAAACAGGTCTTATTTTAGCTAATAATTTCATCATTTACAAAATACTTCCCTAATATATCCTTTTATTTTAAAACAAGCCCAGGAATAACTAAAATTCTGATTTTAAGACCCTGGAAGTTGAGACGCAGCAATTAAACTGAAAAGACTAAATCTAACAGTTACTAAGGAATACAATCAAATATGGAATACCAGGCTCTTCAGCCACCAAGAGCAGAAGATAAAGATCCACCCTTGACAGATGTTCCTCTGCTAACGATGTACACAGACACAGTAGAATAGGAGAGAAGCAGTGGTGTACTTACAATGACAAATAATCCAAAGGCTGAGGGCATTTTCAAAAGATAGGTTGGTATTGTTGGTAATTATTATAGAAAGCAAACTAGGAGGGAATACTAAAATCTACTATAAACAGCATATGATGATATGATGGTACAATAACTCCATGAGTCTTGGGTTTGACTTGTACTTTTGCTACTTTTTTCTTTTGCTTCTTGTGAATTACGTTAAAATCAATGCCACATCTCACTTTACCTTTATATACATCACTACACATCTGTACCTGTGTATAAAGCTATTACTTAAAATCAATAATTCTTGGTATCTTTTAATATAGCCAGCCTATCATCACATTTTCCTGATCATCTCATAAATGTCTTTTTATGGTTTGCTAATTTGAGGGAGGACCCAAAGTCTCAATGCTACATTTGATTGGTATGTTTAAGTCGCTCTTCATCTCAAATGATGTTCTCATTTTCCATGCTATTGACTGGTTACAGAAAGCTAGATCATCAATTCTGTAAAAGCTGCCCATTTTTTATGATATCACTTCCTTCTGGTGTCACTTCACTTTGTTCATCAGCAAAGCTCTTCTGTAAAAGGACGAGATCATGTATATTTTAGCTCTATGGACCATACAATTTCTGTTTTAATTACTCAGCTCTATCACCACAGTCCTAAATAATACAAGAATGAGAGTGGTTGTTGCAATAAAACATTTTAAAACTTTACTTAAAATCTTTTCCTCAACAAATACTGTTATTTGCTTACCCTAAAACAGAGTTCATATAGAAAAAGAGAGGATAAATACTCAGTTCTTTCCTCATAACTGCTTATTTTCAGAGTATGAAGTTGGTTATTTCCACTAGTATCCAGAATTTGCTGTTGTAATGGTGTGTGTCTTATTAGAAGTCTACCATTATGAACCAAGAAGTTTTTATGTATCAGTGCATTTCAGCCAACTGTTCTCTCATCTTTGGCCAATAGCCCCTTTATTTTGGCCCCTGTGTCCTTCTGGCATAAACTACTAGTCTTTGGTAGCTTCTTTGCTTTATGATACAACAGAATATCCAGTCTCATCTGCATTTTCTATCTCCGGCGAGAATCAGTGATTTATCCAACAAACCTTGGACCCTATCAGTAAGAAGTAGTATTTAGAGACCATATTTACTGTTCTAGTGCTCACTGCTCTGTAGTACAACATTTCACTGGGGAGGCCATAAAAAGATATTTTCTTTTCTTTGTACCAGAGATTGAACCCAGGAGCACTTAACCACTTTTTAATATTTTATTTAGAAATGGGGGCTTGCTGAGTTGCTTAGGGCCTTGCTAAGTTGCTGAGGCTGGCTTTGAACTCACAATCCTCCTGTCTCAGCCTCCCAAGCCACTAGGATTACAGGCGTGCAGTACCACACCCAGCTAAAAAGATATGTTATCTTAATCTATGGTCAAAGGCTTAGTAAACAGTATAGTCTTTCTGGAAAGCAAATCCCAACTCTAATCATGTGAAAATCATTTAATTTCTCTGTAGTTAAACAGGAGTCAATTAAGTCCCATTAAATAGGAGTTAAAATTGGGTTCCATTTCATAGTTTTGATAAAAAAATATACATACACACAGCATTTAGAGCAATAATTAACATATTGTAAGTATACAGTTAAAATTGGTCATCATTTTATTTTTATTGAGAACTCTGAAAATATTCCAGCCTATGATCCAGCAGTGCTACTTTATGATTCAATCATAGGGAAAGTAATAAAAAATAAAAAATTAATACAAGTTTGCTGATTATAGTATTATTTATGATTGTAAAAAGTGTAAGAAACAACCTAATATTCAACATCAGAAAAATATTTATAAAGAGAAAGTGATATGGAAAGATGTTCAAAATATGTTAAATAATACCAAAAAGCTCATAAACTAAAGATTATCATTTCTACTAGTCAAGTATAAATGCTCATTTCATTGAACCCAAGCCAGTTTTATTTATATGTCTTTATTAATCACTTTTGAACATTTGACAGAAAAGTTTGATTTTTACATCTTTACTAAACTCGTAGGTGGTATTTATCTGCATTTTTCTGACTACTTCTGAAGTTAATCTTTGTTTTTAATTTTATTAGCTGTCCAGTTACTATTTCTATAAATTGTCTTTTGTCCATCTACTGAGCAAGGAATAAAATTAATATTTGATGCCAAAAGTATTTGCATAAGTTATTTAATAGCCTTATAACAAACCTTGAGGGTAGGTAATGTAAAATTCAATAACCCAGCATCTTGCCATTTAGAAATCTCAATTAATAGCAAACCAGATTTAATTCAGAAAACATTAATAATCTGGCATCTCTGACCCATATATCAGAAGCACCAAAAGAAGATAAGTACTAGTAACAAATTAAAAATAAAGTAAATGCAGAAGGAATTAATCAGCTTGCTTATAAAGCTGCACTGAGTTTAGGAAGGTCTCTAACACTACAAAGAAGCAGTATAGCATAATGGTTAAGAACACAGACGCCAGGACCATGCCATATGGGTTCAGATCCTAGTTCTTCCATTTATTTACTCATTATTTGACTGGGGCTAAGATACTAACTTCTCTGTGCCCCAGTTTCCGTATCTGTAAAGTGGAAATAATAGTAGTATCTAGGCTGACAACATTGTTATGGTAAGTAAATGAGAGAGAGAGAAGGAGATGTATATAATCTATATATAGGTACTACCTCAATGAAATAAAATTGACAGCTGGGAGGTAAACTCTCACAATTACAGTGAGTTGATTTTTCAACAAAGATATAATTAAATGTGGGAAACTTTTCAACAAATAATGCTGGAACAACAGGAAATCATATACAAAACAATGAGTTGACCCCTATCTCACACCATATTTTAAGAAATAGAACAAAATGGATTGTAGACCTAAATGTAAGAGCTAAAATTATAAAACTCTTAAAAAGAAAACAGGACGAAACCTTCCTGACTTTGGACTAGGAAATAAATTCTTAGATATGCACAAAAAGCACAAGGAACAAAAGAAAACACAGATAAATTATAACTATCTCAAAATTGAAAACACTCGTTGTGCCTTGAAGGGCATCATCAAGAATGACAAAGAAAAAGAATATAGAATAGGAAAAAATATTTGCAAGTCATACACCAGATAAAAGGACTGATATCTCTACAGCTCAGCTGGGCATGGTGGCACATGCCTATAATCCCAGCAGCTCAGGAGGCTGGGGCAGGAGGATCACAACTTTGAGGACAGCCTCAGCAACTTAGTGAGACCCTAAGCAACTCAGTGAGATGAGACCCTGTCTTAACATAAAAAATAAAAGTAACTTGGGATGTAGCACAGTGGTAAAGTCCTCCTGGGTTCAATCCCAAGTACCAAATCAAACAAACAAACAAAAAACTCCAGTATACACATCTCTACAACTCTTACAACTCAACAACAAAAAGGCAATTTAACCAATTAAGAAATAAGCAAATGATTTGAATGGACATTTCTCTAAAGAATATATATGCAAACAGCCAAATAACACATGTAAAACACCTCAACATCATTATGTATTAGGAAAATGCAAATCAAAACCATAATGCCATACCGCTTCACACCCATTAGGATGGCTATAATAAAAAAGAGACAACAAAGCATTGGTAAGGATGTGGAGAAACATAACCTTCACATACTGCTAGTTGGAATGTAAAATAATACTGCTATATTTGGGAAAGTCTGGAGTTATTCCAAAAGGTAAACATAAGTTACTCTACGAATTAGGAATTCCACTGCCTTGTATATACCCAAGAGAAATGCAAATATAAGCTGACACAAAAATCTTGTTACATAAATATTTACAACATTAGCTAAAAAGTGGAAACTACCCAAATGCCTGTCAATTGATGAACAGATAAAATGTGCTACAGTCACAAAATATTATTAGGTCAATGAAAGAATACCGTACTGAATTATACTACAATATGGATGAATCATGTAAATATCATGCCAGGTAAAGAAATCAGACACAAAAAGCCACATATTATATGATTACATTGATAAGAAATATCTAAAACAGGCACATTATAGCAACACAAAATTGATTCAAGATTGCCAAGAGCTAGAGGGAAAGAAGAACAGAGTCACTGCTGCATACACATAGTGCTTCCTTTAGTGCTGAGGCAAATGTTCTGAAATTAGTTGTGGTGGTTGAACAAATCTCAATATACTAAAAACAACTGTACACTTTAAAAAGTTGAAGTTCAATGTATAAAACTGTTATACTTTTTAAAGAAAGTATATTACACTGTAACCAATTGGCTTATCCTGAGAATTATGTTAAATATTAAAAAATCAATCAATGCAATCCACTATGTTAATACTCTAAAAAGAAAAGTCATATAATGACATCAGTAGACATAGAAAAACAACTTTTCAAAATACGACATTTGCTTATGATAAAAACTTTCAGCACACTTGGAATAGGAAGGAACTTCTTTAATTTGATGAAGGTCATCTATGAAAACCCTGCAGCTTATGTACTGAAACCCATCCCCATGGTAGAAAACAGGCAAGCATTCTCATCACTCCAACTTTACTCAGTATTTAAAAAGTCTTAGCTAAAGCCATATGAGAAAAAAAGAGAGAGAGAGATGGCAGGCAGAACAGCAGGCATATAGTTTGGAAAGACAAAACAGCACTGTTCACATTTATGGATAAAATAACTATACAGAAAATCCCAGAGAAATTTAAACAAAAACTCACAGAATTAATAAGTGAGCAGTCACATTTCATATACACACAAGAACTGAAAACCAAAATTTTAAAGTAACATCATTTTCAATAGCTGCCCTGAAAAGAAATGAATATATACGTAAATATATATATGTATACACACACAGGATCTATATGACAAAACTATAAAACCCTAATGAAAGAAATTAAAGACTTGATAGATCGATCTTGCATTCATGGATTAGAAAACACAACACAATGAAGATGTTGATTCTTCTCAAAGTCATCTATAAAACACAATACCATTCAAAATCCCAGCATGAGTTTTCAGATAAAGATAAACTGATTCTAAAATGTATACAGAAAGGAAAAGGAATTAGAACAGTTAGGAAATTTGGACAAAGAATGAAATTAAAGAGATTTTACTACCCAATTTTAAAACTGTATAAAGCTACAGTAATAAAAACTGTGATAATGGCAAAGTGATTCACACTGAACAACAGAACTGAATGGGGAGCCCAGAAATAGACTCATGCAATATGGCTACTTGATCTCTGACAGAGGCACCAAGGCAGCTCAATGGAGAAAGGATAATTAATCTTTTGAACAAATAGTATGAATATGCAAAAACAGAGCCTTTTTTATAAACCTCCCTCCTTACAAAAAGATAAATAAAAATGGATCTTAGATTTAAATATATAACATAAAACTCTGAAACTTTTAGAAAAAAATAAAAAATCTTTCTAATCTGGAGTTAAGTATAGAGTTCATAGAAATAACATCAAAAACATAATTCAAAAAAATAATTATCTGTTAAGTTCAACTTTATCAACTGCAAAACTTTCTGCTCTGCAGGTAGCACTATCTAGAGAATAAAAAAGTTAAGATATAGATTAAAAGAGAAAAAAAACATGTAAGTCTTCTCAAAACTCAAGAGGAAAAAACAATCCAATTAAAGATGGGTAATGAATGTAAACGCTTCAGTCAAGATGGCAAAAATGTATGTGAAAAGATGTTTAACATTATTATTCATTTTTTAAAATGCAAATTCAAATCAGGTGCTAACACTACATAAATTTTAGAATGACAAAAATAAAAAATATTGAGAATACCAAGAGTTGGTTAAGATCCACAGCAAGTGGAACTCTCACACATTGCTCGTCAGAATGCAAACTGTTAACAACCACTCTGGAAAACAGTTTGGTAGTTTCTTCTAAAAGCAATCCATAATAAAACTTAGGACACATCAATTCCACTTTTAATATTTAACCATCAGAAATAAAAACTATTTACACACACAAACCTATACAAAAGTGTTTACAACAGCTTTATATATAATACCCCCAAATGGAAAACAACTCAAATATCTGTCAAATGAACTAATAAAACTGAGGTATACCCATACAATGGAATATTGTTCAACAACAAAAAAGAATAAACTATTGAGTTAAGCAACAATGTGGATGAAAAGATATTACACTGAGACATTACACTGATTAAAAGCTCCAGTCTCAAATGGTTATATATTGTGCAATTCTATTTATATGACATCCTTAAAAAGATAAAACTATGGTTATAAACCCATCAGTGATTATCAAGGATTATTATGGGTAGGCAAAGGATGTAACTACAAAGGTATAGCAGGAGGAAGATTTCTGAGCAGTTTTTTATCTTGAATTTGGTGATAGCTACATAAATCTGTATATGTGTTAACACCACCCAAACAGTAAAAAAAAATCAAGTTTCTGTAAAATTTTTAAACAAGAATTTTTAAGAATCAACCTAAAAGCTTAACAGATGTTAATAAAACAGAAAACAAGGAAATCAGTACACCATGAAACCAAACCAAGAATTGGTTGTCTGAAAACATCTAAAATAGAGAAACCTGTGATAAGTTTTTGAAGAATGACAATGAAACAAACAGACGGATACGAAGAATGGCAACGATGGCACAGATGTAGAAAATATTTTTAAGATATTATTATTTATAACTTTAAAGCAAATATAGAAACAGATGAAAGAATACATTCTAGAAAAACAAATTAATGAAATTGACTCAAAGAAGTAATTAAAAAACTATTTCTTCCTCCAAAGTCATAACGCACATATACGCATATATACTATACTTTTACAGTTCTAATAAACCTTGAAGAAGCATAAAATCACCTATTTACTGTAGCTAATTAGGTCCCTACTTGGATCAGAGAATTAAAATAAAATAATAAAATAAAAAGCAGAGCTAAATCATGCATTCTGATTCTAATTCTCTCTAACCCACCCATAAACATCAATCAAATCAAATACTCTAGAGGGAGGTTGGATAACGGGTACCAAAATTTAGTTATATAAGAGAAATAAGTTCTACTATTCTACAGCACAGAAGGGTAACTATAATTCACAAGAGTTTGTTATATATTTTGTAACGAACTAAAAGAGAGGAATTTGTAGGTTCCCAACACAAAGTATGACAAATGTTTTAAGGGAATGGAAATGTTAATTACATTGATTTAATCATTATACATTGTATATTTATCAAATTATCACTGTATCCCATAAACATGTACAATTATTGTCCATCAATATTTATTTATTTATTTATTTATTTATTTATTTATTTATTTATTTAGTACCAGGGATTGAACTCAGGGGTACTCGACGACTGAGCCACATCCCCAGCCCTTTTTTTTGTATTTTATTTAGAGACAGCGTCTCACTGAGTTGCTTAGTGCCTCATCATTGCTGGGCCTGGCTTTGAACTCACGATTCTCCTGTCTCAGCCTCCCAACGTGCTAAGATAACAGGTGGGTGCCACCGTACCTGAACATCAATTTTATTTTTTTTTTAAAAATCAAACATTCCTCATTGTAATTCAATGGGAAAAAGTAATGTGGAGTTGAATTCTATGCAAATTTCTTCAATTTTATCATTTGTATTTTTCATATGGGCCCTAACTACAGCCAACCATTTTACTTGGTGCTCAAAGAAAGCTCTATACTAATGCTAGAGAGAAAACTGGAAGTTTTATATTTAAGGAAAGTGTGCTATTCAGCTTCAAATACATAAAACAGGTACACTGTACCTGGAATGATTTAAGAGACTTTTAACTCCCTGACTTGAGTTCAGTTCACATTTAGCAGTTCCCTTCCCCCAACAGATTCTGCCCTTCACATGTAAGTTTCACTTACCATGGGACCAATCTATCTCCACGACGGTATTTTACTAATATATTCCTAAGGCCTATTCACAGGAAAGGCTCTACTTATAGGCTCATCTTTATTATTGTGCTCAGTGAAATGAAGTTTAACCACACTAGGAATGAAAACATTTCTCTCATCAGTTTTTATTAATACAAAACTAGTCATTTTTACTTTCCTAGCATAGTATTTACACCATTCATAAACAAACACAACTCTTTTACACCTCTAATCATAACAGAGAACACTACAATCTTTTATACTGCTCTTGAAGGCCAAAAACAAAACTGACTATAAACAGATCTCATCAATATAAATGCAAAGTCTAAAAATATTAGTAAATGTATTCTAGCTGATTAAAATGTATCATTACTATCTTGGTATGGAAATTTTTATGAAATCAAAAATGGTTCAACACTAGGAATGTAATTTATTCCAGTTATGGATAAATAAATCTACTTATTCAACTTACTAAATGTCTGGCATACGTATAACTCTAGCTCTATAGTAATGTGCATAAATGTAAAACAATTCTACTCTTCTCATTAGACTTGTTTTGAAAAATATAATTATTTTTCATTTTACACATTTTTATTTAACATGTTATTTATAGTAACATGTAATGCGTTTCTTACTGTAATTTCAGATTAATTAATATTTTAACAATTTCTCAATTTTAATTTCTGATCTTATGAAACCACATATACCTCCTTTTTTTGGGTGCTGGAGATTGAACTCAGGGGCACTAGACCACTGAGCCACATCCCCAGCCCCATTTTGTGTTTTATGTAGAGACAGGGTCTCACTGAGTTAGTTGCTTAGCACCTCGCCGTTGCTGAGGCTGGCTTTGAATTCGTGATCCTCCTGTCTCAGCCTCCCTAAGTGCTGGGATTACAGGCTTGGGCCGCCATGCCCAGCTTATACCTCCTATTTATAAAGCATTTTTTGTATATACCAACAACTGTGGAATCCTGAGACCTACCAGTTTGAAATGCTGCTGTACTATGTTCCCTTATGCTAACAAAATAATTTATTAATCTATTTTACTGCTGATGTACATCATGGATTGCTTCTAGTCTGGAACTGTAACAAAGAGGCTAGAATATTCTTGTACATATCTCTTGGCACCCACACTGCACACCTTCTTCTGCTGAGTTCACACCTAGAAGCAGCACTGTTGGGACACCAAGGTTGTTATTTGGCTTTAATAGACACTGGTTTTCAAAGTGACTACTGATCATTTGAAACATGACTACTTTAATTAAGCTGTAAGTATAAAATGTACACAAGATTGTGAAGACTCAGCATGAAAAACTTAATTCAGAATATCTCATTAATAATTATTTTCTATTGATTATGTGTTAACATGATAGTATTTTAGATATATTGGGTTATATACATTATTAAATTAATTTCACATGACTTTTTTTAGTGTGGCTATGGAAAACTTAAAACTAAAAGTAATGATTTACATTTGAGGCTTACATTATTAAATAGATGTTTTCCTAGTTTTGAGTAACCAAGAAAGACTTTTCCAAGGTAACAGCATCTGAAGGAAAGCCAAGGGACCAGCAGGAGTGAGCCTAGTGAGTAACGTGACGCAGGAAGGAAGATAAACCAGGCAGAGGGCACAATGTGTGCAAAGGCCAGGAGATAGGAGAACTCCACAGGATGGCAGGAAAATTGTGTGGGGAGGAGGAAGCAGAGCTATGAAGGGCAGTGACACAAGATAAGGCAGAAAAGAAAAGCTAGACATCACGAAGGCTCTGTTGAGTTATATTAGTATTTTAAGAATAGGAACTACTGCTGGGTTTTACAAAAGAAAGCTACAAAATCAGATTTATAGTTTATAAGTCATCCTGGCAGCTGTTCGTTGAGGTGACTGAATCAGGCCAAGACTAGTTTAGCAGCCATTACAACAATGAAGAGGAAAAAAAGAAAAAACAAAAAACACAACAACGGGCCTCTATGAGAGGAGGAAGCAGAAGAGATAAGAAGGCAGACAAAATCATTACTCTCAAAGATTCAGTTTCTTCTAATAATACCTATACTTCACATTTACTGAGGATTAATCATGGCATTATTTTGGAAAGATGTTCTGTATTCTAACTATTAGTAAAAATTTTAGTGTCATGAGAACAGATATTAACAATTTCAAGAAATTGAATTAAATTTCAGAATATTGCAGATACAAAGATTCACCTTATTTTTCTGTATATTTTCTTTGACATAGGCACTTAAAACCTGAAAGATGCTTTAACTATTAATAAAGTTAGATAAAAGGCTTCCTCTTCCTCATATTTGAAAAAGTAAATTTCAATTACTAAACATTTTACTGTGTTCCACTTAATTCTAATATTAAAATATTAGCACTATTTTTCATTTCTCTAAAAATTAAAATGTAAATGAATTAAAGGTAGAGATATCAACTTAGTCTCCTTCAATGTAAAACAAGTTCACTTCTTCACACTAATACTGGTGGAGTAGTGAGTTATCAAATATTTAAGAGGAAAACTAGAAAGCTATTCTATCAGATTCATTTACTTTCAAGTTTTGAGATCTTCTAAAGTTCTATCTTCTATAAGGTACACAATCCAGGTAAAAAAATGTAAAAGGTCACTTTGCTCTTCTAAATGTGTTCTGCAATTCACTTATCTACTAATATATTCCAGACTCTTCCATGAAGCAATTTTTATTGATCACTTAGTTCAAGGCATTTAACTTGGGCAAAAATGTTCCTGAAAAATCTAGTTTTTGTTCTTCCCTTTGCTTCTTGCTGGTTTTTTGCTTCTGCTTTTATAAGGAGAAAAAGTTGTAAAAAAAAGTTGTACACTTTTTTTTTATAAAAAGTTGTGCTCCATCTGTGTATAATGAATCAAAATGCACCCTGCTATCGTGTAAACCTAAATAGAATAAATTAATTAATTAATAAAAAAAACCCCCAAGTACAGTACCTTGAAGCAGACAAAAAGGACAGCCCTGTGAGAGTTAAGTTCCTCATAGGACCCTTCTCAAGTTTCCCCTCTGTACCTTAACTCCTCATACCTTCTTGTTATCTGTTGTATAACTACTTACCACACTATCCCTTCTTGCATTAAAATCTTTTCATTTCTAGAGTAAATAACAGAAACTTAACTTCTAAGGGTCCAAACTTCTCAAACAAATGGAAGACACAAAAATCACCCTCAAACTCTCAGTTCTCCTCACTCTCAACAAGTGACCTCATGTCACATTAGTTTGAGGAAATATAAACAATTAGATGTAATCTCCATCTTCCCACCCCAGACCTAAGGACACTTACACAAGTATTTCCCTCTTTGCTTCCTGTGACAAAAGAGTAAGTATCTTTTTTTTTCCCTATCAATAGAGCAATCCTTGGTCCAAGCTCCTGTGTCGCCTGGATTACAACTAATCTCCTAACTATCGCCTCCCTACTCCTGCCTATTTCACAATACTCCAAACAGCAGCAAATGAAACAATTTCAAAACACAAATCACAATATATCACCTAAACCTCTTCAACAGTTAATACTTGAAATAAAATCCAAATTCTACCATGGTTTTCAAAGCCCTCAGTTCCTGCACATCTTTCTAACCTCACTCTGTCCCTTAAGGACCTCTATTATCCATCCAGCTACAGGGATTTTATTCATTTACTGGCAATACACCAGCTCTTTCATCAGCTCTTTGCTGATTCTGCGCCTTTCATAGGGTATTTCCTTGTGTAAGTTTCTCTTACTCCAACTCTAACATGGTTAGCTATTCTTTAGGTCTTATAAATGTCTGCCGCCAAAGAAGTCTTCTCCTAATTACTGTTACTTACTGTCTGCTCTTTGTTTCTGCTAGACAATTTATGACAACTCACTAGACTGTAAGCATCATGAGGGCAGAAACTATGTTTTTCGGTCAGCTTTTTCACTGCTGTAACTAAAGAATCTGATCAGAACAACTGTAGAGAAGGAAGAGTTTATTTGAGGGCTCAGTTTCATAAGTCTAAGTCCATGGAAGGCCAGCTCCATTTCTTGGGGCTGTAGGAGAGGCTGAACATGGCTGAATAGTGTGATAAAAGGAAGCAGTTCTCATCATGGTGATCAGAAAGCAGAGAGAGATACCACTTGCCAAATATAAACACATATGCCAAAGCCACCTCCTATTTCCCACCTCCTCCAGCCATACCTTACTACTTCATTTACCATTCAGTTAATCCCTATCAGGGGATTAATTCACTGATTGGGTTAAGACTCTCACAATCCAATCATATTTCCTCTAAACCATCTTGCATCATCTCACATGGGAGCTGTTGGTAGAACACCTCACATCCAAACCATGATGTTCATTGGGTTGTGTACCTAACACAGTACCAGACAAAAGTAAATGTTCAACAAGTACTTGTTAAATGGACTAATAGTGAAGAGACAGGATTAGGTTGTAATCTTGACTCTAGTACTTCCTAGTGGTTTGATCTCAGATAAGCTACAACTTATTCTGAGTTTCCATTTTCTCTTGTTTAAAAAGGAGTAAATGCTCCATAGGATTGCTAAACGAAACCTACTGAAAATTATCAACAATAAAAACCAAGTACATGTGGGGGGGGGCACAGGAAGAATGGAGGAACTCTGATCACAGGGGTGGGAGGGGGGAGGGGGCAGGGGGACAGTAAAGATGGTGGAATATGATGGACATCATAGCCCTAGCTTTATGTATGACTGCATGTATGTTGTGATTCTACATCATATACAACCAGAGAAATGAAAAGTTGTGCTCCATCTGTGTACAATGAATCAAAATGCACCCTGCTATCATGTAAACCTAAATAGAATTAATTAATTAATTAATTTTAAAAAACCCAAGTACAGTACCTTAACTTGGTAAATGCTATAATAAACTTAATAAATGTTAGGTTCCTTTTCTCCTTTCTGGAATTCTGTAGTGTAACAAGAATTCCCTAAGTTACTCCTGTGTGGAAACTATATAAATATTTGGAGCTCCTTATAAAAGTATGACAGGTACCTGAATAGACAGATTAATAACTTATATTTGCAAAATCTAATTCTAAATCTTAGAAAACAGAGACATGTAATATACGTCTATTACCTATCTCTCTTTAAAAGGGAGGAAGGAGAGTTAAGGAGAAAAGAAAAAGAAATAGAATGAAAAGATAATCTTAGAAATTAGAGATCATCAAGTTAACTCCAATTCCTAAATTTAAAACAACCTTCACACATATAAAAAGACTTGCACTAAGACTAGGAACAATACTCTAAAATTCTAAAGTCAAAACATTTTCTATTTGCTGAAATCTATATAAAATCTCACCTTATTTTTAATACATTGGCCTCCTTTCTTACTTTTTTTATTTAAATTGTTAATATCACTGATAAAATTTAAGAAAAAACAATGAACAAATCGAAACAGCAATAATAAAACACACAGGATCAGAAACACAAAAAGGTCTCTCCATTCCCTTAAATTCTTTTTTTTTTAAATGTTTATTTTTTAGTTGTAGGTGACAGAATATCTTTATTTTATTTTTATGTGGCGCTGAGGATCGAACCCAGTGCCTCATGCGTGCTAGGCGAGCACACTACCACTGCGCCACAATCCCAGTCCCTCCCTTAAACTCTTGATACGCTTTAAATTTCTATGCACAAAAATTAAAAATTAACATTTTCTTTAACTGCTGTTCACTTTTCAATTTAACATCCCTCTTATGCTTTCTTCACCAATTTTACTTCCTAGGAACCTTCCAAATCATTTACAGCACATCATTCAAATCTCTTCCAAACTCTCCCTAGAATATACTACTTCTTTAAAAGTGGTCATTCAACACCTTTTGCCTGATAATCATCATGAATGTTGTAGAACACACTGTCTCCTTTCATATTCTCACTAGGATATGTATATATAATTTAGATTCTGAACTCAAGGAAGGGTTTATGTTAAGCAATTAATTCAGTTTTATTCAATATATTTTTTGTAATCAAGTTTGACTTCTTTAGATGTAATTGCTATCTGGCTTAGACTTTTTTTCTTATGTTCCAGTTATTTCTATACCCTTTCTAAAACTGGAACTTCTAGTCTATCTTTCAATTGGAAATTTCTGAAGTCCTGCTGAATTGTTCCATAAAATTCATGGGAAAAGATTTATCCATTAGACATATAAGGCAAGAGAATAAGAATATTGTAAGCCGGGCGTGGTGGCGCAAGCCTGTAATCCCAGCACTTAGGGAGGCTGAGACAGGAGAATCGTGAGTTCAAAGCCAGCCTCAGCAATGGCGAGGTACTAAGCAACTCAGTGAGACCCTGTCTCTATATAAAACACAAAATAGGGCTGGGGATGTGGCTCAGTGGTCGAGTGCCCCTGAGTTCAATCCCTGGTGCCAA
>CM053400.1:152222802-152279855 GCA_028644305.1 Xerus rutilus
TACTGTACATTACCACAACATCTAGAACAGTGCAAAAAGGCTCTTAGTTATAATAAGTTGAAAACCAGTTAAAAAATGAATTTTATCATGGGTCAATTGTTGTATATCAGGAAGAGTTCTGACCGCTACAGAATGCTTGAGAAACAAATAACCAAAAACTAACCATCTGCAACTCTTCAGGGATATTGTAAAATTATAACAAACATTCTAAATTACATCTTAAGACTTTACCTGGGGCAGTTTTTATCAAACTAAGGATTACAATTTATTAGTGGATATAAAATTAGTGAGTCCAAACCAGCAAATGAGAAAAGGAACAGTGGGAGGGAGGTAGAATAAACAGAAAATATCTGAGTGTATCACTGGTAGTAGGTATTAATTCATGAACTGTTTTGTTCTCAATGTATATATGGAAAACAATGCAAAACATATTCTAAGAATGAGTTTTAGTGAAGGCAGAAAACAATGATCTAGGAGACAAACAAAAGTAAAAAGGATAAAGCAATGCAACTGTGGTTTGGGAGGTGAGCAAGACTAACAGTTTCTAAAGACTGGAAGCTAACGACTGGGGAAAATTCCATTCATATGTAAAAGGCCCATACCCCTATCTCAGAAAAAAAGTACTCTTTCCCCTGATGGTAGGCCTAGGACAACGCCCAGCTCCCAGATGCCACCACTAATGTTCTTATCCTTTCAAACTTTGAAAGGCTGCAGAGGTCAACCTTCACTCTCTCCTCCTCTTAGGCACTTTCAATGCAGTGAACTATATAAGTTCCGGAAAGAATGTTCCTTGGATAACTACTCCTAAAAAAACATTAACTGTAGGCTATTGTAAAAACTCCATAGTGTACACAGTTTAGAGACTTTGGTATCCAGAAATATAACTTCAAAGCATAAAGTCACATATGATAGTCCATTCAAAAATGGTTATGTGAAGAGTAAAAACACCAAGTAAGAATATTTTTTAAAAAGGTACATGAAATGTTTCAAAGATACAAGGCATCAATTGGAACTACTTAATGCTGCAGTTAATAAATATGAATCACACTGTAAAAATTAATATTGAAATTCTCTAAATACTAGCCAATAAACCTCCTTTTCTTCACTGGATCTATATTAAGAATGAAGAATGACGCTGAATATTCTGTTGTTTTGACAGCATTTCCTCATTATTTTTGAAGCCACTTTTTTAAAAAACCACTTTCTGACTATATAAAGGGGCTTTCATAAATTACAGCTAATATCTGTTCTAAGAGGCTCAAGGTGATGACTCTTTATCAGGATGCATCTACTATTCATCACAATTACATATTCCAGTTGCCCAAATCTTATTACTGTTATGGAAGGACATCCCCTACTACGGTTATATTGTTATAGCTTCTTTTATTGAAATAAATCCACATTTAACTGGAGACAATGCACATGGAGAGCTGTACAGAGAATTTCCCCAGTTGCAGGTGAAGGATTCCTTTAATCTCTGCTGATACAATGTTCTATCTGGCTCAGTACCTCCTTTTTTCTTATACTTTGAAACTTCCCACAGGTCTCTTCCTGGAGGGGGAACCTGGAGGCTGGTTCGGTCCAGCTTTGTTTGGATTGAGACATTTATCTTTAGCATAATTACCTGCTAGTTTTACAACGTGGTCCCACACTTGTCTTTGACTACTAACCACTCCTCACTCAACACAAATTCCCAAATGATAAACACTGGAGAAGCATCTACCAGAAAGTCACTTTGTATGCAAGTATAAAAAAATGCACCAAGACAATTATGGGGTTCACAACCTCTTATCCCTCAAGGCAAAAGACTTTTAGTTCAAACACTAATGATGCAAGTTTTATTAAAAGAAGAGCCCACTTATTTATCTGGTCTGATCAAACATCACAGAAATTCAGTCCTGATTATAGTGCAGGATATATAGAGTTGAACACTCCTAATCACCCTAGATTAAAGATTCCACTCACTTTCTTCTCTCTCCTGGGCCATTACATACCAAACTTAGAGCACATCTATACCCACCTTCAGGCTAGAAGAAGCAACATAATAGCTTATTGATCTCTAGTGTAGACCCAAACTCACAAGTCATCAGGCAAGCAGGGATTACAGCCACTTCATGCAACTAACCATCCAAAGTCATACACTGAGTTTTCTGGACCCACAAAGGCACATAATTGGCAATTACTACATCAAATGTAGACCAAACCACCTTCTTCCCAGAAACAAAAATACTAATATATGACTCAGGAAAGGGAAAAAACATATCCTGAATCTCACTGAAAAGATCATTTGTTGGCTGTTAGTAAATGCCAATTTAAGTTCACTACGTTTTTTTCATGTGGTGTAATCTCTCAGGTTTTAAAAGTTATCATCACATTCAATGTCACAGATACATGCTTTCAAAAGAGACGACGATAACTCATGAATAACATATTGACTGAGCTCCCTCACCACCACCACTATACTAGTCAAACTAGTGTTTATGGCAAATAACTTAGACTTTTAATAAGTAAAATTTACCAAAAAATGATAACTTGTAATTATTTTCTTCTGGATAAATCGAAGCGACACTTCATAAAGGAAAGATTAACTGTTCTTTCTGAAACTGCCTCTCAACCCGTTTAACTGATGAACTAAGAACGGTGAAGTCGGAGGTGGAGCTCAAATCTCTCAACCGAAGAATATCCTCTCCAATTAATTCCACTTAGATCTTGTTCTGGCCCCAATGCAATATAAAACACAGTCCTGACACACACTAGGACTTCATAGTTCAGCCTTCGCTTCACCTGAAAGGGTATCCCTAACTCGACGGATCTACAGACTAGAACAAGGCAGTGACAACAGTAGCGGACGATGATGGATGAAATGACAATTGTGCTACGACTCAAGCAGATGTGCATGCCCTAAGAGGGAAAGACTGAGATGGGGCTGGAAACTATTTTCTGGCCTTCTCCCGCGTGCGTGCTCCTCCTGGTGAACCAACAGGATCCTACACGCCCGGGATCAACGGAGCCTCGGGCCCTCGAGGTGGAGAGGTAGGAAGAAAGCAGCGGGGTGCTTTTTCAGAGTGGGAACCAAAAGGAATCCGCGCGGTAGCAACATCTCCGGGGAGAGAACTTCCTGACCCAGGAAGGGTAGGGGGTTGCAGGACCGTCCCATCGGCGGCGAGGGCGACCTCCCCTCTTCCTCACAGTCGTACATCTTTGTGTGTGTGGACTGTGCCGGAGCTGGGAGTGCGCGAGGAGCCGGCGCCGGGGCCCTCCAGCTCAGGTCGGGAAGTCCGCCGCACCCCCTTACTCCACTAGCCACCCTGGCCGGGACCCCCAGCCCCTTGCCCACACCCCGAGGAGCTCGAGGAGGGCAAAAGCATCTCCGTGTGGGGACAGCCCTCGCGCCGCATCCCCTCGTCTCCAGTCTTTGTCCTGCCCGTGGCCAGGGTCTCCCCGCGGGTATCCAGGGAAAACCCCGTCCGGGAGGCCTCGGGGCCCCGGGTCCCCCCAGCTTTGTTCGGTCAACGCGGAGCGGGGGACGCGGACACTTACCATACACCCCAGCGAGGAAAAGCAAGACCAACGTAGACCTCCACCGCGGAGACTCTTTTGTGCTCCAGCGACGGGCCATAACCACGGCAGATGGAGGGAGCGAGGAGATGGAGGAGGAGGTGGAGGAGGAGGAGGAGGAGGAGCTGGGGCCAGACGCCGCTGCCGCCGCCGAGCCCCGGGCTGCTCCCTGCGCTCTCCGCGGCGGCGGGAGGGGGAGGGGAGGGGCTGTAGCCGCCCGCGCGCGCTCCCTAAGCCGCGCTCCCGCTCGCACCACTGGCGGCGCGAGAGCCCCAAGAGAAGCAGCCTTCCCGGGGCAGGGGTAGGCAGCGCGCGCGCTGGCGCGAGAAGAGGGGGCGGCAAACACCGGGCTCGGGCCTCGCGCCGCGCAGGATAGCTGGCGCCGCCTCCCGCCAGACTGAGCGCGAGTCGGCACCCGCGCTCATCCGTGCAATCGGCAATCCCTTGGCCCGCCTGCCTCGGTTCCCGCCCCGCGCTCCGCTGGACTTTGCGAGTCTTGGTCCGATTTCCCCGCTACTGGAGCCCGAGGAGCGAGGCAGTGCCAATCGATGAGCGAACGCGCGAACGCCAGCCGCTGCTTTCCCTAGGGGCTGGAGAGCCGGGGGCCCTTGGCGAAGCTCAGTCGCTATTGGAGCCTACCGTGCTCGCCACGCGGGTGGGGCGGGGCAGAGTTGGGAGGATGAATGTGGCCACGTGTCGGCGAAGAGTAGGTTGTTGGAGGCTGGGAACTTGAGAGTTCCTTCCCCTACCCGCCACCCCCTCAGGTCTTGGCTTTGGGATCAGCGCGTGCTGGGGGTGTCGCGGGTTGTGCGGGCCGGCGCCGCCGGGTACGGGATCGTGGGTGTGTGGTGGGTGGAAGTACACGCAGGCTGGGGAGCTGGGTCCGACGCCTACGCTTAAGGTGCGGGGGATGAGCCGAGCAAGGTTAGAGTGCAGAGCAGTTCCAGTCGGGCTTGGCTGTTTGACATCTCGCGGCTGGGGTTTGCGGGACTCCGGTGCTGCATTTGAGCGGACCCTGGGGTCGGAAGCTGGGAAGAGAGATCATTCAGCACTCCCTGATTTCCCTAAACCACCCCCTGCCCCGCGCGCGCCCACAAAAGTGACCCTCCTTCCCTTAGAACCCCTTGACACTTGTAAATAGTCTGTAGTGACACCGGTTTCTGCTTTGTGTTTTTAAAATGTTTGTCCAAGGTCTTATCTCTTGTTAGCTGTATCGTTAGCTTCTATAAGCAACTATAAATTATTTTATTGTATACTGTCCTACTGGTTATCTCTTTTTAATCCATAAAAATCTTTTGACATAAATATTATTTTATTGATAAGAAAATAAGACTCACCCAAAACGAAATAGCAAACAAATCGTTTGAAATAGTTTTTCTCATTCCAAAGTCAAGATTATTTCCCCTGTACCACAGCAAACTCAAGCACAATGCTTAGGGCATAGTAAATATTAAATTTTAAGACATCCTTTTTGTAAGTATGTCATTAGACTTTTCCTCTGCTGCTGATTTATTGCTTTAAGATCCTCCCCTGGAAAGGTATTCCAGAAGAAAAAAAATATTATGAAATTAAAATTAAGAAATCTTGTATCATCTGGCAAATAAATAATTAGAACTCCAAAAATGTTTTTCCGTTCTCTTTGGAGAAAAAGAAGCAACTTCAGTGTTCCCCCAACAACCTGCAGATTTCTTTTCTGGTTTTAGGGTTCTAGGCTCCACTTGCTTGTTTCTTGAGATCTTATGAATTGTGCTGTGTTTTGGTGGGGTCGCATGCAAAGCAAAGAATTAGACTGGACCGCGCCCCCCCACCCCACTTTCAGTGCCATTCAAGGAACCCTGTCCTCAATACAGGACACAGGATGGATGTCCTCATCAGTCTCTTACTAACCCTGCATTAACACCACTCCTACTCCAACGCTTTCTCATGTACCTAGTCTTATACTTGTCAGATTCTCAAACTTTGGTAAGCAGGCTCCTTTAACATTCTTAAAATTTTAGCTCCAAAGAGCTTTTGTTTGTATGGGTCATATACATTGAAATTTACTATTTAGAAATTAAAACAAAAATTTTAAATATTTGTAAATTCTTTTATAACAAAAATGTATTATACGTTTCTATTGCTATTTTCTAAAAAATTAGAAAAGTGGCATTGTTTTCCATCTTCATAAATCTTAATCTGGTTTAAGACAGCTGTATTCTCATATGCATCCAATCTGTTGCAATATGTGGTTTTGGTTGAAGTATATAAAGACTCACAGAGATATATAAATTGGCAAAGAAAGGACCTCATGTGTATCATCTAAAATACAGTCTCAGGGCCAGTCCCACCAAATATGGGCTGAGTATCCCTAATCTGAAAATCTGAAATGCTCCAAAGCATTGAGCTCTGAGGGTCAATAAGTTTCAGAATTTCGAACACTTTGAATTTCGGATATTTGAATTAGAAATGCTCAACTAGTAAAGTCTATGCACATTTTCCAAAATCTAAAAAACTCTGAAATAAGAAACTTCTGTCCCAAGTGTTTCAGATAAGCAACACTCAACCCATTTAAAAGTTTCTTCTTTAGGTGTCTATCTTAACAAAGCCCATGTTCTTTGTTTCTTACTGGAAAGGATGCAGTAAGTAGATCAAAGGATGTTTCATGAACTTTTTTATTTATGACAAATAATTCTAATAGAGTATCAGACATTGGTAAGGAAAATGGCATGGAATTGGTACACCCCTTTTGTCACCTCATCTACCTACCTGGCTGTCTAGGCTGTTAGATCAAGTAATTCAAAGGAACCAAAATCCATTAAAACTAACTATAAAGTGGTTTGTATTGGTTTCCCTGCAGTTGGACTCCTGATTTTGTTTGGACAGTGTTTTGATCTGCATCCTATAAAGCATAAATCATGCTCCTGAGATCCATGTGGTTCTTAGTGTGTGCCCACATGCATGTGTTACTGGGGATTTAGCTCATGGTAGTCTCCTACTGACTACACCCCCAATCCCCACAATCCTTAGTTTAAATTTTTATTTTGAGACAGGTTCTTGCTAAATCACTGAAGCTGACCTTAAGTTTGTGATCCTCCTACCTTAGCCTCCTGTGCCACTGGGATTATAACCAAGAGCTACCATACCAGTTCTTAATCTGAGTCCCCTGGATCCATAGATGGGCTTCAGACAGTCTCCTATATTTTCTGAGATTGTATGAAAATTTTGTTTGTGTACTTTTTATAGGAAGAAGATTATTTTCAGTAGATAAAAACCATGTCAACCATCAAAAACATGTTTAAGAAAAATTTAGTAATGCAACATTTTCAGTTGCTTCTCCAGTGGGTCTTGAACTTCTCAAGAACATGTAATTGGAAGTGAAATAGTACACAGACTGCTTCTTTCTCCCTTGACATGTTGGGGAAATGTCACAATCCTCCACTTTCTGGAGGCATGGCCCATGTTTGATTTTAAAATTTTCTATTTCTCCCTTGTTTATTATCTCATATACTGGTTAATTTTTTACTCTTGTCACCCATAAAAATTCATTTCAGCTCAGTGTAGACCCTGATCCATTTATTAGCATTTGAAAATCTCATCTACACTATGAGGTGAGACTGGGAATTTGTCTACCATTCTGAGCATCATCTTTTATTGGAAAGAAAATTGATGATGGTGGATTTTCGACTTGGCATGCTACCAAACAACGCTAAATCTTTGAACTCTCCCTCAAATGTTATTTTTTAAAAGAAAAAGACAACACATGTAAATAAGAAAGAAAAAATTTCTTTTAAAGATGGTAGTTAAATAAATGAGATTTCTTTACAAGTAAACTGTAATTTCCATTGGAGTTGAGTAACATAGGGTAGTAAATGAGATCCATCATCAATCTAAGCAACATCTATGCCAGTTCTCTAGCACATTTATTGGGATTATTATTTATTATGTTCTGTGCTCTGAGAGCATACCCAGCATTGTACCAAGTAGTCAAAGACATAATTCTGGCTCTAAATTAAATAGTCCAAGTCCACATAGATTTAATTTTGCCCTCATAAGCTCAACTTCTTAACTGTAAAACCAGACCATAGAGCATTCATGAACTTATAATAGTAATAAAACTTATCTCTTGTTCCTCCAAGAAAAAAGAAAGGAAGGGAGAATCCATTATAGAAATAGATAGTGAAAAAGCAACACTTAAGATTCTTTGTTGTTGCATAACTGCAATTTTCAAAATGCACACTTTATGTTTAAGTCCTTCTTGTAACAGATTGAGGATATGAACTGGAAAATGCTTATAGGATGGAATCTCATCCCAAGTTCCCATGAGCCCATCAGCAGTGAATTTGGCAACTGTGATGGCAGCTGAATGGCTCTTTCTAGGGAAATATTGCTAATTTCAGGTGCATATAACTTATTTATAGTTTGCCCAAATCTAAAAAGAATTAGGTTCCCCAGTGTATTTGGCATTTTATATAGTATACTATAGTGGATAAAGGAATACATCTGGAGAGTTTAACAGGTCTGTGTTTGATCACATGTTTGACCTTTGTAAGAACCAACTTTTTGTATCTTCTATTTCATCCTATAAATGGGGGGGGGGAGGTGAGGCCTCATTTGACGACATGCTTTAAGTGAAATTACAATGATTGTTAATATATATTGAGTGCCTATGGTGTGCTATGCACTTAATCCTCAAATAATCCTATGGCGTGGATACTATTATTATTCTTATTTTTCAAATGATCAAACAGGTAGTTCCAGTAATTTTGTCTAGATCACACAGATGGTAAATGGCCAACATTTCAACTCAAGCAAGTCTGATTCCAATCATTCTATTGTGTTGTATGTAATGCACTTACAATGTCAGACTCTTCCTAGGTACTCAGTAAATAGCAGCTGCAGCTATTGAACACATAGAGATATAACCAAAACAGTCCTTATTATCTAATATCACATAATTCAAAATAAAATCCAGTTACTTTCTTTTTCATTTTCCAGAAGTAGCCAGTACTACCTTGTGTTCTGTTTAAATTAAATAGACATATACCTTTTTTAGCATGTTTATAAAAGTCTGCTTTTAAAATTTTATTTCCTTGAATTTCGGAAAACAGCAAGTATCAATTAGATAAAGCATTGTCTGGCTTTCTGTCGCATGTACTGATTTTTTTCCAGTGACCTTGGAGTCATTATTTATAGTTTCCTTTGAAGATCAGAGAACCCTAGGTTGCTTATTGCTCTAATCTTCAGAGAAGATCTATGACAGATTTTTCTGATCTCAAAGAATATATCAAATCATATGAAACTGCTCAGTTACCAGGCCATGAAAACAGAGGTCATTTCTACTAAAGAATAGATTACTCCAGCTTCATCATGAAAAGAATATTCTCCTTGGAAATACCCAGGCGGGTTTGCATTTTGAATATGTACCAGCTGTGATGGAAAAGAACAGTCTAAGCCTTTGGATTCCCGTAGTCCGTGGCCTCCCTTGCACAGCAGGGAACGTGAAAGAAATTATATCAGAAGCATTTCAACATAAAAATTTTATTTTCATACTGAAATGAATTAAGTAACTAAAAAAATGTTAAGCACTTCAGAACATTTGTCAGCTAGTTCTAGTCACCAGGGCACTTAAATGTAGTCCCATTATTACTAGCCCTGCTTAAGTCTAAACATTCCTGAGATGGCAACCTCAGTTTATAAATACTCATATATACAAAATTTCATAAAATACTTTTAGATCTTTAAATGCATGGCTTAAGGCAGTTCATGGTAATTAGCAGGTAGAGACCAAGGAGGCTACATCAGCTGCCCTGTGAATGAGAGGAAAGGGCACAGTCCCAGAGCAGCTGTGCTGACAGCTCCTGGCTTGGAGCCCCAACAGCTCTAACCTTCAGTACTCTGGGGACCAGGACTTATGGGAATGAAATTCCTCCAGACATTTTGCCCTTTTATCGTTGCTTCTCAGGCAGAAGCAGGCTACCTATCATGCACACTCGTTACTCTCCACTTCCATCCCACCTTCCTATGCAGTGGATGATGTCTTTCAAGATATCCCTTTTCACATTGTTGTCCACCCTTGTTAGGATAAAGATTTCCCCAGGAGCCTCCTAGGACAGCTTTCAGACCTGTTCTGGCAAGCTACTTCATGGATATCTCTTACTATCTTGGAAAAGACCATATTAAGAATTGATTCATGGCCCTCTCCGAACAAAGAAGTACTCTGCATTCCAAATCCCATCTATAGCAACAGACTGGTGCATTTGCTAATCTGGAGAATAGAATCAGAATATTCAGTTTATCCCATCTTCATTGAGAAAGAAGGAAGATGAGAAGGAGAGGAAGTTCCAGAAATACAGGGAATTAATCTGTTTTGTTCATGACTGAATCCTTAGCACCTGTATGAAGGCATGTCACCAATAGATGCTCGATAAACATTTATTGGGTGAATAAACTAAGGAACTCAAGAATGAAATAACTCCCTGGGGAAAATGAAATGCAAAGATGTTAGTATTAATACAGAGAAGAGAGAGAGAGAAAGAAAAGACAGAGACTTGTCCTAATATTAGTGCCACAAAAACCCTGCTAGCTTTGGAGCCCAGGCATAAAGGAGTGGTTTCTTAGTCTTAGGAAGAGCCAGTAAACTTCACTTCAGGACAAAGCACACCTATTCTTGTACACTGATATTCAAGATATTGCTTAATGGGGTTTTAAAAAATATTCTAATATTGAAGCCATAGTTTTCTATAGTGTTATTATCAATGTTTAATATTTTTATTACACAAGGTAAAATGGGCTTTTTATGGCCTCAACTATCCTTATATGATCTATAAGTTGGACACTTTATTTTATTGACTATTAAAATAACTAGGACATTTGTTCTCTAACCCAGCAGTAATCCTTAGAAAAGGTTTTTCTCAATATCCTCCTTCAGCAAGCTGTGAACTAATATCTTGCTTCGGGTGTACAGAAAGATTTCAATTCTGCTGTCTATGAAGCTAAGCTGTTCCTTAGTCTGAGGTGATGAAATTAATGTCTAGGGCAAAGTCAGGATCACAGAGCAGATAAGGGAACCCAGATGGTCAGATATTTGCAGTACACATCAAAGATGTGTTCAATATATTATGAATTTCTGGGCCATCAGTCACTATTATATTAAACTGTTAAGTACAAAGAGCACTTTCCAACTTCAGAACTTCAAAGTAAATTATCTGTACTGTTCATCATTTGTTATTATCAATATTACCTTCTCTCCATTAACATGTAGTTGCTAAAGTTGATTGTTCAGCAAAATAGCATCAATTCTCTAAAAATTAGCTGGAACATTATTGACATTTTGTAAAAATTCACTTCATATTTTTGAATATTTCAAATATGCTGAAGATTATAGACACTGTGGAAGTCGAAGACATTACCTGTCTCATTCACTTAGCAGTGGAAGTCCTACTCTGTCAGGCTACTTATTGTAAACACCAAGGAGTTTGTAGAGCCTGGGGGGAAACATATATCAGTATATATGCACAACACATGCAACAGATATTTATCGAGCACCTGTTAAGTACAAATCATTGTTTCAAGTGTTGGAACTGCTCAGTAAACAAATATGGAAACTGCCATGCTGGAGGTACATACATATAAGACACCAGAACCACAGGGAAGAATTAGAGAAAGCCTCACAGAGGCAAAACAGAAAAATGAAGGATGAATAGGTGATTGCCAGTAAAGAAGGAAATATGCAAGGGGTAATGGGAAAGTATTTCAGGCAGAGGAACAACAAGTGGAGATATGAAAGGAGAATAGAGTGTATTCTGGGAATGGTGGGGAGGAGGGGGAGGAGAAAGAGGAGAGGGACAGAGAGAGGAGGGGCAGATGGGGAAAGAGGAAATTCACATATAAATCAGAGATTACATCATAAAAGGTGATAAATAACATGCAAATGATTGTAGTTTTCTTTTTCTTTTTTTTTTTTCTTTTGTACCAGAAATTGAACCCAGGGACACTTAACCACTGAGACACATCCTCAGCCTCTTTTTATATTTTATTTAGAGACAGGGTCTTGCTGAGCTGCGTAGAGCCTTGCTAAGTTGTTAAGGCTGGCTTTGAACTTGCAATCCTCCTGCCTCAGCCTCCCTAGTGGCTGGGATTACAGGTGTGCACCACCATGCCTGGATTGTAGTTTTCTTTTGTGCAATTCAGGAGACAAGGAGCCTCAAAAGAATGTTGAGCAGAGGACTCCATCTATGAGGGACCCTAAAATGGGAGTGGGAGGGAAATCTGGAAACCGGCAGGGGAGTGATACTGTCCTAAGGAGAGGCAACAGGCCAATCAATGTGTAGAGCAATGGGAAGACAGAGTAGATAGCACACTCGAGTTGTATGGAAGACAGAATCTGCAAATTCACATTTCTAGGTTAAGTACCTGGATGATAGCCATTTTCCCTCTGATGGGAAATATGGGAAAAGAATCCAGGTGGGGAGAAAAGACAGAGAAAATGAAGAGTCTCACTGTGCCAGCACATTCAGGTAGTGAATCCAGTAGGCAGTTAGTATACCAGTGGAGCAAAATGAGCACAAAGTAGAAAACTACTGGCATCAATGACTTCTAGACAGAATAAATTTCCCCTTAGAGAATATGAAGAAAGCATCAGTCTTTCAGGGGCAAGAAGTGGTAGAGGGAAAAGAATCAGTGGGAAGAGGAGAGTGAGAAGGAGTGGCCAGTTAGTAAGAAGGAAGAGATGCAGAAAGCCTGGGATCACAGAAGCCAAGCAGAGGGAATTTTGAGGAGGAGGAGAAATAAAGCAAATCAATGCCAGAGAACTGTAGAAATAAAAGGTCAAGATGTGGAGAGGAACCAACAAAATTGCCTACAAGAAAGTCTAGCATGCATTTCTGAAGGCTCCTGCAGAAATCTGTGTGGCCTTTAATTTAGATCAAAGCTGAATTCTGGGTGAACTATATATTTTTTTCTTATCTCATCAAGCATATTCTCTCTCTCTCCCCCTCTCCCTCCCAGCTCCTCCTTCCCAATCTCATCCCTTTCCTTCTCTCCTTCTCACCTAAGTTACAGCATTATGCATTTTGAATTTAAACTTAGGAATTTCTAAGTTCAGGATGGATCGTGGACACAAGCATGAAGTACATAAAATTTGTCTTCACCCAATGGTTCCTTTCCTCTCCCCCTTTCCTCTCCCCAGCTTTGCTTACATTCTCTTCCTATGACTTCAGCCTTCTGACAGATTCATGTTTTTCTCACCCTCAGCTTTCCTCCATTAGCAATGATTCTCAGGGAAAGAACTTTATAAGCAAATCCATCTTGAAGCCAAATATGGTCTCTCTCCCGGAGTATTTATAACTGAACAGATTGTTAGCGGAAGTTTCAGGGTGGAATTTCAGGGAGAGATTTGGGGTCAGGGAAGTTTCCCACTGCCCCTCTGAGATGATCTCTTACCACAAGGCAATCCCTGCCTGAGGAGAAAGATTAGTCTGTGTAAGAATGTCTGATTTTTCCTCCTACCACCTCACTAAACCTTCAGAAGACTTAAAGGTCACAAACATTTATTGCATCAGTAATGTTCTTTTTTGGAAATTATATTTTTGGCTGATAGTATTTCAATGTACTTAGTTGCTAACATAATAGCCAAAAAAACACACATCCTTTATCTTGTTTAATGCCAATTACTCTGTCACTGTTTTGCTTGGAGCTATTGGAATAACTTCAAAAATGGTTCAGGACAGGCAAGCTCAACTCTACAGAGGCCACATATATCTATGTTTCCTGAATCAACTGTTTCCTATTAAAATTTTAAAGCAATATTAATGACTGACTTCTGTACAGCCAAGTAGTTTGATCATGCTTTTTATTTAATTCATTTTAGGGAAGGAAAACAATCTCATTAATCATTTTTTAAGATTCAGTTTATGCATGCAGTAAAGATATCATGTTTCCCAAAACAGTTTTTGCTGAAGTTCTCTGATTAGCAAGAAAGAATAGCTCAGTGAGTAAAAAATTCCATTATTAACTTAATTTTTTAAAGCAAAATAGATGACAAGAGGATTTGCCTACTCTGATATGCAATGGAAAACTATATTAATTTTTGTTCAGTGTATCATTTATAATGTGTTATGCTTTCACGAGTGTTTTGTTTCTCATGTAAATTAGTTATGCTCTTAATCCTCTATTTACACTTAAGCCTCAGGGAACAAAGTTCCTAATAAATACATTGTGTAGAAATATTCTTATTAAAAGAGAAGAGTAAGCGTACCAGCCCAAAGATATCCTAACCAGCAAATGCCCAGTTCCAGAGGACTGCTTGGGCCCCGGCCAGAAAACACTGTGACAAACACCTGAAGGGCAGGAGTTGTTGATTAGCAATGCTTTGATTAAAGTTCAACTCATGTTATATAAGAAATATGGAAGAAAAAAATATTAAGTACATCCCTTGATGATCTGGCCAGAATAAGTTAAGTGAACTGATAATAACTATAGGATTTAAGGGAAAACACTCTCTAAGAAATAGAAACATTACTCAAACGAATGATGAGAATTTTATCATCGGAAAAGAGAGCTGGGCACAGAAATGTTGGAGTGGAAATAATCTACTCAGGACCTGGTGTGATTTTATTTCCTCTGAGGTGCTGTCTAGGGCCATTAAGTAGGAGAGGCATTTATAGAATCATAAGACTGCCAGAGCTGAAAGGGTCATCTCTAGTTCAGTCCCCTAATTTTATAGGGGAGAAAACCCGGGCTTATTCATGCAAGGGTAGTAAAACTTCATGAATTCTGTTAGGGACAGCCTATTTTGGGAGAAATGGGGCCTAGAACTAGACCTCCACACTTAGGTGGAGATGGGGAAGGAAAGAAGCCCATTCTCACAGGAGGACCAGGGCACATGAAGGGCTGAGGCAGCAGGAATATTCCAATGGATGTAGAGAGATCACATAGCTATTTCTGGGAGGCCAGTCGACTGGGACTTGGAGATCTAGGTACAAAGTTAACCCAAGTAACTGGAATATCAGTCATTCATCTCAATCCAGAGACAGGTGCCTTGTCCCTAAAAAGATGAGACATCTACCAAGAGCAAGACAGGGCTCCAATCCCAGAAAGACTGAGAAACCAGTTAGGTAAAAAGTAGATAATCAGCACTGAATTTAAATGGATTTCAAGGTGGATAGTTCAATTTTAGAGTAAGAGAGATTCTAGTACTGAGCATGGAGTCAGAGTTGATAGAAGCAAAGTAAAACAATGGTGTGTTCTAAGATGCAAGGACAGAACATTCTTAAGAGGGAGACTTTTCTAAGAAACTAGGAATTTGGTGGTTCTAGCTGTGAGGAGAAAGGAGCTTCAAGTCTATGAGAGCACATTTAGTCACTTCTAACATCCCAGACCTAACTTTGCTTAAAACATTTTTGTGCATTATCAGGTGACTTTTCACATTTAACAGATGTCTTAGTCTGTTCAGGCTGCTAAAACAAAAATACTCTAGACTATGTGGCATATAAGCAATTTATTTCTCATAGTACTGGAGGCCCAGAAGCCTAAGATCAATATGCTGGCAGATTCAGTGTCTATTGAAGACCTGCTTCCTGATTCATGGTCAGCTGTCTTTTCTGTAACCTCTCATGGTGAAAGGGGGCAAGGATGATCTTTGGGTTTCCTTTTATAAGAGCATTAATACTATTCATGAGGGCTTTTCCTTCAAGCCTAATTACCTCCCAAAGGCTCCACCTCCTAGTACTATCACAGGGAGGTTAGGATTTAACACATGGATTTTAAGAATACACAAACATTCTGTGTGATCTAGGGATTTTACCCTAATGATTCTCAAGTAAGGCTTAGAATTAGCAACATAAGGATGGAGAAAGAATTAGAAAAAAATTTTCTCTTTGCTCCCTTGTTAATAGTAAGAATTATTAGTTGGGCGAATCCCAGCAAATTGGAAGACTGAGGAAGGAGGATCACAAGTTCAAGGACAGTCTGGGAAACTTAGACCTTGTCTAAATATAAAAAGGGCTGGGGATGTTGCTCAGTGAAAGATGCCCTCAGTTCAATCCCCAGTACCTCAACAACAAAATGGAAAACAGAAACAACAAAAAACTTAATGGTTCTCATGAATTACAGTAAATTTAATAATAGAACTTTGAATTATGGCTCTTGCTTTTATATCCAGCAAAAAGAGAAAAGTGAAGAACAATGAAAATATAATTGGAATGTCATACAGAATTTCAGATGAGTGGAATAATCTGTACTGTGTGAGAATTAAGATTAATTAATTAATATTATTCAGTTTAGCATTTACTGGGACCCTATTATGTGAAAGAGTTTTGAATTGAAGGTTGAGATGATGAGATTGTTTAATGCTGTATGTCAGTTTCACTAGGTTATGATGCCCAGTTGTTTGATAGAAGACATGTATAGATGTTGCTGTGAGGGTATTTTGAAAATATAACTAACATTTAAATTAGTAGATGAGTAAAGCAAATTACCCTCCATAATGTGAGTGAGCCTCATCCAATTGGATGAAGGCTTTAGGAACAAAGACCAAGGTTTTCCAAAGAAGGAAATTTCAGTATCCCAGCACCATGAAAATCCTCCCTGGATTTTCATTCTGTTGTCCTGTGGAATTTGGACTCAAGGCTGCAAAAGTAACTCTAGTCTGAATTTCTAGGCTGAGGATCTGCCCTATAAATTGCAGACTTACCAGCCCACACAGAAGACAATTTCTTAAGGTAAATCTCTATCATTTATCATATTTTTCCTTCTTCCCTCCTTCCCTCCCTCCCTCCTCCCTCCCTCTCCCTCCCTTCCTTCCTTCCTTCCTTCCTTCCTTCCTTCCTTCCTTCCTTCCTTCCTTCTTGGTTCTGTTTATCTGTAGAGCCCTGATTAATACACATGGCTTGTTTTCATACTGAGAACCAATCAGATGCAGAAAAATTTTCAATATCTCAAGTGGCTTGATCTAGTTATGCTAGTAGCATTCAAATTTCTTTTTTAAGTGTTATTAGAAAAATGACACATCTCAGTATATGGTACTTAAATTTCTCATGCCAAGACTTGATTAGTTTTGTCTAAATTTGAGTCATAATAAATCTTGCATCTGCTGGATCCCTGCCATTTTTCTTTTCGGAAGTTCTTCAAGCCAAGTTTTCATGGGGATATATGAAAATATCTGGGAGACCAAAGCAACTAGGGGAAGCTCAGAGTTTGAAAGGCACTTTGATGAGCAGCATAGATCAGAATGGATTAAGTATTGCCAGGCATTTATTCTAAAAAAAGTTGTCAAGAAATTGATTTATTATTTGTCATAAGTCACAAAACGTTTAAATAAACAAGAGATTTTAAAAAATCTTTTCCACATTTATTTTTATGATTTCTTAAGAGTTGAATGCAGCCTAAAAGGATTTCTAATCTAGCTTACTGGTTTTACAAATAGTACAGAGAAATTAAATTAAATTAAATGATTTTGAGTAGTGATTTATTCTCAACCAGCTGGCAGAGTGAATTTTTAAAAACATGTCAAATCATGTCACACCTACTCAAAAATGTCCAAGGGGCTTTCTAAATCACTCTGAGAAAAAAATAGAGTTATTTCAAGTTATACAAGGTGCTCCTTGATGTATACCTTCTTTCTATGCCCCCTGCGTATCACTTTGGCCTCCTTTTCTACTATTATCTTCCTAGTGCCTCTCATGTATATATGAGAGTTCGTGTATATATGAGAGAGAATGATACTGAGATTTTTAAGGAATTGATCCATGCAATTGTAGGGGCTGGCAAGTCTGGAATCTGGAGGGCAGGCTGGAAGGCTAGAGACCAGGGAGGAACTGATGTGGAAACTCAGGTCTGAAAGTCTGAAAGTCTGGGGTCAGAATTCCCTCTTCTTAGAGGAGCTTTAGTCTTTGCTTTTAAGGCTATCAACTGATCAGATGAGGCCCACCTACACTATTTAAGATAATATGTTTTAGCCACAGTCTGCTGATTTAAATGTAAATCTTATGTGAGAAGTTGATGAAAGCAACATCTAGACTGGTATTTGACCAAATAACTGGGTACCATAGCCTAACCAGGTTGACACACAAAATTAACCATCATGGTTTGAAGAAATGAGAATGAGAGTTAGGAAGACACAGAATTATGTGGAAGCAGCAAGAGTGAGCAAAGAATATGCTCTCTCATAGCCAGTCTGACACACTTCTGGTGCAATTTGCTACTTAACATGAGTTTTATTCTTCTAATATATATGAATGGGGTTGGCTCCAGAACCAGGAACCAAGGTAACCAGGTAGGCATGACATGATTTTCAACTGTTAGAGCCAGTTAGGTCTAAGATCATTGTTATTCTTGTATTGATATTCTCCATACTATGTTTGTTTAATATACATTTGTTTATTTTCCTTACTTCCTGTATTTAAATTATGAAGATCGTTTTAGAAAATGTCATGTGATAGTGAGTAGTTGGTGTTTGGTTTTAATACTAGTGACAGTGATGATGATCATGAGCTGCTCATGTTGCCAAGAGCACCATCCAGGGACTGATCAATGTGCCGTCTCTAGAGTGAGACCCTACTCCTATCAACTTCATTACACCACATAGGTCTGGATGCCGCCTAATAGACTCTCCTTCTGAGCCTAACTTGTCAAATTAGGTTAACAAAAATTTACCATTTTGATTTTTTGGAGCTACATCATGCACTTTAGCTTTCATACATTATACACTTTATATATATACATAACCCTTTTTTAGTTTTGGATGGTGAGTGTCATGATTATGCTCCATGCCAGTCATTGACTAAGTCTGGTTTCTTAGAAGGAAATCTTATGTCATTGCTATTTGACAAACCTACTAAGCAAAAGACTGTAGCTGTGAATCCAATGACTTTTCTCTTCATTTTGTGAATTTTCTGATGTATTCATTAAAAAATTTTATTATGATTATATACTTGTTTTATTTCATTACTGTTGTTTTTCTGTTTCTCTAGAATATGCTTTCTTTTTCCTTTTTCTGGTGAGGTCAAAGACAGGAGCTTCTTTGATTACTACTTCCTTATAAGTGCTCTTCGAGTGGTGATTTTTTTAAACTTACTTTTGCATGATACTCATAATAACCACCATATCTTTTTTTTTTTTTTTTAAATATTTATTTTTTAGTTGTGAGTGGACAGAATATCTGTATTTTATTTTTATGTGGTGCTGAGGATCGAACCCAGTGCCTCCCGCGTGCTAGGCGAGCACGCTACCACTGCGCCATAACCCCAGCCCATAACCACCATATCTTGAATACACACTTTGATTTTTATGCAAGCTATTCTTCATAATTTTGATTTTATAATTCAAGTAACTAAGGCTCGGAGAGGTAGAGTAACTTATATAAGATGTCACAGCCAATAAAAGGCAGAGCATGATTTGAACCCAAATTTGTTGGACTCTGTGCTCTTTCCACTATCTCAGCTATGCACACTAACTCATATGATCCTTTTAGAAATAACAAGATACGACATTTTGGGAACATTTAATATGAACTTGTTTTACACATTTGATATGTTCTTACTATCTCATTTAATCCTTAAATAGTCTCACAAAATATGTAACTATTATTACCCTTACGTTGTAAAAGAAGAAATAGAGGCACCAAAGTCAGACAACTAGTCACCAGTGGAGACTGGATAAGGAGATGTAATTATGATTCTCATTTTATAGACAAAGAAACAGATCCAAAGACATAATTTGTTTCTGCTTGAAAAGCAGGTAAGTGGCAAAATTGGGTCTTTTCAGCCTTCTGATTCCAAAATTCATAGCTTTAAAAAGTCACATAAATTTTTTTTTAAAAAGTAAAGTTCTTAATGGTTCTTAAAAGTGTAAGAGCTATGTGATGAGAACACTAAGCATTTGCTGTGTATAAAACTTACATGAAGTGAATGCAAGAGATACAGAGGGAACACATTAAGAACACTAAATAACAGTTTCACAGCATGAAGGGTAACTGTGGACCATTGAGAAACAGCAATAAAAGACAATCCAACCAACCATGTAGAAATCAGAAATTGGATTGCTCTTTGGAAACAAATGTCACCAGCAGTTGTAAGGATATTTTTTAAATCTATGCAATAAATATAATCTTTTATATCTACATCTCTCTTATCCCTTTTTCTCCATGTATAATCACCAAATCACACTGCTCACAGTTTCAGTCAGCTTTTCACTGCTACGACCAAAAGACCTGACAAGAACAATTTTAAAGAGGAAATGTTTATTTGGAGACTCCGTTTCAGAGGTCTCGGTCCATAGATTGCCAACTCCATTCCTCAGGGCCCAAGGTGAGGCAGAATATCATGCTAGAAGTGTAATGGAGGAATGAGGCTCAGGACATCACACCAGTAAGCAGAGAAAGAGACTTCACTCAGCAGGGACAAAATGTATACCCCTAAGGCACACCCCCAGTGACCTACCTCCTCCAGACACATCCTACCTGCTTTCAATTACCACTCAACTTAATCCCTATTAGGAGATTAATGCTCTGGTTGGGTTAAAGCTCTCATAACCCAATCATTTCACCTCTAAACCTTCTTCCATTGTCTTACACATGAGCTTTTGGGGGACACTCTCATCTAAACTATAATAGTCACTTTTGCAGCATTTGAAATGCAAGTAATCATGATTTTCTCAATGCAATGCTATGGATTTTAAACCCAAAAGTTTAGAATATGAAAATGCATTTCTAAATCTCAAATTCCTCCTGGCTTTTTTCTTTTTAGGAGTAAGTATAAATATTTACTACCAACAATAAGTATTAGTGATAAAAGAATTATTGTTCAGGCAGAACTTGATCTTGGTCCTGACATCTGGATAATATACTTATACCTATGGTAGCCTGCCTGGCAAAAGCTTACTCACACACATATCATTTGGGACAACAACAAAATTTGAGACAAAGGAATGAAAATAAAGAAATTCATACTCTTATTAAAGGTCAGATTTCAATTTTAAAATTCTTCAAGTGTTATTTTTTAAAAATGTGAAAGTATTAGTCTGGTAGAATATTAATGCAGTTATACATCTGAAGTAATCTGTATTGCTAAATTTACAGTATTATTGAATGATTCTGTATATCACAGAGTGTATTTTAAAATCATTGATCCTTCAATTTCTACATGGAATCAATTATTTGAAGTTCAAAATAAAAACACAACAAAAGTGAAGAAAATTCCTCCTGTTGATCTTTTCTAAGCTTCTCTGAAATGTATATGTCTTTTGTGTAAGTATGACATTTAAAAAGATGATTGTTTTCTTATGTACTTCTTAAAAGACATAAATTTTTAATAGGATTCTTTATCCTGTAAATGTACCTCTTTGTTCTATAGCATAAACTTATAAAATATATTTTGTGTGTCACTTTTTGTGTACATTTATAGAAAAATCATAGCTATTATTACATCAGTGTGTTAGTAGCAAAGCTATTGGAAATGGTTCATTCTGGACATTTAGCGATTGAACGAATAATAATATTTAAGGACTTCATTAAGCCTCTGATGAGATAGTATGACTCAACTGTGCAGAGTGTGAAGGACTAGTTTTGGAATCTAAGAATTAAAGACTGAATGAAGGAAGAAAAGCCTGTTAAGAAAGGAGACTGAGGAGGTATATTAGACAGAGAGAGAGAACTAGAATTTATCATCAAAGCAAAATTGCAGCACCACTGAATGAGGAACACATTTTAAATTCACAGCGGTTTCAATTACATGTGGTGGAGAAAAGGTGAGCTTAACAGATAATTCTCTGTGCAGAGAAAGATTCACACTGGAATTCTCTAGTAAAAAGTCATGATAGCAATCCATCAATATCTTGTAAAAATTCCTTTTTATTATTATTTCTCATGGGTATCTTGTAAAACTTCTTAAGGAAGATGAGCATAATGGAGTTGTTGTTTGAAGAGTACACAGTGCAGCTTCTGCAGATGGTAAATGTTGAAACAAAATAAATCTGAAGGGGAAAAAGCAAATGATGACCTTGTGGGGTCAAGCATAAGATAACGGTAGCATGAGCAGTGCCAAGCCAGCTGTTTCATGTACTTTAGCTCAGATCTTCACCAACATCCTTGAAGATTCAGGGTGCTCAGCCCATCAGTCCAGGCTCTGGCATCTGACAGTGCCTTCCTGCCATGACTCCATAGCTCCCTGTTCTTGGGGACTGGACAAGCTCCCAGCAAGTACTGTCTCTGATTTGGACAAGTCTACCCTCCTCCATCTCTACTTCTCAATCTCTACCCAGAGTATTACTCCTTGGCTATAGGTAATCTTTGATTTCAAGATGCCAGATCTGAGACTGGGCTGCATTTGTAAATGGCCCTTATAAATCTTGATCTCTGGCTTCTGGTGCTGGAGACCCCAGTTCTTGCTCTGTTCTTTTTATTCCTGCCAAATGTCAGTGAATTCTCCCTTACCTAGGTGTTGTTTCCCCTAGGTGTTGTAGGATGTGGTCCCTGTTCTACAGGATCTGACTGCGAAAGAACAAGAAATGGGTGAGATTCAGGTAATTCAATGACTACCTGGGGGAATACTCAGAAGTCAGGAAGGAAGGGAAAGTTAGTGAGGCAAGTGCAGAGCACTGCCTGAGATCATCAGTAGGACCTGAGGTGTACTTGGCTCTAGATCAAGGACATCGTCAAGAATGTGAAAGTGTGACTCCTGTTCTTTGCACTCTTAGGCTTCAACGGCACATAGATGGCTCAAGGTCTATAGGTGTGTATCTGTAACCTGAAGGAATACTCAAAAGTCATCAGGTGCATGGTTTCTACAAAGGGCAGGAGCAGAAGGATTGTGGTTAATAGAAGTTCTCACTAGATTGTGCAGAAAGTCCCTAGGTAATCATGAACACCCACACTTCCTGCCTTGGAAAATATTATTCAACCAATGTATTGTATTTCATTATTTTGGTAGTTAGGACTATAGTTTAAAGGCAGAATCAGATTTGAGGTAGAGGTGAATGTAGACACGTTGAATTTTCAATATGCTGTATTACAATTTTTAGACAGGAGAGGCTTTTGTGATGACGCTTTTGTTCTTTTGGCAGTGTAAAGGGCCATTCACTCCTTCAGCAAGCTTGGGAGGTTGTCAATAAAGAGCTGCACATTGTGTTTGTGCTGGGAGTAGAAGGACAAGAAGCTTCAATTCCTGACATCAAGGAACCTAAAATAGAGCAAAGAGAGCTTAGAATATAGTAGAATTATTTTTAGGTGCAGTGAAGTGTTTGGGGTGGCATGACAGATGCCAGCATACAATGTAATGGGAGTATAAGATGACTCATTTGTTTTATGGGGTGAGGAGGCTTAGGAAATCTCCAGAGAAGGTTAACTTTGAAATATGCCTGACAAACAAGCAAGTGCTCTGTGAGTAAAGAAAGACCAGGACACTCCACGCCCAGGCATGTGGGTGAACAGACACAGAAGTGTAAGAAGTGGGGCACAGAGGAAGAACCACAGTTTGAGAAGAACACTTTCTGACTGTAACATGGTCAGTGGATAAAAAAGATAATATGTTGGAGGCAAAGAAAGCCTTAGAATATTATTTCCATAGGATTGAATAAGATAGTCTCCACAAGGTTGAAAAGGAGACAGGTTGGAAGTGATTTTAAAATGATAGAATTGATGGGACTTGGTTGTGAATAAGGGAGAGGGAAGAGTCTGAGATGATTCTCAGAATCCTGGCTTAGGTGACTTGGTAGATGGTGGGCCATTGGTTAAGACAGGGAAAGTGCAGAAGAAAGTGGAGTCTCAAAATCATCTCTAATCTCTGTGCTATATTTATATTTATATTTATATTTATAGCACAGAGATTAGAGATGATTTTGAGACTTCTGTGAATAATCCAAGTGATATAATAGGTAATTCTGTATCGTAGGAGAGAGCTCTGACCTAGAGAAATGGATTTCAGTGCTACTACATGTTGGTATTAACCCAAGCTACAGTCATGGATAAGATTACGTAGGAAAGCATGTACATCAGAAAGAAATATGGGTGTGATCCCTGGCAATTCCCAAATTCAAATGACCAGGGAGGAAGAGTATCTGGCAAATAAATCTAAAGGGAAGGAAGGACAATGCCCATAGCTTGAGACTCAGGAGAACTCTTTTCTGTTTCTGTTTCAAGCAAAGAGATAGCAATATGGTCAGATGATACACAGAGGTCAAGATGTTGAATAAAAAGAGACCAGGGAATTAGGATGTTAAAGATGACCTTTGCCAATATGGTGTCAAAGCAATAGTAAGAATAGAATCTTGAAAGCTGTTCAAGAAGGACAGAAAGACTATTTGGAGGAGCTTATGGAGAAGGAACAGAGACTGCTAATGGAGAATTAAAAGCCAAAGCCTATATGCAGTCAACCCTTAGTATCCATGAGGAATTGGCTCTAGGACCCCAGAGAACAACAAAATCTGCAAAGGCTCAATGTCCTCATATAAAATGGCATAGCATTTGCATATAACCTACATACATCCTCCTGCATACTGTAAATCTCTCAATTACTTATAATAGCTAATCAGTATAAATGTTGCAGGAATAGTTGCTATATTGTATCACTCAGGGAACAATGACAAGAATAGAAACGTTTCTTTTTTCCTAAATATTTTAATCCAATATTCATTGAGTCCTTGGATGTGGAAGCCCTGGAGATAGAGGTAAAGATGGCTCTACAATAGAGGATGATGTGGGAGAGTCTTCTTTAGAAAAGGGGACTCGGGAATACCTCTCTATACTTTGAATAGGAAGTTGAGTTTGTTTAGGCTTCTGAGAAGAAGTGTGTGGAGAGAGAAATATGTCAAAATACAGGAGAAAGAGGGAATCATTTTGGAGCCAAGTGCCAGAGGAGATGGAAAGAAAATGGATTCAGGAGCCCAAGTAGAGAGGTTGGCCCAAAGCGAGAAGAATTCTTCTCCTTGAGAGATGTGTGGGAAGGAGCCATAGTTCTTGCAAGCATGTGCCAAAGTGTCCTTGAAAGCATTCTAGTCCATATTCTCCTTATTGCTTTATTAACATATACTAAATCATTTGAATGTTTTCTTCAGGTTTTCATTCTTCCTCTGATATTTAATCAAACATAGGGTGCTTGTTTATTAGTTATGTTTTCATGTTTTTGATTTTGTCAAAGATGCAGTCTTTCTGGCACAAGCATTTGCAAATTAAGGGTTATTAAATCCATAAGAGCTGAAAAACCCTGATTGCCAGCCTTAATTACCAGCTTTAATTCTCTCAGTTGTATGAGTGTTGGTGTCACAAGGCAAATCCCAAATGTCTGCTTATAGAAGTTCTTCTGATATGATGTTTCTGAAAAATAGAAACGAAAGGTATTCTCCTCACATAAAATGTTCTGAAATTTTCCTGTAAACCAAGCTCTCAGTTTCTGGTTACCTGCAGTTTGTCTCTCCTCCCTCCCTCCCTCCCCCTCTCCCTCCCTTCTTTCCTTCCTTTCTTCCTTCCTTCTCTCTTTTCCTCCTTCCTTGCCTCCATCGGTTCTCCTTTCCCTTCCCTCCTTTCCTCTTCTCCAATCTTTCCTTTCTTCCTTCTTTCCTTTCTTCCTTCCTTCCTTCCTTCCTTCCTGTGGCAGTTTATTGGGTGCTACCACATACCAGGCCCTTGTGTTTGGTTCTGGAAAAATAGCAGTAGGCAATCAGACATGGCTTCTGTCCTCAAGAGCTTATGTTCTAATGGAGAGATGGAGAATAAATAAGTAAATAAAAACATGAACAAAATAATTATAATTTGTGGTATAAGGTGCTGCAAAATAAAGAAAGATGGCTCTACAATGGAAGATGATGTGGGAGAGTCTTTTTTAGAAAAGGGGACTCAGGAAGACCCCTCTAAGGAAATAACATTTACTATTCAAAAGGAAAATGAGGGAGAAGTCATGCAAATAATTAAGGAAAGAGTGTTCTTAGAAAGGGGAATAAGAGTCTGGTGGGTCTAGAAATAATAGGAAGACCAGGGCCAGTGTGGCTATGGATGAGGGATCAAGATATTTGGGCGGGGGTGGCGGGGGGCGGTCAATAGAACAGGTTGAGGTCAGATTTTGCAAATATTGGATCACATTCTAAATGTTCTGGAAAGTCAAGTTTTTTTTTTTTGTTGTTGTTGTTCTTCTTCTTCTTTAACACAGGGAGTTACACAAATCTCTGTCTATCAGCTTGAACAACAGAAATTTATTTTTCAGAGTTCTAGAGGCTGCAAGTCAGGATCAGGGTACCAGCATGACCCTCTTTCTGTCTTTCAGACAGCCACCTTTGCACTGGATCTGTTATTACATGATGGAGGGGCTCCATATATATATTTTGAAGAGTGCTTTGACTGCTGGATGAAGAAGGGTTTGGACAGGGACACATTAGAAGCAGAGGGATCAGCCAGATGTTGAATGAATTAGTCCCCATGAGAAATGATAGTGACTCAGCAGTGGCAGTGAAGATAAGCAGAAGTGGAAGGTATTCCAAGTGCAGTGTAGTTTGGAGGCAGAAGTGACTGAGACAGACTGAATGCAGAACAATTGCTGATGTGGGCATGGAAAAGATTAGATTGACTTATATATTTCTGCCCCTTACCATGGTTGGGAACACCAGGAAAAGACCACATTGGGGAGGTGAAGAAGAGGAAGAAGAAAAAGATTTGTCTTAGATACATTAAATCTGAGATGTATGATATATCCAAATGGAGATGTCAAGTAAGCAGTTGGAGATATATATATATATATATATCATGACTAGATCCTATAGAGATAAATTTGGATGTCATAAAAAAAATAATAACTACTTGAAGTCATAGTGATGGCTTGGGGTAAAATATACAATGAGAAGAGATGCTCTGAGACTTGGCTCTGAAGAAATGCACTATTTGGAGGTCAAGTAGTGGCAAAAGAGATGGTGATAATGGGTAACAATGACTACAATGAAATAGAGATGAGATAGAGGAAAGTCAAGAGAAAAGGCATGCAGGAAAAGTGTGACAAGAAAGAGAGGTACTAGTTGGGCATGGTGGCGCAAGCTTGTAATCTCAGCACTTAGGGAGGCTGAGACAGGAGAATCGCGAGTTCAAAGCCAGCCTCAGCAACGGCGAGGCGCTAAGCAACTCAGTGAGACCCTGTCTCTACATAAAACACAAAATAGGGCTGCAGATGTGGCTCAGTGGTTGAGTTCCCCTGAGTTCAATCTCTAGTACCAAAAAAAAAAAAAAAAAGAAAGAAAGAGAAGTACTGCTTTGTGCAAAACTGAGGGCAGCTGCTTAAGATGAAGACAAAAAAGTACTCATTGACCTTGCCACACAAAGATTGTTGGTGATCTTGACAAAGATGATTTCCATGGAATAGTGGCAGCAGAACTCATATTGAAGAATTCTGATAAAATTATACTTCTTCATTTAGAATTCATTTACTTTTTCAAAGATCATAACCAGAGATACCTCAGGAATATGTCAAAATGTGTTTTTATTATTGTGGACATATTCCCAGGAGCTAAAGTCATGGTGGCCTTTATAGCAATCTCTACTAACTATAGCCAGCAGTCCTGCTAAGGTTACAACATTTTCACTAAAGTTTGATTTGGTATTACATAAATTTTATGAACGACTTACAAAAATTGGCTTACAATATTGGCTGATTGTTTCAGTCAGCGTTTTTGCTGCTGTGACTAAAAGATCTGATCAGAACAATTTTAAAAGGAGGAAAAGTTTATTTGAGAGCTCATGGTTTTAGAGGTCTCAGTCCATAGAAGGCTAGCGCCATTCCTCAGGGCTCAAGGTGAGGTTGAACATCAAGGCAGGAGAGTGCGGCAGAGGGAAGCAGTTCATATCATGATTAGCAAGCAGAGAGAGAGAGACTCCACTGGCTAGATACAAATATATACACAAAGCCATGCCCCACCTCCCCCAGCCACATCCTACCACCTCAGGTACCAGTTAATCCCTGTAGGGGATTTATTCACTGATTGGGCTAAAAGTCTCAAAACCCCAGTCATTTCTTCTCTGAACTTTCATGCATTGTCCCACATGTGAGCTTTTGGAGGACACCACATCTAAATCATAACACTCCACTTCTGGTCCCTGAAAGCTCACACTCATTTGACAATGCAAAATACATTTAGTCCATTCCCAAGAGTCTCTATAGTCTTAACAGTTCCGAGATTGCTCAAAGTTTATGTCCAAAGTCTTCTCTGAGGCTCAAGGCAATCTCACATTGTGAGCTCCTGTAAAATTAAAAGCAATTTACAAATATCCAATATATAAAGATGCAAAGTAAACATTTCCATTCACAAAAATAAGGCCATAGGAAAATGGATGGGAATAAAGGAAGACTGAAATCTAGCTGGGCAAACAGTTCCTATAGTTCTGTGTCTGGCACCTGGAGCACATGGTATGATGTTCTCTCCAAAGGGTTTGTGTAGCTCCACCCCTGTGGCTTTGTTGATTGCAGCCCAAGTGGCCTTCCTATTGGCTTGTCTCTGCTCAATTCCTGCTGATTACTTAGGACGATGTCCCACGTTACTGGCATTTCTTAATCTCAGGTATCTTCACTGCAGCTTTGGCTTCCTCCTCACATCTCCACACTTTGATTTCTCGGGGGAGCCCACTCCAACACTGATGCACTTTGCCTGGTCTTCCAGACTTTCCTCTGAACTCTTGGTGGAAGTCTCCATGAACCCCAAATTCCAGCATCTTGCATTCCTGCAGAACCAGCACCACTTGGTTGATGCCAAGATCTGCTGCCATTTTGAGTAGTAGCCAAGCCCCCAGGGGCCCTGGCTGTAGCAGCCTCTGAGTGTCTGGGTGGCTGAGCATGTTGAAAAAAATCTCCCTAGGCCCCTTTGTGAGGAAGGGTGCCCCATTGGTCTCTTTTCAAGAGAATTTTCATATTTACTCCCTTGACCTTTGGATAGATGTGGTCTTGCTAGTTCCTGAGATGCCCTCGAGCCATCTTTATTATTGTCTCTAGGCAAAGTCTTTAGGATTTCTTTTGTGGCAGTAATGTCTTTAACAACTGCAACTTCCTTAGCCCTAGTTTTACTCCTGCCTTTCAAGTCCAGGTTTTTCAAATCTTCCGCTCTGCTTTCTTCTCCTTATTATCACAATTAATTTGGCTCAAAGCAACCAGCAATACCCATGCCACTTCCTGAATGCTATGCTGCCTAGACATTTCTTCCACCAGATTAAGAAGTCCATTGCTTTTAAAATCAGCTTCATAGACAGTCTCAAGACACTGACAAAATGCAGAAAACTTCCCATCTAGAACATAACACAAATGGCCTCTACTCCAAATTCCAATAGAGTCTCTCTTTTCTGAACTCTCTTTAACCCTGTCTTCATTGTCCATGGTCCTATTGTCATTCTGGTCTTCTGAGCTCCCACCAGAATCAGCCATTCATCTCTGCTTACAACAATTTAAAGCATTTCCAGCTTGCACTGCTAAATATCTGAAAATTCCTCCCATCAATTCCAAAAAGCTCCAAAAAATTCTGAACCACATGGTCAGGTTAGTCACAGTAAAGACCTCACTTCTGGTACCAATTTCTGTTTTAGTTAGCTTTTTTGCTGCTGTGACTAAAAGATTTGACCAGAACAATTTTAAAAGGAGGAAGTTTATTTGAGAGCTCATGGTTTCAGAAGAAGGCCAGCTCCAATCCTTAGGGCTCAAGGTGAGGTTGAACATCAAGGCAGGAGAGTGTGACAGAGGGAAGCAGCTCACATCATGATCAGCAAGCAAAGAGAGAGACTCCACTGGCTAGATACAAATATATACACAAAGCCATGCCCCAATTCCCACCTCCCCCAGCCACACCCTACCACTTCAGTTACCAGTTAATCCTATAGGGGAATTATTTACTGATTGGGCTAAGACTCTCACAACCCAATCATTTCATTTCTCCTTTGAACCTTCATGCTTTGTCTCACATGTAAGCTTTTGGGGGATACCACATCTAAACCATAATATTGATGATAACAGATTGAGTACATTCATGCATGTCTAATAACAGGGATACAATCTGAGAAGTGCATCATTAGGCAATTTGTTGTCTGAATCTCATAGAATTTACTTACACAAGCCTAGATGGTCTAAGTCAAGCACTTGATGTGGCATCTTGATGTAACTAAGAGACATGATAACCGTGAGATGTATGGGGCTGCTATCAGGATAACATGACATGCCATTTTATAGTAAACTTTACTTTTTATTTTAGAAGCACTCTCTAAAATAATGGTAAACAGTTTAGAACAGTACATACATAAACCAGTAACAAAATTGTTGATCATCACTATCAAGTACTATGTATTGTACATAATTGTGTGTACTATACTTTTATACAACTGGCAGTAGGTTTGTTTTCACTAGCATCACAAACACATCAGTAATGTATTGTGCTATGCCAGTGTGCCATCTGTAATGTCACTAGACAACAGATATTTTTCAACTATGTTATTGTCTTATGGGATAGTACTTGTAAACATGGTCTGTTGTTGTATGAAAAGTCATTAAGCACTGCATGGCTATGGTGTGATCATCCCTTTGAAAATATAGATCCGAATATAAATTTCTGTGGGAATAAAAGCAGAATGAAAGATCTTCAAGGACAAATTCAGGAGATCTTTGTATCTCAAGACCATATCTTACTTTTGAGCTTCAGACACATGTCTACTTTGAACCACCTTCCTGAATGACCCAGAATCAAATCAAATTCAACATAGCCTACCCTGGAAAATCATTATCTTCTTTCTCTAATTGCTCATCCCTCCTCATGCAATTGACCAAGCTAGAAACTATTAAACAATCCTAGATTCCTTACTACCCTCTCCTTACCAACAATTACAGATTTCTCTTTTTTCTCTGTTGGAAATCATTCTATGCAGCAATATAGTATTTCCAGTTCTTTCTTTCAGATCCTATATTTCTTGTTTTAATTGTGGCAACCATCTCCCAACTGGTACTGTTGTCACGGTTCTTGATTGTTTTTTGTCATCCTTCTATAAACCCACTTATCTGCAACACAGAGACTGTGATCTTGACAAAAATGGCTTTGGTGAAGTGGGCTAGTCAGACCCAGAGAGGACTGACGGCTCTTACAGTTCCCTGAGAACTTAACATGACTCTCATTGATAGCACAGGGATGAAATGCATTGCTGCAGATTTATGTTCCATCTCCAGCTTAATCTTTTAAGACTTGACTCCCTACACTATCATCCTTTTTCTATACTTGAGCATAAATGAAAATGTGTACTTTTGCTGGAGTAGTTTCTTTTTCCAGAACATTCCATGTTTTCTCACATTCTCATGTTCCATTTTCTTAAACGCTTTCTATCCTTTTCCCATATAACCTTGCACGCCACTTATTTTTTATGGTGTGGTTTAAATACCATCCCATCTCCCATAGATCAGTGTCCCAATTTACATCCCACTGTGTTGGAATCTAGAAGGTGTCAGCTGTTATTTCAAAGTCAATGGAGTAGGGTGGAGGGAAGGGGTTCCTGTGGTTTCTACTCTGCTGCAACCTCAAGATAAAGCAGTTGCTAATCTCATTTGAAGGAAAGGAGCCATTACCTCAGGGTTCCATTCCAGTTGTTTACTTGTCTGCTTCTCTTGTTATGTCTGAACTTCTTAATGGCTGGGTCAGTATCTTATTAGATTTTGTATTCCCAGCACTTAGCTCATGGAAGACACAGATAGATGTAGAATAAATAACATTTAACTGCATAAATAGGTGGTCCCTAAGGATTGATTTTGTCCATGTATGGCAAGAGGTTAAAGGGAGGCATTAGATCTGCTAACTCTAATAAGCATTGTTGTTATATTTTGAAAGACTTAGCAAGATGTTTACTAATATGTAGAAATGAGAGGATTCTTGCTTCAGTGAAAACTCACTGTTGACCTCATTAACTTCAGTGCACATGTGGTTTTAGGGCTCACAAGTCAAGTACAACTCAGCCGTTTTGAAGCCTGGAAGAAGAGTTTTATGTAAGACACCATGCATTCATGAGAAGAACCATTCTCTTGCTCATATATTTAAAGTATTTTAAGAAAGATACTGCTTAATGTGTGTGTGTATGTGTGCACACATGTGAGGTGTGTTCTTGTACATGTCTGTAAAGGGAGACTAGCATGATTTTATTCACTAAAAAAGGCTGGGCTAAAATTCTTAGATTTTTGTTCTTTCTTAACTGGCAAAATGAAAAATTACGTAGTACAGAAACCAAATTGACTACAAATGTGTTTTTAAAAGTTATTATTTATAATACTAATGTTTACTATTTACAAGTACTTAGTATGCAACTGTCACTTTACTTTCTAGTGTGGATAATGCTATACATAATTCTGTCTTAAAAGAATATAAAACTTTTTAAAAACAACTTTTGCAAATTATGACATTATGAAAGATTAAAAATTAAAAGAGAGACCTCAAAAAAAGAAACAATATGGGTGGTGATGATATTTGAAAACAAATTTTAAAATTTGGTAGTGCAGATCATATGCTGCTAGTATCAAAGTAGACAATCAGATCAGAGAAACATAATAAGTATACCAAAAACAGATACTATAATATATGAGAATTTAAGTCAGAATAAAAGCCATGACAAAGCAGTAGTGAAGAAATCAATCATTCAATAAATGGGTAACAATTATGATTGTTGCATCATGAAAACAATTTTATTCCTTTAACTGCACTATACAAAAAAGTAATTTAAGGCAAATGAAGGGTTAAATATAAAGTCAAGCTGTAGATAATCTAAAAGAAAATAAAATTTACTCTTTATGGCTTTCTTCTAAAAGAGAGGAACTTCCTAAGTTTGAAAGCAGAAGAAAAAAGTACCAAGGAAGGAATCAAAACTTTGTAGATAAAAGCTTTGCACAATCCCTTTAAAAAAAAAAAAAAAACAAACCTAAATCCAACCTAAATAAATTGGCAAACAATAGAATAAAAAATATTATTAGCAAATTTAAGAAAAAAAATTTAATGTTTAGGAAGAATTTACACAAATCTCTCTAAAAATAAAGTTTGCACACATATAAAAGAAATAAAACTGAAAAACAAGCATGGCAAAATATGTATCTTCATTAGCAAAGAAAGAAATGTAAATTAAAACAAGACTGAAGAACTACTTTTACATATCAAAATAGCATACATTCAAATTAATGAAAATATTGAGTGATGCAGAGTATGTGAATAGAAACTATTGTACATTACAGTGTTTATAAAAATTGTCTTTTGAAATCAACTTAATAATCAACTTAATAATCTTCATAACGATTTTAAAAAGTCATATGTTTTGATCTGCGACTACGCTTTTAGGAATCTAACCAAAGAATATAATGCTAAAAAAAATCCTCCAAAATAATCCTTATAGGGATCTGTGTTTGAATTAGTTTTCTGTGGCTGCTGTAACAAATTAGCACAAAACTTGTGTCTTAAAAAACACAAGTCCAAAATCAATAGTATGCCTGGGCCAAACTCAAGGTGTTGGCAATGCTGTACTTCCTCTGGAGTATCTATGGGAGAACCTGTTCTTGCCATCTTCTAGCTTCAAGAAGCTGGTTACTGGTTTTCTTTAGCTTGTGGCTATATCACTTCTACCTCTGTGGTCATATGGCATTCTTTTCTGTCTGTGGTCAAGTCTTCCTCTAGTTCTCTCTCTCATAAGGATGTTTGTGATTGTCTTTAGAGCCCACCTGGGTAATCCAGAATAATTTCCCCTATCTTAGGATCCTTAATTAAATCACATCTACAAAGATCCTTTTGCCCATAAGGGAAGCTTTACAAGGTTCTAGAGATTAGGACTTGAATATCTTTCTTTTTTTTTTCTATATGCCACAATGAACATCTGTTGACCTCCAAACATTCTCATGCTAGACCACAAATGAGGGACTGGAGATGCAACAGATATCCAGGACCTCATACCTGACCTCAAGGAGCCTATGGTTTGGTGGGAAAGCCAGATAATAAAGCAGAAATTTCAGTTCACAATGAGGAAAAACCCACAGTGCTAAAGGGATCTAGTTTTGAGAGTGCCAGGGAAGGGAGGCAGGGACTTGTCATTTATAGCTTCAATAATAAGTGGGAGTCAGCTAAGGGGTGCATGGGTAGGGGGAGGCAGCAGACCACCCTAAAATTTTAGTTTTCCTTATGCCCAATGCACTAGTAATTTTGGAACTTTGTTCCCTTTGGGCCTTTATGTGTACTCTTAGCCCTTCTTGGAACACCTTGATAACCCCTTTGTGGTACCACAGCACTCCCTTCCTCTGTCAGGATACTCACACCTGATTCCAATTGCCTGTTTACTTTTTCAGATCCTCTAATCACTTGTTCATTCTGTAAGATCATGGAATATGTCTGTATTGGACACTATTATAGTCTTGGTTTCCTATCTTAGTAGAGTATCTCGCGTATAAATGATGCCAATGAGAATTTGTTAAGTGAGTGTAGAAAAAATGAGTACAATGGATGGGGAACTTCCAATGGAGCAGCATTCACCTACCTTCAAGCCTCCTTTTTGCATTGAACTTCTATTAAATATGCAACTTATCAAGGTAGGCAAAGCACTAGACTTGACATAGGTCAGACAGATGCAAGTTCAAGGTTTGTTTTTCCATTCCCAGTTATGTGGCTGTCACTTAACACACCTTGGTCTTGTTTTTGTTTTTCTGATCTATGAAATTCAGGGCTTGGATTAAAGCACCTGTCTATTCTGTAGTTCTGTGATTTTTGCCACGTCCCCACCAACTGTGCTGTTGTTCATGCACATCTGTTTGGAATGCCTCTTCTCCTTCTGTGTCCCTTGGAGAACTCCAAATAGCCCTTAAGGCACAGCTAATATATCTTCTGCTCTCACTTCCCCCCCAAAGCCACAGGACCCCTTATACTCCTCTATCTTCCCAGAACATGTGTAAATGTCACTACTGTAACATGCACCACATTGTATCATGATTGCTCATGTGTTTCCTGTTTCCTCCCTTCCCTCCCTACAGCTTCACTCTTAACTAGAATGGCAGTTTCTTGAAGCAGATATCATGTTTTCATGTTTTAAATCTCTTTGTAATTCTATTGAGTGCAATTCCAGCATCAATTAACAGTGAATGCAAATGAAAGAATTCTTTATCTTTTTTTTCCTCTCACATCACATTGGGTATTTTAGAATATGACATAGGAAGAAAGGAAGAGTGATGTCCCTATTACAAGTCATTAGTAACTGATACCAGCAGTGCATTGCAATCTTGCAGTTTACAGGACTGTTTTCTTCAGTTGTATAAATTCAATCCAAATGGTTGCTCTCCTTAAATAAAATTCTCAATGTATTATAAGAAATAGATTGACTTGACTGGGGTTGCTCAGAGCAGATTGCTCACCTCTTAGTAGGAAGGTGCAGGTATTAACCTTTTTGCACTACCTGGATCCATTTGGTAATTTACTCTTAGTAAATTGCTTAAATAGAACCTTAGTGGCCTAGAAAGTTAGCACATCTGCCTAAAAGTAAGCAATTTACTCTCCTCTCAGTTATTGGATTAGTCTTTAATGGCCTCTTTAAATCTTAATGACTTCCTCAAAATGGTGTAGTCTTTTATGGTATTCTAACTAAGCATTTCAAATCAAATCACATATATTTATTGAGCTCTGGGCAAAGCATGATACTTAGCTGTGGGGCATACAAAGATGAATAAGACATGATTGCTATCAAGAAGGATATTATTTTATTAGGTACACATTACCAATGTATGACAAATTAAATAATAATATACAATAATATAATAATATACAATATAATATTGTATATTATATTAAATACATAATACATATATTAAATAAATAATAATATAATAATACACAAGTTAAATAACAATTCAAGAGACTCACTGAAAACATTTCACAAAGTAATTGATTAATTGGTAGATTAATTATTCAGACTACATATAGTAGAGAGTTGGGAGAACCCTTCAGGTCATGTAAAGTCTTATGAAGAAGGAAATACTTGCTTAGATCTTCAAGAATGTCTGGTAAGGGAGAAGGAATCTGTATTATTTGGGAACATGAGTGGTGATGATCTGTTACCTGGTGGGACAGGTAATCTTATCAGGAAGTAGTAGGCCATGGGTGAAGCACTGGGATCAGACAGACTTATTGCTGTAAGGGAGTTCAGGCTGAAACACAGCACTTGGAGGAAAACTGACAGCCAACAGCATATGACATGGTCTGGGCAAGAAGTCAGCATCCAGAGATCCAGCATAAAGGAGAGAGACATCAAAATGATTGATTGTTCATAAGGAATAGCTAATTATAGCAACAATGACATACAACAGCAATAAACGTGGCAGGAGCAATCAGCAATTTTTGTGTGCTTACTAAGTGCCAGGCACTTATACATTATCTTATTTTATGCATTAATCCTTCTAATGGTTATTAATGTATATATTAGGTACTATTACAATTTCCAGTTTACAGATAAGAATATTGGGACATTAATCCATAAGTAGAGGATAACAACAAAACAACATAGGGAAGTTCTGTCTACAAATAGTATCTGGACAAAGGCTGTCTCTGCAACTTCCATTCCTATGACAATCTAAGAATTAGTCAGGAATTGTCAGGAGAAGGGCCTTTAAATTGGCAGGAATCATCCATTCACCAGGCACCCACCAACTCTTGAATTTAAGCTGCAACCCTCAATGACATTTGTGCCATTTGGCCCAGTACTTTCTCATGTGAACTGTAATTCTGCCTGCTCTTTCTTTCTAACTCTGAGATTTCAGCCTTGGCTCCTGTCTCCGGTTTTTGCATTGATCTTTGAAGTTGATCTCTCCAATCTTAGAACTTGGTGTGCGCCAGTGGACTTTGACTTGACTTTTGTCTTGGTTCTTGGTTCTTGGTTGGACTGTTCTAGTTTCCATTCCAGCTTCTAACCCCTATCTGGGGAACCAATAGTGTCATCACTTAATATTTCACACAAGCCTATGCTAGGTCTTCTTCCCCACTATTTCCCTGTGCAGGGATGGATGGGTGAGTGTGCATATGTGTAGATTCAGACATGAACAAAATTTGGCCCATTTGAGAATCCAAGAGTTTGACTGGAGCAGAGTTCTTCAAGGAACAGAAGAATATGAGCCTGCGACACACTATTGGCATCAAAATGAGGAGGGCCTTTTCTTTCTAAATATGTAAAATGCAGCATGAAGTCATATTTAATGTGAAGATAACTAAAAAATGTGTCCTGCATGCTCCAATTCTGTGCTATGCCTGCAAAACTGAAATCACAGATGGGATTTTTATTAGGTAGATTTTCTTTCCAGTTTCAAGGAATATATAGAACCCCAGGATATTTTAGATTAGTCTTTCTTAAGATGATTTATTGGAATATGAGGCTCAGATATATAAAATGAAGATTCCTAGGTTATGCCTGAGACCTACCCAATTGGAAATTCTTTGGAGTTGGAGATAGTAGATTTTTAATTCAAACCTTGGTTACTTGTTACATATACCCATTCTTTAATGGGAGGAAGATCAAAGAACACTAGAGTCACAAAATCAGGTCTCACAGAGCAAGAACTTTTGTGATTCAGGGTAATTCTAGTGATGGTTTTTGTGTCTTTAGCAGGATTATGTGTGTTTCTTTAATATCCTAAAATTACAATGACTACTTTTTATTCTAAGTCACAGCCTCTTTGGCTCTCACCACTACCATTCTCTACTCTTCTTCTTGCTACCCTCTGACTTTTTATTTCTGCTTCTCCTACTAAACAGCTTCTGCTGCCTCATAGTTTAGACTTCCTGCCTTGTCTGCTCTGCCTTTCCTCCCAACTGGTGATTTTGTTATTTTCTGTGCAGAAGTTGTTGCATAAGGTTTTTAATCAGAGATTAGTAGATCTTCACACAAGATAATGCTCAGAGATTTTATTTATGTTTATTTTCTATCCTCATGAATAATTTTAATATTTCTGGGATTATGGAAGAAAACTGTGATTTGTATATTCCGAGTTTTATACCTAAAATCACATATTCTATCATGTTTCCTTTGTCCTCCTTCTCAAATTTCTCTACATCCTGCATTTAAACTCCCTGAGAGAGAAACTAATTTGTTTAGTTGGTCATTTTCCCAAGTAGAATATCCTTGCTGACAGAGGTCTCATTTCATAGACCACAGCCAGCTTTGAATCAGGCAGCTGCCCCAGTTTCAATTAACTGTGGTCAGCTTAATAGGGTCACATGGTCGTCAGCTTTCCTTATGAAGGAAGGAAGGAAGGAAGAAAGGAAGGAAACACCCAACTATGGATCAGTCATGAAACTGGAACATTGATCAACCCTCTCTAGTATGTTGCCATATTCATATTTGGTTACATGGGCTTTGGGGGATGGCCTAATGTGAAATATAGTCTCAGACACCATCACCTGCCTCAAGTGTTTAGAATTCAATTGGGGTTGGCTTTAGTCCTACAAAGAATTGATATCCTTTTACCTCACTGGATGTTTCTCACTGTGGCCTCATAGTAGAAATGCAATGATGAGGCTGAGCACATTCTGAGAGTCGCACATTACCACTTCTCTATTCCAGAGAGGTTGGATGTACAATATAGATTCGTGAATCTTTATTTCAAGGGCTGGCTAAAAGCAAGACGATAAAGTCAGTTGAAGAATTCCATACCCATCAAAATATCACAAGCCTAGAGCTTCTTCAGACCAGAGGATCAATTATGTGCTGGATTCCTTGAGAAACCATGCATTTTTTTTTATAGCAGGCATGGCAATTGATTATTATGGGTTGCACTTTAAAAAACAAGAAGTCTTGATTTACAGGCACCTGTTCTCTCACAGTGGATATGAAATGCTGATGCTCCCTGTGTTCATGAGACAGGAAAAATTATTCAACATGTGTCATGATAGTCACATTATAGGAAAATCTAAATGGATAATTATTTTTCTGAATAGTAGCTGTTAAACATATTACATGGATCATGAAACTCCCAGTTAAAAAGTATTGCTCCTTACAAGAGGTGATTCAAAATTTATATTGTGTAAAGTCTTTTCTACTGATATTATTGCAAGTATTTACTATACAGAGGAAGTTCCCAACCATTCACTCAGCAAATATTTATCAAGAGTGCATTGTGTTCCAGACACTATCCTACTTATGGGAAAGAGGAAGTCCTTGCTCTTGTGGAGCTTGCCTTCTAGTGAAAGAGCACAGAAACAAATAAAATGATTTCAAATAGTGAGAAGGCCTCAAAGAAGATAAGTCCAAGAATAAGAAGATGAATTGAGTCGAGGTTCTTTAACTAGGATGCCCAGCAAAGGATGCCTAAAGGAGATAAAATTTCAGCTGATACCTGGATGAAGAGCAACAGGGGATTTAATGAATGCTAGCAAGAGTGAATATTAATACCACATTTTGGTATAATCTATGGAAAGTAGAAGGCACGAATGCCCTGTGATCCAGAAATTCCTCATCCAACTACACATTGAGCAGAAATGCCTACAAACTGTGCCAAGAATTATATACCAGAAGTACCTGTCTACTTGTGTGCTTAGTAATGAGGCTCACATTTGTGCTAACATCACAGTGCTCAACACTGAGGGTGTAGAGTTGGGATGTGCTGTACAACATTTCTGACTGCTACCAATTCACTGAAAAACTTATTGCTCCAAACAGCTACAGTGTTTTAGTTTCATAGACCCAAACTGTAAACAATCTAAATGTCAATCAATAATAGAATGCACGATAACTTGTGTAATTTCATACAATAGAATACAGCAATGAAAATAAATGAATTACATCCACATACTTATGAATGAATCTCAGAAACACAATGTGAAGAGAAAGAAGCCAGAAACAACAGAACACGTAGCATATAATACCATTTATATAAAGTTCAAAAAGGAGGCAAAGCTAAACTCCAGGGTGGTAGGTGGTAAACCCAAACACAAGCAAGGTGGCAATTAATATATAAGTCAAAGTAGTTTAGACAGCTTTCTATCCACAGGTTCTACATCTGTGAGTTCCACCAAACCATGAATTGAAAATAACTTGAAAAAATTATACTGAACATATATAGACTTTTTCTTATCACTATTTAGTATAAACAACCATCTACATAGCATTTACATTGTATCAGGTATTATAAGTAATCTAGAGAGATGATTTAAAGTATACAGGAGGGTGTCTAGGTTATATGTAAACACTATGCTATTTTATAAAAGGGACTGTGGTATTCCTGAATTTTGATATCTTCAGGGGATACTGGAACCAATAGATCTCTACAGCAACTGAGATACAACTGTGCTTATCTCTGAAGGAGGGAATTTTAGTGTTTGGAAGTGGATAGGGTAGAGGAGAAACTTCTGGGGTGTTGAAAAAGTCTATTCACCTTCCAAATAAACAAACTCCTATCCTGTGAGTGTCTACTGACTGGGGTTACACCTACACAGATCTCCCTCTTCTGATACTTCACTGAACTTTCCATTGGTATTTTGTATATTTAACTATTTGTTATATTTTCCAGAAGAAAATACAATTCATAAAAGCACAATCCATGTATTATCTGTGCTACTTGTACAGTAGAATGAAAACCACATTAAAACTTACACTTCAAAAAGTAAAATATGAAGAAAAACAGGTACAAAGAAGAACCTTTAAAAATTAATGACACTTTAATGTTGTGCTTCTAATGTATAAATTATTAAACACAAATACGATTTTACTTAAATAGAAAAAGTGTTTTATTAATTTTTTATTTGCTACTTCATTACTGTTTACTTGTGAAAGATACCAATGATTTTTTTCTTATCTTAAACCATACCAGAAGGTGTTATCCTATTAAATTAGTAATAAGATAAAAATAATATTTTATATAATATCCTTTATACTAAGAATGCTTTAAAGCATGTTACAGAGTAAACACTGGTAGTGAATAACCTTGAGCAAATTTTACCATTGTTATGCATTTAAAACTCTATACATATCAAATAAGGAAATGCTGGCCAGAATGCAAGGCTTTGGTGATTATTATTAATATTTATTTTTAAGCCTCCAAGGGATGCATATATAATAAAATACCATACTGACATAATAAAGGTCAACAACCATAAGAGAGATATACAGCTGTCTACTTACCTACTTGGTTGTGATGATCACACTGTGGTAACACTGCAGTGCTCACCACCAAGTTTGGGAGTTGGAGATGTGGGGCACAATGTGATTGACGTTTATTGATTTACCCAGTAACTTAAGGCTCAATCTGCTATGATGCTGGGAAATGCCACGGTACATAGCAATTTCATTACAAAGAAAAACCTTGTATTTTTTCTTTGTTCTGCTATAAAACCTGTAATTTTTTTTCTGTGTAATGCATCTGTGTTCACATGCACACATTTGTTCACAAAAAATGCACTGTATCTATTAACTAGAGTTTATCACCCAAAATAATAAAATCTAATAGCCCTTTGTCACACTTGGTCTGTTTTTGGCACCTCAACTATGATATTAGAAGGTTACGAAGACAAGGATGAACTAAATTGCATTAGGAACTCATGGACCCTCTAGGACAGAAGTGATTGTGATGCTCTCAAATTCAATATTATACAAATTTATTAAAGCAGCCTACTTGGTCTTGAGTAAGACTGACAGGATAGGCTCAAAACATCAATGATAAAATTATGAGATAAACTACTACATAAGGTAGGAAGACATCATACAAGGGTCTTGGCTTGAGCGAAAGTGAGATGGTTAAAAACTATGATTTTTCTGGGGTCTGTGAGACAGTAGACACGAGAACCTACCTACTCACACCCAGAGAGCAGACCTGAGTTCCGGGAAGGTATGTGAGTAACTGATTCTAAGAACTACAAGCCAAGGAACTCAGGCTAGAGAAGGTACTCTGAGAATTAGTGCAGTTTGGCTAGGAATCTCCACCACAGGGGTGGTCCCATCCACCTCTCTTGCTTTGGGTTGGATGAACAGGGTTTATTTATATCCTTAAAACAGCAAAAGCAGAAACAAACAGGATGTGTCTTCAGATATAACATTTCTCTTTCTAAGTGCAGTCCTAGAAACTTCTTATAAATGCTCCAAGGACCCACTCTAGGCTTACTAAATTAAAATCTCTGAGAGTGGAGATCAGCAATTTATATTTTTACAAGCACTCCAGGTCATTCCAAAGCCGGCTAAAGTTTGAGATCACCATCCTTAAAAGATTGGCTTTTCATGATGGTGGTAGAATCTTCCAGTTTCGACGTTCTAACAAGGCCAGAAGCAGTAATTTTTGAGCTCTGGAACTAATAACAGCATCAGTAATTAGTAATAATTCAGGGGCAATGGGCTGTCTATATGATGCTAGCAAAAGTGGCATTACATTAACTTCCAGAGAAGTTCAACTTTCATTACCTCTGGGATTCCACCAAATTCAGGGAGCTTCTATGAGTTCTAGTTTCAATGTAATTTGAGAGTAGATCATCTGGAACTTTGGACTCCAGAAAGTAGTCCTTTTTTTTTTTTTTTAAATATTCAGGAGAGGTGGGTTTAGTAGGACCCAAGGCGGCACTCTTCCCTACTAGTGATGAGGGAGCTCCATCCAGTGTTCCGTGGAAAGCACAGGGGCTCTAATTTGCAACTGACAGTGTAAGAAGGGATACCCCAGAGATGCATCAAGGTATTTTCAATTATTAATTTACATTTTTAATGAGTTTGCTTTAGAATGTTTAAACTTTAAATATTTTATTGATTAATTCAAGGATCAACATTCTGACTAATAGTGTTCCTGACTTTTATGTTGGCATCTCTAAGCTGGCCTTTCTGTTCAGTCGATTCTAGCAAGAAAGAAACTGGTGCTTCGTCTGGAGGCAGCCAAACTGGAAAGCTGTGGCATAGCACTCAGCTGAGACATGTTCTCTCACTAAAATAGAGCAAAAGTCAACATCACCTGCAGGGAGGAAATTCGGTGCATGGTTCTAGAAAGATGACAGGACCTCTTTCCTGCCCCCATGGCATATGTCATGAGGTAACATGTTAAAAATTGTGACACAGCATGGGACATTGTTAAGACCTAGTATAAAACAATGTAATACTGAGGCTGGAGAAGATTGAAGAAACTAAATATATTTATGGAAGATCTCCTCTGTGTTTACTTTCAAGTACTTTGTAAAATTGCTTTCTTCTCTAAGGGAAAATTGAAGAAAAAAAAGATAATTCTCAATTCTCAATGTTAAAGACACAACAGATGTTAAAAAAAATGTTATCGCAAAACTGACACCATTATATTATATTTTACATTCTCCTTAATTTCTTTCACTTTCCCCCCACTGAAGAATACATTACATCATCTCCATATTAAAGGACTGCAGGAAGCAATAGACCTCTGCAAAATTTTTTTGAAACTGTAGAAACATCCATACTCGTAAATCCATGGTGCTTAAAATGATCATGAGCTATAAAACCTTACTTTAATGGTTCTGAGCATATAAATGAAAGCAGAATTTGTTCTAAGCGAGTTATTGCTATACTAGCACTTCCTTATTGGGGCTGTTGGCTTCTCTAACCATATATAAGTGGCCATGTGTTATAGTGTGGAACAAGTTAGTAGTATATTTCCTTATCCAAAATCTAGATAGTCTCATAAGTAGTAATATTGACTTTTATCAGAATAATCAACACAACAGATCACTCTGAATAAGTCTGATTTTAAATGTGGTTAGGATACCAACTCTAGCTAAGGTTAAGAATGACATGGAAAGCTTTTTCTACATGCTTGCATATATATCCTCATCCCTGGAAATTTGAAGTCATTAGGTCTAGGAAGGAATCTAAGAATCTGAATTTTTAAAAAGATTCACAAATGTTTCTATTGTTAACCAGGATTTACAAATGCTGATGGACTCTATGTGTCTACATATCTATGTCTACCGATGGATCTATTGATCCATGTATGTAGATAAATAAATAGTTATAACTAAAAATTTATCACAACTTTGTAGTTCCCAAATATATTCTGAGGTAACTACAAAACCCTACAATGTCTGTCAAGGTAAACAGGGATATTTAAGACAAGAACCTAAAGCTCAGAGGGTGTCAAGGTGATGGTGTTTTGGTTTGTGGTAGGTAGAAATGTGATTCAAGCCTAGATCCTCCTATTTCAGGCCTTGTGCTCTTTCCCACATCATGCTGTGCTACAATAAAGTCTTGCTATACAAGCAACAATAAGTGCTGGTATGGATGTGCTGAAAAAGGCACATGTGGGACAGCAAACTGGTGCAACCTATCTGGAAAGCAGTATGTAGATTCCTTAAAAAACTTGGAATGGAACCACCATTTGACCCAGCTATCCCACTCCTCTGTCTATATCCTAAAGACTTAAAAACAGTATACTACAATAATGCAGCCACTTCAATGTTTATAGCAGCACAATTCACAATTGCTCAACTAGGTGCCCTTCAATGGATGAATGGATAAAGAAACTGTGGTATATATACACAATGGAATATTACTCAGCAAAAAAAGAGAATAAAATTATGGCATTTGCAGGTAAATGGATGGAATTGGAGAACATCATGCTACGTGAATTAAGCCAAGCCCAAAAAACCAAAGGCTGAATGTTCTCTCTGATTAGTGGATGCTGATATATAAGAGGGGTGGGGGTGGGGAGCATGGGATAAATGGAGGAACTTTGGATGGGTTGGGGGTGGTGGTGGAGGGAGAGGGGAATAGGAGTAGCAAAAAAATGGTTGAATGAGATGGACATCACTACCCTAGGTGCATGTATGAAGACACAAATGGTGTGACTCTATGTTGTTTGCAACCAGAGAGATGGAAAATTGAGCTCTATATATGTACTATGACTTGAAATGCATTTAAATAAATTAATTAATTAACAAAAAAAGAAACCTGGAAAGTTAAAAAATAAATACAGTCTTGCTAACTGTTTAATGGCACGTTTCTTCTTCAGGAATGTGTGAACAGTGCAATCTCTTTAGACTCAAAGGGGTAGGAGGAGACAGAGAAGTGAAGAAAGAAGAAGTCTTTCTTTCTCTTTACCAGAACAATCCAGTAGTCTGTGTGTTCAGTGAGGTGAATATACAGTAGTTATGTTTGGACTAGGAGTCTTGACCTGGTGGTGGGCAACAATCCCAGAAGATGTGTTGTAAGAACTTCAGAGAGTCTGCAAACTTTCCAAAATTATATGTAAAAATTTGCATTTAAATATGATTAAAAAGTTAAGTATTTTTGGTACTCTAGTATGCTGCATTCCATTTTATTTTAGTAAAAGCGTCATCCTAATTTTTCTTTGAATGTCACTTCTTCCTTATTGGATACACTCTAGTAGGCTATTAATGAAAGTGCTTGTGATTCCTTGGTCCAAGTTTAGGTATATAACCCGTATTAAGCTAACTGAATAGCCATGCTTTGGAATTTAAATCATGAACTAAGTGATACATAACTGAAATCATTTGGAGCTTATTCATTCTAGCAGCGGTACTCTGAGCAACTTCTATAACTGGAACCCTTTAGAACTGCTTGATTCCTACTTTTTCAATTTCTCAGTCTCGCCTTTGTATTTACGAATTCCCATGTTAGAGTTCTCCAGAGAAACAGAACACACACACACACACACACACTTGGCAGGGGGATTGATTTCCAGAGATTGACTTACACAATTCCAAAATCTAGGACCCAGCTAAGAGCTGTTGCTACTGCTCAAGTCTACAAGTAATTTTGCAAATTCCTTCTTTCTTAGGGAAGGTGTCTTAGTCTATTTTGTGCTCTGTAACAGAGCACCACAGGCTGGGTAATCCATAATAAACATAGATTTATTTCTCCCTATTGTGAATTCTGAGCAGTCTGAGATCAAGGGGCCCTAGGTGTTGAGAGCCTTAGTGCTGTGTCACAGCATGGTGAAGGCATCACATGATGGAAGAGAAAGAAAGAGTAAAGGGGGCTGAGCTCTCCCTTTTGAAATGAACCCATTCCAGGTAAATTGTAACCCATTCATTCGGCCCTCATGGCCTAATTACCTCTCACTGGGCTCCAATCCTAACACTATTGCATTGGGTATTGTTTCCAGCACATGCTCTTTGGTGGACACACTCAAACCATAGCATTTACAACTAGTGTGTTCATTTTTCATACTTGTATTCAGAATTTTAAAAATACCAAGACTGTTGGGTACTTTTGGTATTGTAAATTACATTACTCTAACCAACTTGTAAGCTATATAAATTTCAAGTATTCCTCGTCTTATCAGATAGATGTGAACAGTGTGTCACACCAGGACAGAAATAAATCTTGTTAAGAGAAAATTCTTTCAGGGAAGATTTTTACCTAGTTTTGTTGCTCTGGGATTGAGGTACACATAATAGCTAGAGGTGTTCTTTATCACCCCTGGAAAGTGTAATGGATTTTCTGAGGACTATTCAACCCTTAGTCTATAATGACAACTATTTACAACTGTATGCATATATATGTATAAAAATAAGTGATATATACATAAATGATACATATCGATGTAAATATATGCATAAAATACAAATGATATATGCACAAATATATGTGTGTGTGTATATATATGCATATATACACACACACTTCAAAGTAAAATGATTCAGTTTTCAGATTCTTCTTATTTTGGAAATTGAATCAGTCCTTATCCCATAGATCTAAGGGGACAGTCTCGGACTCTCTTCTTATTTCCCCTGAAAGATTTGCTTCTTGAGAGAGACCCTAATGACCTGGTCTCAGGTTTTGCTTATGCATTTATCTTTCATTCATGTCTCTAAGACACGAATCTTTATCAAAGGGCATAGATGGAAAGTTTTATAACCTTTCAATATATTCTAGAACTTGTTGGTTAGGGTTAGGTATTGTCACTTCCTGCTTTGTGCATCAAAATAAAAATGAATATCCCTTGCAGGGGTCAAAAACATGAAAAATGATTGCTATTATTTTAAGACAAGTGTGAAAATTCTTTGACACTTTTCCCATCAAGTGGTAGGCTCTAGTTCTCTTCCCTTTGTGAATAGACTGGCCATAGTGACTCCCTTCTAAAGAAAGAGAATGTAGCAGAAATGACACTTTTTAAATAACTGCATTAGGACAGAAAAGTGTTGGCTCTCTCTCAGGACACTTACCTTGAATCTAACCTTGTGCTCCGAGGAAGCCCAGGCCACATAGAGAAACCTCATTGACACTCCCCATTGAGGTCCCAACCAATTGCCAGCAATGACCACTAGACACATGAATAAGGAAGCCTTTGAGATGCCTCCACTTCCAGCCACAGCAGGATGGATGGAACCACATAGCCGAGTCTAGTCAACTCTCCTAACCATGGGAGATAGTCATGATGATTATTTTAGTTTTAATATCACTAAATTTGGGGTGATTCACAGGGTAGCAATACCTATCAGCCATGATATGAAACTTAATTATTAAGCGTGTTCCCCTCTCTTTTAGGTTTATGATGCAAAATGCTGTCTCATGTTGAGAAAGTGGACCTAAAGGAGATTTATAGACCAAAAGATACCACAGAGTGGCACCATTTTTTTCAATATAAAAATAAGTCACTTAGCGATGGCAAAGAATTAAGATGAACAAGAGAAGTCAGAGGAAAACAGTAATGGAGGGAGAGTTAATTCCTGGGCTGAAGTTATTGTCCCAGCATGTGGTTTCTCATCTCCTTCTTGATCCAGTGTCCCCATTGCTGTCTTGTCCTTATAATCTTTCTAAATCAGCAATTCTATCACTCACCAATTTAGAAGCCTTAAATTCTCCCTGATGCATTGTCCATTAAATGAAAACAAAGCTCCTTTGCACAGCACCAAAGGATCTTTATAAGCCTCTGGTGTCCCCAGCACCTGTCTCTGCAGCCTCAGGACTCCTCCTCTTATGCTCTGTAATTCAATTACTTCAGTGATGGCTATACTAGGTCCTCATGTAATTTTCTTCTTGCTCTTCTTTCTTGCTGGAATCCTTTTCCTCCCCTTTCTGTGGCCAGTGCCTACTCATCCTTCAAATGAACTTCAGTGTTGGCTTTTTCAATGATGGCTAATTTATATCTATGTTCTGTGCATACTTTCTAGGCTTGCAATTACCTCTAACCAGGAATTTCTGCCTGGGACTTGTTCTTGTCCATCTTCTGACCGGACTGTGAGTTCCTTGAAGATAGGGATTGTGTCAGTCTTAATTCCTAAAGCCTACTAGCCCAGCAAGGCTAGTAGTGAACACTACTGTATATGCCATAATGAATGTACTATAGCAGACAATGAATTATCGGTAACTAAAGAATGGCAAATAAAGCTGGGCATGGGGGCACATGGCTATAATTCCAGAGGTTCAGTAGGCTGAGGCAGGAGGATCACAAGTTCAAAGCCAGCCTCAGCAAAAGTGAGGTGCTTTTTGAGACCTTGTCTCTAGATAAAACACAAAATAGGGTTGGAGATGTGGCTCAGTGGTCGAGTTCCCCTGAGTTCAATCTCCGATACAAAAGAAAAAAAGGCAAATGATCAGACTAATTAGGAGCAGTATTATTGTGCTATTTAACACTTCTGTGTGACTACTTAGAACAGATAGGGTCCAAGTTGTAAAATTGTATTGGGGAAGACTCTAAGATGAAGAAATAAATTAACTATAAAATGAACTTTATCACAGTAAACTGATACAATACAGTCTTTGTACCTACAAGTTATTTTTCTTTTTCCTTTCCATAGCATATTGAGGCAAAGCACACATTTTGGAACATGAATTTAGTTAATGTATTGTATATCCTATACAATTGTGTGCATATAAAAACTATGAAAATGTTTTTTGTGAAATGATACATCCAGTGGTATGCTGGAGATGCTCATACAGTTTTTTAAAGAGCCAATTGTTAAATTTTTAGGAATTTTAAACACAGCTTGAAATTGGTCATGATGGGATTATTTACATTGAAGGACTTACAGATCACGCTCATTTCCCCAATACTCAGCTGGTTGTAAACATTTACTAGCACAGCACTGGATATGGTCTTGTTTTATTCAGTAGAATTTTTTATGCCCAAACACTATGCAAACTACAATGTCCTTCATAACCTGAGGAGAAATGAAGGAGAGCTAATGGAAGCTCTTATGTATGCAGGCAGATAATTTTAAGAACCAGTCTCCTTAGGATGTAAGGGAGCTTGAAGCTTGAAAAAACTTCAAGCTTCAAAACTTGAAGCTTTCGGATATAGTAGAAATGTCATCCTGATTTTGTGGCATAAATTTACTCTTGCTATATTTTCAATTTTGTTTTGGCTCTTCCTACTGAGAAAACTGAAAAGGAGAAAGAGTTAGGATTTTCTGAGGTGAAAGTTTTGTTACTACTACAATCAAAACAATGTTTTCTTCCTTTTAAAAATTGAATCTGCAGGAAAATGCTGTACAATTCAGAAGCAAGCTTATTATTGAAGAAACTTATTTACTCATTCCTTAAATATTCATTGGGTACCTGTGATGTGTATCAGAGGATATAATTGTGAATACAACAAACCCAGGCCTGCTCACAAAAACTCACAGTCAAATTCAGGAGGAAGCAAATAATGACCTAAATTGTGCCACATGTCATGAAGAAGTTCAGAAGGAAGACGAGGAACTTCTCTGGAAAGTGGATTTAAAGTGTTAGAAAAACTAAAAGGAAGTCAAGGCAACTAGACCAGCAAATGGAAAAGAAACTGGCACAATGTGGGCCGGAGGGTCAGTCAAAACAAACTCATGGAGGGCCCTTCATGTGATCTGAAGAGTTGGGGCTTTCCACTAAGTCTAAGGAGATGGTAAATAGCAAGCTTTAAGATAAGGAGTGACCTGTTTTTGAAAGATTGCTCTGAACTTTTGCATAGAGAATGGATTGGAGGGGGAACAAGAACTTATGAAACATAAATGAAAGATGATCCTGTTGTGAATTGAGCAAAGAGAAGTTGTCTAGGGGAATGCTAGCAGGATTATTATTGAGGCCATTTACATTGCCTATCCTTTTTAATGACCTGGAAGAAGTGATAAAAGTAATTTGATTACCCTTGCAAGCAGTAATAGGGAATTATCTATACAAGTGGAAAAAGACAAAATTTTAAAAGCTCTGGAAAAATTGTAAGGAGGCAAGAAATAAAACCATATTAGTCCTGAAAATGTCTGTGCATGTACATAAACCCACTCAGAATTTCTTAGGTCTCATGGAAGAATGCATTGTGAGCATCAGCACGTCTTGTCCGAGGTTGTTTTGATTCTGAGAGCTCTGTAGTGTTTGGTTCAGCAAGGCAGCTGTTTCCAGTTAGCTTTTAATGCTTTTAAGCTCTGCACCTGCCAGAATGACTACTGACAATCCATTTAAAGAGATTGCAGGAGGATGGCCACTCATCTTAAATATTGGGAGTAGCCTTACTGCTGCCGCGAAAGAATCGAAGAATCCTCTAATACTATTGGAGCAGGATGTTCTATAAACAAGACATCATCAATAGTCTGCACAGAACAGAAAGTAAAAATAATTATTGAACAACCTAATTGGCCTTGAAATCTTTACATACTGTTTGTTGCTTCTTATCACAGATGAAGCATGAAAGAGTGATAAAATAAAACAATTCAATGTTCAAGTCATCAAAGTGTGAATATTCCATTTTTATGAAGTCCACTGAAGATAAAACTATCAAAATGAAAAATCCAACTTGAATTGTTGTGGAACAAACATCAATTTAAGTTATATCCTTGGAGAATATTCTGTTCAGTTCTCCCAAATGAAAGATCATTTACCTTCTGTTGCATAAGTTTAAGTTGTACTGACTATAAACTTGCTGTTTACTGTCTTAATTCTACTTATCAAATCAAACAGAGCAGATGGCTGTCTTAATGCAGCCTGTTTCATTCAGAGTCACCAACAAGTAAACAACATGTCTAGCTCTGCATATAGGGAAGTTAATGTGCTGATGACTAGTTATTAGGTATGCAACTGCAGTTTATTAATTTTAATTTTTATTATTATTACATTTGTTATTAGGTGGTTTAGTCAGCTAGGGAAGCTATAACAAAATACCATAGACCTTGTGGCTTAAATAGCAAACATTTACTTTTTTACAGTTCTGGCTGTAGACAGCTGCCTTCTTGCTTTGTGCTTATAAGACCTTTCCTTGGTTTTGTACAGAGAATCTTCATACCTCTTCTAAGCACATGAACTCCATCATGATGGTTCTATCCCTCATGATCTAAACTAGACTTAATTACTTCTTATAGGCCTCACATGCAAATGTCATTACATGGGGGTTAGGAATTCAACCTGTGAATTTGGGAGGCACATAAACATTTAGTCTGTAACACTGGGACAATGGTGTTATTAGCACAGGGAAGAGTGGCCAGTCTGTCCTCACCCAAATTAAAAATGCTATTGGTGCTGCTACACTTTTTTTTTCTCCTTAGGTAGAGAGATGTAAACATTGGAAATTTAAAAGAATAGGTTATATCTGAAGATAGAAATATAAATAATTGGTGATGTTGATGGTTTGTATGTGATAGGATGTGACTGGATGTTTGACTAGGGGCATGTGGGTCCTGTGCAGTCACGTGGTTTACTAACTGAGCTGGGGGAAATATTTTTCCAGTAATGTAGTCAATCAGCCTCTTTAATATGATTTTGTTCAGGCTTTGTGGATGGGAAGCCATGAAACTGCTAGTTAGTACTCTTCTAGCTGTTGCTTAGGGAGAACCTAGGCTGGTGTCTAATGGAATAACCCAGTGGGGATGGCCCTGAAATGACTTTGGTCCTCCTAGGTAGTACTTTATGATCCTTGAGTAAGATGTGGGAAGGAATAAGGGGTCAGGAATGGGCACGAAGGGAAGAGAGGAAAGCAGAGAAAGGGGGCCAGAGAGGCGGGTAGAGAAAATACTAGGGAACAGCAGGAGCAGCAGCAGCAAATTTTGGAAAGTGAAAATTGGAGGAGAATGAAACCACTTTAAAGACCATATTGCCTAGGTCTGAGTAACAACAGATAGATATATAGGTAAAGCTATGAAAATAATATGAGAGATATAAACTGAAATGCATACAAGAGCAAAGCAAGTCACATAAATGTAAACAGAGACCAAGAAGGTCCCATAAAATTGTGGAGCATGCTGCAAGTAAGATATTGGTGTCTTTATTGCCACCAAGCACAACATTCATCGAGTTATGATATCTTTTAAGATACAATTTGAGCTAAAAGGAGAAATGACCCTATAAAACACACTGAGGTTGATTTGTGACTTGTAAGATACTGTGCTTAGAGACTGAACTTTGAGCAATTGCATGCAGTGAGAAAAGTTTCTACAATGATTGTAAAAGCCCTGAAACCAAAAATTGTTCCTTCCAGTGAAAAGAAGCAAGATATAAGAAAAATATTTCAGAATCATATTTTAAAAGTATGCACAATTGGGCTGGGATTGTAGCTCAGCAGTAGAACGCTTGCCTCGCATGCGTGGGGCCCTGGGTTCGATCCTCAGCACCACATACAAAGCAATAAAAAATAAATAAAGACATTGTGTCCATCTACAACTAAAAAAAATTTAAAAAAAAACACAAAATAGGGCTGAGGATGTGAGTCAGTGGTCGAGTGTCCCTGAGTTCAATCCCCAGTACCAAAAAAAAAAAAGTATGCACAATTATTTTTTTAATAAGTTCCCATGTGTGGAAGGACTAAAATTCATAGCAAAAGTTTGATTTATGTTTTCTATTCTGTTTGTGAGAGGGTATGTATATGCTTAAGTTAGCAACTGCAGAAAACATTACATAATATATCTCAGCACAGAATTAGTCATTGTCAGCTCAGCTCTCTTTTTGTGCAGTGTTACATTTCCCTTAGTTTGGTTTATTTCTCATTGTCTCTATCTGAATTCTTATAATTTTGTTCTCAATAGGTTTCTTTGTTTTTCTTTTTCTCTCTTTAGGTTTTTACTACCACTTATCATTATTTCCAATCATTTTCTTAGAAACTGATTAGGAATGAGTCAGTTGGAATTTCCGTCAAGCCCAGCAATGGGTATGGAGTATGAGAAAGGAAGACCAGCATAGACTGTCCTGTTCAAGGTGGCCTAGAAGTGGAAGAAGTGAACAGGTAAATTGAAATCAGTCTGTTAGAGAAGATGGAAGGTTCAATGTTGGAGGGTCCAAATACTAAAAGACCCCAAACTGGTCACATTTGGGGGATGAACTAGGACTATAAATTGAGTAGATTAGAATGAAATTAGATGAGGAACATACAAGGATGGGCCATGGCTCTTGTCCATAGGTCAGCAGTCTCATGGATGGAATATCAGGCTAGGAGGGAGACAGGGTAGATATAGTTCCCTTTGTTATTGTTTAAGTGGACTCTAAAATATAAATCACATCATGTTACTTTCTTTCTAACAAACATGCTTAGAATTCTGCTTAGAACTGCACTACTGCCATAATGTTCTCTGATATGGAGTTAGAGAACTCTATTGCAATCAACAAGATATGTGTAGTTACGTTTAAGCGTGCCTCATGTGATTTATTGCTCATAATGAATTACTGAAGTTTGTGAAGATTTTTTTTTCAATACAACTCAGAGCAGATTGATTCTCTAATTCATACTGTGTCAGTCTTTCTTGCATTTGAGGTGCTTTCTTGATTGAAAATGAAAGGCACAGTGTTACAGGGACTTCTTGGGGATTGGTTATAACCTGAGGGTTTATTTTAGGTATTCTGAAATCCTTTGAGAGCTACTACCATCCCTAATGTGCTGATGGTTATTACCAAAAGCCGATTATGGATTAGTACACTGCTGGGCTTTATCAAACCACAGTGTGCCCATAGGAGTGTGTTGTGAGTAAGAATGTCTGTCATATCTCTTTCGGAGGAAAACATGTTGAGTTTTGCTAGCAAAATCCAAACTTAGTGGTCTGTTCAGTCCTTTATATCCTCATCTGTCCCTTTTCTCTCCAGGTGTGCCAGCCTCATCATACTGCTTATAGATTCCCCTCCCCATGCTATTCACTTGCTGTTCCTTTTGCCTAGCTGCTGTGTTGTGTAACTCCACAGAGCACCATTTCCATCATCTTCTTAAATTGTAGGAGATGGTATTGTACGGGTGAGTGGTATGTCCAGAGTTATATAAGGGGATATTTCTTTATGGTCCTCTTATTAATTCTATTTATTGAACTTTTTAAATGTTTTTTTTTCACTAAATTCCTCTTCTAAATTATTCTATTAATTACATGTGATGTCTTATCTACTGAGATAAATCAAAGGTTTCTAAATTTGTAAAAAATATAATAATACCTCCTTACCATGTCTCCATTTCTATCCTCACCGTCTGGTCATCAATGAAAATTGGCTGGTGAAAAAAAATTGACAACTTTCTTTGAATTCATACAAATATTTAAATGTGAATATCTATATCTACAGCCATACCCATACATTTGGCTATTGTCTATTTTTCAAAAAAATGACATAATTTCTCTATAATAACTTAGACTTTCTTGTAACTCCATAGGTATAGATGTAACTCATTCTTTTTAAGGGCTGCATTTAAAGTCCACTGGGAAACACTGAGAGTTGAATGTTAGGGTGACCACATACCAAAGGCTACAGCTCAAACAGGAAAGATTTCATGTGAGGGGATGATCCAGGAATTCAGAGCTGGGTAGGGGAAAGGCAGAGTGAGATTTGGTGAGAACATAAAAAGATCGACCACAGCTTGTGTTCATTGGTGAGTGTGTGTGTGGTGATTGGAGTGTCAGGCTAGTCTAAGGAACCTCACTTCCCACAGGTTAATAGTTATTGATCTAACTTTCCCCTTTAAAGAGCTGCATTCTTGGCTCAAATGTACCATGACTCATTTAACATCTCCTCTGTAGACATAGTTTAAAGTTTCTGCCAACTTTAAAACAAACACACATATACCCTGAAACTCTGCAGCTCTGTCTCTATAGAGTTGCAGAAGCAGGCCTGAGAGATTAAAGTCCATATGTACATCAAATTTATTTCTACTGCCAGGCTTCTCTCTAGTGGAGTTGTAGCAATTCTCAACCCTTGGAGAATTTCTTAATAACAGAATATGCTTTTATATTATATAGGTCACAATCTCATCTTTTTATATTGTACTCGTTCTTTGAGTCTGTGGATCAAAGGGCTCAAGTTGAAGCTTTTTGCTGGAGGGGAATAAAGATCTTTTTTTATTTTTATTTTTTCTCATTGACAAACATTTCCATTGAGCCAACAAAAGATGACAGTGATTGTCTTGGAACTTGGTAAAGGTTAATTTCATTAACTTTAGCAAAACAGGGCACAGTAAGAGGCACTGGAATGAACGTAGAAAGCCAACCCAGGTGGAAGTGAGCAAGGCAGGACACTCAGCTACAAATCCTAGGAGAAAATTTAGTCCAGGCGATGAGTGATAAATGAGGAGGTTTATGCAATAGAAGAGTTGTAGTTAGAACCGGAGGCACCAAGGAGGCCCAGGGCCAAGTCCCGTAGGGGGAATTAAGGAGCTGAGAGATATTGGGAGACCTAGGAAGGTGGCAAGCAGAAGGTTGGCACCAGAGAAATACATTGGAATGTAGCAAGGGCCTTGTCACAGGACTGGACAGGGGGAATCATGAATCCCTGGAGGAGCTCAGGCTCTTAAATCAGACAGACCTTCTTCAAAGTCTAGCCCTGCTGCCTTCTGATCTTTGACCTGCAATAAGCTATTTAATCTTAATCTATTTTATGTTAGACTTGGCTTAGTGATTAGCACATGCAATATATACAACGTGTGTCGTTATATAGATGCAACCTAGCATTTCCATGACTGCTGAAGTTTCCCTATGATGAAGGGTGTGTTAACAGGTGTAGAGTGAAACCAGTTGACAGGTGTAAATCCAGTCTCCTTCATGCCATATTTACCTTCCTTTTCTGGGTAGCATTCCAATTGCCCCAGTGGAACTGGAACTATACTGTAGTTCCCTTTCATGGAACCTCTTGCCAGTGTCCTCTGATGAGTTTTTGGTTAGAGAAAATACAGAAAATCAAACCTTGAGGCTGCCAAGCAACACCAGTGCATGGAATACCCTGAATGAAGCCTTTGTGCATTATCCCTTCTTGGATATCTTCTCAAGTAAGTCCCTTTCTCCATCTGGAATTAGTTCTGCTCTATATCTTGCCTATTGACCTATTTTTATGAAGTATCAAAGTGCCAATTGAAGACACAGGGCAGGAAGGAGCCAAAGCTCAAATCAAGCTCTTATGCTGAATCTGAGTATTGATCTCATATTTCTGGAAACTCTTCTGCCTAATGGTCTTATTTGGTCCTCAGATAGGAAGTGATTGAGACTTTCATTTAGGAGGCCACTGATGTAGCAAACCATTCAGAGCTTGGCAATGTCAGTGTTTCTAACTGGTCATTTATTGCCTAAAGGTACATTATATACCAGGTACTTGAACTGAGTTGATCCTAATATCTTCAGAACAAGAAGTCATTCTCATGGAAGAACTTTATGAATTTCTGTGATTTATTATTTTCATAGCAAACACACAAAAAATCCATCTCCTAACAGGCAATAAAAGTAAGAGTCATGCAGAGTACATACCTGTTAACTACGTCTCCACTTTTCTTTAGACCCTCTCCCAGTCCCAACTCTGTAAGTCTATGTGATGAGCAGGTGACTCAAGTGTAGTTTGTCAGCATTTTCACCAGTGAGGTGACCCAAGTCTAGCTAGTTATGGCACTTGGTTCAACAGTGAGCTGATCCCATGAAGTTCAACCCCAAGACTTCTATTGAAACCATTCGAAAGATCTTTTGTCCTTTGCTATGAACTTTAAGTTAGTAGAACATAAGCCTGGGAATGCTGGTGGTCTTCTTGCTAATACCTAGAAAGGGCTTATTTATAGCCAAGTTGTCCTAAAGTCACACTGCCTCTGAACTATTTATCACATGAACCATTAAATTTATTGTTTTACTTAAGGCAGTTTTAGTTGTCACTTGTGATCAAAAAATCCCTGACTGATTTAGTTGGATTGCTGGAGTTTTTGAAATCCAAAGCTAAACTTAATGTTATTGAACTGAAGACTTCTCTAAATTGCTAAAAATCCAAGTGGCAAACCTAATGACCAAATGTGGTTTCTGTTCATCATTGAGACAAAGAATATTCTAAGCTAAATACATCACCATATCCTTCCAATATTAAAAGTGATAAGCTATGTAGCCAAAAGAATCCACAAGATTACAATTTTCAGTGGTTTTACTGTCACCTTAAAGCATTGCAGGCAAATGCCACAAATTCTTTTGAGAACAGACCTTTAGTCAGATTATTTTTTGAGTTCCTTCCACTTCTTTGGTTCTATATAAACTATGAAGAAAATCAGACATGTTTTAGTCAGCTTTTTTGCTGCTGTGACTAAAAAGACCAATCAGAACAACTATAGAGGAGAAAAATTTTATTATGGTTTCAGAGATCTCAATCCATAGAGCGCCAGCTTTATTCCTCAGGTCTCCAGGTGAAGCAGAATATAGCAGAAGGATGTGACAGAGGGAAGCAGCTCATATGATGATCAGAATGCGGGGGGGGGGGG
>CM053400.1:152279955-152292637 GCA_028644305.1 Xerus rutilus
GGACACCTCACATCCAAACCATAACAAGGTGGTATTTGGCTTTGGCCACAGTATCATTTCATGGAGAGAATTGAAAAGAAGCTATGGACAATAAGAGAAGCAGGATATTGTACAGAATTCATAGATTTTGCAGCCTGACAAACATGGGTTTGAATTCTGGCTAAATGACCATGGCAAATTTTAAGCAGTAATTCTAATTGCTCAGAGTTTCAATTTGTCACATGAGGATATTGATATGATTTCATTGTTTAAAATAAAATAAAGAATTATGTACTAAATTTAATGTGCTTGATGCATAGAATAATAGTTTTTGTTTTTATGTTCTACATAGGTCACTTAATTATAAATAAAAGTTCTTATGTTATCTGTTAGGTGTTTTGCACAGGACTTCCTTACCCTTCCCCAAGATATGTGTGTGTGTGTGTGTGTGTGTGTTTTGATTGTGATTACAGGGCCTCACAGATGCTAGGCAAGTGTTCTACCACTGAGCTGAATCCCTAGCCCGAACAGGTAGATTTTAAAGTAGCTAAATTTAGATTTATTGAGCAAAACAAGTAATGATGATGGGAAATTGAGGTTTCTCAGATTAGTTTGGGGAAAAAGGCATACTTCCGGCTCAGGTTGAGAGTACAATCATTACAATTATTTAAAATGCAGACATAAAGACCATTGGAAAGAAAGCCGAGGTTTTTGTATTGCATAATGTTGAAATGGCGTACGCTATATTGATTTCACTACTGAGTGAATGTTTTGCTTTTTGATATGCTCTAGGTTTTTAAAGGTTTTGTAATGTTAATTATAGATGATACCAAGTATGTGTTAAGCCCAAATAACATTCACTTCTTTCCATTTGAGTTTTAGTTTTGTTGGAAATGAATGTTTTGACAATGTTAGAATCATAAATCATTCTCATAGTGCTTTGTTAATTTTAATAAGTAGTAGCCAGGGATGGCTTCTGTTTACAGTTATTGAATGTAAAACAACAAAGAAAAATGTTGTTAGATAACTGACGAGTTTTCTCAGACCTCCTCTGGGAGGCTAGGCAGGAACCAGACTTCTCAATTCCCTTTTCACTTTCCAAAAGGAATCCACTGATTCACTGTTAGCTTTATAGCAATGCTTTAACATTCCATTTCTTCTAATCCACAATTAGCTCAAGAACTTGTGCACAGGCACCGTGAAAGCTGATCTCTTTTCATCAGGAATTCACACCCAGAAGCATTGCCCTGCCACGGACATGGCGAGAGATTGAGCGAAAGGGACCCTCCCAGCCCTCCCCATATCAGGGCCCTGCATGAGACCTGGTACATTAAGGGGGCTCAGGACAAGTTTGTGAATTAAATAAAAACAAAACAAAACTGTAATTCTCTGCCATAATATTTCTGCTCACAAAACATCCAAATCGATTCAGTCTGAGGGAGATGGAAAATAATGTTTGTTTGAGAAAACATAAATCCAACACTCTTCGTTTTTCTGTAGATCTCCTTGATGCACCGTTCAGGAATAAGTCCTGCAGGACTTTCATGACTCAGGAACACTGTTATTTTATTGGCAAGACAGCATGGAGATCCTCCAGAGGTTTGCATTATTTTTTCCTGGAGGCTTGATGTAACTAATTTTCATTCTACCCATTCCTTCCTCACCCTCTATGCTCATCTGTTTTTCTCTTTTTTATTTGGTCCTCTGGTTCTGATATTTTTGTTAGTAGAGATCTCAGGTATTTAAAATTTTATGGATGCATTAAAAACATCAGGCGAGTCTCTTCCATATCTAAAGTCACATGGATTTGCCTCTTTTTTTTTTTTTTCCAGGCGGATTGGAAGCAAATCCTCCATAGATGGCTACCATTATTGACCAACTTACTTTGGGTTAGGTCTTTTGTATGCATCATCCTTTTGGGTTCTTACTACAAGGTCATGAAACAATTTTGAGGCATTGTGATTTCCCTTGCATGGATGAGAATACAGAGGCTTTTATAGCTAAAAGTTTTTTTTCACTTAAGGACAGTGCCTGAGTCTTTAACAGAGAAGAAAGGGCATATAAACAGACATGTAGGCTGCCACATCCAGAAAAAGTCCTTTAAAACTGGACACCTCTTTGTGGTTAACATTTTACCTCTGACATTAGATGCTTCATTAATGGGTAGGTTACAATGCATTCGTTTGCCATAACCATCATATAAATATCTCTAAGCCACTCCAGAGGCTTCTGTAAGGGTTTTTAATATAAGTTGATCTTTTAACAACTGTCCCCTTTTCTTCCTATATTACCCCTTACTTTCTATAGTCATGTTTCATGTAAATATGCTTCAGTCAAAGAGGAACTATAAATATAATGGTGGTCCCATGATATTACAATAGCCTGGTGATATCAAAGCCTTCTAGTTTTTGTAAGAATACTCTGTGATATTTGCACAACTATTAAATTACCTAAAATGCATTTCTTAGACATATTCCCATTGTTAAGTGACTCACAACTCTATTTAGGTCCCAGCTCAGATGTTACCCTTCAGAGACGCCTACTAGATGATTCTAGACTCTTCAATACCTCTCTATCTCAGTGTCCTATTTCATTTCTTTAATGTCTTTTTATTGCTACTCAAAGTCATGCTTCCTATTTGTACACCTAACCAGAATGGGAGCTGCTTAGGAGAACTTACACACCTCTGCATCCCCAGTCCTTAGAGGGGAGCGTGGATGAATTATTATATATTCTTCAAGGTGCAGACTAAGGCAAATGGCATGAAAGTGATCCTTAAACACTAAAAGATTGTCCAGGGCAAAAGATTGGTGGGTCCTAGTCACAGAGAGATGGAAGATACATGGTAGAACTTCCTTTCTTTGCCAGTTGTTGGTTGTTTCTTTCAGTTCAGCGCACAAGGTGGACAATTAACTCTTCTAATATGTCCAAAGAAGTTCCCAAGTCCTAATAGGAAGCCATCTTCATCTAAGTTCCTCCAGACATTACGTGGTTGTATGAAATCAGAGCAGCCTCAATAGGAATTCATAACTCCCAAGACAATAAATCAATTCTAACTCATCCTGAGGATTTCTGTTTCCCAGTAGGATGTATACAGATTGCATGGTAAATGACCTAACTCCTGGATCATCCTGATCCAAATAAAACCCTAATTTTCACCAGGCAGTGTGCTAATTATTTTAACAGGCTTTATTTTCATCTTCAAACACATCTACATACTTACTATTGCAACCTTAATTTTCAGGTAAGGAAACTGAAGCTTAGAGTAAGTGACTTATCTAGGCCCCACAGCTGGTTGAGGAAGGAGACAAACCCAGCTGATTCTTCCTAAAGTTGATACTTACCGTCTAATTGACAAAGATCTGATGTCACATTCTTCCGTGGCCTATGACGTTTTTCTTTTGTATTAAGGATTGAACTCAGGGGCACGTAATGAACTGAGTCACATCCACAGATTTCTTTATTTTTCATTTTGAGATAGGATCTCACTAAGTTGCTCAGGCTGGCTTTGAACTTGCCATCCTTCTGCCTGAGTCTCCTGAGCCCCCTGTGGCCTATGACCTTCAAGAATATTATGTTTATCTGCTATGAATGAGTGTTTGCTGTCCAAGATGGGCTAAGGGACACAGGCAGAAACTTGGTTTAGAAGTTCATAAGTCAAATTACATAATAGTATATCTTGGAAAATGAAAGTGTTATGCAAATCAATTTCTGAAAAGAGTCAATCTTAATGGATTTGAATTATTTATGTACTTTAGGGATAGGTGGACTTGAGTTCAAAGCCCAGCGGTTATTTAATAGCTATGTACCCTTCAATAAGTTTCTTACCCTTTCAGTCTTAATATGGATTCCAATACCTATCTCACAAAATTTATGCAAGGAAAGCAGTTCATTCAGTTCTTGTCAAATAGGATGGGGTACAAAATATGATGCCCTTGTATTTAGGTATTATAGCTGGGACTTATTTAGTCATGACTCTCCCACCCTTTAATATATTCTCCCAGTTTTGTTAAAATTTTATTTTTATTATTTCCATTTCTTGCCTCAAGTAGAGTTTAAAGATCTTAATGCCTTTCCTAAGAACTGTGTATCATTGCTCTGGGAAATCTCTTGGCCTTCATGGTAGCTGATGAGGTTCATTTTTTCCTTCATTGACTCCTCCCAGACTTTATCCCTGACCACAGTCTTTGTTTAATGGTTTATATTTCACCTCTGTCAACTATTCATGTATCTATGGCACGTCTCCTTCTGACATTATGCTAAAAGTATCCCTCTAATACCATAGTTCTGAAAAGTGGGGACACAGTAGCTTGAGAGAATATTATTGATGATGGAGTGATGTTGGTCCTTGACCAAATGATATTGCATTAGGAAGTATAGATTGCTTGGAATATTTTTTAATATCATTTTCTAGAAGCATTTGTGGTAAGAAGTAAAAAATACAAATATGAAGTGCCTTATTCATGCCTTTTATCAACAACAAAAATAGGAGCTATTAACTCAGTTGGAACATAGGAATCGCAGAGTGAAACTACTCAAATAAAAATAGACAGCTATATGAGTCTAAGCAAGGAAAGAAACTACCTCCAACGTGAGAGAGACAATGGAAATGAAATAAAATGTAAATTGTTTGTAATATGTGTCCTTAATAACATCAATTTCTTTACACTTGACAGGCTACATCTAAAAATTTTGTTCTGTTTTTAAGGTGAAAGAAGCTGGAGAGCTTGCATACTTGTCATTGATATTTCAGTGGACGAAATATAAACAACTTACTCTTCTTTTTACGAAGTCTATCTTTTTCTTGTTCTTGAAAGCATCTTGACTGCCAGGCCACTTTTGTGTTGCCCAAGTTTCCTCTAACTTACCAGGATGCAAAAGGCTTCCATGAATACTACAACCCCCTGACTCCACACTGCCTCAGGGCGGATCCCTCAATCAGCCCTCACTCTGCATCCATCATAGGTACTATTGTGGTTAGAGTTGGCTTTAAGACAAATCCCTGCCTCTGTGCAAGAGCAGAACTCCCCAGAAGTATTTCCCATCTCCTTTTGTTGGTGATAATAATCCCCATTTTACAGATGAGGAAACTAAAGCTCACAGATGTTGAATAAATTATTCAGAGATGTTGAGTCACATTGTTAGTAAGTTGCAATGTTAGTAAAGCTGTAACAGTTAGTAAGCTACATACTACCTGGACCAGGGTGATTAACTGTCCCTGTTTGTTTAGGACTGAGGGGCTTCCCAAGATGTAGGAGTCTCAGTGCTAAAACTGGGACAGTTTTATACAAATTCAGAATGGTTGGTCACACCAAATGTTTAACTTTAGAGACTCTACACTCTCCATCTTTTTTGCTTTGTACTCTAAAATATTGATTGATTCATTGATTGTAGTGCTGAGGCTCCAACCCAGGGCCTCGCACATGCTAAGCATAGACTCTACTGCTGAGCTACATTCCCAGTCCTAAAATCTTTGGCTCTCCCTAAAATATGTAGCCAGCCATATCCTCTTGTAATCCTTACCTGTTTTTACAAAGTACCTCACCTTTTTATTCTAGTTGAGTTACATCACCCTAGTATGCTTACCATTTTGTTTGCTATGAGACTCTCACTACACATGATAGCCCCATTTACTCTCTTTTCCGGGCCATAGAAATTGAAAGACTCACAACTCAGTGTCTCTGTGGTTTTCTGGGCCTCTTATCTTACTGGATTTCCAGACAGAAGATTGTTATTCATCCTCCTTGGTGATGATTGTGTTGAAAAATTCAACACTTCTCCTAATTTCCCAGATGACAGAATCTATGAAGAGGAAGAAAGTTCAACCTCTGGGCATTTAAATCCCGCCACTCAAATACTCTCTCTGATGTCTTAATGATTGTTCCTGTTAACCTCAAATCATCTGTCAGGGACACCATAACTGCTCTGGGTGATTTCTCAGCAGAAAAGGATCCTGATGGAGAAGTCGCTTGGTATCTGCTCTTCTTGGCTGATTCTCTTCGCAAGGACTCTTCCTTTTAGGCTCCTCCCTTTAATTGATCCTATTATCTTTGATAGCTTTGAGATATAGCAATTGCTTCGAGTGGCTTCTTTGGCTAATGGCAACAATCTACCTAATGGCAGCCTTTCTAGACTTTGCTGGGATCTTTTGCTTTTTCATACAACTCCATGTTTCTTCCACAGAGGATAACGGAGTTTGATGCTTAGTAGGTACTCATGATCTTATTATGTGCTTTTTCTTGATCTATGGCAGTGTTTTCCACACTGCAGATCCTTAGATCTTGGATCATAGACCAATTTGGTGAGTCAAAACCAGTAAGTTTAAGCAATAAATTTTAAGAGTCCAGACTAGACCAGGACAGTAAGAATACACTGTATATAATAAAATTGATATTATTTCATAAAACTTTTATTTTGTTTTATGTGTGCATGTTTGTGAGCAAACGATTATAAACAAACTAAATGTTCATCAAGAGTGGATCATAAGCTCCCTACCTATAATATTAACAACATTTACTGTATCTCTCTGAAGCTTAGCTCTTGTGCCTGATCCATAGTAGGTGCTCAATAAATATTTGTTGACTGATATTGTCACTAATATCAGTTAAATTAAATGCATTCTGAAGCATCTACATAATGTAATTCAATGCAGTATTAAAAGCATCTACATAATATAATTTAATGCAGTATTAAAATGATGCTTTTGACAACTTTGGAAACATGGGAAATATTCATACTATAATGTTAAGAGTAAATGTACATTAGGTAAGTATGTACACGGTTGTGTTGTTGCATAGGTATAAATGATTGGAAGGGAAAAAACCCCACAATGTTTACTAGAGCTACTTATGGTTAGTAAGATTATGAGTGAGTTAAAAATTCTTCATTATTCTTATTTTTTCTTCAGTAAACATCCTTACTTTATAGTTAAAAATTATTTGATTCCTTTGACATTTAATTAGTAAGTAAATTTACTCAAAATCACATGGTATCCTGCCCCATTGGCTGGCTTTCTTTTTCCTTTTGCGTGTGTGTGTGTGTGTGTGTGTGTGTGTGTGTGTGTGTTACTGGGGGTTGAGCCTGAGAGTGCTCTACCATTGAGCTATATACTCAGCCCTTTATTTTTATTTTGAAACAAGATCTCCCTAAATTGCCCAGACTGGCCTTGAACTTGTGATCCTCCTGCCTCAGCCTCCTGAGTTGCTGAGATTGTAGGAGAATTCCATTTGGTTCCTTCTTGAAGACTTAAGGTGAGGAATGAGGAAAAGTTCCACTCACCCTTGTTCTAGAGGACTCTCTTTGCACACAACCTACAGAGCCATCTTTTAAGGGTTTATTGATTTACTCAACCAAAAAAAAATGCACTCAACTTCTTCTTTTAATGGAGAAAGATTCACGACACTTAGCCAGTTCAAGGGATTCAGAGATAAATAGAACATGGTTTCTGTTTTCCAGAAATTTTCTTTCTGCTGGGGAAGAAAACAAGGAAATAAATAATTCTTGCACTGTTTAATTCTGAAGTAAAGCTGAGATATTGTGCTGTGGAGCATGCATTCTGACTTCATTGCTCACTTTTTGCAATATCTTTAATAATTTAGGGACTTGGAAAATATTCTAAATTTCTCTTTCTAGATTTCTTCCTATTTGCCTAAGGCCTGGGGAAGCCTTGCAGATCAAGCCTTGGTAGCTAAGGTGGTCATTTCACAGTCTCCCAAGCAAAGAAGTAAATCAGGCAGTATGGGGGAGTGGTTAAGAACCTGGGATTTGGATTCAGTATATGATGGTGCAGTTTATGATTTCACTGCCCTGTGACCTTAGTAAGTCACCCAGTTTACCTGAGTCTCTTATTTCAAATCTGTGTAATAGGATAAAGCCATCAATCTTTTAGTGTGTTGGAATTAAAGCATTTAGTATGATCTCTGGCACACACTAGGGCCCATTATATAATAGTAATTATTTGTCTGGCTTCTGACAGTCCTAGATTGTTGTCAGGGGATGTCAAAGTTAAATGGATGTTTTCCTTTGGAGCATTTACTACATTAATACAGGTATCAACAAAGTTCACTTCTCTTACAAATTACTTTGCTTTTTAATGCAATGTATGAATTTTGCCTGAGAGGCTGTATAGATTAGTAGACTGAGATTTGAGAAAAATTACAAAGGAATAAGTAACAATTGGGGTAATTGTCATATATGTTTTAAGAAAGTCTCAGTTGAGATTTTGGGAGACATTTGACTAGTTACGGAGGTTGTGAGGCAGCCATTTAAAGCAAGGAGGGGCCCTTACAGCAGATCCCCAGGTCCTTATTTCTTTGGCTTCTCTTGGAAGATTCCATTATGAAATTGTGTATGTTTTTATAGCTCAGATCTGGGGAAAAAATCAATATTTGTATACCTCAAAACAAAACAAAAACAATACTATAAAACAAAAATTGGCTAGCAATCTTGCCTTTTGTAAAGAAAACGGTTCATCCTTTTAACAGCTACAAATTCGTGATGGAAAGTTTAATTTTCTTTTCTGATGCTTACTCATGTCTGCAAGTACCTGAATTAATTAGGATCCCTTCCATTGCAAGTGATAAGGCCAAAGGTAGTCAGGCTCCAGGCACAACTTGATCTGATAGAACAGAGGATGCCATCAGGAAGCCTCGTCTCCGCCTCTTTCCTGTGTGCTAGCATCATCGCAAGGCCAACTCTCCAGAGGGGTGGAGAAGATAAGACTGAAGAGCAGCTTCAGGGTTACAGCACTCCAGCTTAGCAGCTGCAGCTAAAAATTAACTGTCTTTCCAGATGGAAAAAGTCTCTGGGTTGACTTTCACTGGCACAGATTAGGGTGGGGAAGGGTGCTCACCCACGAAAGGGGAGACCATCTCCATCCAGTGCCCACATGAGGTCAGCTGCTGGGCAGACAAAAAGCAAAAACCAAAATAAAAACAGGAGCAAACTTTCACCACATTATGATTTCAATCAATATATTTCAAATAAGTATAAAGTTTCAAATATTGGAACTATTAAAATAAAAACTTTAGGTGAAGTGAATTAAAGAGTTCCATTGAGCACATAACAATACATGGCTAAGGTGGCAGAAGTTCAGAGAGCTTTAGAACATGGGCAGCAGTACTCACAGACAGGAAACAAAAGTGAGGTACAGTAATGGCTTGGATGGTACAAGGCCCTCCTGAGCATGGGACCCTATGCTGTATAGAAACACAGGTCAAAGCCCCAATCAGCTGTTTGGAGTCATCTCTTTCTCTTAAAAGTCTTTGCTTCAGGCTGTCATTGCATGAGGTGTGTCTAAGAACACATTCATTCCATGCCTTGAACAAGGCTACAGCCGCAGCAGACCGCACTTATTAAATTTTCTCTCTCACACACGCATGCGCACACACACACAGTTTGGTTACAGGTCAGCATTTGCCTCATTTGAACATAGTCTATTCAGTTGGTAACCAGTAATTGACTGAAGCTTGTGTCTTGTGATTGGCTGAGACTCAATTTGTTAAAAAAGTGTATCCCTGAATTAAGATTTCTAGTTAGTTTACTTGCTAAGTTAGGTTACAGTTTTCCATCCAAGAACTCCAAGTACAGAGGCATCCTCAGGTCCAATTTAGTTTAATTTATCAACACTCATTAAGGCATCCTTCCCTTATATTTTCGATGTTATCTAATGACATACCTTTAAGTATTAATTCCGGGCATATGACTTCCATATCTCTGTCTCCCTAATCTATTTCCTATTTGAATGTCATACCCTCATCTTGCTTGGAAATGCACAAATCTCTCTTACACACATCCTTAGACACAAAATATTTAAGTGTGTGTGCATACGTGTGTGAGCGAAAGAGATAATTTCCATGAATACTTGGTATTTTTAAAAGTATATTGTTGTTGGGGGCTGGGATTATGGCGCAGTGGTAGCGTGCTCGCCTAGCGCGCATAAGGCATTGGGTTCCATCCTCAGCACCACATAAAAGTAAAATAAAGATATTCTGTTACCTACAACTAAAAAATAAACATTTAAAAAAAAAGTATATTGTTGACCTATATCTACATAAAGCAATCCTCCCATAAGAACTGACTCACTGGTGAAAACAAAGAGTTAACAAGTGAATGTGTGGGCTGATCAGTGCAACCCTTTTGCTGAAAATTAATTAAAGGCATTGTTATGGTTTGATGCTAACAAACAATGACAACAATATACTGTTCTGCTGGGTCTCCATAAGGAAATCTCTTAACTCATTTCTGGGCTTCTGTTTAAACTGGATGCTCTGCTGATTCCACTGATAAAAAGGACACATGGCATCTACCTAGTTCCAGCAGTGGCACATGTGAATCCACTGGCAAAATATGGTTTGTTGGGCCCCACAAATGAGTCATTTGAGAAAGAAATGCCAATTATAACAGATGTGTACTCTTGTCATTCATCAGCTTAAGAAACAGTGATATCATCTCAATTTAAGAAGTGTACAGAGTTACGTTGGTGAGTTTTAAAGTTTTAAATCTGAACTGTCACATTTCCTGTGTATCTTCAAGACAATGGTTCTAATAAGAGAGATGACAGAATATACACCTGAAGAACAAGAGATGAAATGGAAACTTTGGACAGGAGAGTTGTGCTAGTCAGCTTCCCATTACTGTGACAAAACATCTGAGATAATCAATTTATACGGGGAGAAGATTTATTTTGGTTCACAGTTTTGGAAGTTTCAGTCCATGGATAGCTGATCCTGTTGCTTTTAGGACTGTGGTCAGGCAGAAGCATGTGGCATAAGAATACTCATGTCAACATGTTAACCTCATGTCAACAGGGAACTAAATAGAGAGACAGGAAGGAGCAGGATCTCCATTTTCCCTTCAAGGACATGCTCCTATTGACCCAATTTCCATCCACTAGGCCCCACCTATTAAGAGTTCCACTGCCTCCCAATGGGACTACAGAATGGTGACCAACCCTTTAACATATGGATCTTTAGTGAACAGTTATCCAAATTACAGCAAGTCTCTGATAAAAATTGCAATTTTAAATAGAATTATTTTATAGCATTCTTATTTTATTTTCTCAAAATGCAAATGAGGAACATGTTTTTATATCTTAAGCATTTTGCCTTTATTATGTATTTTGTTGAACTATGTAAAATTGAATAAAGAATAAAAAAAGACGTCTATCAAGATATTGGTATTTTGATGTCTTCAAAACCAGTATTGCCCTTGGCAAAACTCATCATCTTTAGCCCAAATCAGCTCTTTTTTCTCAATTTCTTGTTTCTGTTCATAGCTGGGAGATTCTTCAAATGTTGTTTGTCTCTGTCTCAGTATCATGGTCTAATATTGATTGTGCTTTTGTTTATGAGAATGTGATGTGAGAATTAATCATGTCTGTGCTTAAAATGGAAAGGTGTTCACTCTAAATGTTTGATTTCTTCCACTCATAATTTTCCCACTTAGGAATGTCTTGGTGTTGGGAAGATATCTGCTAGTGTGGTGACTTAGAGGTACTTTGGATTTCTAAGGATGGTAGGAGACAAAGGGAATCAAGAAAAACATTTTGTACCACTAGTTTGAATTTGGGGGCAAAAATAGATTTAACCAAGAACAATTTGAATCATAGGAAGAACTCTAGAGAATAAATATAGCATAATTTTAAAAAAATGTTTCTATTTTTGTTTTCGAGAGGCACTTCCACGAATCAGGTAAAACCAATTGCTATTCATCTTCATAAATATATAATGCTAGTAGTATTGTAGTAAGAGGGTAGTTTACCTTTTGTAATGGTTTATAATATTGGTCTATCATATTCTCTAAGCACTTTGCTTGCAATCACTACATTTATTCTTTGGCTCTTTGAGCCATTAAAGGTTCCTGCTCCTGCTATAAAGTATGGTACTTAATGTGCACTGAGCCCTCACTATAGTTTATCATCTATGCTCTCCATATCTTGTTAACTCTTAGTCTCTCTCTTATTTATAAGCCCTTTTGCCTAGTATTACCATTACTGCTGCTTGCTTCTTCAAAATTTTGTGTGTGTTGAAAGCCACCATCATTAGATCAGGATAAAAACATAGTTTGAATTTCCAACAGTTCAAATGGATGTCATATCAAAGCAATGCTATTATAACTGAAAGGTTTGCTGAAAAAAAAAAAAGTGGGTTACAACAAAGGACATAGTTTTAAGTTCAAGGAAGAACTGTTCAAATCACTTATGGGCTTGTCAGTCTCAGCCCCAAACAAGATTATGGGTTGTTTAGGGAGGCAGAATAGGTGAGTGTCCTCAATAAGCTGAGTAACTGGCGTGATTGGCGTGACAGTAACTGGAGTAACTGTCACACCAGTTACTCAGGATGATTTTCTTCATACATGTTCACAGGATTTCACAGGGTCAGTTAGTAGATGAGCTGGTGGCCCATTTCATTATAGTGTTTAGGTGACTTTTCATTTTGATTCTTTTTATCATGATTTTTGCTCAGTTTCTCATTATGTCATATCTGCATAAGTAACAAATTTTCAAAATAGTCTCCTTGCCTTTCAAATAGCCCTAATCAAACCCATGGTTTACATGACTTGTAAACAGACAACTATGAGGCAGTGTGGTATGTGTTTGATCTGAGGTACAACCATTCACTAATAAAATGGTTCCCAGGGCTGGGGGAGTAGCTCAGTGGTAGAGCAGTGGCCTAGAATGTGTAAGGTCCTGGGTTCAATCTCC
>CM053400.1:152293137-152547409 GCA_028644305.1 Xerus rutilus
CTTGGGATTATGCTGAAGAGAAATACTCAGAAAACAGAAGTAAATGTGTGGTTTCTTGTGATTTCCTCTAGGAGTATGAATACCACGGAGTTTTCATTTTAACCTTCCTATATTTGAAGAAACAAATCAAATAACATATATTTTTCTTTTAAATAAAAAATCATTAAAGCCAGGTGTGGTTGTGCACTTCTGTAATCCTAGCCACTTGGGAGGTTAAGGCAGGAGGATTACCAGTCTGAGGCCAGCCTGGGCAACTTAGTTACAGCCTGTCTCAAAATAGAATTTTAAAAGTTCTGGGGATATAGCTTAGGGGTAGAGCTCTTGCCTAACATGCACAAGGCCCTGGGTTCAATCCCCAGCACAGGAAAACAAACAAACAAAAACATTAAAATACTTTGCTAGTGATCACATGAATTTGTCATATTCCTACTTGTTTCTTATTTGTTTTTATTGAAAAACTTCCTAATATTAAAAGACTTACCTAAGACAATTTTACCAAAAAATTTCCCTTGGAGAGTTAGGAGATTTAAAGCTTAATTATCCTTGGAAAATATAGGTGGATAAATAAAAACCAAATGAATGAGTAGGTGAATAAGTATGTTTTTCAACTAACGTTCAGCTATTGTAGCTATCTCACTTCTGGGTATATATATCCAAGGGAAATGAAACCAGCATACCAAAGAGACACCTATATGCCCATGTTTATTATAGTACTGTTCACAATAGCTGAGATATGGGATCAACCTGTCCATCAGTGGATGAATGGAAAAAGAAAATGTGGTATATACATACAATGGAGTATTACTCAACTATAAAGAAGAATAAAATCCTGTAAATTGTAGCAAAATGGATAAAACTGGAGGATGTTATGTTAAGCAAAATAAGCCAGACATTGAAAGACAAGCACTACATGTTCTCTTTCACAAATGAATGTAGAATATTGAGTACTAGAGGTTGGTTGGGCTGTTCAAAGGGAAGCTGGATTGAATGAGTGCATGCTGTACACCTGTGATATATCATACTGAACTCTTAATATGCACAATTAATGCATGTTAATCAAACATAAAGTAAATTAGAATAAAAACAGCAGGTATAAAGGCAAAAACTGATTCAGTATCAACCTTCAGAGAATTTACCAACCTTTCAAGTTTATCAGCAGACATAACCGCACTTTTTGACCAAAGATGAATATTCAGTAGCCTCTCTGGGCTAAACTTGGAAATGGTATATTTGACAGTTTTAAATAGAGAAGGAAAGCTATACTCCTGAATTCATCCCAGCTGATCAAGCAAAGGCAGATGCTCTGTACAAATATTGTAGCAAGATACAAAGACAACGAAGAAAAAGAAGGTCAGACTGAAAATAATGATTTCTCAAATGAAACATATGGCCACGGAGAGTCACAGATGAGGTATTGTTGGTCTAAAGGGAGCTATAACCATGTGACTTTAGCCCAAGTTGCCACACGAATGGCAAGTCAGGGGAAAATAAGGTAGTTATGGGGAAACTAAGGTAGTTTAAAGAGAATGATAACCCCCAAGATAGGAGGAAACTGGCACATCATGTAGATATAGTGCCCATGGAAATGTATATCAGAAGCACATTTGCACACAATGCTCTGGTCATATGTCTTATGCCTTCTGAACAAGAAGAACCCCTTGAAAGAATTTATACTAGGGAAAATTTCTGAAGATTATGTAGACATAGGTGTATAAGAATGTTGATGTGAGTGCTTTTAATTTTAATAAATTAAAAGAAAGGAACCAAAACAAACCTTAACAAGAGCTGCCTGGTTAAATTACAGTATACCCACAAAACGAATATGAAGCAGCGATTGAAAGTGATATTGATTTATTTTTTTTATTTTTATTTTTAGCTGGCAGTTTGTTGGAGTAATTTTATTTTATTTTTTATTATTTATTTATTTATTTTTATTAGTTTATTTAATTGCATTTCAAGTCATAGCACATATATAGAGCTCAGTTTTTCCATTTCTCTGGTTGCAAACCAGATAAAGTTACACCAATTGTGTTTTCATACATGCACCAAGGGTATTCATGAAACTGTACCCAATATGTTCACATATACTTTTAAGTAAGAAGGCAGATTGTAAAGTGGTGGGTATGTAGTGATCTTGTTTTTGTTAAAGATATTAGCACATATGTAAATAGGTATGTTTTTAAAATTCTGAGTGTGCCAAAATGTTTGCAGTATTTTTACTTAGATCACGTGGAATTACAAACATTTGGAGATATGTTTATCTTGATTTTTTTGTAAGAAATATGTTATCAGCATAGTAATAAAAACTAAATAAACTTTTAAAGGGAAGATGGGAACATTGACATCAATTACTTCCTCCTTTCTCACATATCCTTCTTAGGGACCCCACTTCCAGTGGCCCTCAGTTTCAGGAAGAGTTCTATGCCTCATAGGACCTGGCCTGTCCCACACATTCGCTCTGGGAGCTGAAATACTGACAGGCAGAGCTGATGACGAATGCTGGAACTGAAAGGTCATGCTCAGAAAGATGCGGAGTTGGCACTGTGATGGGGCAAAGCACCTGCAACTGAAATATAGGACAGCAGAGACCCTGATCTAGCTCAGCAAGTTAGCCTGTGGAGGAGCAGGGGTGAAGGCAGGTTTCACAGGGGAGCAGAGCTGAGAGACCCAGAGGCCACTAAGGAGTGGGAGGTAAAGCCTTCCTAAGGACTTTGCAAGTCCTTTGCAAGTTCTTTGCAAGTCCAGTTCCTGTTCTGATGTGGTCCAACTCTCTTTCATTTATAGCTTTTCAAAAATTTACAATAAAAATTCCTTTTATCCCAGTGGATTGAAGTGAGTTATTGTCCACTGAGACAACCCTAATAAAGACAAAAGTGTGTACCCCCAAACCAGCAGCAGACTGGCAGTGTAGTGGCCTCTGAATTTCAGAGTACCATCATGTGTTGCCCACAGCCTCTGTAGAAAGATACCAGCATGTCCAGTGCTGTCTTAGCCTCTTATGGATGCTACAACAAAATACCCTAGACTAAGTAATTTATAAGCCACAGAAATTTATTTCCAATAGTCTGGAGGATGAGAAATCCAAGATCAAGGTGTAGGCAGATTTGGGCCTGGTAAGGGTTTGACCTTTGCTTCCAAGATGGTACCTGGTCTTACATTCTCACATGATTGAAAGCAGAAAGGCAATAGGGATGAATTCACTCCCTTAAGCTCTTTTATAAGGGCACGACTCCCATCCATGAGACTGGAACCCTCACAGCCGAATCACTTCCTAAGGGTCTCACCTCTTAATACTGTTCTATTGGAGATGGAATTTCAATATGAATTTTGGAGAGACACAAACCTTCAGACCATAGCAGACACCAAACTGGGCTTTTCCTTTTCTCTCTTTGGCCATGAAGAATACCACACTGGTGATAGCAGTTCTCTTTCAAAAATCATTGAAAAAAATGAGAAGTAAAATCTTGGCATATGATTCTCTCAAGGAAGACGCAATCCCTACCTCTTACCTACCCCAAAACATAGTTATATGGATTTCTTTAAAGACTTTTGAAGGTGAGGGATTTTACAGTGCACCTCTCCTATTCAATATTCTGAATTCTGTTGTGCAGAACTTAGCCTAATGTGTTTGACAGCCTTGGCGAAAAAATCACTGTATAAATGCATCATCGATATAATAATATAAATTGAATTAGAATGTTCATTGTGTTCTGCTGAGTTTCTCTCCTGAGCTGATTATGTCTGAAATGGCTCTTGCTAGAAGCTTTCTCATTATGAGGAACTCAGTGTTCTGTTCTAGCCCTCTGTCAAGTGCCACCTGTTTGGCACTTTCTATTCTTCTTTTTTTTTAAATCAAGTAGACCATCGTGTAAAAATTTCAAGCTTAAAGTCATGGCATTAGAATTGCAGTATGCGGCTTCTCCTGATTCAGTTTTTCTGAATAGGAAGTTACAATTGCATTTTGCAGAGCAAAGAATGACCGTTTACCCACTTGATTGTTGACAAGGTCAAATCGTGGCTCAACAAATGAGGATGCTAGCATTTTCCCTAACAATCTGCTGTCTAATTCATATTTCATCATCATAAAGAAGTATGGGATAGGAGCCCGGTCCTAAATCACTTGCCATTCAAGTGGACTAGATAAGTGTCTAAATTATGGATTGCTACCAGTGGGCCTTTTTTTTTTTCATTAATAGGTGTTATATTTTTTAAAACAGTTCTGGAATTAAAGTTAAGCAGATAGTATAGGGAGTTTCCATATGCCCCTGCCTCACCCACTGCACCAAATTTTCCCTATTATTAACATCTTACATTGATATGGTACATTTTTTACAATTAATGAATGAACATTGATATATAATTATCAACTAAAGACCACAGTTTATTCAGATTTCATTAGTTTTTTACCTAAATCCTTTGTTCTGTTCCAGGATCCTATGCAGAATGCCACATTACATTTAATTGTCATGTCTCCATGGGCCCCTCTTGGTTGTGTAAAACAAAAATCAAAATGAGTAAGAACTCTAAAGAGTGGAGTCAAAGGCAAGATTCCCTTCTATGTGACTTTTAAAGCAGGCAGGTACTACTCTTTCTTCAGGCTGGTCTATCCTTAAACATGGTACTCTTCACAAAAGACTAGAACTAAGGAATAAGAAAAACTCAAAATGTGTGGAAAAAACAAATAACTCAATACAAATAAATTATGTGAATTATAGCATTAGTATCTACTATCCCAATAGAAGTATAACATGCATTATTAACCCCAATATTTTTATTCTAACATAAAGTTCATTATGGCTTTTCTCCCTCCTAGTTTCCTAGGTGATTTGGATACCCAGTCGGGTCATTGTCTGTTCCTGGCCCTCTAACATTTTTTTAAAAATGTTTCAAATCTGCTGGGCATAGTGGTGCGTAACTGGAATCCTAGCTGTGTGGGAGACTGAGGCAGGAGGATTGCAAGTTTGAGGCCAGCCTCAACTTTGAAGGATTTAGATTATTTCTGACTACTATGTTCTAGTTTCTAGTTTGAAGTACTTGCTAAAGTGGATAGACCAAGCTTTCAGAATGCTTGCAAAGTCTCACGCTTCCTTTTAGAGAGTCCCTTTCCTCTCTTGCTAAAAGACCCTAGGCAGTTCTTTTTGGGCATGTATCATTAAACCAGATGTGAACAGCTGGCCAAGGACAATATGAGGTCATGGAATATGAGCTTTATTCTACTAGAACAATGAGGGTTAAATCCAACAAGTCAGAATATCCAAAAAGAAACCGAGAATGAAGGCAGCCCACTCATAAGGTAGATGAGCCATGAAGGTTCATGAGAAATAGAAATTGTGAGTTAACAGAAGTCACGTGTACACCAAAGTGAATAGTAAATAGAAACCAAATGACACAGGTAGTTATTTGTAGCAGTGGGAGAGGTAGAAGGAGAGTCAGAAAAGGCCTATGAATTCCTGAGGCTGGGGAAGGTGGTGGTGATAAGATGAGTGAGATCTAGAATTGCCTTGGGTCCCAAGCTAACCCCCAGGTTATTAGCTTCATTTCTCTTCTGGGAGGTTTAGGCTCAGTCTTTCAGGCATTCTCAGATTCCATAGATATTTGTGCTTTCCTCTTTTGCATTCTTACATTATATAGGTTTCTTTTCCCCCTTAAGGTAAAATAAAAGATTTTAAATAACACATGTGCCTTGTTTCCATTTAAGTTGCCAAGAGCTGTGATTAAGACTGAAAACGAGCTAGCTCTCCTTAGCTCAGCGTCTTTGCTTTGCACACCACAGAGAAGCTCCAAATTGTTTTCCAGAGGTTAGACCTGTACTCCCAACATTGGGAATTAGCTTTATAAAAGTCTAATGGATGCAATGAAAATTATATCATGGATTAAAAAAATGGTGTAACCTACTCCCCAAACATTTCTTTTGCCAATCCCCATCTGCTTACACTGAGCTTTTTTGTTAACTGACTTGACACAAGCAAGGTAGTAATTGATTCTATTTGATGTCAGACTGGTTATGACTAGGTTCTCTCATGGGCCTTCTCATAATGAGTCACTAATATTTATATACGCAAAGGTAATGTTCAAGAAATTTACATATATTAATTCATTTAATCTTCGTATCAGGTCTCTAGAGAAAGTATAATCATGATTCCCTTTTTGCATATAAGGATATTGAGGCTTAGCTTAATAATTGACCACAGTTGTACATACATTTAAGTGGGATTTGAAATGTAATTTGTTTTATGTGAGAGGCTTAGCTCTTAACTAGGGGCCATATTATCTAATGCCCACCATCCCTGTGACCAAGTCCTTCCTGACCTCTGATAGTCAGCCTTGAGGTCAACAGCGGCTAACTGTTCTTCTGGATCTCCCTGAGGTCTAGATTCCCCATTAGTGCATGCAGCCTGCCTGTAGACAAAGGTTTGATTAACACCCCTTATGGGTGAGTATGGAGTAGTACTTCACTTCAAAGCCACAAAATCCAACCCCAGATGTCTGTTTCTACAAAATAACTCATTGGACTTGGTTGCATCAATATCCAATTGGGCCCACAGTGGACTGAAGCTTCAGAACAGCATTTTTAGGGACTGATGCATTTCTTCTATTTCCTCAGTGCTTGGTAGTTTTCCTTTCCTCCAAACATCAAAATTTACCAGGCAATGGGGCAGTGAAGGTGCTGTGGTGATAGCCACTCTCTTTATAAGGCATTCCTGTGGCTGACAGCCGTCTAGTTAGTGGCTGTGACTTCTTGCTGGGTCCTCTTCTCTGTCACCTGGCTTCTCTGCCCCTGCTGTGTGGCCATCCATGTGACAGGCTCCAATGGATGTTGTGCTGAATGCCTACTCTGTTTCTGGGAACCTCCATTACACAGCTTACCACTACCCGAGAAATTCTGTTGCTCATGTTATTCTGATTGATCTCTTGCTAGGGATGAGAGGACACCTCTTCAGGCTTCTATTTTCCCCCCTAATCTAGGCAGAAGGGAAAGGCTCACTGCATCCAAAGTATAAAACTCCTTATGCCAATCACAATTTTTCCAATAGTGTCTTAAGAATTCTCCATCTTCATAGAAAGACGTAGTGTTATAGAACTGATAGCTCACCACCCTTTCTGAGCAGTGTCTGGTGAGAGAACTCGTCTAATGTTATAGACGATTGACTCTATGAGTTGCCTTCTCAGGAGCTACCCAGTCTTTTTCCCTATTGGACATGCCTCTCTCCTACTATAGAAAATTCTACTTTTCTCAGCCTCCCTTGCAACTAGTGCATAGCCAAGCAACTCAACATTGGCCCATGGGACCCCAGGTAATGTCTGTGGAGGGCTTTGGAAAAGAATTCTCTTCCTAGAAAAAAAAGGATCATCTTTTTTCCTTTTCCAGATGTGATTTGCTTGGGTATGACCCCTGGAACTGCGGCAGATTTTTTTGACATCATGAAAAGAGGCATCAGTGTCACGTTGCCAATGCCAGAGCACAAAGAAAAGCACCTGGTTCTCTGAGCTGCTGCATCAGTCTTGGAAATGCCTTGCCTTTCTTGTTATAATGGTAGTAGCCATTTCATTATTACTACTAATAATGGCAGCTAACACTCGTGTGGAGCCTATTGTGAGCCCAACACATTTAATTATTATGTGAAAATATGACTGAGTTTTTCAAGCCATAATTTTCAGTTGAGTGTTCCAATATTTGCAGCTAAAGACATACTAAGTGATACACTCTCCACTCTAGTTCTTGTTCTCTCTGAGTGCTAGATATCTTAGGGAGACCTCTCAGGGAAGCAGGAGTGAGACTGGGCCCTCCATAATACATGGTCCTCCGTTTATGAGATGCATCCTTCTCTCCAAGTTTCCTTCAGTGAAATTCCTTTTCCTGTGCAAGCATCTTGGCTTCTGTAAGGAAGGGATCCTGGACAAGTAGGTGTGAACTTACCATGGTTTTGATTTTTCAGCCTGGTGAGTTACACAGACAACAAGGATTATTTCACATGGAGTTTTTCAAGGACCACTTTCTCACCAAACCTCTGGAAATGAGAAAGGGAGGATGGGGGAAATATTTCTAAGACCCCTCCGTTACTCCCATTCCCAGACTATACTACTTCTAAAAGTCAGTCAGATTACTCTAGGGCTCAGGCTCCTCTGAAGACCTGTAATTAGTCCATTGCAGAGAATGTTTATCTGCAATGTTTGCACACAGCAATCATTTCCTGGCTCACATACTCCACTTGACAATACCCTACCTGTGTTATATGCGTTTGAATAATAAAATAAACACTATTGCCAAAGAGATCTACACACTATAAAATATTATGCAGACATAACTTATGACAGTCACGAAGACTTATTCATAAACTTCTTTCAATACTACCAGCTCTGAGCCCTAGGAATTATTTATATCCTAGTCTGTTTTATTATTTCATTTAAATCTCAGCAGCCCAGCTTCCCCGAACATACATTGACTCCATCAGAACTGCTCATGTTTTCTTTCACTGCTACAAATAGTTCTCACATTTTATAATTATGACTAATATTGGTTAACATTTTGCAAATTATAGCGAGATTTCCACGTACATTATTTCACATGAGCAACTTCCTTTAAAATGAGAATACTGAGGCTTAGATTTGCCTAACATGACTGTACTAAAAAGTGGTCAAGGCAGAAAAGGATCAAATTCTTCTGAAGCCAGGAAAGTTCTTTCTGCAGTGATGTCCTGACTCTCTTTAGTTAGGGTGATGCATGGCTTGAAGAGTGAAGAGGGAGCACAGAGGCCAGGTCTTGAAGCAGAGAAGGGAAAGGGTGCTGAAGAACTAGGCAGAGCCTTCAAGGCCAGGATCACTATAGGGGATGGGTTTGGGGAATTGGTGATAATCTGAGTGAACTCATGGTGGACTTTGGTGGCCCTAGGGAAAGTTGCTAACCTCAGTTTCCTCAACTATAATACACAGTCCCTCGTAGCACTCACTTTATGACATTATTGAGTACATTGGAACAGTGCTTACCACATGATAAGCATCTTATTAAATTTTGCTCTTTTGCTTTATATTCTGTCTGAACACTAGAGAGGTTGGTGAGGGATGTTCCATTTCCTCTCTTTCTGGAAAAGTTCAGAATAATATATATGTCTGTATAGATTTTGGAGCCTGTGCCAAAATACCCTGAGGGATCATCTAACTTTGAGTGTAGGCACCCTGGTACTAAAGTGAACCTCGAGCTTAAATGAAAACTATAATATTCAGCTCTGTTCACTCTTTAAAGAGTTCCTTTAAAGAGCTTAATAAAGAGGATCAGCAGGATTCTTGGGTATTAAACACGTCTTCCAATGCAATATTTTAACGAGGTAAGTATAATATAGTAAGCTCTTGGATTAATCTTCCCTTAAACTACCCATGAGCTCAAGAGGCACAGAAAAATATCCGGGAATATTATGGAGACTTTTATTGAGCCCATGTGTCAAATGCAAGAAAACGCTGGGTGCATTATTCCTAACCCCTGTCAGGGCTTGCTTTGTTCCTCCTGAAAATCCCGAGGCAAATATAACTACCACGCAGGGAACTTGACAGTACTGTTTCTTTGTCCTTTCTTTCCAGGTTGTGAAGCAATAGTCTGTGGCTGGGTTTATCTTAGGGACTATTCAGAGGGCTGGGGCACTCATGTCAACTGTTGGGCTCTTAATGCCAAAGGTCAAACATGTTTTTGCTGAAGTGCCCTGTGCATGTCCTCAATGCAATAATGTATTTGAGAGCTCACAGTTTATTTTTTAAAAAATGGTACCAAGGCCTGTGTTGTTTACTTGCATCAGTGTGTGGGCAGCTAGAAGCACATGTGCGATTTCTGAGCATGAGAGCATTTGTCTAGTGTTAGTCATAATGAAGCTGCCACCTTCACTGCTGCTTTATAACTGGGGCTACTGTAGGTTACCTGTCCTGTGCATCCAGTTCTAATTTTTAGTTCTTTAGTTCATTTCGACCTTTGAAAAATTCCTTTAAATTACAGTATCTTGTGTTTTTATTTTTCTTTTTCAAAAAGGAAAGAAATAGTATGCATATATCTGCAAAATGAACAAGAAAGGATGAGGAGAGAGAGGGGTCAGAAGTGGGGAGAGAAAAGGAGAGCAATGATGCACGAAGGAGCTATTCTCTTTTCTCCTTCATCTTAGACACTATGGACTAGGCACAAATTTCCTAGCAGGACTCGAAGAGCAGATGAAATGAATGATCTCCGTGGGGTTTCATTAGATAGGTACATGGACTGTCCAGTTGCCCCACAGTATCTTTCCCACTTCATGCTGTGATTTGGCCCCTGGAGTTAACATTGCTTTTCTGCAGTGAGCTCTTTTAAAAGGCAAACCAGGAGCTGGAATGACCTTTCAGAATGGAATAGTGAAAATATCCAGAGAGGGATTCAATGAAGCCCTCAGTCCCAAGGACTTCAAAGGTATCAGAAGTTCACCCAACACCCACCCAGGGCTGGCTCTGCGTTTGTGGAGCCATGGATCCTCTACCTCCTCTGAGATACGTGGACACTGGTCCTCAAGCCCAGGTCTGTGTTCTCATGTATAATGTATAATGCCTCTTCCTTCAGACTTCCTGGTTACAAAGGAGCATTAACAGAGCAAATTGAGCAGCTTTAAGATGCCAGTTCTTTCTCAACTCTGAGGAGTTGAGAGTTCACAAATATTCTTACTGATAATAAAACTTTATCCATGGAGAGAAAGGTAAGGGAAGAGAAGCCAATAGTTCCCCATGTCTACCATATCCCAGGGCCTGTGCTGGACTCTGAGATAAAACGTAAATAAGACACAGTAGGAATGCAAACTTAAAGCTCAGTCATTGCAATAAAGCGTTATGTGTACTCTGAATGAAATGTGATTAGGGTTCAACAGAGACATCATAGGATTATGAATAATTTAGTGAGAGTAGCATTCAGGAAAAACTGTTTATGAAATGTAAAATTTGAAATGAATCCTTGAAAGATAATCAAATATTGGCCAGAGAGAAGTTGGACAGAAAGGCATTCCTGATGGAAGAAGCAAGATGTGCAAAGGCCGGAGAACAGGACTTGCTTGGGAAACCTCATTCTTTTGACATCACTGAAGCTTAGGTTTGGGGTGATGTCATGCTGAGTGGCAAAGCTTGAGAAGCAAATAAATCAGAAAGGTTTTTGAATCTTGCCAAGCTATTGGAGTATGTCTAGGAGGCAAAGGGGGAATCTCTGAAAGATTGTGTGTGCATGTATGTGTGTGCACATACATAAACATTATTTTCTCCTTAAAGAGAGGAGTGATCAGATACATGTTTTTGAGAACTCACCTTGGCAGAATACATCAATACTAGGCTAAGGCAGACTGTAAAGTGTTGGGGGCAGGCCCTTTTCATCTTCATTTTATATAAATGCTCTGTGTGCTCAGAGGTGGAAGTTGAGAATGATGGTGGTTAAAAATATGCTCACTTTGCTTCATACTAAACAAGGGTATATGTGAAGACTCGTATTTATTAGGCTGATCCAAAGTTATAGTCTTCATTAAAATTAAACAAATGAATGAACCTTTACCAGGTTACTTTAGAAACTCATGCTGGTGGTTTTTGTTTATCCAGAAATAATTTAATAAAATTTAGACATTTACAGAATTTCTTTGGAACATATTTAGCAAAGAAAGAAGTATTTTTAGATATTTTAAGTTTATAGAACTAAAATACATTCATCTATTTAGTATTCATCTATCTATCCACCTACCCACCTTTCCTTCTATCCTCCCTTCCTTCCTTTTCTTCATCCTTCCATATCTATCCTGGTTCACCCCAGGCACTGTACAAGACACCATGGCTGCCAAGATGATAAACTCAGTCTCTATTCAAAGAGCTGACAGTCTAAGCTCCAAGACAGATGAATCAATTGTTATATAAACAGATAATGGCAATACTATATGATGTTATAAATACTATTACAAAACATATTTTCTTTGTTTTAAATTTTTAAAATTTATTTATTTGTTTTAATTTGTTATACATGACAGCAGAATGGATTTCAAGTCACAGTACACATATGGAGCACAATTTTTCATTTCTCTGGTTGTACACAAAGTAGAGTCACACCATTCGTATCTTCATACATGTAATGTACCTAGAGTAGTGATAATCCATCTCATTGCGCCATCTTTCCTACTCCCATGCGCCTTTCCTCCCCCTCCCTTCCCTTTGCCCTATCCAAAGTTCCACCATTTCTCCCATGTCTCCCCACCCTCATTATGGATCAGCATCCACTAATCAGAGAAAACATTTGGACTTTGGTTTTTTGGGGATTGGCTTACTTTGCTTAACATGATATTCTCCAACTCCATCCATTTACCTGCAAATGCCATAATTTTATTCTCTTTTAATGCTGAGTAATATTCCATTGTGTATATATACCAGTTTCTTTATCCATTCATCTATTGAAGGGCATCTAGGTTGGTTCCACAATTTAGCTATTGTGAATTGTGCTGCTATAATCATTGATGTGGCTGCATCACTATCACACGCTGATTTTAAGTTCTTTGGGTATAGACTAAGGAGTGTGGTTCCATTCCAGGTTTTCTAAGGAATCTCCATACTGCTTTCCAGATTGGTTGCACCTATTTGCAGTCCTACCAACAATGTAAGAGTGTGCCTTTTCCCTCACTTCCTTGCCAACACTAGTTGTTGCTTGTATTCTTTAAAAAAATTTTTTTGTTGTTGTTGTTGTAGATGGACAGAATGCCTTTATTTTGTTTATTTTTATATGGTGCTAAGGATTGAACTCAGTGCCTCACACATGCTGGACGAGTGCTCTACCACTGAGCTACAGCCCCAGCCCCTTGTTGCTTGTATTCTTAATAACTGCTATTCTGACTGGAGTGAGATGAAATCTTAAAGTAGTTTTGATTTGCATTTCTCTAATTGCTAGAGATGTTGAACATTTTTCGTATATTTGTAGATCGATTGTATATCATCTGAGAAGTGTCTGTTCAGTTCCTTAGCCCATTTATTGATTGAGTTATTTGGTTTTTTGGTGTTAAGTTTTTTGAGTTCTTTATATATCTTGGAGATTAGTGCTCTATGTGGTGTGCATGTGGCAAAAATTTGCCCCCAAAATGTAGGCTCTCTCTTCACCTCACTGATTGTTTCTTTTGCTGAGAAGAAGCTTTTCAGTTTGAATCCATCCCATTTATTGATTCTTGATTTTATTTATTACGCTATAAGAGTCTTGTTAAGGAAGTCAGGGCCTAATCAGATGTGATATAGATTTGGGCCTACTTTTTCTTCTATTAGGCACAATCTCTGGTCTGATTCCTAGGTCCTTGATGCACTTTGAGTTGAGTTTTGTGCATGGTGAGAGATAAGGGCTTAATTTCATTTTGCTGCATATGGATTTCCAGTTTTCCCAGCACCATTTGTTGAAGATACTATCTTTTCTCCAATATATGTTTTTGGCACTTTTGTCTTGTATGAGATAACCGAATTTATGTAGGTTTGTCTCTGTGTCCTCTATTCTGTATCATTGGTCTACCAGTCTATTTTGGTGCCAATATCATGCTGTTTTTGTTACTATTGCTCTGTAGTATAGTTTAAGATCTGGTATTGTGATGTTACCTGCTTCACTCTTCTTGCTAAGGATTGCTTTGGCTATTTTGGGTCTCTTATTTTTCCAAATGAATTTCATCATTGCTTTTTTCATTTCTATGAGAAATGTCATTGGGATTTTGATTGGAATTGCATTAAATCTGTATAGTGCTTTTGGTAATATGGTCATTTTCACAATATTAATTCTGCCTATCCAAGAACAAGGGAGATCTTTTTATCTTCTAAGGTCTTCTTTAATTTCTTTCTTTAGTGTTCTGTAGTTTTCATTGTAGAGGTCTTTCACCTCTTTGATTAAGTTGATTCCCAAGTATTTTATTTTTCTTGAGGCTATTGTAAATGGGATAGTTTTCCTAGTTTCTATTTTCGAGGATTCATCACTGATGTACAGAAACGCATTTGATTTATGGGTGTTGATTTTATATCTTGCTACTTTGCTAAATTTATTTATTAGTTCTAGAAGTTTTCTGGTGGAATTTTTTGAATCTTCTGAGTATAAAATCATATTGTAGGCAAGTAGTGATAGTTTGAGTTCTTCCTTTCCTATTCATATCCCTTTCATTTCTTTCGTCTAATTGCCCTGGCTAGAGTTTTGAGAACTATGTTAAATAAATGTGGTGAAAGAGGATATTCCTGTCTTGTTCCCATTTTTAGAAGAAATGCTTCCATTTTTCTCCATTCAGGATGATGCTGGCCTTGGGTTTAGCATAGATAGCTTTTACAATGCTGAGATATATTCCTATTATCCCTAGTTTTTCTAGTGTTTTGAACATGAAGCAGTGCTGTATTTTGTTGAATGCTTTTTCTGCATCTATTGAGATGATCATATGATTCTTATCTTTAAGTCTATTGATGTGATGAATTACATTTATTGATTTCCATATGTTGAACCAAACTTGCATACCTGGGATGAACTCTACTTGATCGTGGTGCACTATCTTTTTAATATGTTTTTGTATTAGATTTACTAGAATTTTATTGAGACTTTTTGCATCTATGTTCATTAGAGATATTGGTCTGAAGTTTTCTTTCCTTGATATGTCTTTATCTGGTTTTGGAATTAGGGTGATATTGGCCTCATAGAATGAGTTTGGAAGTGTTCCCTCTTTTTCTATTTTATGTAATTATTTGAGGAGTATTGGATTTTAGTTCTTCTTTGAAGATCTTATAGAACTCAGCTGTGAATCCATCTGGTCCTGGGCTTTTTTTGATTGGTAGGCTTTTTATGGTGTTTTCTGTTTCATTATTTGATTGATCTGTTTAACTTGTGTATATTGTCCTGATTTCTGTAAATCTTATGACTCTAGAAATTTGTCGATGTCTTCGATATTTTCTATTTTATTGGAGTACAAATTTTCAAAATAGTTTCTAGTTATCTTCTGTATTTTAGTAGTGTCTGTTGTGATATTTCCTTTTTCATCATGGATTTTAGTAATTTGAGTTTTCTCTCTTCTTCTCTTCATTAGTGTGGCTAAGGGTTTATCAATTTTATTTATTTTTTCAAAGAACTGACTTTTCATTTTTTCAATTGTTTCTTTTGTTTCAATTTCATTGATTTCAGCTCTGATTTTAATTATTTCCTGTCTTCTACTAGTTTTGGTGTTGATTTATTCTCCTTTTTCTAGGACTTTGAGATGTAATGTTAGGTCATTTATTTGTTGACTTTTTCTTCTTTTAAGGAATGGACTCCATGCAATGAGTGTTCCAGAAATGTTGATATGTTGTATTAGTGTTCTCATTTACCTCTAAGAATTTTTTAATCTCCTCTTTGATGTCTTCTGCTATCCATTGTTCATTCAATAGCAATATTATTTAATCTATAGGTGTTGGAGTAGCTTCTATTTTTTATATTATCATTGATTTCTAATTTTATTCCATTATGGTCTAGTAGAATTCAGGGTAGTATCCTTAAGGAAAATTAAAGGATTTTTTTCTGTTGGAGTTCAGTATCTTTCCTGCTTGCCTTCTCATCCAGTAGGTGGAATTGTCTGTTGTTTGCTGGTATCTCCACCCTCAGGATGGTGAAGGTTATTAGGGTGGGAGGGTTGGTCTTGGAGCCGGAAGTCCTAGAGGTGCGGTATAGCACTTGTCAGCCCTTGTTGGAAGACTGCACCCCCAAGGATCTCCTTTGGGGGCCTGCTGGTGTGATGTGGGTGTCTGGTCTTATCTCCTTGTATCACCTGTAGACCTCACAATTTCCTGTCTCTAATTTAGTCTCTAAACTGTGTCTCACCCACTCCCTTTCCATTCTACTTCCTAATCAGGAACCTCTCTCTCCGGAGGTCTTGTGGGCTGTGCTGTGGGGCCTGCACACCTGTCAGGGAGAGCTGTTTTGTGTCGGGCAGATCAGGACCAGGTTTTGCAAGCTACTGACTGGCCACTTAGTTGCAAGTGCTGTGTCAAGTAAGTGGCTGCTGGGGAGAGGAGGGAGTTGGGGGACTATATACATTGATATTGTTTCTAGGCCCCAGCCGGTGTCTCAAGCTGGGAGTTGCCCCAACTAAAGATGGTGATGACGGTAGGGAGGATAATCCAAGATCTTGACAAAGGTGTCCCAAGATGGAAGCAGCTGCTTTCAGAGGTGAGGTGTCAGGTCAGGCGGGGCGGTGGTGTTAGGTGATGTTTGGAGTTGCAGCTCTGTGGCGTGCTGTATTGTGGCAGGTGTCTGTCTCCAGACCCTGTCAGGTGTCCCCTGACATGAAGAAGACTATCGCAGTGATTGCAGTGTCTCAAGATGGAGGCAACCAGGGGAGCCTCACGCTGGTAGATGGGGGTCCACACAGGAGCAGTGGCCGTGGGTCCTGTGTGGTCTAGCAGCTGTGCGTTCTGCGCAAACACTGAGGCCAGGGGACCAGTGTAGACATGGCGCCCAGGATTCCTGCACAGGAGCAGCTTGGATTCGGTCTTATACTTGAGTTAGTTTCCATAGACCATATCTGCCCATTGCAAACTAACTCACTGCTGAAGTCTCTGCATTATAAAAATATATTTTCTAATAAAATAGACATATAATTTGTCTGGTCAGTATGATGAGAGAAAAAAAGTAAAGAATTTGAAATTAGAATATGAGGTTTAAGTTCCAGATATAGAATTTACTATCTAGGTAAACTTGATCATGTTATTTGAACACACTGCTTTATAAGATACACACACACACCGAGAGAGAGAGAGAGAGAGAGAGAGAGAGAGAGAGAGAGAGAGAGATAATGATTGTATCTTATTCCCCCAAAGTTTTCCGTATTCAAGTACATAAGATCCAACAGTAATCTATATACATTTTGTGAAGGGCAATCACCATTGGCCCTAAGTGGCTTTGCATATTCGTACTGGATATGCCAAGAATGCAAGGCCTCGACCTGACCATCCTTTACTCTGGTCATCTCTCAAGTTGTGTTTGCAGCAAACTTCTTTGAGCATTGAGGTAATGTTTCCACCCAGAGGGTGGATACAGCAGGCTTGCTTTTGTTCCCTATGCAAGCTGAGAATACTCCACATTCAATGTTCTCCTGTAAATCTCCCTGTTGAATGAATAGGCATCCGTAATGGGCCTTTTGCTTCATAGCAAAATAGGAAGATGGGGAACTCATGTGCATACCATGTTGATACTCTTACTGCTTTTGCTAAAAATAATGAAGTTCTTTCTCTCATCCTACAGCCTCGTGTCCTCTTCCAGCATTCGTGGAACAATTATAGGCTTATTAGCTTATAATCAGATCAATATGATTCTTGGCAATAACCAAAATATATATTTAATATCCATATTAGTCCCTTTTCTGGTTGCTATAACTGAGTACTACAGACTATAATATATAAAGAATAGAGGTTTCTTTGGCTCATAGTTCTGGAGGCTGGATAATCCCTAGATCATGACATCAGCCTCTATCTGGTGGGGGCTTTCTTGCTAAATTGTAACATGGTGGGGCATATCACATAGTGAGACAGTGTAAGCAAGACAGAAAGCATTTGCTTTTATAACAAAGCCTCCCCTGTGATAACCCATTAATCCAATAATCCACTAATCTATTCATCCGTTAATCCCCCATGACCCAGGCACTTCCCAAAGACCAAATATATTAACATATGATTTTGGAGATTAAGTTTCCAACACATGAATTATGGAAGATACAGTTAAACTATAGCAGTGCCACAACAAAGGAGATCTTTCTATCAGCAGCAACAAAGATGTGGATTTATGTAGGATAATTTATGGAAAAAGTACTTTTGACCGATGTGAAAAAAATGCAATGTTTTACTGAGACTAAGAAAAGAGATTTGAACAAATAGAAAACAATGTCCTATCATCACTTGGGAAGATTAAATACTTAGGGAAAAAAATCAACTCTTCCCAAATATTTTTATAGGTTAAATGCAAATCTAATCAAAAGCCAAATGGGACGCTTGAAAATGTTGCTTCCTGATTCTAAAGTTAATAGGAACATTTTAAGGAGTTTGTCAATGACATTGTAGAAAACAGAAGGTGGGTAAGTAGCATAGGAGTTGACACATGGAGGTGGCAGTACATCAGAGTGGATAATTATGTGGCTTTGTCATGAGGACAATCCCAGTTTGAGCCTTCGCCAAGGTACTTAACCTCCCTGAGCCTCAGCTTCCTTGAGTATGTAATGGGGCTTATAATAGCAACCACTTTGTAAGGTTTTTGTATAGACTGAAGCACTTAGCAACATGCTTGGCACCTAACACTCAATAAATGTTGGCTATTATTAGTTTTAACTCATACTAAAATGGATCACAAAGCTATTTGCTAAAGGCCAAAGAATTTAGATAATTGAGTCAGAATCTGTCTATCATCTTTGACTCATGCATCTATATCTGCCAATATAAAAAAGGCAACTTATAACAAAAGGAAATATCACAGATAACTAGAAAGGAAACATACATACACAAATGTTTAAGTGTCTATATATATGTGTGTGTATATATATGTATATAAATACACGTATTTATATAGACACACAAACATTTATAGTAAAGGAAATATCACAGATGAATGAAAAAGGAAACTTGTATATGTGTATATGTTTATAAATAGTACACTTAAATAGTACATTTATATATACACATAATAAAGCATCAACTTCAAACAGTTGAGAATCAGTACTAAACTCAATGAAGAGAGAGTCCTCAATAACAGACAAATAATTCAAAAGAAAAATCCCTTTGAGCACACTAAATCTTATTTGATATGTAATCCTACCCACTAGGAAATACTTTATGCAGAATTTCCACTGAATAGCTCTTCTTTTCCTTTTTTTTTTTTTTTTTTTATTTTTGGGCCTAACTGCCAAAATCAAATACAGGCTCCAGTGCAAAGGTTAATCACATCCCTTTAAGAGAAAACCTCTCTAAAATCTGATTGCAAGAATTAGGGGAAAGATTGTAAATATGTACTTCATTCTGAATTAAATTTAAGGTTATTTTAATTATAGAAGCATTAATGACAGCAGGAAACTTAATGAAATAGTGGACCATGAAATCAGTGTTATCATTTTAATACATAACAGAATATGACAAACTCTATAAGATTCCTGTTCTCTTTCATGTCTATTACAATTTTCTTCTATTAGTTTCTACAAATAGAAAATTACATATAAAATTGAGTTTAACCAAATCTCTGTTAAAAATCAGACAATCTGATTTGGTATTATATAACCTCACTGAAATTTCATTTAATTTAGAAAGGGCTTCTCCTGGTGCCTTGAATACTAACTACTTTTCTAACAACACATATGTAGCTGAATTTGACAGGGGAATAATCCTTATGCTGAACAATAGATCAAGATTTTAACAGAAAGAATGAAGACGGATAGAAATAGAGAGCTTGACCCAAGCTCATACAGGAGAGATTTCAAAAGCATTTCTTGAAATGGTCTGAAAATATTTACTCTTGCTATCATCTTACAAAAGAATTCCTTCTGAGAAAAAGTTGAAAATTCAGATGTCAGGCCTGACTGAATAGGGGAAGCCTGAGTCTCCTTGGGCCACTGCAGGGAGAAAAAGTCCTCAGAAAAGGGTTTTCTGTGCCTCTGCTGCTCTTGCTTCTTTGTTATGGCTGCCTACTGTAAACTGGTCATTGTCTGAGGTCCTTGCTCATCTTTCACACATATGAGAGATGTTTTAAAATGAAATGTTTTAACAGGAGTTTATTTATTTTAGAGAGGTGGACCAAATCTAGAAGTTAGAGAGATATAACATTTGGTGGAAGAGTCCTGACTTAAAGGAAAGATGAAGTAGGCTCTGGGGTGCTGAGAAAGTCCTTTTTTTTTTTCTTTTGCAGTACTAGGGATTATGAGAACGGTGTTGATCCAGGCACTGGTTATGGGGTATGTGAAAATTAATTGAGCCACTTAATTGTAATACATACACTTTTCTGAATGCATATTCTATTTGGCAAAATTTTAATTTTTAAAAAGTAATTGCTGCAAGGTGTGGTAGTGCATGCCTATAATCCCAGCAGCTCTGGAGACTGAGGCAGGAGGATTGCAAGTTCAAAACCAGCCTCAGCAAAAGCAAGGTGCTAAGCAACTCAGTGAGAACCTATCTCTAAATAAAAACAAAATAGGGCTGGGGATGTGGCTCAATGGTCGAGTGCCCCTGAGTTCAGTCCCTGGTACCACACACACACACACACACACACACACACACACACAAGTAATTGCTGTAACATTCTTGCCTAGAAATATAATTGCCCAAAATAACATAAAAATTTCAAATGTAAAAATGACTAGGTTAGTATTTTAGTGGAAATTTCTAGGCTTTATCTTACATATGATAAAGATGAGATTAAAAGGGAACAATAGAATTCCTATCTCCTTTGACTCTGGTTAGGCCACTCTGACTTGTCCAATCCCATCTCCTAAGGTCCACTCCATGAATGTGTCCTTAACTAATGCCTAAGCTGCTGATCTCATTTTGGTTGATCTTCAAGTTTGCATCTCTTCACTAGCACCTAATTTGTATTGCATCTCTCATTTAGTCAAATTGTCTTTCTGAGCATCTAGAAATATAAAACTCACTCCATTTTCTAAGAGTTTCCACATCCATCTGACTCTTTTCTTGCCTTTAGCTAAGTCTACTCAGCGTCTTCTGGCAGGCTGTTCTATCCCCCAACTCTGGATTCCTTAAGAGATTGTTTCAAAGGCAGACCAGGAAGCAATGCAGAACAATAAAAGTAGCACAAATGAGAATCAGAATCAGAATCCATTGGTGTCAGCTCAAGTTTTACTTTTTGATAGTTAAATGACCTTGGGCAACCTCTTTTCAAAAGAGGTAAGACATCAGTCCTCATGGGTTTGTCACAAGGATTGAATAGAGTAATTAATGTATGAAAGGTACTTTCAATGCCATACACAGCAGTGCCCGGAGTTACTATGGTAATCTAGGTCTTTATTGTAGGCCATGGGTTTGTGCTTGGGAGCAAGGAGTTACTGTTGCTTTGGAAATATTTTTAGTTCCCCTGTAGAGCAGTATTCACAAGTATATCCAAAGCATAGGAGTGCAGAACTGTATTTGTTTGTTCCACTTCTGGTCACTTCATTAGGCATCTTTCAAAGGCAGCATGACTTAGCTAGGCTTGAAGAGCAGATGCCAAATGGCAGTGCCAACCTTATGAGGTGGGACAGTCTCTCCTCACTTTCCAGACAACTGTCTGAAAGACATTTATATTTGTTCTCAATTTGCTGTGCTCAGAGTTTCCCAGATAACCAAACAAAGTTGGATTGTGACCGCAGTATCTAGGTCATTTGAGGCATCTTGGAGTAAGTCTGTAAAGAGGATATTAAATGAGTTTAAAATTTTAAGCTCCAAAGATAATGGAAAACAGGTCAAAGGGTGCTCTATGAGGAAGCTGGGTCAGGGAATGGCCAACTTCTTTGGGATCCTCTGATAGATTGAGACCTTTCATTTAGAGGTGGACTGTGTCATGGATCAAGAAGACTTTTCCTGGGGGAAAACTACTACATAACCTTGACTGTCTCTGTGGAATCCTAAGGACCCCATCTCTATGTAATTCAAACAATGTTTAAAAAAAAAATCCAATTCAACCCTGCAGGAATTCTGAAACATGCCTTAAAGGCTTTGTAAGGTTACATAGCCCAGAGGGAGTTGGAAACTAAATTGAATTCTTTAGCGTTAAAATTTCTTTACTCAGCTGGAGCTTACACGTTACATTATTTAATGCACTTTGGAGTAGTGGCCTCTTTCCTGTTCTTAAGTCTCAGATAAGCCATAACTAATACTTAAAGAATTACAAATTCAGAGAATAGACAGCTTAAAATAAACATAAAGATGCTTGCAATTCTCATGGAAAATAACTCTCTACTCCAAGGAATACAGACCATAAATATGCCCATAGAGCAGAGTTCTAAATCTTTTCCAGGGGAAGCCGGGTGGCTAAGCGAGTTAATTATATCGTTGTCCTATGAGCCAGATGGAAGGTCATGTAACGCCTTCAAATGCTTGTCGCAGCTCTATGTATTATAAGAATGGCACTCTCATCAAAGTAGCAATCAAGCCGTCCCTTTTGCGGTAGCCACTTCATTACATGCTTTCAGAAGCTACGGCTCTCCAGTCATAGCCTGGTGCAATTCAAAGTGACAGGAAAGAAGGAACAGATGGGAGACTGGAGAAAGAGGCTTTGCAGTCAAATTTCCCTGCAAGAGGGCTGGGCATTTCTCAGGAGAGAGGTTTAGGGGTTGTAACTGAAGATACAAAAAGAGCTGTCAGAAAGGGATTGGTGTTGGGTGCTGGTTCCACTGGGGTCCTGGACTGTGAATCGCAGCAGGCAATCATCCCTGTCTCCATCACTGGCCTGATGCTGGTTCTCCCCGTTCATGTCCAATTCACATCACATCCGTTGTGTTGAACATGGACTTGGCAATCTTCTCAGGAGAAGCAAATCATCTGGCCCTTTAACACTTCAGTGTGAGTGACTGCCCAGGAAAGGCAGTAGGGATGGGCAGACCGGGAAGGTGAGGGCTGCCAAAACCAAACTGCAAATTTATGCAGGGCCTTGCTTAGGGACGGGAAGGCAGTTAGGTGTTTTGCAGAAGAGCTATTTGTTGCTTCTCTGTTTCTGCAGTCCCAGGAGAATGTCCTTGTCAGGTGAGTGGGAGGTCTCTACTAGGAGCAAAGCCAGTGTGGGAGACTTCACTTAAGGACTAGCACTTTCCCACTCTGCCTCCCCTTCTCCAGCCCTCCCTCCAAGTATTCCGGAGAGGCAGAAGGAAGTTCACCCCTGGAGGGGTGAACTCAAGCACCTGTACACCTTGTGCCTGGGTGAGAACAATGACCCTCCATCCCTCAGAGGGAAGGGAAATGAATGGCAGGTTAGGGATCATGGTTGGGTTTAAGGAAGCCTTGCCATTTTAAAAAACAATCAGGGTGAGGGAGGTTTTGCTTCCCAGGGATGTACTGCAGGGAAAAAGTGGGAGAAAAGAAATGGTTTGTGAAGTACAATAATTTTACAATTTTTAAAGGTTACTGAACCCTTTTTCTTTGAATTAAATTGTATACCAAACTCTAATAAAAGCCAACTGCCCTGGTTGAACCGAGAGTGGGCGGCCAGGAAGCTAGTCCAATAATTTCTCTCTTGCCTGCTGAGGCTCTCCTGAGGAGTCTGAGGCTCCTTTGAAATGCAAATTAAAAACTCCTGGTAGAGAGTTTTTAGTTTATAAAATACTTTCACGTACCCTATTCCATCCCATCCTAACAAAAACCTTAACATTGTCACAATGTTACAGCTGAGATCAGGCCAAGGGTGCCAGGAGCAGTGGCTTGCTCCTACTTGGCATAACAAGGACCTCACCAAGCATTTTGGCCACAGAAAGAATCCATTTCCCTGGCAGGCATAGTGTTCTACCTTTTGGGAGTTGCTTCCAGCCCCAAAGAATCCTGGTTTTATCTTCTGGCACCTCAGTGAGAAAGTCCTATAAGCAGAACTGTATTTGAGAGGCATCTAATTCCTGTAACACAAGCCTAGTAACTTGAACTATTTAGGACTGTGGAGGAAAGACAGAGGAGAAGGAACTGTGAGCAGGTGGTTCTTATGTGTCTGACTGCTCTTCCCATTGGATGCATAAATGATCCAGAAGTGGAACGTTCCTGGGTCTGGGGTACAGAAATCAGCAGAAGTCTGAGAGAAGGGCTCAGTGAAATAGGAGAAAATGAGGTAGCAGACTAGCCAGGGATGTGGTTAAACTTATTGAGAAAAGAGAGGCAGACGCTAAATGGAAATGCTAGTTTGGAATTGCCAAAATTAGAAAATAAAAAATGTAGTACAGGTTTTCTCTAAATTTAACATTTTGGTCAACTTTCCATTGCTGTGTTGCAATGACCTGAGAAAATCGGCTTGTAATGAGAGAAGGTTTGTTTTGGCTCATGGTTTCAGTTCATGGTCACTAGGTTCCATTGTTTCTGGGTCTGTGATGAAGAGCATAAAGTATGGCAAACCTGCTTACATAGTAATGGACAGGAATCAAAGAGAGAGATGGGGGATGTATCTCTCTAGTGAGAGATAGAGAGAGGGGAAGGAAAGGAAGAGGACTGGAGAAAAGATACATCCTTCAAGGACACACCCCCAGTGACCATCTTCCTCCAATTAGACTCCACATCATGAAGTTTCCATCACCTCCCAATAGCATCACTGGCTGGTAACCAAACCTTTAGCATATGACCTTTGGGGGACATTTGAGATCCAACCCAAAACATCCAGGTACCTTCCAAAAGAAGGTGTAGGTATCACCTCTATCACCCACTCCAGGTACGCTCTTGTCCAACAGTCACAGACAGTCAGCATTTGGTTTTGCAGGTGGTTTGTACCCTTTGTTCTCATCTTATGTTAGGAGAAGTCAGTCCTTTCTCTTCCATTTCCATATTTTTCCTTCCCTCCCTCCTTGTAGAGTCTGCTCTTTGGCATTTTAATTGGCTCAGTGCTTGGGCTTGGCACTGTCTTCTCTTTTTTCCCCTCCCTCCTCCTGCATCTCTTCTCTGATTTGCCTTCCATTACCCTTTTATCCACCCACATTTTTTTCTCTCCTCAAAGTGCTGCTTCTTTTGTCTACCACCATCACTTCTCTCTCCAAAGAAAAGAGAGCAAAAAGAAGGGCAGGAAAGGAATTCCACACTCTGAATATCTCAATTTGTGTATTCTCTAGTATCCATTATTGGGAAATCGTTGTCTTGTATTTTTTTTTTTTTGCATTTTCTACAAGTGCTTATATGTTTTACAATAATCAAAAACAATGCACTTACTACATGACAAAATATGGTCTGTAGAAAGAACAAGTCTGCTCAAAGTAGCTTTAGCAGGAGCTGGGCTGGCCCTCAGTCAAGGACAGGAACTGTGCACAAATTTCCAACCTCCTTTCAGCTGCAACCGACATCCACTCACCAGGACTTTCCACCATTGACGGGCAGCATAGAAGAGGGCAGGCACATAGGACCTTGTCCTAGGATCCCAGATCAACAAGGAATGATACCTCCACAGTTTGGCCTTATGGACTCTGGCCTTCTTGCCTAGGACAAACCTAGTGGCAGTTGAGATCTTAATCAATTTCTGGAGATGTGGCCTCTTACCTAGCTGCACTATTAAATTTAATAAGCAGACGGCCATTGACCTAAGGCCATTTTATACTTTGATCACCTACATAAATAAACCAAATTCTAACCAAGGATATTTTGTAACCAATAACGAAATTTCAGCCAATTAATTAATTATAGGCAGCTGAATGATACGACAAAGACCAAAGAAGGCAAATACCTCCGACAAAGCTAACCAGGTGATGTCTTGGCTTTGCCTTTGTACGCAGCCTATAAAAGCTCCTGGCTCCTGCTGCTGGGTGAAGCTCTCTGAACCTTTCCTGGCTCTTAAGTGCTGTGTAATTCATAAATCATCCTTTACTCAAATGCTGTTGAATTTAATTTGTTTAAAGTTTTTATTTTAATAGTACTTTCCCAGTTTTATCTTTTTTTTCCCGCCCGCTCATCACTCATCTGATATCTGACATCCAAGCTTCGTGGGAAGATGTGTTTGAGGTAGAAAAACAATGGCGCAGTGACAATCATTTGTTAAGAGAAGAAAGTAATCTTCATGTGCAGGAAGCTATGACCACAGGCCTTGACCTCTCCCTTCCTGGTCCAATGCTCCCCTTGTGGTTATTAGCTTATTAATGGCATCACTGACCTGCAATTCCTTTGCATATTTTTAATCTCTTTTTTTCTCTATCATTTACATGATAATCATACTCAGCTCTTTCATATTCTAACTGTAAAGTGTCCCTTGACTTTGTCTCCTTCTTTCCATTTCTTAAGCCATTGCCCTAGCACAGATTCTTGTTATCTCTTATCTTGAAAGATACCATTCAATGCTCCTTTTCTATTCACCTTCCACATTCCAGATAATTTCCTACAATATGAAATAATGGTTTTTATCACGCTCTGCTCCAAGTGTTGCAGTTTCACACCATTCAGCCCCTAATGGCCCTGATCAAGCCCGTTCTCCAGTCACATGTCCTGACATACGTTTTCCACTCCTCCTCACATGCCTGTCCCTGTTTTGTTGACAAGCCATCCCCCTTCGACCTCTCTCCAGTCCTTGACTCTACTGTATAATTGCTAGCATTTTGAAAAAATTTATTGGTTCTTTTTAGTTATACATGACTTAGGGAAAAAGATATACTCATACATTGCTGGTGGGGCTGCAAATTGATGCAACCACTCTGGAAAGCAGTGTGGAGATTCCTCAGAAAACTTGGAATGGAACCACCATTTGTACCAGCTATCCCACTCCTCAGTCTATACCCAAAGGACTTAAAATCAGCATACTACAGTGATGCAGCCGCATCAATGTTGATAACAGCTCAATTCACAATAGCGAAGCTATGGAACCAACCCAGATGTTCTCCAACAGATGAATGGATAAATAAATAAAATGTGGTACATATACACAGTGGAATATTATTCAGCCATAAAAAGAATGACTTTATGGCATTTGCTGGTAAATGGCTGGAACTGGAGACTATCATGTTAAATGAAGTAAGCCAGTCCCCAAAAATCAAAGATCAAATGTTTTCTCTGATATGTGGAGGCTAACCCAAAATAAGGGTTGGGGGTGAGGTGAAGAATAGAATTGCTAGCATTTATGCTTGAGTTCATATGGTTTCCTTTCCTACTCGACTTTCAAAGCAGAACTCCAGCGCTGCCTCTTCTGAAGAGCCCTCTTCTATCAGCTAGGCAGACCAGCGTGCATTGCTGTTCCCACAGCACTTGGTTAATACATCTCTTGCTGCACCTATCTTTTTCCCCCTCCATTTTCATAGTTATCATTTGTAGATCTGTCTTCAACGACTAGCTTCTAAGCCCTTTAAGAATTTTTGTTGTTGTTGGAAGTATCTTTAAAGGTACATCTTGGTACCTCAATAAATGAGACACTATCAAAGCCTTGGTGATTAGGGCGGATGGAGAATGACCCTGAAACTGCCAATTACAGTCTGGTACCCATCATAACAGTGCCCCTTGGACACCCAGGGTGAGATAAGCAGTTTTTTTTGGGTGAGAATGATAGATTGCTAAAATGAGACCCTTTTTATCTTTGTGTTTCATCTGAAGCCTGGAAGATGAAAATAATGGATTCCAAGTATCCCCACCTTCTTAGGCAGATGTTAGACTGCCTCTGAAGAAATTACAAAGGGAGTAATAAAAAAATTTTTATCAGCAATGCAAGTCAGGATTTCCAGGAGGGGAAGGATGGCTCAGCAGACTTTCTTCCATCACAACCACATCTTTCCTTGGACTTGACTCCTCACTGGTCAGCTCTTGAATTCTTAACTAGAATGATCTTCCCTGTTGCTTACAAGGATTTTTTTTTTCATGATTTCTTAAAATTGATGCATTAAAATTATTCATAGTAGTGGAGTTCATAGTTACTTATTTGTACATGCACACAATGTAACAACATAATGTGATCAGTTTCATTCCCAGTACTTCTATTGTTTCCTGCCTCCCTCTCTTTGGTGTCCTCCAGATCCATTTCTTCTATTTTCACGTGTCCCCTCCCGAGCATATTTTCCTTCTCTTTGTTTCTCTCCAACTACCACATTTCAGAGAAAACTTAACTCTTGGCTTTCTGAGTTTGGCTTATTTCTTGCTTAAACTAATTGTTTACTAGGATTTTAAGAAAGCCATTCAGAGTAGCTTTATCAGAGAAGCAGCCTCCTTTCAAGTGTTGGTAGTAATGAGCTTCTTTTTTTCCTTATCTTGACTTTTTAGTGTCTTCTCTTTATTCCTTCCCCAGGTAGAGGGGATAATTCATCTGTGTGTTTTATCTTAACAGAAGGAAGAAAAGAGATCAAGTGAGCCAACTTAAGCAAAAACAAATGAAACCAGGAAGGAGAGATAAGATCCATAAAATCAGTTGGAATAGAGTTGTTGAAAATGCCAATCTCTAATGTCAGACTCAAAAATCTGAGGATGAGGTAACTGTCATCACAGATTTCAGTTTGTGCTCAAACCTCAGAATCATGGGTAGAAGCACAGATATTAAGTCCTTGTGCTTCTCCACTGGGCCATGCACTGATCTATGTATTATCTCTTGTGTAGACATGAGCCTGTCAATTAAGCTCTAGAGTGGTAATAATAATACACAGGCCCCCCTATTTCGCAGAACTGTGGAAACATGAATAAGGAAATCTTTGCAAAAGCACTCTGCTTAGTGCTCTGAGAATACTGGAATTATTTATTCCAATATTAAGAGGGTTTGTTTATTAGTCCACAGAACAAAGGCACTATGATGCATTTGAATTTCCATGAAAAATTCAATATTATTCCATTTCTTCACACTAGGGAAGTGAATGCAATTTATTCCTATGTGTCTACATTCATCAACTGAGAAATCCAGCCCTGTCCTTCTAAAATTAGGAAAATAACAGTGACAACTGGAAAGACAGAGAACAATGAATAGGGATATGGATTCCAGACTTCTTAAATGTTTTTGTTTCCTACACTTTCCAGATCAGTAGAGTTTTTCTTTACAATAATGGTGTTTATGCAATATGGTCAACATGAAATCACTGTTGCCTCAAAGTCACTTGTCAGCTTTTCATTGCTGTGACCAAAATACCTGATAAGAACAACTTAGAGGAAGGAATATTTATTTGGGGCTCACATTTTCACAGGTTCAGTCCATGGTCATCAGAATTCACTGCTCTGGAACATTATGGCAGAAGGACCTGGTGGAGGAAAATCATAGCAGCCAGGAAGTAGAGAGAGAGTATGATGAGCCAGGGATAAAATATACATCCCCAAGGGCACACCCCAGGGGCGTACTTCCTCCAGCCATGTCCCCCCTGCCTATCATTACCACCTAGTAATCTATTCAAATTATTAATCCATCAAATGGATTAATCCACTGACTAGATTATATCTTTTATAATCTAATATCACTTCTGAAAATTCCTGCATTGTCTCACACAGAGTTTTGGGGGACACCTCACATCCAAACCATAACAATTAGACATCTCATTTCTTTGCATTAAGGTATTAACTTCTGTTCAAATCCCTTTCAGCTGTGACACAGAAATAAGGGAGGAAATGAGGTACCAGGTGTCCCTAGAGAGGAAGAGGCACTGACTACAAAAAGGAAAGAATAGCTTAAAGAGGAAATGAAAAGACCCTGGAGATCAACGTTATCTCTTTTGCATTTACCTTGAGCTGTCCTGTGGAACAGCATTTCCTTCTGCCTCAACCCTGACTCTTTCTAAGCAAGGTGAAAGATGCTGAAGAGCAAAGGCTAAAGCAGAAATGTGAGTTCCTACATTTCTGTAGGTGTCTTACTTGCAAATTGAAGGTCAAACATAGTTTTCAACATGGAGATCAGTTTTGCCCTTAGAATATCTTAACTTCTTCTTGGACTGTGGTCTTAGACAATGGCCAACCTTCAATCCTGTCAGTAATTCAGTGCCATTTTTTTTTCTCCTCTAATGTCATCAAGGAATCACTGGGGGGCCTGGGATTGCCTATCACTTGGCTCAGTTATGAAACATGAAGTCAGTTATGAAGGCCTAGATCTCTACCAAGTGCCACCAGAAGACCTACTCCAGGATTCAGTACAGTCCCTGGGTAACCCTAATACTCTTGGCTTGTATCATTTTTTGTAAGAGAAGACTGGGTGCCCTGGAATTGATTTTGGGGACTCCAGTGCAAGCTTCTTGGGTCACTGGTTTGTATTGTGGGACATGGACTTAAATGTCGTGTTGGTTTATGTGGGCTGGTCACTTTAAGGTATTACTTGCTTTTTATTAACACCTTCTTTAGGTTCTGAACATGGAGGGTGGGGACATGTGGGAAAGACTGAAGATGAATCAGTGACAATTGAGACCAAAAAACTAGATGAGAATTTCAATATGAGCCTCAGCAGTTTTGCAGGAACCTGTTTTCATTTTATTATTTTTTTGCTTCTTTTGGAGGCAAGTCAGTTGAATAGACCCGAAGGTGATTCTTAACCTGCTATCTGTGCCTGTGAAATGCTATTTAAAGCTATTGAAGGAATGTAGAAAGAAGTTTGTTTGAATGCCAAATGAGAGAATGAATGAAAACTACGATAACAGGAACCCAAGTAATCTGAGAAAATCATCCACGTGGGCTACGAAGTCCCTCCATGATCCCAAGATAAAGACTTAACTGTCAGTTCTACATGGAAGACATTGAAGCATGACCCATAACTGTCCAAGAGGATACAGCAAAGATGATGATAGATGTCCATAATTAAAGGTGCACGGGGAAGCATTAACAATTTTGTCAATCTCTCTTGGTTCCAAAGATGAGATGAAAATCAGTCTAGAAATAAAAAAAAAAAGGTTCAAAGTCAAAATAAAATCGTATGTTTGAAAAAATTATCAGCATCATAAAAATAAATATAATGTCTCTGTCTTGCTTATTAGGCCAGATTCAAGTTCACAGGAGATTACTCCTTGCCTGCACATAAATAATACACTTGGTTCTTTGTTTTATTTAGAGGTGGTAAAATACAGTAAGAAAAGCAGTATATATTAGCTCTCTATCACTATAACAAATACCTGAGATAGATCAATTCATAAAGAGAAAAGTCTTAGTTTGTCTCACAGCTTTGGAGGTCCACGATGGGGTGAATCCATTGGCTTTAGGCCTTGGGTGAGGCAGCGCACCATGACAACGACATGACACATAGCACAACCCTCCATCTCATGGTTCAAGTGAGAAAGAGAAAAGAAGAAGAGGGGCTGAGTTCCACTATCCCCTTGAAGTGCATGTCCCCAGTGACTGGGATACCTTTCCCTTGTCCCTACCTCTTAAAGTTTTCACCACTTCCCAGTAACACCAAGCCAGGGACTAACCCTTTAACACATGGGCCTATGGCAGCACTTAGTTCCAAGCTGTAGTACAAGGGTTCTGGAGGCAGACTGCTTCTGTTTCAACTCTGCCGCTGACCAACTGTGTGACCCTGGTTAACTTCATTGACTTCTCCAAACTTCTATATCCTCATTTGCACAAAATGCAGAGAATGCCTGGCATGCAATAAATGCTCCAACATTTAGGTATTAAGGCTATCATAAATACGACCACCTGCCCCATTTCCCTCTACCATGCACTCATTGTCCAGCTATCTGTGTGTGTGTGTGTGTGTGTGTGCACGCGCGTGCTAAAGATTAAACGCAGGGGTGCTTAACCCCTGAGCCACATTCTCAACCCTTTTTATTTTATTTTATTTTTTCATTTTGAGACAGGTTCTCTCTAAGTTACTTAGAGCCTTGCTGAGTTGCTGAAGCTGGCTTTGAACTTGCAATCCTTCTGCCTCAGTCTGCCAAACCGCTGGTATTATAGGCATCTAGCACTGTGCCTGGCTTTGTCTAGCTGTTTTGAGTGTTGATGCTAAATCATCTCATCTAATCCCTTTGCAGACTTGCTGTTGTCAAGGGGGAGGAGCCCAGCTGAGGGGATTGCACCCCACCTTGCCCTCTGTTGCTGGCAACTGATGGCTGACCTGCAGGGTTACAAAGTGCTGCAGGCCCTATCTCCCTGTCCTCTTCTTTCTCCGTAGAGCTAAACTTCTAGACATTGTTGCTCAGCTTCTTCCAGTTCCCTATCCCGCTTTTTTTCCTTATTAGAAGACGTTTTTCTCCTAAGAAAGCATTTCTCACTAGACCACATGCACGTGAATCTATCTTAGGCATCTAGCAACCCGATCTAAAACAAGAACCACATTTCTTTGATTTTTAAGCCACATGTATTTTCACATTTTAATAATTCCAAAGTCAAGTTGGATCTTAAAATCACTGTTGGCTAGGCTAAATTTTTTGTCATTTTTTGCACTTTGAAATGAAAATGTGCAGAATGAGTGTCAAGTCTTTGAAGAAAATCCTGGGACAACAGTGGAGCATTCCTCTGCTGTATCATCCACTTTCTTGTTGACATGGGACAGTCCTCAAAAGACTCTGATGTGAATAGTTGAAATATGCAAGAGTCAGACTGAATGACTGAAGATCTTAGGAATGTTTTAGTATATTTACTTTGCTTTTACTATATGCAAAATTATGATTATATAATAAGCTTTGTTGACATAAACCTAATTGAGCTCATTCAAAAATTTTTTAAAAATTCTGAGCGATAATTATAACAAAGGTAACACTGCATGCAGTGGAGAGAGGCGGCCTTTTTGGAGTCTACATTAGGGGAAATCTTCATTCTTCTCACTGGCACATACTCAAAATCAACCCGAGAGGAGAAAAAACAAAAACAATGAAATTAATGAAAGATAACATAGGAGACTATCTTCAGGAGTTGTGTTGGGCAAATATTTATTAATCAGGACCCCAAAGGCTTAATTATAAAGAAAACATTAATAAATTGGACTATGATAAATTAAGAAATGTTCTTTATTAAAACAGGATTAAGAGGATGGCAAAGCAAGTTACGAAGTGGGAGAATATATTTATAATGTGCATCTGACAAAAGGTTGTATTCCATGTGATAAAAAGAGCTCACACAAATCCCAAACAAGGAGACAAGTATTCTGACAGAATTATGGGCAAAAGCATGGACAGATCCATCACAAATGAGGAAATCAATGGTCAATAAACATAAGAAAGGTGCTTAACCCTATTGGTCATCAGGAAAATGCAAATTAAAACCACAAGCCATACCACTATACATCCATGCAAATGGGTACAAAGACAGATGGTATCAAGTTGAGAACTTTCTGTAGTGCATTCCAATTACACATGGCACATTTGTACATGCATATAACATACTTGGATCATGTCCATTCCACATTACCCTTCCCTCCCCTTCCTCTTCTCCAATAGTTCCTTTCTATTTTCATGCATGTTCTTTTCTTTTTTTCCTAGATTCCACATGTGAGGGAAAACATGCCATACTTTTATTTCTGAGTCTGGCTTATTTAATTGCTTAACATGATGCTCTCTAGTTCCATCCATTTTGGCTTATTTAATCGCTTAACATGATGCTCTCTGGTTCCATCCTGCAAATTACATGATTTTGTTCTTTTTTATGGCTGAATAATGCTCCATTGTGTATATATAGCCACTTTATCCATTTATCCCTTGACAGGCACCTAAGCTTATTCCTTAATTCGGCTGTTGTGAATTGTGCTGTTGTGAATTGTGCTGCCGTAAACAAAGGTGTGCAGATGTCTCTATTGTATGCTGAATTTAATTCCTTCAGGTATATATGGATTTTTAGTGTTTTAATTTCCATAGTGGCTATACTATTTGACATTCCCAACAACAGTGTGGAAGCTCTGGTTCTCCACATCCTTGCCAGCATTTGTTACTTTTCCATACTTGATGATTGACACTCTGACTGGGGTGAGATGCAATCTCAATGTAGCATTGACTTGCATTTCCCTGATAGCGAATGGTATTGAACAGGTTTTTCATATGATTATTGGCCATTTCCTCTTCTTCTTTTAAGAAGTATCTGTTCAGATCATGTGTCCATTTATTGATTGGGGTTTTTTTTTTGGTGTTGTTTTTTGAATTCTTTATATATTCTGGATATTAATCTTTCTTCAGAAAAGGAACTGGCAGACTGTCTCCTGTTCTGTAAGCTGTCTCTTCACTCCATTAATGGTTTTCTTGAGCAATTCAAATTCTTAAATACTGTTGGTGGGAATGTAAATTGGATAATGACTTTGGAACATATTTTGGTAACATCTACTAAATACCTGCTCTGATCCAGTTAATTCTCCTTCTAGGTTATGTACTCAACAGAAATGTATATAAATGTTCACCAAAGCAGAAGAATAAGAACGTTTTTACCAGTACTATTTGTAAGACCCCAAACTGTAAACAGCCTAATGCCTATCAATAATGCAATGATCGTTATATTGTGCATATTCATACCATTGAATACATTTCCCCCTTGGTATCTTCTGGGGATTGGTTTCAGGACCACTAACGATAACAAAATCCAGTGATGTTCAAGTCTGTTATATAAAATAGGATAGTATTTATATATAACCTATGCACATCTTCCCATGTATTTCATATTACCTCTAGGTTCCTCATACTACTTAATACAATGTTAATGCTGTGTAAATAATTGTTATACTGCATTGGTTAGGGTATGCTGATAAGGAAAAAAGTCACATATATTCGGTATAAACCCAATATATTTTTTTAACATTTTCAATTGCAACCAGCTGAATCCTTGGATGCAGAACCTGTGGGTATGGAGGGTTGACCATACTATACAGCAATGAGAACAATTATATTGGAACTACAGATTGTCACTGACTTATGTTGGTTTTGACTAACAACTTTCTACCTTTAAGATGGCAAAAGCAATACATATTCAATAGAAACCGTATTTTGATTTTTGACTTTTGATCTTTTGCTGGGCTAATGATATTTGTTTCTATACTTGTTATATGCTGTAGCAGCTCCTGATCAGCCATGCCATCAACCAATACTGTCTAGCACACTGTCTAGCTAAGTTAGGATGTTTAGTAGATTAGGTGTATTAAATGAAGTTTTGGCTGGGTTTATTGGGATATGCCTCTTTCATAAGTTAAGGAGAATTTGTACCTTCAATAACATGTGTGAATATCATCAACATAATGTCAAGCAAGAAAAGCTAGATTCAAAAGAGTATATAATGTATAATTCCATTTGTATAAAATTCAAAATATGTAGGAATTATCCACGTTGGCTGGAAGCCAGGATAATGGTTGTTTTTGGAAGGGAGTGGTAACTGATGGTCTCACAGGGTTCTAACAATGCTCTATTTTGTGATGAGGGTGCTGTTTACATGGGCATGTTCACATCATGAAAATTTGCTGAGCTTTACTTATGGGCTTAGGACTTTTTGGTAAGAATGTGAAATGAAAGCATTATCACTGTTTAATCTGCAACAGTTTTCTTAGTAGTATTTAGATAATAATATGTAAGTGATGACATCTTGGTTGTGGTAAAATATTGTATGGTTTTTTTCATTAGTGGTCAAATAGGAGCATTTTCTTGACTCTGATCAGTCTCTTACTCTTACTTTTCCTGTTCACCTCAAGGACCCAATATGGCACCAATAATTTCTTCTGAACTTTTTCCTTAAGGGTACAATTCTTGATTCTTAGTTTGGTATATATTTATCTGGAGGAAAAATTACCCTTCCCAGATTCACACGAACCTGGGTATGGTCAATGTCATTATATTTTGGTGTTTATGAAAGAAAAAGGGTATGGGTTAGTGCAGGAAGTATTAACCTTGCAGCTCCAGGTTGCTTAAACCTTGCAAATTTCCAAGAAGGCCATGTACCATGACTAGCCCTTGGTTTGTTTCTACAGTTAGTCTTGAGGACCCCTGGGAAAGACAGTGTAATATATTATTATCAGAAAATATTCACTCCACTCCCTCAATTTTTATGGAAAGATGTAAACTTCTAATATTCCATCTGGTTTTCATTGGACTTGCCCATGGGACTTGCTTTTACCAATGGCATGTAGGGAGAAGTGATTTTGTGCCAGTTCGAAGTTTATGCCCTAAGAGGCAATGCATGTTTCTATTTTTTCTCCCGGAAGTGTTTGACCTGCTTTGTGGAAATTATGTTTTAGGAAATTGTCAATTCTTAGCCTGGGCCATAGCATGAATACACATAAACCAGACCTGAGTCCAAATTGCAACATGGCGCCAAGCCTGGTCAGACTTGCTGCCTGAAACGAAGCCATGATGCAGAGCCATGAATACAAGAGGAATTTAGCAGAATTATTGTGCAGTCGTTCCTTTATACAAATAGCTCTGGAAACCTTAAAGGACAACTGGTGCAGTTCTTCTCTTCCTTTGTCTCCTTTTGCTATCTGGAAAACCAGATTTGGTTCTAATGCTCTAGTCAATTTTGTGGGGAGTGAGGATGCAGGCTAGACCCTAGGGGTGGTGGAGCAATGAGCTGGAAGGCACACAGTGACTTGTGGAGCCACTATACTTGCTTAGACCACAGTTAGGCTGGATTATCCGTCACATGCAGCTGTACTTAATCCTAACTAATACCATCAATGAGGCCTTATCCACATGTACCCTCAAAGACTAGAAGATCTGAGAGAGACAAGTCAAGTTCAGAAGCCTCAGGTGAGCCACTTTTATTGTCTCCTGGAAGGTCCTGGGTCATTTCAGAAAATTTTCAGTTTTGGCATTTTCTCCCTTCTATGACTGAGATGACTTTGGGATATTCCAACCAATTTCTTTGAAAGAAATTTTTATTTTTTTTCTGTCTCCATGCTCTCTCAAATGAAACCAAAGTGAACATCAATATATAAAATAAACATGAGCCAAAATAATCTGAAAGAAATATGGTGACAAAGTGTCACATTCTGAGTATTTTTTTCCCTGGTCCTAGAGGGGTCTTTGCCAAAGCCCAGGACCGTGCTAGAATGTGTTCCCTACATTTCTGGATCCCATTCCCCAGCCCAGCTCAGCCAAGGGCTTTGCGGAGATCACTTTATTGAATGTCACATTATTATTCTCTTCAATGCTCTCTGTCTTCCATCTGGGGTGGAAGGGAAACAGGGAGACAGACAATTACATTGCTGATGTGGGATTTTTAGAGGAAAATTGAGGGAAATTATAGGGACTACCCAGCTGTGGTGAAAACTCCTCACTCTCTTCCCGCAGGACCCATTATTTTACAAACTGCAACTATTAAAAATGATTTACAGTCACTTGCCAACTTTACCATGCTGTTAGATTCACTTGAATCTTACCTAGCTCTTAAAAAGGATACAGATGGTCAAACATGTCCACTCTCAAAAATGGCACGGAATTTGATGACTGCTATTTAGAAAGTTGAAATCTATTACACCATCAATGTCAATCTTATGTTCCTGATATCCCCTATTTTATTTGATCTTATTTCCTATCTCTTAGATTCTGTCTCTTCTATCAGTTTCTTTTTACCTTGAAGTTTTTTTCCCCCTAAATTAAGAGTCTCTGGGATTTTGTTTGTTCTTCTTCCTCAAAATATAGAGGGATCTTCTTGAAATTTTTACCTCCACCCCTTATTTAAAGGTGTTCACTACTTAACTGTATTTACTTTCTAACTTTCTTCCTTTCCAGATTCATCCAGAAATTCTAATACCTAAGATAAGTGATAATCCTGTAAGACTGACTCAAATCCTGCCAGGGTAGCGAGCTGACAGGTCCTAGTGACAGCATATTTCCCCCATTGGCTTATTGTCTTAGAATATTGAGGAGCTACGGTGAAGATGAAGGTAAACAGTGAGGTGGCTGGCTGTTCAGTAGCAGCCGCGGGCATATCTACAGCTAATTACTAAAAGGCAGCATCTCCTAAGTTTGATGTCAACTTCGGGGACCTGACTTTAGAAGAGAGCTGCTGTCTGGTTCACTTTGTATTTTCACTTCAGAGGCTGCTACTCTGCACAATTAACACTTAGAAAATGGAAAAGAAAGTGTTTGTCTGAAGAAATGCTCAGGAGACCTCCCAGTAGCTTAGATTATGGCAAAGAAAATGTCTTTAGTGTGACAAAAGCATAAATGAAGCAGGGATAAAATGAGTCACTTCCAAGATGTGCATTTGAGAACTTGAGGATAATAGGCTACTTTGAGCCGAGGAAAAATGGATAATTTTACTATTTGGCTATCATATTAGGTAGCTTTGGGGGGAGGGGAGAGGAAGAACTTCTGAAATTCTAGCTGAGTAGTTTTAAAAAAATACATCGTATCAAGTTTTACTCTTTGGTTATTATACAATAAAAGTAACTCATGATAACTGTAAACAATTTTCAAGTAGTGTAGAAGAATATTACATTGTTTTGGGTAGACTAGACTAGGCAGCTGGTAGTAGTGATCCTGGAGGCTGGTCTGCAGCGATCCACTTCCTGGTACTCTTGCCCTCGTGCATTTCCCACCCCAATGAGTATGGGCTGCACTTGTGACTTTTTCTAAGGAACAGAAAAAGCAGAAGTAATGGGAAATCATTTCTGTGGTTAGGTTATACAAAGAGTGCGGCAGGGGCTGGGGTTGTGGCGCAGTGGCAGCGTGCTCGCTTCGCATGCGTGAGGCACTGGGTTCGATCCTCAGCACAACATACAAATAAAATAAAGATATTCTGTCCACCTACAACTAAGAAAATTTTAAAAAAATGTTAAAAAAAAAAAACAAAGAGTGCGGCAGTCGCCTCCTCCTCGTCCTTCTTTGTCTCTGTTTTTCTCTGGGTGTCTCTCTCCCTGCCTCAAATCTCTCACTCTGAGGAAGCAAGCGACACTGTCATGAGCAAAGCTGTGAAGAAGCCAGTGATATCTCTGGTAAGTAGCCACCAAGGAGCTGAGGCTTTGCAAAAGCCACACAGCCATGTTTGTGGGCTTGCAAAGATATCCTCCATCTCTGGTTGAGCCTAGAGATGTCTACACCTTAATTGCAGCCTTGTGAAGTTCCTAGGCAGAACCACTCCTGAGTTCCTGACTTGTGAAATAATGTTTATTTGCTTTTAGCTGCTATGTTTGGCAATAATTTGTTTCTCTCCAATAGATAAGTAATATATTAAATTAATTAACTTTTACATCTCAATGGATTTTCATAATAATTCCACAACACACACACACATACACACACATACACACTGAAACATTTATAGTACATTTGTAGTTCAAATAAGGCACTTTGCTAAGAAGCTGTCTTCTGTGGGTAACAAAGTGATCCAGGTTGCTTCTATGTTGTGGTAGGGAAATTGCTTGGAGGCTTCACAACTTTAAGTCTCCCAGACAGAAAAGGATATATGCCTTTTCTACTCACCTGTCTTGGGCTAGAACTAGTGATTGACTCCACCTAACTTCACAGGAAATGGAAAATTGGGGTAGTATATGGATAGTAAATGAAAATTAAATGTTTCTACCACATGTATGGCGTAAACATAATAATCCACTCTTATCCATCAAACATTGCATGTTTAAATGATTGAATCATGCTATTTCAGATACATACACTTATCACATAAGCACACAAGCATGTAATACATATATACGTATATGTATAATTTATGTCTAGCATATACAATCACACATTGGTTAATAATAGGAATATGTTCTGAGTAAAGCATTATTGGGTGATTTTATTTTTGTCTTTGTGCAAATGTCATAGATTATATTTGTATAAACCTAGATGATACTGTCTACCACACATCAGTCTATATTATAATCTTATGGGACCATTGTTTCACATGTGGTCTGTTATTGACTGAAATGTTATCACGAAGTATGTGACTACATGTATAAGCATATTTGGTATATAAATTTTATACATAATATTTTATATGCCTGTGTTCTTTTATGATTATATTTCAATATAGAGACCTATCTCATTCTTAGTGATATCTGTAAGGTATTTCATGGTTAGAACATGCTGCAATTCATTTAGTTGTTATCTTATTAATAAAGGATACTTAAATCATTTATTTGACTCAAAAATGTCTTAATGGCCCTATATTTACCTGTTATTTCCATAACTTGTCCATATGACATTATGTGCATGTTTTGGAACCAGTACACAGAGAGAACAAATCCTCCACTGACCCTTGACTCACTGTGCTCTTGCTGTCTGCTTAAATAAAGGACATCATCATGTTTGTTCCCTTTCAGGGGCAATAAGATGTATTAGAGATGTTCAGGTATTCATCTTCATTAGCCATAATTTTGATATGAGGACAAGAGATAAGAGATCCAGCATTTTTTAAGTGCAGAGGATTTAGACATTATGTATATATTTCTAGGTTGATTTCACTGAAACCTCATAGTACCCCTATGAAATATATAATTGTTATTTAATTCTCACAGTGAAATCCTCTTCATGGGCTTTAAGCACCTCCCTGCCTCCCTCTACTTATACTCATCATGTAATTTTTTTTCTTTTTGGTACAAAGCAGAGTTAACCACCTGCAATGATTGCTGCTTTTCTTAGTGAAGATATTGAAAAAATCCATGTGCCCTTTGCCAGAAGATAGACCATACATATTTAAAAAGTGAAAAGAACATGTAATATTTGCAAATTTCCTGGGACAATTTTCTGTGTTTAAAAATGTGCTAGTTAGCCTTCCAATATTTCTATTAAAAAAGAGAATGAATATATATATGTGTGTGTGTGCATATGTGTGTGTGTGTGTGTGTGTGTGTGTGTGTATTATATATACTATTTTATGGAGAGAGAGATGATTGGCTGTCTCATAGGCCCTTTGTTTCCACTTGGGAATTCTATTAAAGAGCAAGAACATCCCATGCCAGTTCATGTTGTACATTCTGAATGTCACAAGCAAACTCTTCTGGGTCCTTCTCTCTGACCACGTGAGCCATTCAAATTCAGAAGCCTGGGATGGCTGACAGCAAAGTTCTCCAACTTTGGCAGAGAGGCGGGAGCAGGGAGAGCATTATCTGAATTTTCTATAGCATTTTCTTGAATGGGGAATAGAAGGAAAGAAAACTTTTGACTAGACTCTGCCTTCTGGGAATCTACAACTTTTTTCTGTCTGCAGTTCAAAGAAATAAAGGATCAATCTGAGGAGAGAACCATCTCCAATCCTGGCAGGCATTATGATAATTTTGCTATTTCAATTTTGCCGATGAATGAACAGAAGTTCTGAGAGATTAAGGGACTTGACCCCTCACTCAGAACACATGCTTTTCCTGTTTAGATTGAAATAAGTGATCTCTAGAGGTCTTTCACCATTTAAAATGCATTGTTCTATGCAGAGCTGAGACAAAATTACATGCATCTAGAACTTTCCTTTCATCTATCTCAACACTTTGAACACTTTCTCCGGCTAGCCTAAAAATAAATTTTTACTCTACAATCTTTTAGCTGACAGACAGGTTGGAGACTATTGGAGAGAGCACTCTGCTAATGAATTTGCTCTGCCCAAAGAAAAGGAAAAAATTTAAACAGACCTGAGGATTTTCTGCAAACAGAGTCAGAAGATAAAGTTTTTACTGGAAGCTGGGCACGGTGGCGAACACTTGTAATCCCAGCACTTTTGGAGGCTGAGACAGGAGAATTGCAAGTTCAAAGCCAGCCTCAGCAACGGTGAGGTGCTAAACAACTCAATGAGACCCTGTCCCTACTTAAAAAACACAAAATAGGGCTGGCGATGTGGCTTAGTGGTTGAATACCCCTGAATTCAATCCCCAGTACCCCCCCAAAAAAGTTTCTATTGGATAGGAATTGTAAATAGACCTTGTTTTCTATGTATCTGTGGGTTCCTGGACTTAGTATGGAGCAAGGAAAGGGAAACTGAAACTACTCAGAAAAACAGTGTTGTATGACATATCCATGATGAGAAAGCTATTGAGATTAATTATATTGATGAACAGTTTTCTTTTACTCATTATGAAATTAAACTACCTGCCCCCTCAAGAATTACTGTTGGTCATTGGGAGCTATGTAAGTGTGTTCTCCTAATCCATCCATTCTTTCCATAAATATCAATTGAGTGGCTATTATGTATCAATGTAGTTGCCAGAACAAAGCAATGATCACAAAAGAGAAGAATGCCTACCATCACCATAAGCTTTTTATTTTATTGGAGTGAGGAAAAAAACAGTCAAAGTAATAATTAAGTAGCATAAGCAGTGTGTCAGAGGCAAGGGATTGCTATGGAGAAAAACAGAGCACAGAAGGGCAAAACAGATGTGGAGTGGAGGAGGTTGGGATTTTAAATAGAAAGTGAGGAGGCCTGAACCTTTAGACATTCTGGGATTGCCAAGACAGGCAAAGAGGCCAGAGGGACTGGAGAAGAGTGAGCAAAGGGAGAAAAGTGAGATGTGGGGCAAATAGATTAGTGAGGGCCAGGCCATGTGGGACCTTAGAGGATGGTGTAAGAATTGTAGCTTTAACCCTGAGTGGATGAGGACCATTAAAGGGATTCTAGAAGAGGGGTGCTAAGATCAGACTTAGTTTATAATAGGATAGCCCTGGCAGATCTCTTGGAAATCAGCTGAGTGTTTGGAATCTATTGCAATAATCCCAGGGGGAAATGATGGAAGCTGAATTCAGATAAATTTGAGGGAGGGACAAGGAGTGGTTTGATCATGAATATATTTCTGACTGGCTGGATGCAAGCTATGAGAGACAAGGAGAGGCGCAGATGACTCCTACATCTTTGGTTTGAACAACTGGAATGATGCGTGGGTGGTCAAGAGTTCTGTTTTAAATGTGTTAAGTTTGAGATGCTAACTAGATATTTAAATGATAGACTATGAGTCTATTTTAGGGGAGAGAGCTAGACTGGAGAAAAATATTTGGGAATTGTGCACTGTTCTCAAGTCTTGAGATGAATGGGTTTTGGGGGAATGGATGTAAACAGAGAAAAGAAGTTTCAAGACTAAACCATGAAGCACTGCAAAGTTGAAAGGCTGGAGAGATGAGATAGAACTAGCAGGTGGCCCTGAGCAGAAGTCAGTGGGATGGGATGGAAGGAAAACCAGGAGGAGCACTGTCCCAGCAGCGATGAGAAGATGTCTTTAAGAGACATTAATGAGCAGAATCAAATACTGCTGACATATCAAATAAAATTTGTACCGAAATTGGCATTGGATTTAGCATGTTTTAGCCAAAGCCATAGCAAGAGGAGTTTTGGTAAAATGTGGAGTGAAAGCCTAGTTGGAGTAAGCTCAAGACATAATGGCATGGGACAAATGGCAAGGAGACTTTGAGTGGGGCCAGATTAAAGAGTACCTGCCCCAACATTAAGGAGAACCTGCCACCCAGGTCTGAGCTGCTCTGCAAAACCTCTGCATAAAATTTTCCTAGTCTGACCAATGCAGATGTTGAGGTCATTTTAGTGAGAGGAAGAGGATGTGTTCAGATGAAATCTAACCCCTGTAGAGTTTTTCAGAGTAAGGTAGATGTTCACATTGAGGAGAACTGAAGAACATGTCTGTCTTAGTTTGGGCTGCTGTGACAGAATGTGATAGATTAGGTGGCTTAAACAACAAACATTTATTTCTCATAGTTCTGGAGTCTGGAAGCCCCAGATCAGGGTGTCAGCATGATCAGCATCAGATGTACTGAGGGCTGACTTCTGTGTCCTCACATTTTTGTAGAGAGATCTCTTCCTATAATACCACTGATATAATTCATAAGGAATCCACCTTATGCCTTATTTACCTCCCAAAGACTTTACCTTCAAATACCATCTCATTTGGAATTAGGGCTACAGCGTATGGATTTTGGAGTGGGTGCAGCAGGGGATCAAAAAAATTCAATCTGTAGCAATGTCTTTCTTGGGGGAAAATGAAGAGTGAGTCCGAGCAGCAAGGCAAGATTAGGAAATGATATAGTCTTATGAGGCAGAGGATTGCATGGGCATTATGTATTTAGATTCAGTATGTTTGTTCTTATAATTCTATTTATTTCCAGTCCCTCAGTAAAATCTTCTGTGAACACCTACATACACCCTGTGTTCATGGCACAGTGGGGGACACAAGGAGGAGTGACTGTCCCCTAAGTTTCACTGTGAATCTTGCATGTCATAGGAGGACATATTGAGGGAATATCATGGTCTAAAGTTTCCAGGTAGCGACTCCCAGAGAAGTGATGGGGCTGAATAGTAAGGCACAGCACAGAAGAGCAGCTGTCAAGTAGATGTAGAGCCATAAAACAAATCCTTTTTCTCTTAAATATACTAGGGGACAGCGACAAGGTGGAGTGAATGCAACATGGGATGGGGAGAATCTATGTGGTGCAACCGTAACCCTGAGCCATCTAGGGATCAAATGGGCAGAGAGCATTGGTGGGAACCAGCCATCTTCAGAGGACCAGCTAGTTGGAGCAGATGCTGCTCTCACTGACTCAGCCAGATGACAGCAGCCCAACTTCTTATAATACCATTCTGCTGATAACCTGAGTATGAAATGGGATCCCAACAAAAGTGAGAAAGAGTATTTCTGCAATTCTATGAAAACCAAAGTTCAGAAAAGGTCAGCAGCCTTTTACTATCAGTGCCTGAAAACTAACTCTGTGGAACTGGAGGGATATCTACCCTTTCCTCTCTTTCTTTCTTTACTTATATTATGTTTGGAGGGTAATGGTTCTGGTGCTTCTGAACCTCTGATGTGTGATGCCTTCCAGACATAGGCTGGTCTGGCTCACACATCAGGCTGGTGTGTCCATTCTCAGTTTTGACCTTCAAGTAGGAAAAACATAGTCACCTCACTGGTTACAGATACTGTTTCAAAGAGCACTAAAGGTGTTCTTAGTGTTTATAAATATGAAATTTTTAATGTTTTTATGTCCTTTTAATTGTCTATTCTGCCCTGGGATTCAGGAACAAGTCCTTGAGACTTACTGAAGACAGATGCTTCCCCAAAGTCTACAATCTGTGGAGCTCAGGCAGGTTTACCTAGGAACAGTTCTTTCATGGAGACACATGTGCTCTTGGTTTATCCTGCAACAACCTTCTGGACATATCTAGACTCAGAATAGTTGATCGCCAAAGTGGATTCCATGGTTCCTAAAGTGGCTACAGCTTGGATGGTAGAAACAAAAGGAATTCTCTGAATTAGGTTATAGCCTGCTGTCCCCTAGACTAAGAGACTTGGTTTATTACTTTTGGTGTAACATATTGAGTGCTATTGACAAGAGAGGAGTGAAATGCAGCTCCCTCCCTTTTCCAGTCTTGCTTTTCCTCTTTTGTGGTTTAGGCCAGGGCTCCTCCACCTGGGCACTGTTGACATTGAGATCTAGAGAACTCATGGGAATAATGCTGTGCATTCTGTGATGTTGAGCAGCATTCCTGTTCCCCCACCAGGCACCAGCAGTGCCCCTCAACATCCAGTTGTAGCAATCAAAGTGCCCGTAGGTTTTGTCAAGTATCCACTGCAGAAGGAAAACATTCCTGATTAAGAACACTGGCTTAATATCTTCAGCCTGCTTGGACTGGACTAGGAGCATCCCTCTCTCAGCAATTTTCCAGTGGGGCATAGTGCAGGGGTTTCCAGAGGCTCTGGGTGGTAAAGACTCACTGAGAGGCTCTGAGTCCCTGGGCTGGTATCCTGTGGCATCTCCTGCCCCACACAGCCTCTTCCATGAGGATCTCTCTTCTGCCCATTTCTGCCTTTTTGCTTCCATTCCCTAGTTCCCCTCAAGTGTCCAGGAAAGAAAGCAAGGACATAAGCCAGGCGTGGTGGCGCAAACCTGTAATCCCAGCACTTAGGGAGGCTAAGACAGGAGAATCGCTAGTTCAAAGCCAGCCTCTGCAATGGTGAGGTGCTAAGCAACTGAGTGAGATCCTGTCTCTACATAAAACACAAAATAGGGCTGGGGATGTGGCTCAGTGGTTGAGTTCCCCTGAGTTCAATCTCCAGCACCAAAAAAAAAAAAAAGACAGCAAGGACATACATGTGATGATATTTCCTCTGATTCCTGTATTAACTAAATGGACAGCAAGTGCATGGAATGCTAAACTACAGGAAAAAAGTATTATGCACCTAGATATGATTGCATTTATCTCTGATTAGGATAAGCAAGTAGAGAAGCTGATGGATGCTTTTTGGTAGGAAAAAAAATCCCTAACACTGGTGGTATTTAATGTATTTAATAAATACTTAACCTAAATGTACTTAGCACAGTAATTTTAACTCCACGTGTATCATTTCCACACACAAATGAAGAAACATACATTTGGAATTTTATTTTAAGCATCATATATATTTTTTATCTCTCTGATGTTCCCTAAACTCCTGAATATGCTTGGGTTGCTTTGAAAAGCTTGGCTCACTGCTTGGATTTTGTGTGTTTTAGTACATTCTATTGGAATGTTTTCTTTTAGACATTTATGTCTGCCAAGTCTGTGACATTTCTCTCATGATGCGTGTCTCTGAGTCACCAAATGCTTATTGTTAAGCTGTAGCTTAATTTCTGCATTGACAAATTCTGCCTTATGCACGAAGGCCTGCTCGGGGAATGGACCCAGGAGTGGCTAGTGGGAGGGCAGCATGGCATCTGGAAGGAGAGACATAAAGACCTTCATCAGCTTATTATCTGATTTACATTCATCAGGAAGGTCTATTCTTAATTCAGGGCATGTAATGAAGGATTGATGCTCACTCCTCTGGTTTTGATTTATTGGTGAGATCTCCTGAATAAGAAAAAGCCTCAAATATCATTTGGTTGACAACTTGAAACTTTTATGAATCTCCCCCTGCTGCCCCCCCAATTCTATTTTTCTGGTTTTCTTTTTGAATTATTTTCTTATAAGAAGATTTTCTTTATGGTCACCATGTGAATCATGCCAATATAGCTTAGTTTGGCCCATATATCTATATTCTTAGGCATTCATGAGGCTCTGAAATAGGTTTAAATATGGCAGCTATGGACAATTTTCTTATGAGTGATATTGTTTGGTCATGCAAAATTTTCTGGAACAGCTACTGTTCCATCCATGCCTGACAACCTTCTCCCAGAGTGGCAGATAAAATTACCCACTTTCTCAGCCTCCCTTAAAAGTTTCTATGTGACCTAATTCAGGACAGTAAGATAGTGGAGGAAGTATACTGAAGTTATAGGGCTTCTAGGAAGACTTTTTTCTCACTGATAAAAAGAAAGAAGTACACAACAATAGTGCATTCTAACTGCCGGAATACCTGCCTGCTTCCAGCCTTTGACTATGGCTGTGTGAAATGGCTATAGCTGTGGAAGCCATTTTGTGACCATGAGGGAAAGTTCTTTCTCCTGGGAAGCATTTGTGGAGATGCCAAATCTAGTATCTTGACATAATAGGTAATCCAACCAAGAGGGGCTTAAATCATAAAATGTTTATTATTTATTTAATGATGAGTGTTTCTGCTGGTGGTTCTGTAATCTCCAGGTAATTGTAATGGGACAGCAACTAAAGCCGGATGGCCAAAGTTTATAAAATAGTCACAAATGCTAAAGCCTCAGACATTTGACCTCTAGTAGTTCCTCTTCTTTTTTTTTCTTAATATTTTTTGTCAATGGACCTTTATTTTATTTATTTATATGCAGTACTGAGAATCGAACCCCATGCCTCAACTTGCTAGGCAAGGGCTCTACCACTGAGCTACAACCCCAGCCCCAGTTCATCTTCTTTTATGACTCTCTGACTCAGTGTACATAGTTTATAAAGTCAATGAAATACAAAGTACTTCTACAAATGAACAATAAAAATGCGTAGATAATAGTATAGGAAGAGACACAATTTCAAATGATGTTTAATTCATAAGAAATCTTTAATATTGACCAAATCAGTAAATACAACAGTAAAAACAAGACTGAGACTAGGTCCCTGGATGAAAATAGCTATAAAATATATAAATCTGGATTAAGGCAAAACAACACAGAAGCTCCGAAATCCCATGCGTGGTGATTTAAATGACTTAATACCAATTTAATTTGACCCCAATCCTTCAAATCTGGAGTTCCTTTAGATCTCTTGCCACCTTGAAGTCAAGCTGCTAGCAGATGTGTAGGGATCACTCTCTTATTATCTACAAAAGAAACAACACAAACAAGGGGCTGGTCCCCACATCTCTCGGACAGATATCTCCCCTCCCCTTTGGCTATCTACATCAGGTCAGTGGTATTTAAAATAAAACTGCTTCTAACATTTGGAAAATTCCTGAAAGAACTTGGCCTTTTGTCCACAATTGTACTTATATTAAGGATAAATAAGAAGTGGGTGAAAGGCATACATGTGCATTAGGTTATTTTGAATATAATTTGAAGATATAAAACCTATAGGATTTTGAATTCAAAATTACATTTGGATAAATAGCATGTATGCAGTAAGAGTCATCTCAGTGTAATTTTAAAGGGCCAAGATCCTAAGCTGACTGAATCAGCTTCTGAAAGAAAAAGATGAGTTCAGTATGCCATGGCTGTGCTACTCAAATGACGACAAGATGTTCTACCGTGCTAACTTTGAGCAGGGTAATTCACTGTGACATGTTCAGAGGAGGAACTGAATTCTATAAGACAAGAAAGCCAATGATATGGGCTTTTATGCAGGCTGATTAATAAACTCTTGAAATGATTATACCCAAATCAACTGCTCACTCTCCAGAATAAGGTGCCACAGGAGATGGAAAACTTTGCAACTAATCACAGGAGCAGACTTCATCTCAAGATGGGAGCTGGTCCTGAGAGGCTGAGTTTTCTTGAGCATTTCTAGGGAAAGAGTGTGAGACCCCAAGGCATGGGTCTAGATGGGTCCTGCAAGGACCCAGGAAAACAGGGCAAACTGCTCAGCACAGTGAAAGAGGCATTTGTATGTGTGCTGTTGAAGGAGGGTGTGAGAGCAGAAGAGGGGAAAGGGAGAGAGTTCCAGAGGCATGGTATGAGGCTGGAGAACTACAAAGCTGAGGCAGCCCATGGAGTGTTTGGGTGATGGAAGAGTTGAGGCCTGCCAAGCACAGGATGCCCTTTTTCAATGTGAAGTTCTTTGCCATGTAAGTTTTCTTCAGTCTCTCTCCAAATCACCAATATGATGTAATAAGTACAAAAATTGCCTTTTGTGGGCAGATTTTTTTGTGCACATGTGTATTATGTAGGATCAGGGTCCAGAATGTCCAATTAGAGGGACCGGTCAGGGAAGCTGCGAACAGGGCAGCTACAAAATGGAGCTGTCAGCCAGACACTGACGTCACCAGTAGACACGCCTCCTGTCAATCAGCAGGTTTTTCCTGACCTATCCAGGGAGGACTCTGGCCTTCTCTTCCTGCCCCCAAGCCCTCCCCTTCCTGACCAGGCCTTTTGAAATTCTCTCTACACTGGAGCCCCAGCGCCATTTTTCCCGGACACACTCTGATGGACGGGAGAATTCAGCCCGAGAACGTATATTCCAATAAAGCCTTGCTGAGCGGCTTTAATTCATCTCCTTCTGGTAATCTAGTCTTTACATAATGGTGCCGAAACCTGGGAGAGTTCTTGAATCTCCCTCTGCACTGGGGTAGAGGCAAACTCTCCGAACCAGACCAGGAGCCACTCTTCTTCTCCCCTCTTCCCCTGTTAGTGCTCACACCCATTCCCACCAGCCTCCCTTGCCAGCTGACCCTAAGCTTCTCTGTCCCCTCAGGGAAGTGGCAGGCGCTGAGGGAATTATTCAAGTTCATGCTCCATTCTCACTTCAGGACCTCTCCCAGATTCAAGAGTGCCTTGGGTCCTTCTCTGCTGACTTTCTACTTACATTAAGGGATTCCACTCTCTCTCTCAGACTTACAATCTTACCTGGCATGATGTCTACGTTATTCTCTCTGCCACTCTTACCCCTGATGAACGCTCTCGCATCCAGCAGGCTGCTCGGGACCATGCTGATCAAGTTTGTTTAACAGACATAACTCTTCCTACAGGTGAAGCTGCTATTCCCCTAACTGAACCCAACTGGAACTACCAAGATGGCCAGCAGGGGCGCCGTCACTGTGCCCACATGATCCAATATCTAATAGCAGGCATGCAGGCAGTGTCTAATAAAGTGGTTAATTTTGATAAGCTCAGAGAAATCACCCAGAATCCCGATGAGAATCCAGCTCTATTTCTCAACTGCCTTACAGAGGCTCTTACCAAATATACTAAACTGGATCCTGAGTCTCCCTTTGGAGCTACAGTGCTAGTGACCCATTTCATCACCCAATCAGCCCACGACATTAGAAAAAAGCTCAAACGAGTTGAGGAGGGCCTACAAACTCCTATCCAGGACCTGGTAAAAATGACCTTTAAAGTCTATAACGCCCGAGAGGAGTCAGCTGAATTAGCCAGGCAGGCCCAATTAGAGAAAAAGCTAACACTCCAATCCCAAACCTTGGCAGCAGCCCTGAGGCCTACAGCTCCAACAAGAGCTTTAAGGGGGAACCCGCAATCCTCTCTGCCAGGGCCTTGCTTCAAATGTGGACGTGAGGGTCACTGGGCCCACCAGTGCCCAAACCCACGGCCCCCTCCTGGGCCGTGCCCCACCTGTAAGCAGACAGGACATTGGAAATGTGACTGTCCCATGGCTGGCCCTTCCTTGGCGCCTCTACGTGGGAGTGTGATCAACCAGGCAGCGCTCTCTCCTGAACTCTTGGGGTTCGCAGAGGACTGAAGCAGCCCAGACTTGGGGACCCCCCCCATCACCCTCGCCGAGCCCAGGGTAACGCTCCAGGTAGCAGGTAAGTCCATAACTTTTCTTGTGGACACGGGAGCTACCTATTCTGTTTTGCCTGCCCACTCTGGGCCTTTGTTTTCTTCCCAGGTCTCAGTTATGGGGATTGATGGCCAACTCTCCTCCCCAAACCAAACTGCTAGGCTGGCCTCTGCCCTGGAGGGACACCCTTTTACACACTCCTTTCTGGTTATTCCATCCTGTCCATTTCCACATCTGGTGACAAAAATTAGCCAAATCAGTGAGGATTTGAAAATCAAAAGTTCCCCCTGGAGATCATTTTGGTCTGTTATCTAAGCCATAGTACAGTGGAGTTTTGAGGTCTAGAGAAGAGTTGGGGTTCCCTGTGACTTCTCAGCAGTCCCGGGGATTGGGCGGGAACATAAAAAGGCATCCCTTAAAATGTTCATGTCCACAGGAGAATGAGGGCCAGGCGGAAAATTCAGGCGTCCCTGCAAACTTTCTGGGGCCCCAGACGGTGGCAAATGGCTAACACAAGGGTTGGGAACATCTTCCCAATCCACGTGGCCTTGGGCGGACAGAGACCTATGCGCACGTGTGACTTATGAGTAGGCCTCTGGAGCAGATGGTGGTGGGAGGGGAAGCTGAGAAGTCAGAGGAGACGGGGCGGGGGCGGGACCTACCTCACTTTGTTGGTGCAGAAAGAGAGGAGATGGAGAGTGGCTCCTGGTCTGGTTCAGAGAGTTTGCCTCTACCCCAGTGCAGGGGAAGGTTCAGGAACTCTCCCGGGTTTCGGCACCATTATGTAAAGACTAGATTACCAGAAGGAGATGAATTAAAGCCGCTCAGCAAGGCTTTATTGAAATATACGCTCTTGGGCCAAATTCTTCCATCCATCAGAGTGTGTCCAGGAGAAATGGCGCTGGGGCTCCGGTGTAGAGAGAATTTCAAAAGGCCTGGTCAGGAAAGGGAGGGCTTGGGGGCAGGAAGAGAAGGCCAGAGTCCTCCCTGGATAGGTCAGGAAAAACCTGCTGATTGACAGGAGGCGTGTCTACTGGTGACGTCAGTGTCTGGCTGACGTCTGGCAGCTCCATTTTGTAGCTGCCCTGTTCGCAGCTCCCCTGACTGGTCCCTCTAATTGGAGATCCTGGACCCTGATCCGACCTAACAATGTGCACATTCGCAAGGGTCTGCATTGATGCATTGCAGACCAGAGACATCATCCATGGCAGGGAGGTTGCTTCTGTTAACAAAAAGAAAACGCAGGTAGGGTATGAAAACTGTGTCTGTATGCATGTCTGGGACAGTGAGCACTGCCAGCTCTTTCTGTTCGAGGCACATATTCGTCTTGGAGTGAATCTGTGGTGCAGATCTAAAGGGCGGCTCTGGTAAGTACAAGACACCTACAACACTCTGGGGGAGATTTTCTATCAGTTAATTATCACTTAAATCCGCCAGAAAGGGCAAAAGTGCCTCTCATGTTTTATTTTAAAGTATGAAAACCTTGGAAATGTTTGAAGGTGATATGCCACCCTCCACCCCCATCCCTGGGTAGCCTGAGAATCAGCCTGAAACCTGGTGGCAGAGGCTATAAGTGAAGCCCACCGGAAGCTCCTGAGGAGGGGGCGGCAATCCCAGGGATGGAGACCTGACACTGGACAGGATGCAAACAGAGTGTTGAGGTCCTGGAAAGGCAGAAAGGATGGAAATGAAGGATGGAATTCTGAGGGATTAATTAGAGATGATCTGTAGCCAGAAAGGTTATGAATGCCAAGTGAATGAAGCTAGACACAAAAGACCACATAGCAGGACTTTGTTTATATGAAATATCCAGAATAGGCAAATCCATAGAGACAGAAAACAGGTTCGTAGTTGCCAGGAGATGGAGGAAGGCAGAGTGTGAAGGACCAGGAGTTGCTGTTAGTGGGTGCTGGTTTCCTTCAGAGGTGATGGGATGTTCTGGAACTGGGCAATGGTGGTGGTGGCCCAACAATAGGGACATTCCAAATGTCACTAATGGTAATGTTTATGTTAAGAGCATTTTATCAGGATAAGAGAAATGCATTCACACATATATACACACATTGAGGAAAAATCATACATTGGTTAATACAAACTTTACTCTCTAAGGTGTTTCCATAAAATACCTAATTAGTGGCCATTTAGATTGTACTTGAATATTTTTACTAAGAAAAATTGGCATCTCAAAAGTCAGCTCATTTCATTTTCAGGAAGCCCTGAGTGTTAGAAATCCACTATCTACCTATGAGAGATTGGGGGGGTGGGCGGGGAGGGAGAGGAGAGGGCTATGAGTGATCAGGATGGAAAGGGTGGGGTGTCAGGTGTCTAAGACACTCCCCACTGACACTTTTGCCTTAAGGAAGGGTGCAGTTCTGAGCAAGGGGCAACATTCTTTCAGGGACAGCTATATGAAGTGATATTCTAGTCTCAAGCAGGTGGCTGCATTTTCCTGAATAGATAAAACAAAAAAATCTTCTGTAGAATACAGAAGTCACATCTTGGAATATACCAAAATTTGTAGATATCAAAAATCTGGCCTTAATAAACACTGCAATAAGTTGGACAGAACGCTAAGAAAAATTTCAGAATTTTCTAGTTGAAGAAATATATTGACATATGCCCATTTTAAGATGAGAAGGTATAATCTTACTTGAACAAATGAACAAGAAAAACCAAATTTACTTGAAATGTTACATGTTTTACATGCAGTGTACAGTAAAATGTCTTTTAGTAACAAAACTCCCACGGATTTGGATTTGATTTATAAAATACAATCCATTCACATTTTCAAGACTCACATCTTTTGCATCAACCCAAAATCACACATGCATTACACTTTCTTCGTGTCCCACAACCCAATAGCACTTACACATGGCTTAATACTAGGAGGATTTCATAGTTCAGAAATTATTTTACATTCTGATTTCATTAATAGTGAAAAAGAGCATTATAAAATGTCACTGGCTGCCTCTGGGCTCAGGGAGTTTTGGGGGGAAGGGCAGTAGAGCCTCTTTTGATTTCCATTCACCCAGGCCCTGGTTCCAAGTCTGTTGTCTTCATGGACTGTAGCTCCTTTTGGGGTTGCTCTGAGATGCTCTGGCAGGCCCTCTGCAGTTAGGGCTGCCTTCCCCCAGGATGTGGGGATGTCAGAAAGCTCTGTGATAGTGCAAATAAAAATGTGCGTTTGTCGCTGGGAACGAGCAGTGTTTTGTAGTTTCAAAACCCTGCTTTTAGATGTTTTCCAGCATAGGAACATTTGAACAAAGTCTTATCTTTTGTCATCAGTGTAGTGGAAAAATACTAGCCCGAGGGAGTGGGCTGTGAGAAGCTTCAGATCCTGCCTACGATCAGTATTTGGGGGATGACGTTAGAAGCTTTCTGCAACCCATACTCAAATCTAACTCAACAAGGGGAGAAGCCAGAAATACCAGGGCATCTCTGGGAGAAACCAAAAGGAAGGGAAGCTTTGTTGCAGCCCCGAGGAGGCGACAGAATCAGGTCAAGACACCAAGACCCTGAAAAACACACTTTTCCAGCAAGTGGTGATGGCGGGGTTAAGATGGACCCACACAAAGCTCCTATTCAATGAAGCTCTGAGGCTTGTGATGTTCTCTGAATGTGAGAGAGGCAGGTAGCTTGAGGCCAAGGAGACACTGAGAACTCTGTGCGATGGTGCAAACTTTCCCTCCCCCAACCCCTTCCTGTGGATTTATTAGGCAGCCAGGCAAATCGGTGTGCAAAGAATAAGTTTGCTGGATAACAACCGGGTAAATGGCAAATTATGCAATTTTGCAGTCGCACGTGAATCTGCAGTGGCACAGAAATGAAATTACATGAGGCAAAATCTCCCTGTGCCAGCTCCAGGGCTGAGTGCTCCCCTGGCTGCTCATGCTGGGGGAGGGCTTTATTTGGAGTCTGTCTTGCAGCCTGCAGTTCTGTGCTGTTGCCATCCTGGGCGGCTGAGGTGGTGTTTACTCACCCATGTGAAGAGGACATTTTAACTCTCCATCTTCCCCTCCAGCAGGCGGTATTGATTTTCTGCTGTAAGGAGACAGAAAGCCCTTTCTTCAAAGTACCTTTGGAGGTGGAGTTGGCTGTGGACTCAGCTTTGTGAGCAAGCGCCTACATTCAGGGAACACAGAATCTCTCAGTTACAAGTTTTGTTTTTGCAATTTACTAGTTGTAACAAGTTCATGTTTTACTGTTAGTTGTTCAAGAAAAATTCAACAGATTGAAGCTGTTTCATCACTTGATTAGTCTAAACAAGTCTGGATAATTAGCGTGGCTAATTAATACCTATGTGTATTGTGCAGTTTGAGCTGACATATTTTGAAGGTGGTGCCAGTTCAAAAATGTAGAAATAATTACTCTATAAAACTGGGCACGAATCATCTTTCCATGGGCCTTCACCTTGAATATGCAAATGTTCCCTCTTTTGAAATGTGGTCTAAAAAAATAAGGAGTATTTGAAAATTCTCCAATCTGGAACTGTTTTTTAGAGGAGTTTATGGAAACTTTCATCCTGCCTTGCAGTCATAGAAGATTATTGGCAGTATCTTGGAAAGGAAAGAAACAAAAACAAAAACCCAAACCAGCTACCCCCTCCCTAAAAAACTTGGTATATAATATGCTGAATTTGTAGTCTTGGTAAAGCTAAGGACTAGTGTTTTATTACTTTGAAATTAAATATTCAGGTTCCCATTGTTTAGCCAAATGAAGTATGAGTTCCCTTGCCTGACTTTCTAAAGGCCTTGAACCATGTATACAGATCCATTGTGAGATCACAACTTTCTTTTATTAAATATAAATATCACAAAATATGGTACTCAGATATAGGAGAGATCCCAAAGGTCTAGAGTGAATGGAAAATTCAAGATACTTGATTCTAAGGGGAACTCGTTTACAGATTCAGTTATTCCTTTGATATCTAGTGCCTGAGAAGTCACTGGCGATGCATGATACTCAAAACAATTTTAAAATCACAAAGTCCATCCTTAATAATTTATTGGTAGTGTCTAGCCCTAGATGTGGAGATACTGATTTACTTCAGAGTACATCTTCTTTGTTTTGGAAAGACCAACTTCAGTGGCGCCTTTTGGTTATGTAGATGGAGGTCAAGTTTGGATAGACAACCCAAGGTTTCTTGGGGGAAGGGAGTTAATGTCTCTGCATTTGAGGTTCCACCTTCTTTAACATGTCTAATAGACTGAAGGGGCCATGATTGGAGACAGCTATTTATAGATGAAGGCCTAAGATGAAACTCATAATAAGGGGTTTAGAGTGATGGCCAGGGACATGTTTGGAGTAGACACAGATGTGGCTGACACTAGGCTGCCTCTTGGCAGATTGTGGCTTTGGATGAATAGGCTGATTTGGGGATGCTGTGAGTACTGCTAAGCATGAGGCTGGGGAGAGATGATACTCCAGACCTTCTCTGTACTCCAAGGATGTGTTGCCATAGCAGCAAATTTCTTGTCACCAGAGCATGACCAGGAGTGGCCAGAGATGGCTCAGAATTGTCAGAGTACCTGGCTAGAGGCCTCTTTGGGCAGAGACCCCATAATGCAGAGAATGGAGCATTTCAGAAGAAAGGCACATATTTTCAACTCATTAGAGTTCCTGGCTTATCTTGTGACTGGAGGATGAGGTGTGGGACAGTCAGTAATGTACTGAGATATATTATTGATATAAATGGAAATAGGGAACTGAACTGATTAATTTTAAAACAAATAAACTGCTATCTAATCATGTGCCGAAAAAACACAAGTGTGCCCCCTACGCATACACACATAGAGAGGAAGGGAGAGCATGATTTGTGTGCAGGATGGATTGGTGTGCAAACACTTCTGAAAGTGAGGAACAAAAGCAATTTGGATGATTGACAGTAGAATAAGAACCTTCATGAATGTGTTTGAAGTGACATAGTGTTTTCCAGCCCTCTCTTCACTGATTCTGTAATCTCTGAAAAACAAAATTTAAAGAAGACATATGGATAGAGGGTGTGTGTGTATGTGTGTGTGTGTGTGTGTGTGTGTGTGAGAGAGAGAGAGAAAGAGAGAGGGAAAGAGGGAGAGAGAGAGAGAGAGAAATATGGACCAAGTTGATGCGCATCTTTGAAAAGTTACTCTGGCCAGGCATGGTGGCACTTGCCTGTAAACCCAGAGATTTGGGAGGCTGAAGCAGAATCATAAGTTCAAGTCAGCCTCAGCAATTCAGTGAGACTCTGTCTCAGAATAAAAAATAACAAGGACTGGAGATGTAGTTAAGCAATAAGTGGTAGAGTGCTTCTGGATTCTACCTCCAGTATGTAAAAAAAGGAAGGAAGGAAGAAAGAGGAGAGAGGGAGGGAAATTACTCTGGACACAGGATGGGGTATAAATGTGTTATGGTTTGGATATGAATTTTCCCACAAAGACTTATGTGTTGAAGTCTTTGTCCCCGCAGCAATGTCCAGAGGTGGCAATTTGGGGAATTGATTGGATCATGAGGGCTTTGACCTCATAAGCAGATTAACCCACTGATGGATATATGGGTGATTGGTCTTGAGAGGAGGTGGAAACTGTTAGGGGGTTAAGCCTCGTTGAAGGGAGTGAGTCCTTGGGCGTGTGTCATTGGGGACTATATCTTATCCCTGGCCACTCCCTTTCTCCCTCTGGTTCTGTTCCAAGCTGCCATGAACTGAGCAGCTTTTCTCTGTCATGCCCTTCCACCATGATGCTCTGCCTTCCCTCAGGCCCAAAGCAATGGAGCCAAGTGACTGTGGAATGAAACCTCTGAAACTGAAAGTCAAAAATAAGTCTTTCTTTCCTTAAAAGTTGTTTTTTTTTCCTCAAGTATTTTGTCACAGCAACAAAAAGCTAACTAATGAGATGGAAGAAAGTGAGACTGGGGTCAGGGAGGACAGTAAGAATAGAAATAAAAGACAGAAATGCTATGAGAGTGCAAGTGAGCAGTCACGTGGGAGCTCAGGGAGGATTCACAAAACTTTATTTTATTATGGGTCTTGACCGATGAGGAGAACTTCTGAAGGTTAAAGAGCTGGAGAGAGCATTTGAACAAAGACATGGAAGTAATGTATACATACACAAACAAGGCCATCTGGCCAGAGCAGAGGGTTGTGGAGGGAACACAGAGAGAAAAGGCTTGGAAGAGGTCTTGGAGGTAAATGGCAGGCAAGGTGAGTAACAGCGGAGGTGAGGGGTGTCATCCAAGGCTGGATTATTGAATGGTGCAGCGATGCAATCAGAACCGTGCTCCAGGAAGACTAACACAATGAAGATCTCCTGGATGGTTTTGAGGGCGTGATGCAGGATAGACATTTGGAAGGCTAATAGCTGTTGCCAGTGAAGGGTGGAAATCAGGGCGGAAGCTGCAGCAATGAAATGAAGGAGACTTCCTAAAGATACTGCAGAAGTCAAAGCTTTGGGGCGGACTGAATAGAAGTGGGAGGGGTAAACACAGATCTTGATATTTCCAGATAGTGTGACTAAACACATAGGGACAGTATCAACAGGACTGGAGAGTTCAGGAAGAGAAACTGATATGAAGATAGAAGTAAGAATTTCATTTTTAGATATTTTGGGTTTGGCAGTGCTGGTGAGACACAATGGTGAGATATTTTTTAGAACCCAGTTGAAAACATGGTCTGAAATGTGGGCAGGAGTTTGGGATTAAAAAATATGTATTTGCTTCTAATAGTTTTCTTTTATGGTGTGTCAGGTAAACCCATGCCCGGGGGCATTAGCCTTCCAGGAAAATATCATTTCACGCTTAGAAGAGTAGTGTGGTATCATGGTTAAAATTTTCATTTTGTCTCTGGCTGGGTCCAATCTGGCTATTTTTATACTCTGTAAACACTGGGGATGTTACTGAGACTCTCTGTGCCTCCTCTTATCTGTAAGTTGGAATGGTATCAGGAAACTTTTATTAACTAAGTTAATATACACGCAGTCTAGCTGCGCTGCTATTGTACCCACTGGGACAGGCAAATAGAAGGGAATTTTCTCCTCTGGCCAGCTCTTGTGTCTGTGAATATCAGGACAGCCTTCCTTTCCTGCCTATCCAAAATCACGTGTCAAAATTCCTTTACCTCAGCTAGCATGAATCGTGCCTACCTGAACTAGAGAAATTGCAGTCCTAACTCTATTTTCTGTCTATGGATCTTCTTTCTTTCCCTGTGTCTTGGGAGAACAAGAGGTCATTTCAAGGGTGTGCTGCATCTTTAACTCTGAGGATGTCCTTGTCTGGGTTAGGTCACTCATACAGACAAAAATGAGCTTAACTTTATCTTTCCCTTTGGAAGATGAGAAATTAACCCTTAGTCAGACAAATGAATTGCACAGAGGTGATGGCTAAAGTTGTAGGGGTGAATGGCATTGCACCTGTAATAGGCATGGGGAAGTTTTTGTAAAGGAATAAAATAGGAAATGATTACTTGGCACATAGGGGAGGAGAGAGAAGAGGTTGAAAATTCCATAAAGACATATGAATGGAGAAAAAAAAACAGAGAAGGATGTTTGCATACTATGTTTAAGAAATTGTTTTAGTGAGCTTTGTGTTTCTGGGACCAAAAGACCCAGCAAGAACAACCTAGAGTAGGAAAGGTTTGTTTGGGTTTATGGCTTTAGAGGTTCAGCTCATGGGTTAACAGATTCCATCCATAGTTCTGAGTCCGAGGTGAGGTAGAACAGCATGATGGAAAGACCTGACAGAGGAGAACAGCTCGGGGCATGACAGGAAGAGAGAGAGCTCTGCTCACCAAGGACAAAATACAAACCCTAAAGTCACGCCTCCAGTAACCTCTCAGCCATGTCCTACCTGCCTAGTTACTGCCCAGCTAATCCGTATCAGTGGATTAATTCACTGATTAGGTTACACATCTCAGAATCTAATCATTTTGCCTCTGAAAATTCTTGAATTTTCTCACACATGAGCTTTTGGTGGGAACCCTCATAGCCAAACCATAACGAGAATAAAAAGAGCACCTGGAGCAGTCTTGGGGAGCAGTAGGACAGCTATCGGAGTGGGGTGGAGGAAATAGAGACAATGAGGTCAGAGAACTTGAACAGCTCTCTTCATTTGGCAAAATAAGGCCACAATTTTGAGCAGTGACCTTCCTCCAATATTTCTAAGATCAACAAAATTAAACATTATAGCATTTTCTGGTCATTAAGAAGAAATGTCTCTAAAGGAAAGTAGCATCTGTTAAGCTTCTACTGACTGTGGAAGATTAGCTGAAGAGCTGTGCACATATAGAACCTGTATGAATTCCCTCCACGATACTCACGTGCAGCAAGCATTGTATTTATTAAATTGGGTTGTATGTGGGTTAGCTCAGAATAGCCAGGATTGCTGAGAAACTCAATTTCAACTCTTGCTGGGGTGGAATAAGCCCCTTCTTTGCCCTTGGGGAAGTATCATAACCTTAATATTTATACAATCCAAGAGACTCAGAAAGGACCTCTGGTCTTTGATTCATCATTATTATAACACATATTTTATGTATCTTCTCCCTTGGTTAACTTAGTATCCGGGACATTTCCCAGGCCTCTCAACCTCAAGGTGCCTCCATTCTGTCTTGGAGGAGCTCTCCGTATAGCCTGCTTTCCCCAGATGATCTGGACTAGGCTGGGTGTTGCCAATGCTTCCTAAATCCTGATGTTGCACTAGTCAGCTCTTGAGTTGCACTAATGAAGTCTACTTCCCATCAGTACTCTCTGGAGTCTTCACCTTGCAGTTTTTACCCTAGTTGGTCTCAGCTGAGTGGTACCCAAGGGACATGGTACCCAAGGGACATACCCAATGATCAGATAGCCCTGTTGTTTGGGTTCCTGGAGATGTTCCACCCACTAGTCCACAGGGAGCTGTCTTTGCTTCTTGCTAGTGTGCCTAAGGGCCACTAAAGCTTTTGGATGCCAGTGCTGTTTGGTGACACTCTTTCTTCTTCTCTTTTGTAAAGTTGTCTTTCTTATGTGCTTATCTCTAGATAGGAATTATGAAAAATCAGTTAGGATCTCAGATTATGATGACAGAGAGGGGTAGGGAAGAGAGAGAGAGAGAGAGAGAGAGAGAGAGAGAGAGAGAGAGATCCTTCTGAAGGGCCATTCTAGTACCTCAGAATCATCTTGCAGAGCTTTGACGCGTACATGTCAGACCCCACCCCAGGTTTTCTTCATCAGATTTTTCCCTCTGTGTCCCCATTTAAATTTATCGACTCTGTATTTTTCTTGATCCTGTCTTTCCACTTGAATGTTTGCCCCCTGTGGATCCTCAATGAAGCATGAAGAAGGCAGTGGGGAAGGCTTGGCCACACGTGGGGGTTTGAGAAAACAACAGACAAAGGAAGGTCAGATGAGCAAGGATGTCGAGTGTGAGGTCAAGGGAATAATTGCAAAGATGCAGCATGAGATTCAAGTTGAACACCGAAGACAGCAAATAGATGGAGGTTGTTGAAGGCAGAGATGTCCAAGAACAGGCGTAGTCTACCTGGATGTAGAGCCAAGGTGAAAGGAGAGGCGTAGTCCACCTGGATGTAGAGCCAAGGTGGAAGGAGAGGGGTATTCGGACGATATTACAGTGTAATATCTCTCAATCAGATTTTGGAGGGTAAATTAAAAAGACAAGAAAATAACTAAGTTATTCAAGAATTTATATAAATGAACCTTAGGTAATGAGAAAATTGAAAGAATTGTCATCCCACCAGGTTTTAATTCAGTCCTTACTTTCCCTCCAGGTTGTGGTGGATTCTACACTTACCCTGTGATTCCCATACTTTTGTCTCCACTTTATAGCTGCTCAAAGGTCCTGTGAACTGTTGATGGAACTAAGCCATTTTGGCCACGACCATGACGAACCTCACAACATAGATTTTGCCCTTCTATGGATTCTTCTTACTGCTGGCTGCTCTAAGAAACCGCTCTCCTTTCCACACATGTATACTGCCTCTCTTGGACTGGCCCCTGCTGACTTTGCCTTGACTTCTGCCAAGAAGAATTAGATATCAGGTATCTTGTCACCTAATCTGGGACTTGTTTTTTCATTAGGAAATACATACTGTGTTAGCTTCCCATTACTATAACCAAATACCTAACGTGATTAACATATAAATATGAATGACTAATGTTGTCTCACAGTTCTTGGACTTGGTTCCAGTCCAAGATGGGGTTGATGGGGCCTGTTTTGGACCTCTGGCCTGAGCAGCACACTATTGGGGTACATGATGGCAAAGCAAACTGTTTATATGACAAGCCAGGAAGCAAAGAGTGGAAATAAGGGGCCACAATCACACAATCCTCAGTGACCCAAGAAGCACCTTCTAAAGATCCACAACACTTCCAACAGTGCCATCCTGGGGACCAAGACTTTAACATATGGACCACTGGGCACATTTGTCACCCAGAATATAGCACGTGCCACAGGAATGGAAGCTTGGCTTTCTGTTGTGACCAAGAACTCTGCTTCACTGTCTGCTCATGTACTCTTTGGAGATTTATCTTAGGTCCCATGGCTTTCCCAGACCTTCACGCAGACAGTCACCCTGTATGGTGCTATGATTGGCTCATGCGGGATGGAGTGTCTGTTGTTATTCTTTCTCAGCGTGTTTATAGCAAGAGATCATTCTCCATATGTTTCTGAGGATTTTCTCATGCTGATGCTGTTTGGGATCGATGACTCTGCTGACTTTCCTAATCCTCAGAGTGATCACTAAGTGACTCACTATACCAAAGAAAGGACACTGAGTGTAGGGACGGAAGGTTGAGTCCTAGTCTGATGCTGATGCTGATCTGGGTTAATTTTGCATTTATTTGAGTCATATAAGGCTGTTTTATCCTTTAAAACATGAACAAGGCACTGAGAAGTGACTATTTTCAGGATCCTTTGTCATTCCACCTACATTTGGAATTCACGAGCTTTTTCTGTGTAATGATATTTCATACCAGGCTCTTTCCAACCTTATATTTATCCACTTCTAATTAGACTGATAGCCAATGCATTTTGGCCCTAGTAAAAAAGGCAAAGATTTCTACCACAAACACATATTCTCTAAAATCTGGAGTAATGGTAACAAAGGCAGTAACAAGAAGGACAGAATTGTTAAATTTCTCTGCTTTATTGCCTTTAGAACTGTGTGAGATGTCCTCACTAAAGCATTCACAGATAGCTGGTGTGTATAAAGAACACAATCTTTGGAATCAGGCAGATTTGATTTTGAGTTAAAGTCCACTCAAACCACATCTGTCATCGAGAATGAGTTTTTATTCTCTCTAAACTTCTGTCTTTCCATTAAAAAGTGAGATCATAGTGTATATCCTTTTCAGTTGTCAGAAGTCCTGCTGCTTAGGAGATACTGGTGGATACTATGGATTAATCCATTTAATATCCATTCCAAACTCCGTATGGTGTAACCTGCTCACTGCAAAGATTGAAAAAGACATTTATCAGACTCTTTTGCAGCTACACTTATGGATGTGACTTAGCTTTATCCCAATTACATGTTCTCAAATGAGATTTGACCATGAAAGAGTTAAGAAGAGAGAGCTATTGGCAGAAGAAGACAGACTGTGGCAGAGGCACAATGACTCTGCTGTCAGCAGCTTCCTTAGGGAGTGGCTTCCTGCAGCAGTGTCCACTTTCCTCACTGTGGCAAAGGCCATGTGATTGTGGGAGCCTAGAGTTGTTCTTGGAAGCTGAGTCAAGAGCTCATTCTTCCAGTCTCCCAGCAATTTTGCAAGTCATCTAATATCTGGTGTAAATCTCTCTGTGCTTAAACCAGTGATAGTAGTTTCCATCTAAATTATAACTGAAACAAAACTGTGTTGTGCCTACACATAGGCTGACCTTGTACTAGATTAGAGGAATGGCAAGAAGGAACAGGGACAGTCCCTGTCCTGGAGGGCCTTATTGTTTTGTGGAAGAAGCATATTTGCAAGTGGATACATATTGAAACATCTAAACACCTTAGGTTGTTATCAAAGTCCTTTGAGAATCAGAGGATGGAGAGAATAACAATAGCTTTATAAGCTAGGGAAGGCTTCAGAGAGATTACGTTTTTTATAGAATCAGAAAGAATGAAGCCGGGTGTGGTGGTGCACGCCTGTAATCCCAGCACTTTGGGAGGCTGAGGCAGGAGGATCTTGAGTTCAAAGCCAGCCTCAGCAACGGCGAGGCACTAAGCAACTCAGTGAGACTTTGTCTCTAAATAAAGCACAAAATAGGGCTGAGGATGTGGCTCAGTGGTCGAGTACCCCTGAGTTCAATCTCTGTACAAGAAAAAAAGAAAAGAATGAATGAATGGGAGGTTACTAGATGGATAAGAAGAGAGAGATGGGGTAAGAGAAGGGCATTTATAACCAAGCACTCAGCATGGCAAAAGGGCAGAGATGTGCAAGTGATCCTGTGTTCAGAGGTGTGAGAGTCTTGGTGTGGCTGGATGTAGCATGTGGTGGGAGTAGAACAGGAAGAAGAGGAGTTTGAGGAGTCAGACTCTTACCAGATTGTGTAGAACTGTATGTGCCTCCTTAGGGAACTTGGGTGTTATCATCCAGTGATAGCAAGCCAGCAGAGATTTTGAAGCAAGGACATGAAACTAAACAATTTTTGTTGTTGTTCATGAGGAAAATTCTGACATCCAGGTGGAGAATAAATTGGAGGGTGAAGGGTCTTTGGAGGCAATAAATTGTTGGAAAAAAAAAAGGTGAGAATTAAGGTGGCAGGAGGGGGTGGGGAAGAAGGAAGAATGGAGAAGTTATTTTTGATGTAAAAATGTACAGGATGGGAGACCAATTGGATTAGAAGAAGAGGAAGAAGAACAAAATGAAGTTTCAAGCCAAAATGGAGGTTTCACTGGAGTGAGGAGCTACTGCTGAGGATTTCTGGATCTGTTCTCAGGCATGAGGACAGTTCCCAGCATGGAACAGGTGGTCAGCGCATATTTAGGTGAATGAGATGGTGTTCCACTGCTTTGTGGATAACAAGGTTGTTGTTGTTGTTTTTTTTTATTTTTAGTTGTAGATGGACACAATATCTTTCTTTTTTTTAATGTGGTGCTGAGATTGAACCCAGTGCCTCACACATGCAAGGCAAGTGCTCTACCACTGAGCTGCAATCCCAGCCTGATAATGAGGTTATTTTTGATGATGTTTGCAAGGCAGCCAAGCAAGGGGAAAGGATGAGATTGAAGGTATAAACTGTAAAATCGTCAGCATAGAGATTGAAAATGAGGCAGAGGTAAGACATTTCAGCCCGAATATGTCAAGTGAGGAGAGAACTAAGGATGGGCTGTGGGGATCCATCAGAACTTAAAAGGTTAGCAGAGGGGAAGGAGCTTTTGAAGAAGATTGATGTAAAATGACCAGCAAAGGACGATATCTGGGAGAGAGTGGCACTCTGGAAAGGACAGTCAGAGGAAACTTGGTGGTACACATTGTCACCTCTGTGGCAAGATCAAGTGGGATAAAGACCTAAAATAAGTCAAAGGAATCCTCATAGGAGATTTTAATCATTTGTGCTCATCTCATTTTAGAAGAGTAATTCAGATGGGAGTAAAATTGCAGAGGCTTTGACACTGAATAGAAGGTTAAAAAATTAGAGATAATGAATGTTGAGTTATATTTCAGGAAGTTTAGGGGCAAAGAGAAAGAAGGGGGGAAAAGTAGTAACTAAAGGAATCAAGACTGTGACAGAAACCCACACAAACTAGTTTAAGGATGTGCAAAGGTTGGGTATGAATTACCAGCCTACTTCACCAAAACATTTGTAACAGGAATATGGCTGGCCTTAGGAATGGCAGAGTGACCATTTCTTAGCTCAGCTTCTCTCTGTATGACAATTTTATTCTCTTAGCAAGTTTCTCCATGAGGAATAGGCTACTAGCAACTTCAGCTTAAAAGGAAAAAAAAGCTTCCCCTTCCAGCTCCTTTTGAAAATTCCAGGGAAGAATTTTGGTTGATCTTATTTAGGTCACATGCTCATCCTTTGGAGCCAAGCCTGGATCATGGGCCAAGGTTGCTCACCATGAATCATTCTGATTAGGTAGATGTGCTGCTCCCATGTGGAACACATGTTGGGATGAAGAAGGGTCAAGGGGAAAGGATAATTTTCACCAAAGTGTCAAACCTGGCTATTGGGGAACAACTGTGTGCTGACATCTTCTCCATATTTTCTCTGGTATAAGAAATAGAAAACAGAATGTAATAGGATAAGTAGAAAATGGAGGAGGAGGGTGAGAAGTTGAGACAAGCAATGCAGATTTCTCTTTCAAAAAGATCAAGGACCATTTATCTGGAGAGTGGCCTGAGAAGATGACTTCTCTTTTCCTTTAGAGTCTGAAAGTCCTCCCAAGCCACCCTTTTACAATATAAAAATTTTTAAAAGAGATTGCTATACAAATTCCTCTGGAGGACAAGTTTCCTAGTTTTGACATTTGCTGATGAAATCTAATGGAGAAGATGAGAGTAAAGATTCAGAAGAGAGAGGAAGGGTCTCAGGAACAGAACAAGCTCTAGAAGGTGGCATAGAGGGGATCTGGTGTTGGAGAAGAGAGATTATTTGGCTCTGTGAAAGACACAGAGGTGGAATATAAATATGTAGATATTGATACAGATTGCTAAGGGGTTATAAATATATCTAGGGAGGAAGAAACTGAGGAGAAAATATTTCACATGACCTTTATCTATCCTGTGAAGGAAATGGCCAGACTGGCTGAAATGAAAGGAACAGTGTGGGCTGCACTTTGGAAGTAGAACGGAGTCGTGGAAATATTAGGCTGCCATGATGGAGAGTATGAACGGCACCTGTCTGGGGTTAACATAAGGATTTCTGAGCAGTGTATTAATCTTTGTTGATAAACACGAGTACTTAGGAGAAATGGGACATTAACTGAACTTAATCCTAAGAACTAACATTTTTGAACTCTTCCTGCATGATGATCACTTATGCTAAGTGCTTAACTTGTACTGCCTCATTCAATCAACTCAACTGCTCATGAGTGGATTGTATCATCCTCCTTTACAAGTGAGGAAACTGAGACAGAGAGGGTCTTATTCAAGGCTCTGCACTTGAAAAGCGGCAGAGATGGGATCTGGTTTTAAGTTTGTCTGACCCCAGAGTCAGAGGTCTTAGAACACTCCACAGAATGCTCTGCTAAAGACAGATGGCTCTCGCCCATCCACCAAATATTAATAATTGAATCATATAAGAACTAAGATTTGAGTACCTATTGTATGCTGCACACCTTTCCGGCACTTTATGTAAATACGGCATGTCTCATTTTTACTACGTTCTTGTCAGAAGCCTATGGTGGAACCCTCTTCCATCTACCCTCTAGAAGAGTGTCCCCTCTAGAGAATGGTCTTCCCTTGGTGACCAACCAGACAAGGTGATGCTGCCAGCATGCTTGATAATGAGCAACATCATTTTTCAAGTATTTAGGTAGTTGTTACCTCCTTACTTTTTCCCCGCCCCCACATGCTCAGGAGTACTGTCCACAAAGGCACACGGAAAGCAAGCAGCCCAAAGTTACACTTTTATAGCTTCTCTGGGCTGGATTGTAGAAACAGTATTTGCATGCCAGGACTGACCTTATCATCACTGATAATGGGATGACATTCTGCTTTCATCAGAGCAATGGTGATATCATCAGGTGATAAACAGCAGAAATAGACCCACTGATTAGACCCAGATGGTACATTGGAAGGTGCGTGGGATTTAGAATAGAGAACCCAAATAAGAAATCCACCTGCCACCATCTAGTGAGTTGAGGGTGAGTTATTTAAGCTCTGTATGCATTTTTTCCCATTTCCTTTTTTTAATATTTATTTTTTAGTTGTAGGTGGACAGAATATTTTATTTTTATGTGGTGCTGAGGATCGAACCCAGTGCCTCACGCATGCTAGGCGAGCATGCTATCACTGTGCCATAACCTCAGCCCCCCATTTCCTTTTAATATTGTTTTGGAAACAGGCTCCTGGAGGAAATGGGGCAAAAAGAAGAGCAACCGGCATGACGCAGGAGTCCAAATCTCAGTTCTTACATGTGTTATCACACTAGGTGGATGTGAGGACGCCATTATCTTTAAAAAGATAAACCACTGTATTTACGCTATCATACCTTCTCTCCCAGTTGTATGGACCACTATTCCCAGCTGGGGGACATATTTGCCTCTCAGGGACATTTGGTAATGTCTGCAAACATTTGTGGTCACCAAGAGTTGCGAGGGTAGTATTGGAGTATAGTGGATAGAGGTTAGGGATCGTACTAAACATTCTGCAATGCTCAGGGAATGCACATATTGAAGAATGACCTGGCCATAGCTCTGACGCTGAGGAGTCCTGCTATAGAAAAAACACTGCGGAAATGCAGCGAGAAGAAGAAGCAGTGAGAGGTGAGATGAACAAAAGGTTATTTTCCCTGGTTGGATGTATAACCCTGGTTCATCAAGCAGAGCTTTTCAGAGGTTCTGTCAGTGGAGTACAAACAGACTGGGTCAACCAGCAGAGCAGATGGCTTCTGGAATGCTGCTGCTCCTTTTTGCTCTCCACATTTGATGAGGGATAGTGGCCTGTGTCTAGCAGCTTGCTGCCACTTATCCTCTTTGTTGTGGAACATGGCCTGAGGACTCTTTGTGGTCAACATTGCCTGGTGTGTAATCAAGACTTTGACCACTTTTTCTGAACTAAAAATTGATGGTGAGTCAAGTCTGAGTGTATTTATAGAGACCAGGGGAGGGAACTTTTGGAAGTGGGATAAGCTGAGCTTCTGGTTACATCATTGGAAGAGAGAAAGCAGGGAAAGTCCTGGACACGAAAGAGCAAGGCCCGGGTACAAACCTCAGCTCCCCAGTCACTGGCTGCCTGATCCTAAGATGTTCCTGAGCTTTTCTCTGAGACTCATTTTCTTAATTTTTAGAATTAGATTCATAATATTTACCTTAGGTGGTTGATGTAAGGTTTAATGACACGGTACATCTGAAAATGCTTTTTAAATTGGTACATCCCATCAGCTAAGATTATTAATCAGGGTGTTTTAATAAACAACAATAGTGGCATACACAAAGTGTGAGCACAAAATAAAATTATATTTTCCAGAATATATACATAATTGTCCCCAGAATTTAGGTATCAAACTGCATATAGGCTTTGTTTTTTAAGAATACAGTTGTTGTTTTGTTCAGTTTGTAGACAATGTTGGAGTTTTGAATGAAGATTTTTAATCTTTTTCCTCTCTCTCACTCTGCAAATATAAAATATATGCAAGAGAGCCCAGCTTTCAGATTAACTGGTTCTCAGAATATAGGAAGAATGGGATTTTTGTAGTTGAAATTGTAGTTCACAATTCTGGTTATATATATTTTGGGCCAATTTTGGTATACAAAGTTTTATCTCTTATTAAAATAAAATGAAAAACAACCTTTCACTTGCAACTGAATGCTTCTGATGTGCACTTGTGTGTGTGTGTGTGAGTGTGTGTGTGTGTGTGGCCTCCCTTATGATAGAAAACTTCTGGGCTGGTCCTGTAGTTCATTCATGGCTTATCTCTTGAAGTAAATGTCTTGAGAAACATCAACTTCTTCTGGGTCATGATTGACACTGCTCCTTGTAAGTTAGGCTAAATTTTACTATTTTTACTTGGTAGACATTCAATAAATATTCGTTGAAGAAATAGAAGAGCAGGAGAAAGACGTGAGAGATAATGTGATACAGTTATCAGAGTACCTGGTTCATAGTAGTTGCTCAATAAAAAAGCTGTTTGGATTTGGATTTATAAATGACGAGGTTCTGTGAGCGAGAATATTAAAAGAAATGCACTGTGAATTCTGAAGAAGTCACTAAAGAGAAGTATTCTAGGTACTTCTATCAATGCCTTTGCTTTCTTGGTAAAAAGGGATAGATATTGATGGAACTATCTCTGCTTTCTTATTCTTATATGGAACACAGATATGACGCTCACAATTGCATCATAAAGTGACAGAGGTGGGATAAAAAGCCACATGTCAAAGATGGTTGATAGAAAGCTCAAAGGAGCTCATGCTCCTGGCAGCATAAGGGATGCAGCATATCAGTCCTCCACTGTTGACCTCCTGGCTCATGGCTAGATGATTCTGATTTACAGATGAGTGAGACAAGGACCACAGGGGTTACCTCCACTACCTATGAAATGTCTGCATGCTGATCAAATCCAGGGATGCAGTTCTCCTACCCCACAGTGTAGATGCCACTACAAAATTGTGCAATAAGGCAGCCCAAACCACAGGAGCCACATGGATGAGTGATATATATATATATATAAAATGAGTGTAATGATATATATATATATTATTTGGTACTGGGGATTGAACTCAGGGGCACTCAACCACTGGGCCACTCCCCAGCCCTATTTTGTATTTTATTTAGAGACAGAGTCTCACTGAGTTGCTTAGCACCTTGCTTTTGCTGAGGCTGGCTTTGAACTCACAATTCTTCTGCTTCAGTCTCCCGAGCCGCTGAGATTACAGGCGTGTGCCACTGCACCCAGCAATGTTCTTATCTTACAATGTGTGTAAGGAAGGAATAGGGAGGAATCAGAATCTGTGCTGGTTGTGTAAGGCTGAACACAAAAGGAAAGGTATAACTCAATAGTTTGGCAGTTTAAAGAAATGATAGATTTTGGTGGAGGGCGGGGAGTATAAAAAATGGCTTTGTACAGAAGGTAGTACTTAATATGGAATTTGAAAGAAAGCTAGAACTTGTGTGCATTAGTATAGATTGGTGAAAAGGAAATAAGTGTTTAGCATGGGTGATACATGGGTACATATCTTCTCTTTCATTTAAACCTCACTGAAACAAGTTTATGAGTCTTGTCTCACAGATACAAGAACCTGGAAGAAAGAGGTGAAGATCTTGCCCAAGACCTTACAGCTAATAACAGGGGACACAGGACTTAAAATCAGATCCATTTGCTGTCAAAACTCATGCTCCTTTCTAGATTCACATGGAAATAACGTTAGGCAGGGGAGAAGGAAATTATGTGTGCTCTGGGGGAAGAAACTACACCTATATACTCTATAATTGGGTCTGAAGATTTACTCATCTAATCCTCCAGCAAGATCTGAAAGTGGCAAGGTTGTCCTGCCTTCACGGAGATCCTGTGCCACATCACACAGGCAGTGGTGATTGTGCTGCCCTGGTTTGGGTCCAGGTATGGCCAACTTCAGGGCCATTTATCTTCCTCTCATGCTTGCAGCCACGGGAATCTAGAGATAAAGGACCCGAAAGCATCATGCCACAGTAGGTTTTGCTGCAGGAATGGTGGATCCTACTCTAGCATAAAGCCCAGGCCGGGAGCTGCATGAGGAGCTGACCACCACAGTGACCCCCTTCTCCTGTCTGATTTGCTTTGTTGGCCAGGCTTTCTGACAGGCAGGATCTCCCATCTGGAAAGCAGATCCTAAGACAGTGCCTTGTGTTCTGGTATTTATTTTGGGAAATGACCACAGAGAAGAGGAGTAGGGCAGGGACAAATGAAAAGGGAAAGGAAGGGGATCCTTATAGTGGCTGTGATCTTGAGTTGTCACTGCTTTGAGGAACTGGTTCTCAACTTCCCTGGGAACCTTCTAAGGAGCTGTGCGGGATGCACCTCAGGACTGTCTGGTCAAGGGCAGAGGAAGGTGGCCTTGTCCACCAGCCCCTGGCCTCCTGGGGGTTAACTTCTCTTTTCCAGGCAGGATCCTGTAGGGTCCCTTGCACTGTGTCCAGGACACATGGGCGGTCGCAGCGCCAGGGCCGTCATAAAATGTGGGATGCAAGAGTGTCAAGTGGGGGCTGGACGTATCGGAATATGAGACCCAGGTCAGAAGATATCTCCATTCTGACGCAAGATTCAACTGAGGCCTGAGGTGGTTTCTTATCTGATCAGTTTTATGACCTCAAATTATGAAATTCCATATAAATAGAATTATAGAACACGTGGCCTTTGTATCTGGCTTATTTCACTTAGCAGAGTAGTTTCACTGTTGAAAAATATCAATTTTTAATATTTTTGCAGCAGTTTCTTGGTCCTGTTTGACATTAGAAAGCCGATCGTCCCTGGAGATGTCACTACTTGCAGAGCAGCGGCCCCTGGTGGACTGCAGGTGAAGTCCATGGGCTCAACTGCACAAATGTTTGTCACAACATCCTGTTTGAGAAAGGTAAGGGAATTCTTTTAAAAAGCCCAAAGAAATTGAAAAATCAAATTTAACTAGTCTATACTACTGAAAATCTACTAAAACAAGATTGCTAGGGGAAAAACCTGTCAGTGGTGTTAAGAATTGTTGGTCATCACGCTCTGTATTACAAAGGGTCTGTAAGGTTGAGATAAGTACATGGGGCCATTTGCATTGCTTACAATTACTCCAGCAGGATTTGATGTCCTTATAGGTTAGCCCTAGGGAAATAGCAAGTGCATTTGGAGAACTCCATACTTAAAGTTATGTTAAATGCCTATAAATTAAACCTAAACACAGTTGTGCTATTACTCCAGCTATTAGTAGCAATCAAGCATTTAAGCCTGAAAATTGCCCCATCAAAATTCAAGTGTATGTCTAACAAGATAATAAAAAAGAAGCATATTCTTATGTTAATAAGGCTTTATTGGACCTGTCCTCCTCCTCTGAGACATGTTGAATAGATCTTTGTCTAAATATTTGTTCCCATTATTTAGTTCCTCCACTATTTCAGCTCCAGCACTTCCCAAGGCACATTTTCTTCTCCTGGTATAAAATGGACTTGGTGCACCCAAAGAGGGGTGTCTAGGGATTTTGTTAAGAGAAAGTGGGAAGTTAGTATTCACTAATGAAACAAGAACCTCCTCAGTGTATGCTTCTGTGGCTCCCTAAGCTTCTTTTCAGCAATGAATATTTTGGCAATTATTTACCATCTGGGTTCTTCCTTCAGAAGGGTATGTGTACCTGGCCTGCTGGTTGAGCTGAATTTATATACACACTGTTTTTCTGTAGCCCAAGAGAAGGCCTACCCCTAAGAGAAGGCCTACCATGTAAGAGATGCTCAGTAATTATTTTTGGATTGTTTAAATGAAAAGCCTTCTGAAAGGCATGGTTTTTTTGTTGTTGTTGTTGTTTTTGTTTTGAGGTACCTGGGATTGAACTCAGGAGCACTTGATTACTGAGCCACATCCCCAGTCCTATTTTGTATTTTATTTAGAAACAGGGTCTCCCTGAGTTGCTTAGTGCCTTGCTTTTGCTGAGGCTGGCTTTGAATTTGTGAGCCTCCTGCCTCAGCCTCCTGAGCCGCTGGGATTACAGTGATGCGCCATGGTGCTTGGCTGAAGGCATGGTTTTATTTCTGACTTTGTGATTTGTGTTTTGGAGTTAGCTCACTAAGTGCTAGTGAAAATCAGATGAGATAATGTATTTTACCATAGTACTTTAAAAAAATAAATTTCCATAATGTGACTTATTATAACCAGTGCTAATAATCAGCCATCTATAGTCTTTCGTTTGACTCTATTAAGTGCCAGGTATAAGGATAGACATTTTTCAGGAGCATTAGAAAACTTAGGAGTAGCCCTGTTCTAAATGAGATGGTAAGATTTGGTAAAATAAAGGGGGAATAATACAAAAATGAAGATGAGCATAACAGGCAGCTATTCAAACACTTAATTGTGGGTATGTCAATGAACAACCTACTCTAAGAAGGGGATCCTGTTCATAGTGCTGAATATCAATCCTAGAAAGCGATAGCATGGACTTTGTCTTTGCTAGTCAAAAGGAGGAAAAGAGGTAATGTAACAGTGCAAGTCAAACTTTCTCACTGAATTGCATTTAATAGATAAGAGTTTTTAAAAAATTGTCAGCTCTGGGATTGTGTGGCCCCAAATAGCCACACAGTAAGAATTTTGAAATCATTTTGGAGTCCTGGGCTTTATCCCAAACATCGCATATATTTTGCATTCCTGAAGCATAATGTATCCCATTACCTTGTGCTATAATACAGAAAATACTTCTTACTCAAAATCTGAAGGTAATTGATATTCAATTCTTCCTGCAAAAATGCAGGAAGCCTTACTGCATTTTTAGGTAACCATGGGCAAGCTTCCTTGCCCTGCAGAGATGTACCCCAGCTGAGAAGCTGGGAACCCCAAACGGAAAATCATGGAGTCAGACCAATCAATCAAAGATGAACTAGTGTTCCTGAGGATCTGCTTTTCTTTTAAGTATAAGCGTTCCATGTGTGAAGGGCAGCACATCCTCTTAATTTAATTTTGTTTATTATAAGCCTAGAAAACTTGGAATTCTGTCATTACTATGGGATTTTGAAATAAAATCTCAGCATTCCTGTTTCTAGACTACTTTGATGGAATTTTCTATGACAATTTTGTATTAAGTATCTTACATATTATATATTGTAATGTAGTAAAAACAAAACAAAACAATTTTGTTGAATAGTAATCCTTCAAGTACTCTATTTCTTCCTTCTATGGAGGAAGAAATATAAGAGCGAAGGGCTCACAGTTGCTAGAAGGCAGAACCATAATGTCAATTGGTCCAGGGATTTGGAATTTAATTTTAGTGCTTTCCTCGTTCATTCTCTCGAAACTCAAGTCATGAATATAAAGTTTTATTTAAAAAGTGGTTAGCTCAAAGGTAGTTTGTTTAATGGTGACTTTTATGAATAAGGATGCTCTTACAAGCTCTGCCAAATTCCCTGATTGGCTTCCCAGGACTCAGGAAGGGCAATCAGTGTCCAAGGTTTAGTTTGCACTCTATCCCCCGACTCCCAGCTCAATCCCCCTGTTCTGGGAGGTCCCTGGTGATGTTCTGATGACCCAACTCAACAACTTTCTCTCAAACTCACCTACCTATCACTGTACAGTATTCAGACAGCATTCAGCATTTATTTCTGCAATTTGACAAAAATCCTGTCTGGGATTCATATGAAAATGTCATGGGAGATGCTATGTCTCCAAAGAAAGGTTCTAGGAGTTCACAGAGAGAAGGGAGACCCTAACTCAGGACCAGGAAGATTCTTGGCAAATGTGATGGAGAAGAATTTCAAGACATGCCAAAGACATAGACAGAGATTTATTTAAGAAAGTAGATATGTAGTCAAGGCAGAAGAGGGGCTACCTCAAGAGACACGCCTTTGGGATAAAGCAAGGAATATGCATTCAAGGGAGAATTTCCAAAGGGAAAGGCTACTACCCTTTGGTGCAGGGTGTTAACATTCACAAAGGGCCAGTGTTGAGGGCTGTACAAGAGGTGAAGCCAGGGAGGAGCTACACAATTTAGTGCCAGCTTCCCCTGCACTTTAGAATTTCCCCCATTTTACAAGGGCACAACCCAGGGCATGTTGTTTAGGAGTTACAATTATTCCTGAGTGCTTTCTGCAATTCAGTAGTTTTATGGGCACTTCTTCTGAGACTCAGTATCTTTCCCTTTATTTTCCAATTATCTCAAAAGTACACTTTTGTTTCTTCTAGTTTCATCTTTTATCATTGTTGAGTTTTCTTCTTATTCTTTCCTCCTCAATGTGGGCAGCTCCTCCCTGTTTTGATTTTTAGCAGTTTGATCCTCCCTCTTTACTATTTGTCTCTGGGCAAGCGAATTTTGCCTTACTTTCAAGGACTGCTAATGTAACATCTGATGCTAACACAGGTCTTGATGAATAAGGATGCAGCCCTAACCCCTGCCCGCATCTCCAACTCCACGTTGTACCTGATGTCTTCCTATTACCTTAGCCCCAACAAGACCTAGGCATAGGTCATGGTCTACATCTTTCCTAGACCCACCTCACCTCCCAGATTGTCCCTTCCTACCACCATAGCCACCTCAATCCTTAGAGTCACTCTGGCTCAAAATTTTCCAATTCTCTTCCTTTCTTCTTCCTAATTTATACCTTATACCCACCTGGTTGCCAATACATGCAATGAATGATTATCAGTTTGACTCTTTCTGAAAGAATCAGTTCCAAGATTTCACTTCATATTAATTTTTTCATTTATCTTTATTTTTATTTTCCTGCCCACATTTTCTGACCCTGTCCCTGCTTACAGTCTATTGGCATTGCTTGAAGAGAAAGAGGAATTTCAATGCAGGAATGTTGAGAAAAGAGTTAGCTCTTAGTATTTTGACTTCCAAACTATGCTCTTGAGAATCCAAAGAGAAAGCCCCAGAGAAGGTGGAGTTTAAATGCTTATGTGGTAATAATGATTGGCAAACAAATTTAGGAAGAGAGTTATAGTGTAAGGGGCACCTGGATTAAAGTGGCAGGTGAGACAGGGGAGGTAGGTAAGTGGGGGGATATGTGAAAGGTTTAGAAGGGAAATGCTTGGGGATGAGCCTTCTCCTGCCATATGTCCACCAGTAGTATCCCTCAGAGCTGGTAGAGAACAGGGGATCCATCCGTCACTTCACCTCATCCATGGTTATCCTATGGGATTCATCCTAACTGACCCACACATTAGTCCCCTCCACGGATAGAGGAGGCAGGAGGTTAACCTAGCAGAGCAGTGGAGGTATAGAAGAAAAAGCACCAACATCCTGACTTGGGTGAGGCCCTCATTACAAATGCCACAGAAACTGGAAATTGCCAGAGCATCATCAAGAAGGATGTGGGAGTGTGAACTCCAACTCCTTCTTTTTCTCAGTTCAGTTTGCTTGGTCTGCAGGAGATTTGTAGATAATAATCTCCCCAGCAACCCTGACCTAGCTCTCTAAAATATAATGAAAGAAATGGGAATAGATAGGATTTGAAAGACCATGAAGGAGCTGATTTTGTTCAGGCTTCCACAATAGGGAAAACATTTATTAATGAAGACCATTTCCAAAGGAGAAACCTGGAGTTTGTCGTAGAGGAAAGATGGATACAGAGTCTATCCGAGTTTCCAGGAATATTTACGAGGGTAGCCCAGCCCTTTGGGATTTGTGCTTTCTTGGTTCACAACAGGGCTTGAGGGGGATTTCTTAACAGTAGCTGCTTTCCAGAAGCACAGGGTTCAGAAGGAATTCATTATTGTCGCAGGTAAACAAAACAAGTGTGTGTGTATGGGCTGTTTTCCCACCTCTGGAGTGAAGGCTTCCACACAGCTGGCTTCCTATCTTATTTCCTACTCAGTGTCAACTAATTTTTTTGTAAAGTGTGAAAAACCTAAGGTTCTGATCTACATAAAAATGGTATTTGTGAGGTTATGCTTAGACTATGTTTTGACTTTTGAAAGAAAAGGAGATCCATTTTTATAGTAATCTTATAAAAGCTCAGCTTCTGACAGATGACAGGACACCTGAACTATTACATGGAAATCTCTGTCATAAGGGGAAATAACTCACATTTTCTTTACACTCCCAGGTCAGCTTTGATAAGACTTCTCTGACTATAAATTCCTTCTGGAGTCTCTTTGAAGCAGGAGTTTCTCAATCTCTTGATAGTTGGGGCTGATTTTATTGCAGGGTGGAGGAGTCTGTCCTGCAACTTGTGGGTATGTTAGCAGCATTCCTGGCCTCTAATCTCTAGGTCAATAGCATCTTCCTGGTCCCAGATGTGACAATCAGAAAGGTCTCCAAATACTGCCAAATATTCTCTAGCGGGGGACAACCATCCCTGCTTTGATTTCAGCCTTGATGTTTCTGGAGTTTATGTTTTAGACTCAAAAAATGCCAGGATTTGAGCAGGAATGGACCCTCTATACTACAGTTTGAGATCAGTAAAGCAATTAGGTAGGTGGGGTAACAGCATAAGGCATTGGAGGCCAGAGAAACAGACAAAAAAGCCCAGCACAGCTACTGCCAGGTGTCAAAGACCCAAAGTGAGGGCAAGGGAAAGACTTTGCCTGGTTAAGAAAGACTTGGGAATTTCCTCATGAACAGAATTACAGGACAAATGTGTGCAAGAGACTGAAAGTCCACTCAAAGGACATGGGTTGCAGTAGCTTAATGTTCTCAATTTTATACTTAATTATGGAAATGCGTTTTGTTACTTCATTCAAGTTATATTAACATAATACAACAAAATGGTATTTTATGTTTTAAGGGACAAATGTTCAACCAAGCTTCGCCTTCTTTACATTCCAAATTAGGAGAACTTCATTGCTTGGTGTAAGACTCCAGTTGTGCCCATCTGGTGTCACAGACCTCAAACAGCAGGTGAAAGGATCCTGAGAAAATTCTCTGGGGGCACAACAGGGAGTTTTGTTGCTTTCACAAACAAAATGAAAATGACAGAGTGTTGTTGATGACGGCTTAGCAGGAGACTCTTCTCAGCAGTTTCTATCATAACAATTTTTTTTTTTTACTAGTTTTGAGACTCTTGAAGGCAGGGACCGTATCTTGTTTGCCTTTGTATTTCTAACACAGTCACAGTAGATGCTAAATAAATATCCACAGAGTAAATAAATACTACACACAGCTTGGGACTCAGAGAAATGGGTCTCCCATATAGAATTTCCCACACAGACAACTGTGTTGTGGAGGCCAGTGGTAGGAAAAGGAACGAAGTGACAGAGCATGTAAATCGTTTCTACGCTATCCTCCCAGGCAATTCTCATAGAATTGACCCATTTCAACGTGGTCTGCAGCACATGTCATTATGCCTGTGAAGGACATTTGTTACAGATGTACTGAAAAGCAGTTAGAGAACGGAAGGAAATGAGTCAGTGGTATTTCTGTTTTTAAGTATTTGTTTTTGAACAAATGTAAGTGTAATAATGATAAAATGGTAATGAGTCTCATTCTTTAAAAAATTTAACTACCACATGACAGGAAATCCAGAAGAATGAAATACCGAGGTGATGTGTTCCTTAGCTACTGTTAGTGCACTATCTGCTCACAACCATTAGAAATCCTCTAGAGACCTCAGCTTTCTGACATAAAAATTCTTGAATACTAACTTCCCAGACCCTTCTACAACCCAGTTTTAGGAGTAGAAACCTACTGTATCACATTACAGATTTTTGTTTGCTGACTTTGAATGAATCTATACAGATAAAAATAATCTTCTTATCCAACTCTTCATTACCTACCACATTCCTCCAAACTGAAATTTCAGTTTTTTCAGATTTACTAAGCAAGTAAACTACTAATTCATGTTTACCTATACCTTAAAACTCAGTCCACATTGACCACTCTGTGCTCTGTGAAACAGAACTTACATATTGAAGGAGTCCAATGTGGCATAAAAACTATTTCGAGCTAAAGACATTGAAGTCTCTGAAATCCCTTATCTGCCTAAAAGCAGAGTCTCCCACAAGAGCCCAGTTGTTATAAATCCCCTTCCAAGTAGCTGGTCTCCAGGAGCATCTCTGATCTCCTCTTGGAGAGAAATTGGCATCACACCCAAACAGACGTTGCCACAAAACTATCATATGTCCCATCTATTTGCCTAAGGGACCATTTATCTTTTCAAAAAGCCATTTATTTTTTTCATAAGTGCCCTTTCCTCTCACTTCTGAGAAGTCATTTGTTCTCCCAGAAGTACCCCTCTGTCCCAATTCAAACTGCCTCCTTGAGTCACATTTCTTTGACAATTTCTGCACACACATTTGGAATTAAATACATTCTCTTCTCTTGCTAATCTGTCTGTTACTTTAATTTGCAGGCCCCTAGTCACCAAATTTAAGAGAGTAGAGGAAAAGCTTTTCCACTCTACAGCATTATTTATATATTATCTTGTAATATTATTTAGCTTTGCTTGTTTGTTTACTATAGCTGTGCCTTTTCTCCTCCAGACTGTAAACTACTATAGCTCAAGGACCATATTTGTGCACATACACTTTGCGTGTGTGTGTGTGCGCGCGTGCGCATGTGTGCACATTTTATGGCACCTATTTACTGTTGTGGATACTACAGCATTAAATGATATGTTACAACTTGGCATATAGAAGAAACACATTTGAATAAATGAATAAAGGAAATCATGAAGACTGGTCACCTGGGGATTAGTCTTTAGGGTACAAAACCGCCTGTGAGGGTCTCTTTAAAATCATTTGCTCCAGCTTCTATCCTTTATTCCTACCCCTCCCTCTTCCAGTCAATGGGCATGCTTTGTCAGTTCTGTTACCAATTCTTGACTCCAAACTGGGTCCATTTTCCCTCTTGGAAGTGTGGAAATTGACAAGACTGAGGTCCAATCAAGCAGTGAAGAAAGGTTTGTTCTTGGCCTAGAACAGAGAAGCAGGGCAAAAGTCTCACAGATGGGCTTCTGGACCCCTGGGGATCTGAAATTTATAGCCAGAGGGTGAGATGAACCAGAGGGAGGAGTAGGCTGGCAAAGAGTAGGAATGTTCATGTATTTCTGGGAATGGGTGGAGATTTCCCAGGGATTCAAGGGCCACCTCTTTGCTCCTTTTGCTGTCCCTTCCAGTTGTCAATCGTCAACTGTCATGGCACTGGTCTGTGTGCATTAGCAGGCAGGTGGGATGATGATGAAGTCAGGGAATGTTTGACATCACTCTGGCAGCTCTCTTAAATCCAAGTGGCTTAGGCGAGCCCACCTGAAGAGGAACTTCTGGCCTGCAGACATCTGTCCTCAAAGATAAACACGATTAGGACGGGGTAGAAATTCATCTGGGTCACCGAGGCTTTAGGAGATAAGAGGGAGAGGAGATCCATGTACCTCATCAGTCTTGGACCTGTATTTCTATTAGTGCAGGCCCTCTCCATCTCTTGCTCAGAATTTTCTTCTGCAGGGCACCCTGGTAAACCTTTCTAAAGTATAGGAAAGATGATGTCAAACTTTAACTCAAAATCCTTCTTTGGCTTCCCGCTCCTTTGGGATAAAGTCCAGACTGCCCATCATGGCTGTCTTACCTTGGCTCACTAGAGGCCACAGTCTGAGACGTGAATTCAAGTGGAGGTGGTTATTTGGTAGGTGGTCCTATGGGATAGAGTCATGGAATCAGAACGAAAAGGAAAAAAAAAAACAAAACACGTCAATGCTGGGTTTGACTGAAGCTGAGCTGAATACTGCAGTGGGTGACTGGCCTCAGTTCATTGGAGACCATGTGAAGATCTAGGTAGCATTCCTCACAGAATTGTTCCCAGAGATGGGATTGGGACAAAGTATCTACTGATTCTGTTTCTGTTGGCTGGAGGACTGGACCTTGAGCTGAACAGTAAGCTGAGGCAAAGGCTATTCTCTTTGCTTTAAGGAGGAACCACCTTCAGGGAGCAATTGTAGAGCACTTATGGAATCATATTGCCGCTGGTCTGCAACATCTCTGTTTAGTTTTCCACTACCCTACCTGTTTTCCTAAAGAGTGGGCTTGGACCGCCCACTCCCTCAACCATCCAGCTGCTCCCATGCATGGACTGAGCAGCTTTCCACATACTCTGAGGCATAACAGGTACTTAGGCAGGGCAAGGGACCATACTCGGGCCGTACTGATGTTCCTAGATTCCCCCAGATGTCCCATGCTTTCATTGACCTTTGTTAATTTGTATAAATAGTCCCTCTACCTGGAATACTTTTCTCCTCCATGACTTCTGCTTTCTTTAAGTTTTAGGAAACATTTTGGCATCTCCGGGAACTCTTCTCTGACAAGCATTCCTATCCTGTTTCTTTTTTTGTGTTCCCACAGAACAATTGTTTTCATTACACTTATTACTCTGCATTTTACAGAAAGTTTAATGAAGTCAAAGGCTATGTTTTTTTCCATTTTTATGCTCACAGATCCTACCATAGTTGTTGGAACATGGTAGATACTTGATAAATATTTACAGACTAAAGAATAAAGGAGGGCTGGGGTTGTGGCTCAGTGGTAGAGCGCTTGCCTAGCACATGTGAGGCACTGGGTTCAATCCTCAGCACCACATACAAAATAAATCAAATAAAGGCATTGTGCCCATCTACAACTAAAAATATGTTAAAAAAGAATAGAGGAACCAAGTAATAATTGTGCCCTGAATGGCTTCTCACATACTCTAGTTTATAAGCAACACAAAGTGCAAACCAAACTAGCTTATGTTAAAAAGACAATGCAGTAGCTTACTTAACTGAAAACTCCAGGGCCAGGTCTAGCTTCAGCTTAAAGAGGAGTGAAACAGTCCTTGACCCAGGGCTCTTCAGGAGGAGAAAAGGAGAGGCAGATGTGGGGAAGTGATAATATCTTAGGCTGAGTTCCTTAAAAGCAGAAACTCAGAAATTTTAAGGAACACTCTCAGAAGAGAATGAGGAAAACAAGATCCAGGGTAGTGGAAAACTAAACAAGAATGTGGTCACAGCTGCAATAAGATCCCATCAGTGCTCCATTGAAACCTTAAAGGTGGTTCCTCCCTGAGGCAAGGAGAGCAGCCTTTTCCCTCCCCGCCAGCATCAGTTAATCATTGGCAGTGGGCTGCTTCTGGAGATTTGGGGTGTGGGGTGTATGTGTGAACTTCTATCTAAGTGGTTCCTGATTGCTTGAGGGCAACTCTCCTGAAAAGGAGGGCCCGGAACTGGCAAGCAGGTAGCAAATGGCATGGGCCTGGTCCAAGGAGTCTAGGTAACAGTGCCTAGCTGAGGGAGGAGAGGATGAAGTTGCTCTGGAATTATAAGGACTAAGACTTAAGAATGATGAATCTACAAAGGAAAATCTGGATGCTGGTATTCAAATAAGGAGTGACAGTTGCTGGATGGCTAAAAAGCAATCTCTGTGCTGCATCCTGGGAGCTGCAGTCTTCTGTGTTTATTAGAGAGGGCGTGGAGCACACCCTTCTGCCCTTCAGTACCACTGTCCTAAAAGGACACCCCATAGTTTGAACCTGTGCCATGCTGAGTAACAAAAGGTTTGCAATCTGTAATTTGGGTTTGATCTTCCTCTATATTGTCTTCATATTTCATTAAGCATTTGAGTGCTCAGACGTTTAATTGGATTAGATAGAAGAGAAAGAAAAAGTAAGCACTGTGAAAAGGAAGTCAGGGGAGGGAGACAGGGACAATTTCTGATAGAGAAATTTTCTCACTTTCAGCCTTTCTGCTTTTTGGGTAGAGAAAGAGAAAGAAAAATCTACTTCTAAACTTTAGGACCGAACAATCCCAATCCTTGGGCTTCCCATCATCAGTTGGTAGGAAGAAATTCTCTCTCTCTCTCATTCTCTCTCTTTTTTTTCCGGGTACCAGAGATTGAACCCAGGGGTGCTTAATCACTGAGCCATATCCCCGGTCCTTTTTTTATATTTTATTTAGAGACAGGGTCTCACTGAATTGCTTAAGGCCTTGCTAAATTGCTGAGTCTGGCTTTGAACTCGTGATCCTCCTGCCTCAGCCTCCTGAGCTGCTGGGATTATAGGCATATGCCACCATGCACAGCTGGGAATCTTTTTTTTTTTGTACCAGGGATTGAACTTAGGGGCACTCGACCACTGAGCCATATCCCCAGGATGACTTTGAACTCATGATTCTCCTGTCTCAGCCTCCCAAAGTACTAGGATTACAGGCATGTGCCACTGTACCCGGCTTCAGGAATAAATCTTAAAAAACCCACCAGAACACTTTGAACTGAAAAGAAAGAAGTTTATATTTTATCTAAGAGCCATGAGAAGTTTACAACACTTGACCTACCTAAAATAGGGCGGCATGCCACTCGATTATTTTTTCCCCCATCCTTTAGTCTCCTTTAATTAGCTCTAGGTAGTAGACCTTAACAGATATGGCAGATGGAACATTCACACATTATCTGAATCATTTTCTTTCACAGTCTCTTGCCTCTTTCAAGCATTGAGGTAGATTTAAACAATCATGCATTTTGGTGGTTGCTCTATTCAGATTTCAATTTGAACATATGTGGGATATAGTTTCTGAACTTGAGTTAATGTCTTAAGGGGACTACTAAGAGAAAATTCCTTAATTGAGATTCTGTTTGAGTTTGATTATTAAGGATAATGAGTGTAACTATTTATTAGTCTGAGTGAGTCTTTTCATGGAAACATCTGTCGTGTGAAATATAAAGCTACGTTCTTTGCTGGCAAGCATGGTATACAAGTCCCCTTCAGAGATGAAATTTAATCTTAGCAACCGCCAGTGAAAGAGTCTGTAAGGACATAAAAATACGCCAACTAAAAAGAAGTGTAAACTTGACTTTAAATAAATGCTGCCAGTCATTGTTCTTTATTTATGAACACTAATCCTGATTTCGTCTTCAACCTGATGAGGTCTATTAAGTTGTTTTGATTCTGTTCTTCGGGTGGTATGTTTCTCAATTACATCCCAATTTCAATCGTTACTTTTTGGTACTGGAGATTGAACCTAGAGGTGCTCTACCATTGAGCTACATCCCTAGAACATCCTTAGACTTTTAATTTTTTTTTTTTTTGAGAAAGGATCCCACTATAAGAGAGTGATGCTGAAGGTGGCCTTGAACTTGTGATCCTCCTGCCTCAGCTTCTTTAGTTGATGTGATTATAGGTGTGGCACACACCCAACTCCATCACTCTTCAAGTAGTAATTTAAGGCTGCTTTTCATGCTATAAGTACAATTGTTGAGAGCCCTGGAATTAGGTCCACATCATATACATTATGAGTGTATGTGAATGATATATTAAATACAATCATTGCTAGCTACAGAGGCTTATGCCTGTGGCTGCACATGTCTCCCTCTTCTTCTGGAGCATGATGTAATACTGAATTTCTCCAAGGTCAGTTATTGGCTATTTTCATAACTTTTGACTTATCAATGTATTGCCTGGACACATTTTTATTTAAAAATTTCCCTTAAGATAACTCACATTTTTAAAGCTTACACACAGCTCTGGTCCCATCTTAAACAATACTGTCAGAGATTTGATGTGCCACTTGTACATCTTTTTCCCCTCAGATATACAATATGCATTTTTCCACTCTGTCAAAGTCTCTGAAATCATGATGAACCTTACAACTGAGCCAGTTCCTGTCTTTGCACTTTCTGTTGACCAGGCAGCAATCAGGACGTAGTTGTCATTGCCTGACACCTTCTGGTGAGAATAAGAAGGCACCAGATAAAAACTTGAAGAATGGATGTTGCAATGTGGGTGAAAATCCTAAAAGCAGTGGAGGGCACTCTTGAAGAAGTGCTGCTCCCCCCATGTGATGGGAGGAAGCAGACAGTGACATCCTGTGGGACAACATGGAGATTGTTGCCTCGGAGTTTAAAAGTGGTTCAGAATTGAATACTTAATTGTAAAGAAATGGAAGGAATATTTTAGCCAGTTAAATTTGCACATATATTCCCTTCTATGTATGCTCATCTACTTTTATATTCTATGTCTAAAGAAGCCAAACAGAATTCTTTCAGTAGGAATTAAATGAGTGCTCAGGGATGAGAAAACTTTGGGTCATAGCTGTGATTTTTTTTCTTTTCTCAGCAGTATGTAAAATACAAGCATGATACTTGAAAGTGTCTCAATTTGATGATGTATTGCATGACTTTTCTAATAAATATTGAGATAAAAACAAAACAATTCATCTGTATACAACTTAAAATCTTCTCAAGTACCCCCAGGGGTATGAGTGCTGTTTAGGGTGGTTAGTATAGTGATGAAGTAGAGTCCCTGGTGGGCTGGAATCTGGCACTTAACAGTAGAAGGATTTGGGCAACGTACTGACTTGGTAAGTCCCAGTGACTTTCTCTTTTAAACGGATGTCTTTGAGTGATACCCTCACAAGTGGATCCTGAGACTCAGAAGTGGATTGGAGTGTAAATAGTATTTGGTTCCTAGGAAGCCGAGTTTTAGTGTGCTGCTATCACCAAATGCCATAGAGGAGGAGGCTTCCAAGTGACAGAAGTTTATTTCTCACAATTCCTGTCCAGGACAGGGGTAGATTTGACATCTCACAGGTGGTGCCTTCTTATGTCTTCACATTGTCAAAGTGGCTGGCTGGCTCTCTGGGGCCTTTTTTATAATCTCATTCATGAAGACTAATCTCCTACCTTAATGATTTAGTCACCACCTAAAGGTTCCACTTCCAAATACCATCACCTTGGAGTTCAGAATATTAACATATGAAATTTGGGGGACAGACATTTGGGTCGTAGCATAAAGATAATGGAAAAGTGAGATGTGGAGAAAGAAGAGGCCAACACGGGTTTATTAATGAGCGGGCCATCACTGTGGGCAGTTGTAGCTCCATCCCACTGGGGACCCCTGACCCAGGCATGTATACAAAGTACCTTTGCATTATCCCATTCAAGTGTGGAGGAAGCTAGGGTATTTATTTACCAAATACTGTTCTGGGTTGGTTGAGGGCAGCTCCCAGGGATGTCAGCTTCAGAGTATTTCTGGGATATGTCCCAGGCACCTGCAGCCAGAAAGAATCCACAGGCAGAGAAGATTTTGGTGCTTATGGGAGGAAACTATCAAAGTGGACAGGAATGGTAAGCACTAGGGGAACACAGGCACCATTTCCTTCAGTGGAACTAGTAACAGTTCCTCCAAGTGTTTAAGGGGACTGATAGATGAGGAAGGTGGAAACATGAGGTTAAGAGAATAATTCTATAACATGAGCCCACTGTACTGACCCCCCACATTCTTTCTTTGCCAAATAGCAGTCTGCTTGTAGCCCTGCCTGGTCTGAGTGGACAGGACATGTCACATTCCTCAGCAAACTGAGGCAGGGGGCGAAGGTCAGGCAGTCAGTGTAGGTAATGAATAATGGGGCTGAGAGGATGAGGGCTGGTTATCAAAGAAAAGACAATGCGTTGCTAACAGCTAACCTCAGGATCCACTTCTGGCACAGTGTGTTGCTAATGATTACCCCCTTGCTCCTGCTTCCTCCTGCCCTTAAGGTGGGGGGTTCTGGGGTTTATAAAAAGAGCAAAACACACCCACTCCTATGGACACTCAGCTCTTGGCCTTGTTCTTTTTGGAGAAATCTGTGGCTATTTCTTTTCTTAAATAAAACTTGCTTTCTATGCTTGCCACGGTGTTTCGTGGGTGTTTAATCTTCAACATCAGGGAACAAGGACCCTTTCCTAATCTCCAAGACCAGTATCACTGCTGTGAGTATTAAATACAATCAGACATGTAAACACTCATGGAGTGAATTTTAACAGCTGTGGGCTAGTGTGATTACATATGGTTTTCCCCTTGGCCTGCTGTCTCACCAAGCTGTTGCCCCACCATTTGGTGTTCTGTAGCAATCTCACAAGGTGTGGTTTTGATTTTGTATGTCCTCCATTATGGTTTGGATGCGAAGTGTCCCCAAAAGCTCATATGTAGACAGTGCAAGAAGGTTTGGAGAATAAATAATTGGGTAATGAAAGCCTTAACCTAATCAGTGAATTAATTATCTGATGGGTTTCATCGAGTGGTAATTGAAGGCAGGTAGTATGTGGCTGGAAGAGGTGGGGTACTGAGAGCGTAGCTTTGGGGTATGTATCTGTATTTGGCAAGTGGCGGTCTCTCTCTGCTTTCGGATTGTCATGTGAGCCGATTCCTTCTGCCACACTCTTCCGCCAAGATGTTCTGTCTCACCTCGAGCCCCAAGGAATGGAGCCTGCTGTCTGGGGACTGAGACCTCTGAAAATGTGAGCCCTCAAATAAACTTTTCCTCTTCCACAATTGTTCTGGTCAGGTCTTTTAGTCACATCAGTGAAAAAGGTGACTAAAACATCCTCAGACTATTCCTTCTCTATGTCCAGGACAGCGCCTCTATACTTCAATTGGCCACTTGGCAAGACTTTAAGAAATGTGATCTCTTTTTAGTAATTGAATGTGATACTGTTGCCTTATCATAGTACAGCATTTTAGAGGATTGTCCTCTTTTCTGGTATTTGTTCACTTGGTTTTACTCTTTTTTAAAAAATTTATTTTTTATTCATTTATTCTACTTAGGTTTACATGATAGCAGGGTACATTTTGATTCATTGTACACAGATGGCGTACAACTTTTCATTTCTCTGGTTGTACATGATGTAGAATCACATCATATATGCAGTCATACATGAAGCTAGGGCTATGAGGTTCATCTTATTCCACCAACTTTACTATCCCTATTGGTTCTACTCTTGACAAATAATTAGGATCAAATTGTTTTAAAAGTACCTTTCTGTCTTCACCAATGATATAAGGATTGCATACTTATGCCGGGTGTGCACAGTTGTAGTCCCAGCACTCAGGGAGACTGAGGCAGGAGGATCTCAAGTTTGAGGATAGCCTGAGTAACTGAGAGGGACTGTCTCAAAGTAAAACAAAAATGGCTGGTATGCATCTTGGTGGTAGACCACTTGCCTAGCACATATGAGACCCTGTGTTCAATCCCCAGCACCAAAAAAAAAAAAAAAGAAAGAAAATCAAACAAGTAATTATTTCTAATTTTACCACTATAGACCCACTTCTATCCTTTGGATTTTTTTTTCAGATATTTATATATTTTAGGCAGCACTTATTTATCTCCTATCCACTATTGACACTATTTCCTTCCCTTCCCTTCCTAACTAGACCCCTTTTTCACCCCAACTATATGAGGTGCATTTACAGTTCATCTATGGTCTGATTGCTTGTGTCCCTTTGGAATTCATACAATCGAAACCTAATTTCCAGTGTGATAGTACTAGAAGGTAGGTATTTTGGGAAGTGACTAGTCATGTGGGCTCCTCCCTGAGGAAAAGGATTAGTGCCTTAAGTAGGGACCCTGGAGAGCTAGCCAGCCCCTTTCACCATCTGACACAGCATGTGCTGGAGTCCTTTCTTGGACTTCCTTCCCTCTGAATTGTTAGGAGTAAATTTGTTTCATTTATAAGTCACCTAGTTTATGATGTTTTTATTTTAGCAGCAGAACAGACCTTGGGAAGGACTGACCTAGTTCACCTCCAGGGAGGAGTCTTAATGGCTTAAGTCTTTCAGAAAATTCCACCTCTGACCATTAAGGAAGGGGAAGGGGACCAGGGAGGAGTTGGAGAGAAGGGAAAGCAAGAGAAGAGAGAAGGGAGGTGGACATGATCAAAACATAATAAATGCATGTAAGGAAATAGTGAAATCCACCAATTTGTACATTTAATATGCATTAATAATTACCAAAATCATCCCACCTCTTTGGCAGAATTTTTTGTTGTCGTTGTTCAGTGATGGACTTTAACTCAGGCCTAAGCCAATCACGGCATGAAATTTCACTGTTTCAGAAGTAGTCATAAAATCAACAATGTCCCACAAAGATTTAAGGGAAGGGCCTCATTTGATGACTGGTCCTGGGCCAGAATGAGAAAGCCTGTAGCCTTTATACTGTGGACAGCTTCCCATTCCATAAATCATGAGGCCTGAACCTTAGCAACACTGTATGGAAAGCAGAGAAGTCAGGAGAGGGTTGGGTCCATTGTAAACCATCATTCTAGAGATTCCTGAGGGGGTAGGATGTTTCAAGTTCCTCCTGTGATGTACTGTTCCATACCAGGGAGGTGACAAGGATGTTTCCTTGTAGTTCCTCATGAAGATTAGCATTTATGGATAATATAAATAATCCTCTTTTTCTTTCTTCATAGACTTGGAAATATCAGTGGTGAGTGCCAACCCTTTTGAGAAGCCACATGTTCTTTTTTATTGGGGGGAGGGGTACTGGGGTTTGAACTCAAGGGCACTCAACCACTGAGCCACATGCCCAGCCCTATTTTGTATTTTAATTAGACAGGGTCTCACTGAGTTGCTTAGCACCTCATTTTTGCTGAGTGTGGCTTTGTAAACTCATGATCCTCCTGCCTCAGCCTCCCACGTCTCTGGGATTACAGGCATGTGCTACTGAGCCCGGCAAGCCAAATGTTCTTAATGGATACCCCTAGGAGATGTGCCCATCTTGTTTCTGCTGTAGTGGAGATGAGTCAGGGTGTTTGCATTTCTCAGGGCATTAAGAACGGCAAGAAGTCTCCTGGCATTCTTTTCTTATAAAAGATTCTCAAAGCTTGCTCCATGATAGCACTGTGTTCTAAGCCAGACCCTAGATCTGTGAAGATGGCAATATTTAATGGTAATATTTCAAATGAGATTTGTGGGACCAAGAGATTTCTGGGACTAAGGATTCTGAATCTTCAAATAGGTCCTTATCACACCTGTCTCTTTGCTCTGAGGTGGGGATTGTTGAAGAGTCTTGGATGCTGTTTCTGGTTCTGGTGAGCTGGGTTAGGCTACCTGGACTTATTGTAGGTCACACTGTCTAGCTGTGAATTCAGGCTCTATTATTTCCTAGCTTGGTAAACTCAGGTAATTGACATAAACCCACCAAGCTTCAGCTTTCTTCCTCTTTAGGAGGCACACAATGTGAGCACTTTCCTCATAGGGTTGTGGGGAGAATTAAATTAAAAAATGATTGCAAAAGACTTAGCATCAGACAGACTTCCTTCTGTATCTACTGGTTTTGCCTCTGCAGAATCAACCAACTGCAGATTGAAAATCGTAAAAAAAAAAAAAAAAGTTGCATCTGTGTTAAACACGTAGAGATTTTTTTGTCATTATTTCCCAAACAGTATAGTATAACAACTGTTTGCATAGCATTTTTATTGTATTAGGTGTCGTAAGTAATCTAGAGATGATTTAAAGAATATAGGAGGATGCATGTAGGTTATATACAAATAACAAACCATTTTTTAAATGAGAGATTTGATATCAGAGGATTTTGATATCCACCTGGGGCCCTGGGAACCAATTCCCAGGGTACCACGGTATGGCTATACCTGGGACAATACCTGCTTAGAATATGTTAACTATTGCTACTGTGGCTGTTGCTGCTTTGGTGTTTTTATTAATTATTATTATTATCTGCCTAATAAGACCCAAATAGATTGCACTAGATACAGAACTCTATTCTTAGATCCAGACCATTGTTTCAGTCATTTTTTTTTTTTCTGCTGTGACCAAGAGACCTGACAATTTTAGAGCAGGAAAAGTTTATTTGGTGCTCTTGGGGCCGACTCCATGCCCTGGGCCAGAGGTGAGGCAGAAGAACACCAGGGCAGAAGTGTGATGGAAGTAAGCAGCTCAGGACATGATAATCAGAAAGCAGAGATTCCTTTCACCAGGGACACAAATTTATAACCCGAAGCCACACCCGCAGGGACCCACCTCCTCCAGCCACACCCTACCTGCCTACAGTTACCATCCAGTTAATCCATTCACATGGAACAATACACTGATGGGGTTAAGGCTCTCATAACCCAGTCATTTCACTTCTAAACTTTCTTACATTTTCTCACGCATGAGCTTTGGGAGGATACCTCATACCTAAATCATAACAACCCTCAACTCTTTTTGTTCTTTCATCCCTGCTGCAGTAAAGAGAGACCCTGAAGGTCAAGTAGACTATAGGAATCTCTGCCCAAGTGGAGCTTTTTCCCTGGAGCAGAGTTGACTCACTCCATCTTTGGTCTGTTCAGAGAGGGGCTGCATCCAGAGACAGTTGCTTCCTCAAATTTTTCATGCCCACCATCCTCATAGAGAATACATTCACCATATAAGTCAAGCCAGAGAGGCCTTTCCACATAGGAGCCAGGGCTTCAGCTCTTTGCTCAGCATCACAAAAGTCATGTTCTGCCTCTTGGCACTGCTGTCCAATGGTGCTCTTCACTGACTGCCTTGGGTCTCTTCTTGAGTGGTGGGCAAAAAAGAAGGGAGCACAGAATTGTGAGGAAAGAGCACGTGAGCTTTTCCTAGTGTCAGTGATACCTTTGTTTTATGAACTTGGACTTCACTTCCAGTTTACAAAGCATTTTCATGGATATCTCCTATAAATCCTACTGAATATGAAAAGTATAACAGAGTTCCTTATAAAAGACGTGAAACACATATGATCCACCAGCATGTAAATCTATGCATACAATTCATGCACACTTCTGAATGTATTTGTAGGATCTCAAGAAATAGTAGCAGTAAGGAGGACGCAAGTTGTAAATTAGTGGAGAGTTAAAGCTATAAACAAAAAAAGAGCTGAAAGAATATCCTCTAAACCCCAGCTGCTATACGTTCTCTTATATAAAACACAAATATCAATTTATAAAAGAGTTTTTATTATTCCCATTGTATTAGTGAGTAAACTGAACCTAACATCACAGATAACAAGTGGCAGAGGCTAGATTCAAACCTAGAATTGTCTGGGTTTGAAGCCTGTGTCCTATCCAACAGTGTCATATTCTGCTTTCCTGTACAAAGTAAAAACAACAACAACAACAAAACAGAGAAACAAACAAAAACATGCAATGAAGCTAAATAGAATGTTTACATTAGTAAGTCACCCTGAGATGACACGGTAGGGCCCCTCTTGCTATGCTTATTTGACAGTGTTCTGCGATTGTGGCCCATTTTATGTATCCAAACTGGATTCCACTAGATCTCCATAAAGGCCTCTGTTCAAGCACAACCAGACTTCTGACATCAGCAAATTCTTACCTCTTTCCTGTGCTGTGTCTGAGATGCCCTCTGTACCAACCAAAGAACAAATGCATTTCTATAATCTTTTCCTTCCCTCTCTCAACGTTGGCAGCTAGGCCTGCCCTTTCATCCCTGGGTCAGATGACAGAAGTCATTACTTGGGTTTTTTTTTGAGGATCTCATCCTGGGGAGGGGAAAAAAAGGCAAGATATTTGAACAACTGCATGATAAATAGATTCCAAAACTGAAAATAAAGTTACTCAAAGCTAGGTGAGGAGGAGAGCTGAAGATAATCAGAGGGGTAGAGGTTTTATGCAGGTGCATCACTAAAAAGCCAGCTTCCAAGAGTCAGAGGTTTGTGGATACAGCAAATTACCATTAGTTTGGGGGGCAGAAAGCAGAGATAGCCATGCCTCAGACCTCAGGGCAGAGCTTGCAGAAGTGGCAAATCTCCAATGCCCTGTGCTTTCACTTCACATGGTTCAGTGTAATGATGTGCTTTGCCTAAGAGGGGCCCACAGCAGTCCTGAGGCTCTGTAGCAATGGGGTAGATGGAGTTTCCTCCACAGAAGCCTGGGCAGGATGTCCAGAGAGACACAGGATTGAAAGGGCCTTGCAGTTGGTAACGTGGAGGACACAGCGTTGTACACCAATAGCCAAAGTGGAAGTGGAAGAAAGATATCAAAGCTGATTTCATGTAGGTGGAGGAGAGTGAGACTCCATGTACCCTGTCCCCCACCTGAAACACTGCAGAAGGTCCTCTGCCCCAACTTAATGTATCCCTAATGAGAAGGGACAGACTGAATTTCTGAAATAGGGCTCAAAATCAAAAGGACTTCAGTTTAAACAAATACCTCTGAGTTTCTGAAGTGACAGGTAACTGACAGGCTGCCAAGTGAAGGATAGCACTCCAGCTTCCGTGATGGTCTAGTTCCAATTTCATTCCTTTTCAGGCTAGAAATCACTTCTCCAATGTGAGAAAACTGTTCTTGAACCTCACAAAGCTTTAGCCAACTTTTTGCATGGGAGGAGCATGAGACAGTCACTTCTAGGAGGCAATAGCTGAGAGGAAATGAAGCTGGGGGGAAGTTGTATTGTTGTGGGGGCAGATGGGGTCAGATATGTTAGAGACAACTTCATGAGCTTTGCAGCCAAGAGGAACTTTGTATGGAGACATTCCATCCAGTGTCAGGGTAGAAAAGGTCATGGTTAGGATGGTTGAAGATGCAATTTATAAGCATGTATCAGGTGAAGGTTGACAGTGGATTATAGCAGTTAAAAATATCCACTGGTTAAACAAATATGAATGGAAACAACAGTAACCATTTTATGATGATTGGCAGGGACAAGAACAACACCCAGTGTTGGTGAGGAAAGCTGGAGGGAGTATAAATTGTTCAAGCCTTTCTGAAGGGCAATTTGGTTCCAAGGATCAAAATGCAAATTGTTTTCCCAAATTGAGTCTACAATTCTAGAAATTTATCCCAAAAGAATAATCAGACAAGCATGAAAATATGTATGTGTAAGGAAGTTGATCCCAGCTTTGTTTATAGTTGTGAAAAACTGGAAACCGCAAACACAGTAATAAACAGTAAAGCGAATAAATTATGGGCTATCCATATACCAATCAGCAATCTATATGCAAATGAGAGCCATTATGTAGACATTGCAATGATTATGTAGATTCATATTTATTAGCATAATATGGTGTTTAAGATATGTTGTTAAGTAATGAAAGCAGCTAAGACATGGCATATTCGGTATTAATGAATTAAAAACATACATAGATAAAAGTCCGAAGGTCATATACCAAAATAGTAAAGGTAGGTGTTTGGGGGCAATGATGACATTAAAATAATTACAGCTAATTTTTACCTTGTCTTTTTCGTTTATTGAATTATCTGGAAAACTTTTAGAATGGATGTTAATTATACTGATAAATTCAAGCACGGCAGGGCATTAGATGAGGTAAGATTCTTCGCTCTCTGCAGAATGAGCTTTCCCCTCCCTCCACTGAGTTTTCTCCTTCTCTGAATTCCTGGGGCAGTTAAAATCCCAAGGTAAGAATTTTTGCTTAAGGTAAGAATCCAATAGAGCTTTTTCATGAAAGATACCATTGCTGATGACTGTCTTGAGCTGCCTCTCCAACAGCTTTGTGGATTCAGCCAGGTCCTAAGTGGTGTGAGGTCAGGAATCAACATCACAATGATCATGTTGTGATGTGACCTTAGTCTTACACATCTCTGACCATGTAGAAGGCGATAAAGAAAGCTTTGTGGATTGATGTTGGTGTAGGAAGGTTGTGGGATGGCCATCTTGGATTTAGACAAAGTTTTTTCAAATGGGCTTGGAATCTGAAGTGGTTATATTGTCAGTTCCAATCACCTGGTCATGAGCAAAAATGCAGGACAGCTAGTCACATAAAGGAAGAATGTCCTAGGATACTTCTATTCTCTCCTTCCTGGTAGCAAACAGTGAAACTGCTTTTGCGATGATCAGGGAAAACTGTTGCAATGGACTATTGAGCATCTATCTGGGGGTGCTGTGTGGCATGACCCTTTTACTCTCAAGTATGAGGGAGAAAGCAAGACCTACCTCGTCCTTGAGTTTTGACGCAGGGGTAAATCTGAAAAGCGATGATTTGAATTACTTACTTCTCCCTAACTGTTGAGAGCAAACCAAGGAGAAAACTTTGTTTGCAAGTAAGTATGCCATAAAGAAAGAGAAAACAATGAAAGCAGTGGTTCAGAGAAGAAATGATTGGGTTACAAGAGCCTTAATACAATCAGTGAATTAATCACCTGATGGGATTAATTGAATGGTAATTGAAGGCAGGTGGGGTGTGCCTGGGGAGGTGGGGCATTGGGGGTGTGGCTTTGGGGTATATATTTGTATCTGGCATGTGGAGATCTCGTGCTCTGCTTTCTGACTATCGTATGAGCTGTTTCCCTACGCCACACTGTTCTGCCGTGTTGCTCGGTCTTACCAGGAACCCTATGAGCAGAGCTAGCTGGAATGCACTGAAACCTCTGAAACTGTGAGTCCTCAAACTTTTTCTCCTCTACAATTGTTTTGGTTGGGTCTTTTAGTCGCACCAGTGAAAAAGCTGACTAAAACAGGAGTGGGGAGGGGGATAAAAATACAAGAGGAAATAAAGGTAAGGGGGACCAAAGAAATGGAGAATTGAAGGAAGACAAGATATAAGAAAAAAATTTGGAAGAAAAATGATAGAGGAACTTTTGCACATATTATCTTGGAAAGTTGTTGTAAAGGACTTTTGAAGGTTTTGTTCTGTGTTCTATAGAGCTTTAGGGTCCTAGAATCATGAAAATATGGTAGTTAGAATGTATGGGTACAGTTTGGGTCCTCATTTAAAAAACTGATTGTGAGGGGCCAGAATTGTAGCTCAGTGGTAGAGTGATTGCCTCGCATGCATGAGGCACTGGGATCGATCCTCAGCACTGCATAAAAATAAATATATAAAATAAAGATATTAAGGAAAAAAAAACCCTGTGAAGTATATCATGCATACCATAAAGGCATACTTTTAAATATGGATATACTTTTTAACCAATACTCAGACATATATATATAGAACATTCTGACACCTCAGAAACATTTTGTTATACCCCTTTCTAATTAATACTTATTCCATTTTCTCTTTCTCCAGAGGATAATATTTTGACTTCTATCATTACCAACTGGTTTTGTGTGTTCTCCAATTTTGTATAAATAGATTTAGGCACTGGGTGCATTTTAGATCTGTCTGGAGAAGCCCATTAGTTCCTTTTCCTGTAATCGTTAGCTCTTGTTAACCAATATAGACAAGGCCACCAGGATGTCCCTGACATAAAGTACACGTTGTCTCACTGTTCTGTGTACTGATACATGTGACTTACACTGTGCAGTTTTACTCAGGATGAGTTAAAATCGTGCCGAGAGCTCCAAAATTCTTTAATCAGGTGCCACACAAGTTAGGCAATAAATGGTGAAACCAGGGAAACAGGAACTTGTGGAAAACAGGAACCAGGCTTAACGGTGAGATGCTGTATAAGGGGATTAAAATGGTTCCTCAGAACACTTTTTTGTTTGTTCTTTGTTTTGCTGGTGTCTCTTGGTAGGTGTAAACCTTTTCATACTTTTTGAAAGGGCATCATAACAGGAAGTTTTTTAATTCTGCACAATGAACCAAATGCCTAATTCATTTCACTCGCAGGCCTACTCAGAAATGCAAACAATCTGCTATTCAGCATACCGCCACTAGATGGGGATGTTGAGTCAATCATCACTAGCTGGCTTCCTTTATCTCATGTTTTCTTTATTTGAATCTGTTTTACAGGGGTCTGAATACATATATAATGCAAGTTTACAATTTTGGCATTTCACGTTTTTAGCTGAACTTTTGGGGGATAATAATTTGGAGTAAAATGGATTTAGTTTTAAATGTATTACCTTAATTAATTTTTCATCTGGGGTCTCAGGGAGGTGGAAATGCCCCAATGTTGCGGGCAGCATGCTATTAATCTGGTATTTATTTCTGGCAGAAGTTACTAGTGTTTATTCACATTGCCCCCACAGGGTGTGGCTAGTTGTGGAGACTGTCATTATTCCTTATAACTGATTAAAAGAGGAAATCCTCTAGAAATTGCTCGGACAGCCAGTAAGTGAACTCAACTGTTTTATTTCCATAAAATAAGCAGTTTCAATCTCTTTATTTGTAAAACAGTAGCAGCAAGAGCTAAGGCTTTTTGTCCTTCATTTCGGATAAAATTCCAAAGTGATATTTCTTTTTAATCATAATGTGACCTTATAGAAAAATCTTAAAATCTAAGGTGAAAATCTTTGCCTTTCTTTTTTATTGGTCAGGCAGTCATGCCATTCAGGAATAAAATCCATGGTTTGCTGGAAACAATGATTGAAGCAGCTTGTCTTCATGTATAAGTTTTCAACAGAAGTTGGACAGTTTTTTCTATAATGTGCTGACCTTCTACCTAGGGACATTGTGGCCATTTAGCTTTGGCTGCTATCTGAAATGAGTTTGAGTGTCTCAGCTCATTTTGTATGAAACACAAAGCCCACAAAATAAAACATGCAATTTGGGATTATTGCCAGTTTTTGTTCAGAAGGTGTCCAGAACTTCGTTTCTGAAATCTGAATTCCTGTTCCACATAGATAGAGACTCTTGTACTTCCAGATGGGCCCAGTTGGAATTGAAGGAAGGAAGAAAAAGAACAGGAAATTGTAAGCCTAGAGACATCATGCTAGAGGAAATGTCTGTGGTGACCCATACTTGAGCATGCCGTAGTCCTAAGCACCCTGTGTTTAAACCGTGGACACATCTGGACCTGTCTGACCTGAAATCTCAGGCAGGAGCTGTCTGTCTCTGCTTTTCCATTTCATGTTCTGCTTTTCAGCTTCTTCAAAGCGGCATAATAATGATAAGGACTTTACTCCCTACTGCCTTTACGTATCCCTGCCACAGTTCCCACCCACGGGGCAACCAGGGCGGCCCCGGTCCACAGGACTATGAGCAGTTAGCTGTCTGTCTTCCTTCCACTTATCTAGCTGGAGAAAAGGCTCCAGGGTCTGGCAGTGGCTAGCATGGAGGTTTTGTCACTTGGGTGTAACTTTGAACCAATTTTCATAAGTATGAGATATTATCCAAGAAATTTCTCAAATTTCAGACTCTGATCGCTTTCGGCAAGAGAGGATATTTTCATTTGTTTGCTTTTCTTCACATTTCTTTATCTTAAGCAAAAGTAAACCATGTTCATTAGAAAAATTCTAGTAAACAGTTATTTCCAGAGGAAAAAAACTTAAAATCATTTGTGATCCTATCACCTAGATATCAACTCTGTTAATGCCTTTTAATATATCCTTTAGCCAAAGATGTATGTGTATGTATGTGTATGTATGTATTCAAATATATGTATATTCAAATAGTGGTCATTTTATAATATTGCCTTATGACTTTTATTTACAAAAGATATTTTACCATATCTTTCTATATTACCAAGCGTTTATGTGTAGCCTCACATTTAATGACTACCTTGTATTCCATAATAAACAATCCCTTACTTTTTTTTTGAACAGTAGCGACTCTCTTCTCATTTTACTGATGATATAAACAAAACTGCAATTAACATTCGGGGGCGATTTTTATTATGTATTCTAATTTTCAAATATATTGAATGTGTAGTACCTGACTATTGAAATATTCCTTTCAATGTGAGACTGCATGCCTTTTACAAGAAAATGAGGGAACACAAGTAAACATTTATAAAGAATACAAAATGTTTCTCTCCCTACAGTATTTATCTGAGTTGTACACGTATGTCTAAATATTCCCCGATACACCATTTTAATGTAATGGAAAATAGCCACTTTAATCCTTAGCGTTGATTCTTCTATGGGTTAATGGAAAAAAAAAATACTGGGACTACAAGATGCATGAAAAATGTTTTAAAGTCTTTATTGGGCTTGAAATGATGAGAGTTTACATAATTAATCATAAGGGGATGTTTTTAGTCACAGAAATGATCATTAGTACTGCACTAGAGTTAAGTAATCTTTATAGCAATATAAAAATGCCATTTTACCCTTAGATCTTACCGAGATTTTGTCTCTCTTTTATGCTCTTTGGCATTACAACACTCAGTAATTGAATGCTACTTAATAATGAGGGTGGGTAATGAAACCATCTAAGCTAATGTGTCCATGGAAATTTCTGAAGCACAAACCCCAAATATCACCACCGTACGTTGTATTTGCCCACAGCTAGGAAAAAGAGAAATTAAGTTGTGATAATTGTGGTGTTTAAAAAATTACCCCCACTTTAAAAATTATTAGGCTTTGTTCTCCTTCTTCATTGTTTTCCTTTCTTCCTGTTTTTAAATGATGCTTTAAGATGCCCATTCTGTATTTCAGCTTCAGCTCCCATTTTCATTGATTGCTTTGGTGGGGACTGTCATAAATTTTCACTATCCTTCATAAATTATAAGAATGTTGGTGGTGAGTTTTTTGATACACAGCTGCCTCATATTTGGTCTGTTTTGACAAAGAGGCAAATGATAAAGACATTCAGTGATTCTCCTTTGCTCACATGAGAATGTAGGTCAATGATTAATAGAAGCCTCTGGAAATAGGAGGACTACATTGTATTTATTGCTGAGGGATCTTGTGGGGGTTGGGGCGGTGAGGGGATGATCTGCTGTCCTTCAGGGAGAGTTGCACCTTCAAACTGAGGATGAAATGAAAACGTTTTTGAGGATTAAATGAGGAAATGCAGTCTCCCCACTGTGCCGGATGCGAAGGAGCTCAACTGTTTGCTATTATCAAAAGTTGGCCAACTCAGTTGAATTAAACCATGGAGTGAAATTATACCTTATTTTTTCCCTAAAGCAAAATGCCTGTGGCCCATGGGTGAGGGTAGTTGTAGAATTTTTAACCTATTTGGTCAAAATGAATTGTGTCATTATCTAACTAAAAATCCTCCAAGAACTTAGTTCAGAGACATTTCCATTTCTAGAAACAAAAGCATACAACTTTGGACTAGATGTTTTAACTTTTCTCTCATCTGTTCAGTGAAGCGACCCTTCAATTGAGATACATGTCTTCTTATCGCAAACGTCTTCTCATTATGGTTTGTAGCAAATGTAACTTATTGAAAATAGGAAAAGCTGCCTAAAGTATCATTTAATGAAGCACCTTTAAATTTAAAAAAGCAAGAATATCTCTTGTGCCTTCAAAATGTAACTTAATTGGTTCCAAACATGAGCAGTTGGATTTTGATCTCAGTCTATAAAATAAAATAAAAAATCTTTGATTTTGAGTATAAGGCCTGGTTTAAACTTTAACTGAAAATAATTGATTTGTAAAATTTCAAAAGCAACTTTTTAATCTTTCACTAAACTATTAATAAGTTAATAACCTTATTCCATTGAATTTCTTCTTTTATTATATAAGTTCAGATCCTCGAGTGGGTCTTTATTCATTCAAAAATATGCTCTTATTTTTTGAAATGCTAACTTTGCTGTGTTATAAAAATGAACTTGTAGCATCTTTTCTTAATTGAAGTTTTTCACTAAAATTTATCTTTAAGTGAAAGTGGGGTGAAGGAGAGCAGGAGAAAGAGACCATGAAAAACTCCTCTCCTTATTCACATAGGCTCTCAATTTTAGCAATTTAGGTTTTAAGGAAGTGGACTCCGAGTTCTTATTAGCCATTCCTGATAATATAGTTGCACAGATCTAGTGATCTTTCTTTCTCTATACATTTTGAAAACAGTATTCTTTTTATGACTATCACATAGAAAATAAATTATTTCTGCCCTGAAACAAATAGACTTCTGTATTCAATTTTGTAGGAGAAAGAGTTAGATTACAAACATTTTCTGTCTACCATTTACTTATAAAATTTTCTCCCTTACCAAAATATTGACACCATCTCTTTTAAGCTTGGGATGATTGTCTCTTTAAGAAGTGAATTTTATGGAAGTTAGATCTGTTTATTACTTCTCAGTTCTTAGAAGACTGATATATTTACATTTAATGTTGGGAAACAGTGTAGATCAATTGTCTTTCATTTGAATGCAATAACCAACAGATTTAGAAGTAAAAACAAACAAACAAAATAACCAAAAAACAACAACAAAATAAGAACAGAAGAAGCTTTAATGATATGTTCAAATCTATCATAGGTGGTGATTGAATTAGTCATCTTTTTCCTGCTGTGACCAAAATACTGAACAAAAGCAATTTAAGGGAGGAAGAGTTTATTTTGGCTCATGGTTTCAGAGGTTCTATACATGGTTGGCCAACTTCATTGCTTTGGGCCTAAGGTGAGGCAGAACATCATGGAAAATGTTCTTCCATGATCATGGAGGAGGAAAGCTGCTCAACACATGATAGTTGGAAAGCAGAGAAAGAGAGAGCAAGGTGCCAGGGATAAATTATAAACCCTTAAGGCATGTCCCCAGTGACTTACTTCCTCTAGCCCTGTCCTATCTGCCTACTGTTACCTCTCAATTAGTCCATTCAAATTATTAATCTATCCTATGGACTAATCCACTTATTAGGTTACTGCTTTCATAACCTAATCACTTCACTCCCGAACATTCCTGCATTAACACAGGTACTTTGGGGGGACACCTCATAACCAAAACATAACAGTGATTATATCAATCAGTGTGAATGAATGGGAATAGCTAGGTTTGATAATTCATGACAACTGATTCTTCTGTCAGCTTTTAAAATCAGATTTATGAAATGGACTTAGGAAACTGTAGCCTCATAGCTCTGTTATGAGGGTGGTTCACACATATCTATGATTTGAGTCTAGATCTTTTTCAAAATTTCCATCGGCCCTTGGACCATCTAAGAATTCACCATAGGTTAGATAGTGCTTGTGAGCTGGGGCAGTTGGGAGGATGAGATACATATTTTCTGGTTTATATGATCTGACTCCATATGACAGCAAGTCTCTGTTTTATTCACTTTTGTATCCTTAAGGCCTAGAAGTGAGTGTGGTACATAGTAAGTACTCAATATATATTGATGGAATGATAACATTAATTAAAAATAAGAGTAGAAAGAATGTGCTCAGAAAAGATGAAGGTTCAGAAGGTGAAATAATGCATTTTCAACCACAGCAGTCAAGGAAGTCCTAATTTTCCAGCCCTGAAAGCCTGGAGATGGTGTGGATGATGGCACCAAATAGGAAGGACATAGTGTCACTTAATTTTCTAGATCCCTCTTAAAACATCCTATGGCTGGGAGTTTCTGGCCACTTCCTAGCTTCTCTTTGTTTCTCAGTTCCTCGGGGGCTTCATCCCTTTTCCAGTTGCCCTCTGCTTGTATCAACATGAAGCCAGGGCTTTCTGGTTAATGAACAGAAGGGTGAAGTGGTTGAGAACATGGAGATGAGCATCAGACACTTCTGGGCATCCATCCAGCACCCACCTCTTGCTATATCTGATCCTCAGCAAGCTACGTAGTGTAGCTCAGCCTCATTTTCTTCATCTGTGCATTCAAATTGATAATAATTATACCTATCATATTGGGTTGCTGAAAGATTAGTGAAAAGATGCCACTAATATAAGTACCAAATGAGAAAGACATTGTGTGGGTGGCTGATTGCCCATAGAGGGATCCTGCATTTTAAGCACTTTGTGTAGGGCTGGCTCATGAGAAGCTGCTTTTTTTTTTTTTTCTTTTGGTACTGGGGATTGAACCAGGGTGCTTAACCACTGAGCAACATCCCCAGCCCTTTCTGGTTTTTTTATTTTGAGACAGAATCTGGCTATGTTGCTTAGGGCCTCTCTAAGTGACTGAGGCTGTCTTTGAACTTGTGATTCTCCTGCCTCAGCCTCCCAAACCCCTGGAATTACAGGTATGTACCACCCCCCTGTTCATGAGAAGCTTTTGATAGTACAGTTCATTTGTCTTTCATTGTTCCCAGTGCTGAGAAACAACTAGAGAAGGAAACAAAGGAGAGAGGAAGATTCTGAACCTTAAAAGTGATGTAGAAAAATGAGTAGTCCTGTGTTCAGCAGTGTCTCTAGGTTCCCCATTCTCTGAACAGATACGGGCATGTGCCACTATCAGCATGGACATAATCTGCATGCAATGGACCTTCTCCAATCTGGGCATTCAATTTCTTTTGCTATATTATCATAGTCATTTTCAGTTAGTTGTTGCAAAAGACATTTTTTAACAGTTTTTGGTTCTCCTTTCAAATTGATTTTAAAAGGCCCCAAAAGCATTTGCCATCACATAAAAGGTTGGGAATTGTTAGGCTAATGCTTTAGGCTGTAGATGTCTTTTAGGTAGGAAAATGTGCTGCTGTGAAGGGGACTGTGGTGCTCAAGAGGCCCCCTCCACCATGGTTGTGGTCAATCGGCTAGTCTTTCAAGAGAAAGAAAGAAACAATTTGACTTGTTTTCCCCACTGGACTATTAACAGTGTGAAGAAAAATAGAACTCTTTATTAAAATAACTAAACATAAAACATAGGTCAAAGCTACAAGTTTTCCTGTATGGAATATGCAATTAGAACAAGATAAAAAAATAAAATAAGCACCTAATTAGAACTGGATGCCTTTATCATTAACCTTCCACTGTTAGGAGTGTTATTTTTTTCCCTTGCTTCCCTCTGCAACTTTAAACCAAGATAGAAACACTCATGCAATTTCTTTCTACAGTCTTCTCTGATATCCTCAACCTTTCCCTACGTACCCCCTCCTTGACTTTTGGAGTTAAATATTCAAATCTGTCTGGAAACCTAACACTCTCCCCTACCTCTTCGCCCTCCCACTTTTTCATATTCTATTTCTTCAGTCAGGAGAGTTTTTGCTAAAGGAAGAGGTCCAGCACCAGGCCTTGGGGTGAGATTGAACTCTTTTGGTAACAAAACTGTTAATAAAGTGTAATTCACCTAACCATATATTTCACCTACTAAAAGTATACAAGCCAATGGTTTTAAAATATATTCACAGAGTTGTGCAGATATCACCACAATCAATTTTAGAGTGGTTACATTATCCCCATTAGCTATCACTTTCTGTCCCCCATCATCCTGCACCCCAGCCCTCAGGCAACCACAAAGCTACTTTCTGTGTCTTTAAAATCGCCTATTCTAGACATTTTGTATAAACATCATTTGCTCTTAAACTATACTGCACATAATTAGAAGGAAAAAAAAGTTCATTAAATACACAGTTCAAAAATGGGTTCCTAAATATTTTGCCTTAATATAAGTGCCAGGTCCACTGGAAGAAGAGCTGCATTATTTTTTATTATGGTATATCATGAAAATACTAGGACATCACAGATCAAGCTTAACAAAGAACACTTCACCTGGTGTTTTAGTAACTCACTGTCAGCAGCCATGTCCAGAGTGACCTGGTCTCCATCAGATATTTTAGGAACATGGTTCTTCTCAATTTGGGTAAAATTCTGGAAGAAATGCTTCCCTGTTAGTATTATGTGCAAGCCACTGGCCTGTTCTCATCAGACTGAATGCTGACATAATTTTTAAAAATAAAATGATGTATTAAAATTCTTTCCTGAATGATGACTGAAACATGTATTTTAATCTACAGGGCATAGAATATGAAATTTAGATGTCACCGATGTCTTTCTGGCTAATAAATGTTTTAAATAGAATGAAAGTACTAAGCTAAATAAATATACAACTCTGCTGCTTTGTCAGGCTTAAGAAAGTCAAACTGGAGGTCTTCCTCTTCACCAAAGAATTGATTTTCAAGGTGCAGGCATTTTATACTATCAAGTTTCAGTCTTTTGGAATATCATGAACATGCTGCCTTGCTGTTCTTTAAAAAAACAAAACAAAACATAACTGTGACACATCCTTCAGGACATTGCCTCTGCATTTCTAACCTGGTTAGTACTATTCTGACTTCTACTCACCAACACTAACATTTTCTCTACTTTTGTACGCTAGCGCACAAAAACAAACAAGTTCCATTTAAGACCTGGCTCTCAACATTTACAAAGATTTTTGTTGTTTTTCATTACAAGATGTCATAATACTAACTTAAATGCTGTTTATTATTGTCAGAAGATTTCCGTCATAAAAAAAGGAAATTAGATCTGCTTGGTAGATATTTGTTTTTCTTTCTTTTTTTGTTAAAAAACAAAAAAACAACAAAAAACTTTTGCTGGATGTTTTGAATTGTTATCAAGGTAAAAATGGCTGCGTTTTCCTAAATTGCTTGCATGGAAAAACCTTCAAATAACTTTCATGGGCAAGCAATCTAAACATGCAGTGCTGCGAATCCATCTCCCCAACTTATTCCTCCTCCTACCTTCCATGAGCTGAATCCCTGGTGGATCAACCTTGGAAAAATAAAATGGCAGTTTGATGACCTGAATTGTACCCTGAGCACCACAATGCTTTGAAAGTTACTCTTTTCATTGTAGTCAATGGGCTGAAAATACAAGAATTCTATTCCAAATTCGCCTCTCTACTGTTAAAAATTTTGGTAAAAATCATTTTAAAAAAGTGTTTATAGGAAGGGCTCAGGTGTTATTCTAGCCCGATTAAAACTGGTTGTGAGTCCTCCCTCCTCCTTTAAAATTGCAACAAGACAGACTCTAATATGATGCACAGATTTTTTTTTTTAACAACAAACTGAGTTTTAGAATTATAATTTAGAGTGTATTGGATGTATCACCAAAAGACAGGGTGGTTGTGCAATTGTAAGGCAGCATTGTATTGTGGCTAGTCTGAGTAAATCTAAATCTTTTCAAGCTTTGGTTGAGTGGGTTAATTCCAGGACCTGAATTACAAGTGCAATTTGAATTACATTGCAAATGCTGAACTTACTTCACTTTAGCAAGGTGCTTTCTTTTCCCCTTCTCAGACTTATGAATTCTAGCTGTTTTGATGTTTTTCAAATGTTGAAATATTTCAGTTAGCTGTAAAAAATAGCAGTTCCAACTAAAACTGGAGGAAAAGGATTTTTACCCTTTGCTTCTTTGTTTATTAATTCCTTTATTTATGTTTTGTTTGCCTCTATTTTATGAAATCTCCGCTTTTAACATCGATTGAAGCCTTTTAAATTGCAACAACCCCTGAACCATTCTAGGCAATATGGTATTAATTCTTTTATCCTATGATGAATAGTTTGTAAAAATACTGCCACAAACATTCAAAACAGCCCAGGCTTAAAGCCGAGGTGGGGAAGCGAACAAGCACACGAGATATTAATAAATGATTCAAAACGGAGACTTTTGATTTTGGGATTTCCCAGGCATAAACAATGTCTGATAAATATAGACTCTAGAAACCCTAGAAGGTTGGTCAGTCCATAGGGTGACACTGATATTATGGACGAAGAACAAAGAGGTCAAGTAGATGGTTCAGGGCTTGAGTTCCCATGTCCCAGTTCTGTTCTAACCACAGGTCCTCTGTGCTGAGGATGGAACTGTCCTGTAAAGAGAAAACAACAAGCATGGGTGGGACCAGGGGGCTCTGCTGTGATGCTGGAGATAATGTTAGGTATTTCAAACATTGGGAAGAGGTGACAGACAAACTGCCTGGTAATTATTTAAGAACATACCAATTTATTTGTAGCATAAAGTCTAAGGCTGCTCAAGCATGACACTACAGTTTTCAGGCTGCGGGGGTATTATCTTGCAGTCTTTACAAAAGAAGTCTGATTGAATAATTGTCATCAGAAGACAAGAAAATACAGGTTAATATTGGGAGTTCAAAAGCTTGACGAATTTTTAAAGAGAACCTGCTTAATGGGATACGAACACCGACGAAAATTGCAGTAATCAAGGGCTTTCCAGCAAAGAACTGGGAATGAGTAATCAATCTAGAACATTGTATGCTGTAGGTAGAGTGTGCACTTAGGGCTTTGTTCATCTCTGCCTGCTCTTTTTTTTTTTTTTCAGGTTTAAACTCTTATTGTTCAGGGGACTAGAATAATGTGGTATCTCATTTACTGAATGACAGAGATGATACCAGGAGACCCTGCATGCAGGGTAGAACTGCTGTCCTCAGATATGATCACTCCTAATAACACAACTACAGATTTTTCTAGTTTGCACATTTATTACTCTTCTTTCATTCTTCTAGCTTCTGCAACATCAAAATTTAATTAAGACAGACTTGTCCAGTTCAACCTTATATAATTAATGAAACATTTTGTTGCACCAATATTTATAACAGAAATGCTAACTTAGAAAATAAATCATGACATGTTTTCTTTCAGCTTCCAGAAATATTCAAATAAGACTCCATGCTTTCCTCCAAAAGTTGAAGGAAAAATGGCTCAGAAGAAAATGATATTAAAAAAGAATTTTTGGTTCCAGGTCAAGGAAAGAAATATCATGGATTTCTATTTTTTTTTTTTTGAATCATTTGATTTATTTGCCCTCTAAACCTATATTTTATAAAAAGTCTTCCTTTATGAATTGGTTATTTGTGTAATTTACATTTATACATAAATAAAAATTAATACATGTATTTGTTATTTATTCATAGAAATGTGTAACCTAGAATATTTCAATGCACTATTCAGTTAATCTGAAAAGTAGAGATATTTTTAACTGAAAAAAATTTCAGGATGACTCCAAACATATTTTGATCTCATTCATTAAACAAAATAGAGTGTAAATTTGGAATCTTATATTGATGGAAAATATAATGGCATTTGTTCCTCTTCTGTTTTCTATTTTAAGAAAAAAACATCATGCAGTTGGGAATAATGTAGTATTCGGGCAGTAACTTTTAAAACAAAGTCAAGGGTTGTAAAATTTAACGTCCTCATAACAGCATTAACTTACCCGTGTTGCACATATAGCACATTAAGGGATCACATTTTGCTGTCTTCTGTGTAATTGGAAATATTCTATATGTACAATTTGAGTGAGTTAATGTTTCTAGGAGAACCTTAACTTTTGTATTTCTTGACTTTTTTATGTTTGAATTTGTAGCCTTAACATTTGCATTAACATAGTTATTTGCATTTCATTACTGCTGAAGTTGGCCTATTCAAGGACTGAAGTCATAAGTGAATGTTTACCTAAAGGTCTGTTTAAGTGAAAATTTTAAGCCTCCCTCCCCTTTTTTTTAGTTTACCTATTTATGGTTAGGACTTTAATACTTTTTGTACCAACTGAAATCTAACAATTTTCATTCATGCTAAGTGTGCTAGAATCGGGCAACAATTGAATGGGTGAGTAAATCAACCACTGCTTTGAAAGATTATCAACAATAAAGAAATAGGAAAAACTGGCAATAGGATCAGTGAATTGTTTGGATTAAAAAGAAGATCTAAGGAAAATTGTTCCAGAAAGGCAAGACTGTCTCAGCTTTTAGCTTACTATGGATTTTTGCTGTTCTGTATGTTCTTATTGTGCTACTGTTTCTAATATTCCTGAATTGAAAGGAAGAATAATAATTTTCCAATTGTGCATATGAGGAAAGCAAATTCCTAAGAGATTTTGTGATTATCTTAAAGGTAAAAAAATAGGGGAGGGCATGCTACATTGAAAAAGTTTCTATATCCAGTTGTGCCTTAAGGTTTTTGGAAACATATGTAAAGATATGGACATAAACAAATACAAAATGGCAGAGAGAAGCAAGAAAAACTTACAACTTTATGAAGAAGAATTGAGCATGGAAATCCCTTCCTCAGACTAGTGGCTTTACAAGGGCAGAAACTGGCTCATTTTTGTATACCAGTGTTTAATCCAAACTAGGGACAGATTAACTATTTTTCTAAATTACATCATTAATGGAAAAAAACCCCACCTGACTACAATATTAATCCAAAGTTATATTTCCAGGAGCATAACTACTCTTTAGAATGGTATGAAACCAAATACTTTACTCTGTCTTTCTTTCTACTACTTTCTACTACTTTCTTTCTACTACTTTCAAGCATTTCTGAAAATTTTATGCTAATGGTAAAAAATGTTTTAAAGGTGTGTACATGTCTGTAATTAGCTTTTTTTACTTGATAGAAAGCTGATTTATTAAAAAAAACTTAGGAAGTACAAAATCTTTAACAAGAAAGATCTTTTTGCTAAAGCTGAATAAACCCATGTTAGAAATAAATATAGACACTGTGCAGATTTAAGTTTTTTGGGGAAATTAGAAAAGAAATAAAGTGTTATCCAAAAGAATAAAAAGTCCCTGCTTTGCTGGGATTTATCATCTAGTCAATATGACAGTAGGAAAAGAAAGGAAAAACACAATAAAGATTTCACATAGTTAAATGTTATGAATGAAATAAAAAGGTGGGAGGGATCTAGTTTAAATTGGATAGTTGGGGGGTACTTTGGATTTGATGATCAGGGAAGATTCTTAGAGGAGGTATTAGTTAAGATACAATTCAAATGTTGGAAGAAGGAGCCATATTGCATCCAAAAAAATTTTCCAGTAAGAAAGCACATAGGTCCCCAAACTGAAATTGATGTTTTGAGGACAATCAAGGCCCAAATCACTGTAGTTTAGAGAGTAGGAGGAGGGAAAGGTTGGCAAGAGCCTGATCATGTGAGCTCCTCCTGGTGTGAAGAGTTTGGATTTTACCTTAAGTGCAATGGGAACCATAGGAATGAAAGAGCTAGCTAAATCTGCTCATTCCTTCACTCATCCATTCATGTACCAAATTTTTTTTAGATCAATTTTTAAAGAAAACAATTAGGTTCACAGTAAGATAGAGTGAAAGTTCAGATAGCTCTCATATATCCCTACCTGAACACATGCACAGCCTCCCCGCAATCCACTTGTCAATATTCCCCACAAGAGTAGTACGGTTATTGCAATCAGTGAACCTCCATTGGCAGCTCAAGCTACCAGGGTCATGATGTCACCGGATATGAAATTAGAAAAAGATGCACATAATTAGCTTCTGTGTCCCTGTGAGTAAGCATACCACTAAATTTCCCTGTGATTAATGGGGAACGTGGCCTTGGAAAGTTAAGTAACTCATGCAAGTTCACACAGAGCAAGGCGAAGAGTGAGAATTTAAACTGGCAGAGCCCTGAAGCCATGTGTTTAATTGCTACACTGAGTGCCAATACTTGTACCATAGTACTAAAAGGCCATATGAATCCAGAGTTCATTTAAATCCAACTTATTTGAACTGGGGAGGAAACTGAGCCTGAAAACTTTTTGTTGTTGTTGTTGCTTTATTTTTTCAAGGTTAAAAGACTATTTATTGACAAAGCTGGGGTATCATCCAATTTTCTGGTTACTTCCCTATGCTTAGTTGTAGCTGCAGCTTTTTTTGTAAGTCTCTTCCATAAAATGTTTAAATTATTTACCTTTTTATAGAAATAATCATGAGTGTTCTTGCCTTCATACATTTGGAGTGAAAATTTTATCACCTCAAATTTTAATTTAAGCTCATCAGCCTGCTTGGAAATGGTTAACTAATTGCAGAATCACCAAAAAGTAGTCACAGTCTACTTGCTTCACAGTCGCAGTGACAGCAGTTACCCTTTGCTTAGAACATCTTAGTACATTTTACATACAGATGATAAACTATAGAGATATGAATGTTCTCTTCATAGGAACCTTCAATTATCCTACAAAGTGGATATAAAACAGCACAACACTTGGTGGCATGACCAGGAATTGAGCCATGTTTGGTGACCCTAAAAGCGCATACTTTCAAATTGCCAGTCATATGCAATTCCAGCTCATCTTAGGGCCAAATAAATGATACAACATGTTTTCTTCCCAAACTTAGCAGTTTAAAAGAAAAAGAGAAGAGGAAAATGAATTATGAACTGCACATAAGCATGATAATCAAAATTGCAGATCTTCTAGAGAATTCTCAAAACACAACTTTGCCAAGTTACCAGGTTACTCTGAATTATGAAAAATTGTTACCCATTTTACAAAAGTCTTATTAGGGAAAATTAGTTAGTGATGTTTCCAGTATCTACAAAAGTTGTTTTTAGAGAAATTCTGAATTTCGAGGAGACTCCCAATTCTTTAAGCAATTAAAGATTTAGGATTTTATTATTTCTAAGAGGGTTTATATAAAAAACACTTACATCAATTTTTGTCCAAAAGTTTTAAAAAACAAAGCAAAACTCTGCTGCATGTGAAAAAAAAATTATTTTTGAGATAATTAATGAGGAGGAGCTTGCTTTTTAAACTGCTTGGTAAAGATTTTATTCATCTAACCATAGATTATTGAGAATGGAGAAATGAAAAACTCTAAGATTTACATATAGAGTTAAGAAAAGTGACTTTTATTAAGGTGGACAGTTCGTTACATTTCTTGGATTTAAATGTGGCCTAGCAGAGTTTCTATTACACAGCAGGTGGACTTGTGGTCTTAGAAAGAAAATGAAAATTGAGTTGTTATTATCTGTTTTTGGAACATCCTAAGCACAGATGGACCATGAAAATCTGATATCCAAATTAACGTTAGATTGGAGGAAACTTTGAGATAAAATGAAGACCTTAAATATATGCTTGAATGTTGTAGATGCTCCCAGGGAGAGTCCTTGACCTTTTTTAGAGCTGGCATTTTAAGCCTGGGGACAAATAGTTGCATTTTTGACAGTCATGTGAAGATTGCATTGGGAACCACAGATGTGAGACCCTCTCTCTGTCAGAACTTAGAATTAAACCCACATCAAAAGCATTGCGAGAAGTGGAAGATCAGTGGGACATAGTAAAAAACTCTTAATGAGCAGATAGACTGCTGTATAGCTTCTGTGATGTCTGTCAACTTAGTCTTGACAGCCAATTCTCAATTCTGAGCAAGATAGAATGAGGGTAACGAGGATAATTGAAACCCTCCGATAATCCGCAGGTTCCATTTTAACCCTCGATTGTAGCTGACTGCCTTGCCAGCCTTTTAGCAGATCGGGAAAGAGTGGCATCCCCTCTCCATGAGTTGACTCGTCAGCTATCCTACAGGGATTGAGAAACTATGAAATACACAGAAGAGACTATATCTTTCAGGATCTGAACAGGAAGAAGACAGTGTACTCAGCAGGTGGTTAGAAAGGGTCTAATATAAGGACAAGGGGGTCAAATAGATTAGAAAACACCACAGGGTTAGCAATGACCAGAAGATCCTTCCACTCCCAGAACCTAGCAAGTGAGGGGACTTGGCTGGAGCTGAGGACTTCCCTACAACGTGATAGCCTCTGGCGACCACAGCTCCACAAGGTAGAGGCCTGGCTGGGCAATACCAAACTTCTCTTTGCTATCATTCCTGGTGTCCTATAAGAGCCTCCCAATGGCAAAACCATCTAGAGGTCAGAAAGAAAGGAAGGTCGTCTGTCAAGGTGATCTACAGATACCATGGTCCTGTGGTGCAGGTCAGGGGAGAGGATGGTGAAGAAGGATCTGAAGAGAGAATATCTATCCCAGAAGGGAGGAGGAAAATGAGGGGTCACCAGCCCCTGCATGGTTACTAGCCTCTACATTTGAACACAAGCTCATGTCTTTTAGAAGAAATACTTTTAGAAAGCTAACTGAAATAGGAAGTGAAGAAAAACAACGTTCTCTAGGAAATTACCATTTGTACTATGTACTATATAAATAATGAATATATCATTTTCTCTTTGAAATGGGGACAAAAATAATGAGGGAAAATTAATTCTCATTTGGTTATTTAAGTTTTGAAGGTAGAAAACCTTAGCTATGAGTATGGCATCTTCTATGAACAGGAACTCTGAAGGGGTCCTTAACAAGGTCTGCATCCTCGATTGACTCAGATTCCAAAGGCCAATTTGAAGAGCATTTCTATTGCCCTTTCTGAAATTCTAACCCACTCCTGTATTTTGGTCATACATGGGAGACAAGGATACCCGGATCATTAGTTACAATGAGGGAACCACAAGAATGGGAAGTTATACTCCATGTACGTACAATATGTCAAAATATACTCTGCTGTCATGTATATATAAAAAAATAAAATAAAAATGAGCTTTTCTTACAGATCCAGTTATTACCAGAAATGGATTTGTAATACCTCAAAATACTTATGACTTAACTATTTTAATGTGTATATAAGCTATGGATTTAACACTATGGGAGAACCTATGCTAATACAGCTCGCTCGCTCTCTCTGTCTCTCTGGCAAAGTTTATTCTAGGGCATTTGTGGGGCTTACACATACAGAAGAACACGAGTGCCTGTCTTCCCTGATCCTATGCACTTCCTATGATAGGCTTGCCCTGTTCTATTCCCAGCGCTCCCATAAACACTGAGGGCATTTTAACATTTTGGTTCAATAGATGTTGGAGGCTCAAATGTGTTTTCCTGCTATTGTTTCTGAATCCAAAGAACTAGGGTGAGCCCTGTGTGCCCTGAGCTTTCACTGACCATGTGGTCCAATTGTAGCTGATAAGTCAAGTTTAGAACTCAATTTAAAATTTAGTAACCCTACCTGAATTTCAACTTGCTTGGTCAAGAAATGGGCACTTTCTTTTAGCCATTGCTGAACCTTCTGTAACTCCTGATCAGGGTCTGATCCATGACCTCACTATCTTCATGGCTACTCTTCTGGGCTCCTGCTGTGGATTCTACTTACCACACTGGGCCTCATACAAGGAACCTACTCCTTTTTCTTCACTTCCCTGCTCCTGATCCAAATTCTTTCTTGTTGTTTCTGTTTCTGTGACTGGCTTCTGTCTCCAGGATGAGAAGTTATCTCCCAATGAGGTGGATATGGTGGATGTGCAAGGAGAGATTAAGCAGAAATATGAAGTCGCCTTTCCATTATAAGGGTTTCTGACAGTTGGCTTCTTAACATTTGCTCCTCATTTGCCAATGAGATGCTTTACACTGCCTCCTGTCCCCACACAGTCTATTCCAAGTGTTCTAAACCCCTGCTAATCCTGTGGAGGTCAGTGCTACATCAGCATCAGTGATGCCTTCCCATCCATCTGGTCCTAGCTTCCTTCTCTTTCTCATCCCATGTTCTCAAGTCTTCACTTAACTGTAAGCTAGCCCACCCAGGGCATGACAGATTGCCTCAGATGGATGATTTCCTTATTTTCCAATAATTATTTATATTCCTCAAGATGTGAAATGTTATTTTCTCAAACAAGAGACACACTAGAAGACTTGGACTTTATTATTTGCCCTGCAAAGTGTCATGTGAGTTTAGAAAACTTCAAACTCTTCTTTGGTTATTTCATTAGGAAAGAGTAATCTCATTTAACTGGCACTTTTACATCTACATTCACGCTTTTAAAACACTGAAGTGAGCGTTCTACAGCTATGTAAAGAAACACATTATCAAAGCATTAGGAAATGATTAAACTGACATTTTCTTAAGAAAACGAAAGGAGCAGGAAAAAGCCATTCTAAAAGGACTGAGTGCTACATACTCCAGATATTATCTCCAGTGCTTACTCAGGGATCTTTAAAGAAGCTTATTACCAAGTACCCTAAGAAGACAAGTGTGGATGTGTACAGATCAGAGGGATGCACGTTAATGCACCTGCCAGATTTTACTATCGTACAAAGTATGTCAATCAGCACTCAGACCTTGCATTTAAAAATGTGTTCTTTCAGGTTTTCTCTGTGCTGTTTCATTCATAACTCAGTCCTCCAAGTCATTTACCATTCCATGTTGCCAGTTGTCATCAATGGCATGTGTATACACACATGCACACATGCACACACGCACACACGCAGGTGCACACACAGGACTCTTGAGGTATTAATAATCTTTCTTTTCTGGACACAAGGAAATATTTAAAAACAAGGAATGTTAGAATCTTGATTATTCCAACAATTAAAAGATGCTTAGTCAACTAGCATTTAAGACTTTTCTATGTGCCAGGCACCCCTTTTCTTAACATGTTATGTTAAAAAAAACAAGGATCTGGCATTGTTTTCTTGGCAAGAGCCTTAGAAAAGAGACAAGACCATTCAAAACCACCATCTGCCACCTCAGACCTCCTAACTTCATGCCTTTCTTTTGGGGTTGGTCATATCGCCACAAACATTTTCCTATGAAGTTGGTCTATTATATGTCTTCCATCTGTCATAGAAGATTGACCACCCATCAGTTTGGATCTGCATCCTTGAGGTTAGCTTGCTGACCACCTCCTTCACAGGGCTGATGTTAGAACCAAGCAGATTATATTTATCACTGTCCTTTGAAATTAAGTGCTAATTAAGTGTGAAAAGGAATATCAAGATTATTTGCCTATAACATCATGGCCAAGAGACTCAAAGCCCTCTCTGCTTTGGTGTCCTCATGTGTATGAGAAATGCATTAGAAGTAGGTACCTCATCCACTTTAAGGTTACATTTAGGCTTTAAGGTTAAATTTAGATAATCTGCACAAAACACTTACCACAGTCTAGTAAATAAGAATCAACCTATGAATAGCTACCATTTTTTAAATCTTTCATTCCATGACAACCTTACAGGATTTCATCTCAAGCACCATGACCTCATTCTATCATCAGTCCATTATACCTCAGCTTCCATGCCCTTTATTTCAGAGCTGAGAGAAGAATATTTTATTGTTGGCTTATCAGTTATGTCTCTTCTCAGTCTTCATAACTTGTCAAATTCATATATCCTAATTTGTTTAGATTGTTCCCATACCATGGATCCTATGATCATCTATAGTTGAATCAGAAAAATACAATGATAAATAAATAAAAGAAATAAAAATATTACAAAATGCCCAGAAGCATTTAAGTTAGTCTAGATATGGCTATGTCATGCCATCACATAATTCTCTGACCTCAGGTATCCCAATCTATGGGATCAAAGTTTTAATTCTTGTCCTCCATCTCTAAGGGATTATTATAAAGCACAGTTGAGATGAAGCTCATGAAGGCATTCAAGTCAATATGTAAGTATAAAATATTATTCATAACATGGTTAGTGACTTACTAATTTATTCAAGAATATGATTGTTATGTTAGCATGTGCTACGTTCTGGGGATATAGTGTTGACTGTTGCGGATGAGGTCTTTACTTTCAATACACTTTAAGGACAACACATGCATAAATAATCTTTCCTGGTGCCTGTTTGGAGAAAACAGAGTATTAAAATCTCTATTGATAATTAAAACTGCTACTTTTGTCTAACCCAACATTTTCCTTTGTTATTTGACCAATAGAAACAACCTCTCACGGCATGGTTTTCTGTTGAAAAACCTACCAGGATGCCACAGAGCCCAATATGGGAGACTCCATTGAAACTAGCAGGAATTCCTCTCCCATGGGGCTTGCTATCTATTCCTTCAATGTGCTGCATTTGCATAAATCATATTATGTAGGTGGCTGCCTGCTTTGCCCATGGCCAGGGCCAGCCCTAGATAGGGTACAACCCTGAAGTGAACAAAACAGGAGTCATTCCTGGGCAGAGAACACAAACTTTGTCAGAAAATAAATTACTGGAAACATTTTTATTAAAGAAGAGGAGTAGTTTTGAAAGTGTGATAACTTCTGTGAAAGCTTATGCAGTTAATCATTCCTTGTTTGAGGTTTGGACCCTCTTCCCTTTGATGTAATTAGCCATTAGGCTTTCTGAAGTACATTTTTCATGTCAAGCAGACAATGGTTTCAAAGGAAAGATAGGGTGGGGCTGAAAGGAAGGCCAAGTTAATGCACAGAGCAGCAAAAGACACAAGAAAATATCAACATTTCCTGCACAAGCCATTTGCTAAAGGTGCATTAGAACATGGTGTTATTTTCACCTTAAATACAGCAGTTTTTACACTCTGCTTTGCTGCATTTTAAGATTTTCTGGGAGTCTGTTATCAAACAGTGCCTTGCACATAGTATACTTTCAATAAACACTTATGGAAGGAATGAAAAGTTCGCATAAACTACACTTTCTTTGGATAGCTTGACTTAGTGATTTGTTCTCACACAGTAAAGCCAGTTTTGATTGGAATGGGGCAACAGGTGGTTAAACCCTTTATATCACTCAGACCAGTAGTCATCAGAGGCTTTAAAACGTTTTTAGCATTGGTTATTCTTTTTTTCCAATGACATTTTACTTTGAAGCATGAACAAATAGACATGACAGGAGAGCTTGCTGGTTGAACCAGGAGGAGGTTCCATGCTGTCCCCAAACACACACACCCCACCAACCCACGTGTGCATGCATGTGAGCAAATTAGAGGAGCTTCAAGGGTGACACAGCTGAATGTCACCTTTTAAGAGCTTGGTCTAGTGCAAGAGCCAAGGCATGGGCACAGATGAGCACAATCAAAGCTAGAAAGTCACATGTGCCATTTAATAGATGGAGATTACTTCACATTCCAATTTAAATATATACATTGCATGGGCTGGGGTTGTGGCTCAGTGGTAGAGCACTTGCCTCATACGTGTGAGGCACTGGGTCCAATCCTCAGCACATAAAACAAAACAAAATCAAGGTATTGTGTCCATCTACAACTAAAATAATTTTAAAAATATATAGACATGGCTGCACTTAGTTCTTTGTCTTAGAAAAATATATAAAAATGACAAAGTACACAAGCAATATTAAAAACACCAGATTTCTACCACCCCACCCCAAACCTGTCAGTTTAAAACTATCCTTTGTCATACATTTGTGAGCTTTTAAAAAAATTATTATTAAAAGCAAAAGTGGAAACAAAGCTGAAGTTTCCTTTGATCTCCCATTTCATTCCCCTGGGCTAGCATCTAGTCTCAATTACTTTTCATGAGTTTGGTGTGTGTCTACCCAGCCCTCATTTAATATTTCTCCATACATATGTTTGTATCTACATTTGTAATATGTAATATCAAACTTTTAAACTCTTTGCATTTACCCCCATTTAACATTGTAATTTTGAGATAGATATAAGTTGAAATTAATAAAGAATGAGTTCATTTCTATTGCTGTTTTAGTATCTCATGTTGGGACTGGATCTCATTTTATTTATTCTTTCCACTAGTGATGGGTATTTAAATTCTTTATAGTTTTTCATAGTTACAAACAATTCTGCAGTGAACACTTATATATGTCTATACACACATATGTGTGTGTCATTGGATAAGTATACAAAAATTTCAGGAAAGTTTTGTCTTTTTTTGTGTGTGTGCTGCTATGACAATACCACAGACGGGGCAATTCATAATCAACAGACATTTATTTGTCTTATGGTTCTGGAGGCTGGAGATCCAAGAACAAGGGGCTGCACCTGGTAAGAGGCTTTTTTGCTGTGTTGTAACATGGGGATGGTGTCATATGGGCAAGAGTAAGAAGAGGGCCTAACTCCACCTTTTATAAGGAATTTACTCCTGGAATAATTAACCCATTTCTGAAATAAGGCTGTTAATTGACCAAACCACCTTTCAATTAGGCCTCACCTCCCAACCCTGTTGCTATGGGGATCAAGTTTTCATCAAATGAATTTTAGAGAACACATTCCAACTATAGCAGAGTTCCTCTCAAGGGTAATAGAAATGAGAGGTTGGTTAATAGGTGCTCCCTTTAAATGGATGTTGTCAAATTGTTCTCCAAAGCATCTCTAACCACTTTGACTTTCAACATCAATCTATGAGGGTTCCATTTTCTCTGTATCCCAGCCAGTGTGGATGTGGTCAAACTTCTGCATTTCTGCCAATCTGATGGGTATTTTCATTTGCTATTCCTTAATAACTAGTGAAATTGAACATCATTTCAAAGATTTAATGACCATTTGAATTTCTTCTGTGAACTCTTGGTATCATTTTCTCACTTTCCTATTAGGTTATGCTAATTACTTTTCTAACATATTTTGCAAATGTCTTTCAGTAAGTTGTTACTTTTCTTTGAAATTTGTTTATGATATCTTTTGCCATGCACAATATTTGAAATTTTCTAATGAATGAAATTTAATTTTTGTAGGAGTGAAATAGGAATCTAATTTTTTTCCTCTAATGATCACTGATATTCTTTAGATTTCATTCAATTTGATATTTTGGTTAAAACAGGCAGCAGAGTATGATGATTAAGATCATAAATTCTGGAGTTAGACTGCCTGGATTCAAGTCCCAGATATGTCCATCCACTTACAAACTTTGTAACCTTAGGTGAGCTGTCTTTTTGCACTTAATTTCTTACCTGGGGGTAATCATAGCCTTACTTTTCATAATTTTTTTGGTCTGGTCTGACTTAGGCTGTATGTATTTAAATTAGCCTTAGAATATAGTAGCACTATTTGTGTGTTACAATGAATTCTTCATGGGAATAAATAGTATAACCTGAAATTTTAAATACGTATATCTAGGTTATTTTTTGTTTCAGGTATGATAAATGTATTTGTATGTGGCAAGAGGAATCTGGGGCACAGTGGCATACTATTCAGAAGACTAAGATGACATTGGCTAACTCTTAATTGTATTTATTTACAAGTTCCTCCAAGATGAGGATTACGAATAATTCATTTCTCTTTTTATTCTTAGTATCTTCCACAGTGCCTGGCATAAGTAACCTCTTATCGAGGATCAAGGAATGAATGAATGAACAATTTCTTGTGTGTACATTTAGCCATACACCTTACTATTTCCTGTTAGTATTTTCTCTGGATTAAAATTGCCTTAATATCATCACAAGTAAACCTAGGAGGATCAATCAGCTGCAAAATTATTGGCTTTTCTGAGCCAACTATAAATGACTTTTGGATTATCTGATGTTATATATTTTCTACATCACTACCCCTTCCATCTATGTGAATATTCAACAGATAGGTGTGCAAAATAGTCAAGTGCCAGTTTCACTATTGGGGAGCCTAAGAAAGTAAAAACATTTCTAAATTATTTTAGAATGACCTCCTCTTTGTTAGTGCTACTCACTCTGTGCTCTTGAGTTGCTCACAGTGGAAGGCACTCAAGGTTTTTAAAATTGAATTTATTGTGATGAAATCTATTGCTATCTCAATTTGGGAGAACAAATGTTGTGCCAGGGTTCACAGATCAAATTACTGCCCACCCATTCACTCACCTATCTATTCATCTACTCTACAGATGTTTAGGGAGATGCTGCTGTGTGACTGTGTGCATTGGGTAGTGCTGTAGAAGATGCAAAAAAATCATGTAATACTTCTTCCTATTCCAGAACATGTAGGAAGTCACAGTTATCATTCCTTAAAAAATGCACAATATTCTAATGCAAGATTCTATGTCTTCAAATTAAAGCTTTAATATCTGATGAGATACTTGGGGCAAATATTTAAACTTCCATAAGTATCAGAAGGGAAATGCATATAAATTATGTGGAAAATAACAAATGCTCTCTGAAGTTTAGTTTTCATTCCTACAACCTTAGATATCAACATATAAAGGGAATGCTCACTTTCAATGCAAGTGATAATTTCAACAACATAAGAAATATGACAAAGATGTTTGTGAGTATGAGAAACTGCCACTGAGACAACCTTGACTGTGATTCAACCAGAGCTTCTGCAAGGCATATGTGCATCATTGCAGCTAATATTGAGTGCTTACTATTGTACAGGCTAAGTGCTTTCACATGCATTTACAAACTTCTAGAAATGATGTGAGGTGAAATTTATAGATGGGGAATATGAGCTAGAGAGAAGTTGACTATATTGCTTCATGTCACATAATGGTAACTGGGAAAGTCAGACTCAGGCTCTGAAGTCTGGCTCCAGAGACTGTGTTCAAGATGCCTGTCCTTTCAGAAGACAATGGGTTAAAGATTCTGTTGAACATGCTGGACAGCTCACAGGTATAAAGTATGTCTGTTGGTTTTCAGTCCGCTTCTAAGAAGCACAGGAGCCTATTGTGTGCAGAACACAGAAGTCAGTTTTATGTTTCCCTTGAGAAACATAAACAAAGACATAGGTCTTCATCTAGTAGAAAACATTTCCCTGCTTACACAGGATGAGAGCACAGTCCTCTGAACTTGAGCCCAAAGTAGGTGTTTCTTTAATTGATTCAAGACACTTGCTTGAGTACATACATGCCAGAGGAGGTGTTGTCAGGTATAGTGGACAGACAGACAGACATGGTCTTGGCCCTGAATGAGTGTATTGACTTATGCATTATCACTGTATTACAATTTATTTTACTTTGGAGAATTAAAGTATTGGATGAAAGTATTTAAAATCTGATATTGTCATCAGACTTATTATTGTTTACTTGGTACTAATTTGCATGTACTATAGAGCAACTCAAGTTCCCCTGAAATATTTTGTTCCACATTAGTTAGGCATATCAGGGACTGGGTAGTGGTTTACCACACCTGGTAGCCCATCACTAGATAATATGTTCTGTTCCCTTTTGCACTTTTGGCTGTGCCCCTGAGCATTGGACAGTGTGATATGACAAAAGAAAGGCATGCCATGTAGACCCTTGTCTCAAGACACCTCTGCTGTGACTCTATACTTTTTATGTTGTCTAGACACTGATACCAAGAGTGACTTTGGACCTATGACTAAAACAGCTCTATTTAGCTTGGGATCCTGAAGGACTGTGTGGTTCCCAATACCCACCTTCACTATCCCTCTAGCCAGTTGCACTTCATGTGGGTGACAGACAAAATTCTGTTGTGTTAAACCTCTGAGGTTTCCAAATTGATCTATGGTGATTGCTTTCTTACATGGGCCAGGTTTTGAACAATTTTGGATACATTCTAATGACTTTTTATAAGTTCAAATTACCCTTAGTTTTCTGATGCTTAATAAGCTGTGTACTTTCTATTCTTTCTGTTAGAGTTTCTACCTATAGACATGTCCAAGCCTTTGTTAAAATGAAGACAAACAATTATTAAAGAAAAATCTGTAGCAACAACTGCATATAGAAGTAACTGCATACAGAGATGTGGAGAGAAATGTGAACTGCCATATGCGGCAGTTTTTAGAAGGAACATATAGTCTCGGATTTTTATATTTGTGTAACACATAGACTTATGCAGCATCCGAGAGACATAGAATCCAGAACCTGCTTCTGAGAACGAAGAAGGTATCTTCCAATCGAAGCAAATGCCTACGAGACATGTGTTAATCCCTCCCAAGGGTGTAGTAGTTCCATTGTAATTGAAATGCCGCCATTTTTCAGTTTGTTGGGGTCCCGTGATCCAGCCATCTTCATTGTATTTCCTTTCTTGTGTCAGTTTCTGTTCTACAACGATAAAATATTTGAAATTCTGGTATTGAATTTCATCCCCTCGTGAGACTTTTCCATTTAGAGACCTGGCTCTTCAGCGGTGCCAAAGTTTTAGCTTCTAAAATTCAGATACAGAGATTTAAAACCAGTGGCAATCTGGGCAGATGTCAGCGGGTGAGAGGTTTCCACAGCCAGTTCTCATAAAGCACATGTCCATACTGCACTGTGGCTTCTAATCCACAAATAAAACACAGATCCGACCGCGATCATCGGCGGAGACTCATGTCCAAAGGCAGATATTTTATTCAAATAATCTCACACTGCTCTGTGGGAAATACTATTTTCATTATGTTTGCAAACATGTTAGCATTCATTAAAATGTGCACTGCCTTCAAGAAAGATTCATGGTGAGCTTTTCCTGTTAAAGGACATATTTGTGAACAGCTTTTGTGAGGCAGAAGTTTATAACATCGAAGGTTTGAAGTATGTAATATTTTATGTTGCTTTTCTCATTAGAGAGTTTCAGAGTGGAGGAGTCTGAGGTGCAGTCCATTTCTCTAGCCATCTGACAGGGCCAGGACTTCAGTGGGCTCTGAAGTGTGTCAGTTTATATTTTTGTAGGTTTCTCTATGTGCCACACCTGTCAAGTTGTCACAAGGAAAGGGGCTTTAAACCTAGGCTCCTGCTCAGACATGATGCATAAAGTGAGTTTTGTCTTTCTCAGTTGGAGCCTGGGAAAAAACAGCATGTGTCCCTTCTCCCTGGAAAAGGTGTCAGGCTCTGAAGATAATTCATTAAGCAAATATTTTGCTACTACATGGTTTATAAACTACAGAATTGGGCATTGGAAGGAACTCAAGACCCTGTTTTCCATGTATGGGGATTCATTCCAGACTGTGCTTTTTCTATTCCATGTATGGGGTGTCTTTATCTGTTTCCATACTTTTGAAGGCTTCTCTTCTCTTTCTTTATAGCCACTCTTATGTCATTTTATGTCTGTTCAGGTTTTCTTCTTGTTTTAACAACTTTATACCCTACTTCTCTGTTGGGAAAATGCTTTGTCCTTTTCCTTCATTGTGTATTTTTATTGCCTGTCTGAGTATGACTCTGTTATACAATGGATATGATACTAAAAACTTGAAAGCAAGAAGTGTTTATAAATTGAATATAATTTTTATATAGACTTTCATTATCTCTCCAAAATTGTTTAATAGTCTGATGAAATACTCTCTAGTTCCAGAAGAGTGGTTAGAGTACTGTCTTTCCAAATGGATGGGCATTTATATAGAAGCAGAAATTTCTGGACTATAGGTAAAAATGGAAGTAAACCTTAATTTCTGATGTGAATGTAATCCCCACAGCCACACATGCATGGCGCACACACGCCACATACATAGTGCTATAGTTTGAATCTGGAATGTTCCACAAAAGTCCATGTGTTAAAGGCTGGGCCCTTAGTGTGGTGCTATTAGAGGTGATGGGTCTTTAAAAGGTGGGGCCTAGAGGGAGGTCTTAGGTTGTTGGGGGCATTCCCTCAAAGGGAATTGTAGGATGCAATCTATTTTTTTCTTTTTGCTTCCTGGCCACCATGAGATGAACAGCTTGCTCTATTGGTGCCAAGTGACCATGAATGAAAACCAAAATAAATCTTTCCTTCTTTTAAGTTGATTGTCTAAATTCAGTTGATAACAGAATCCCACTATACCCCTCTGTTTCATTGTAATGGTCAGGCAAGCAAGGGTCTTAAGTCCAACCATGCTAAATGTGAGCAGTGTTTAGGGATGGGGTGGGCCACCAAAGCCCTTAAAAATTTAAGTTCGGATAGACAAAGATTAGTCACTATACCCAAGCAAAATAATCTATTTATCCTTAAACATTATGCTAGGTGATAATTATATTTCAATTTAATGGAAACTTGAAAGCTAAAACCAAGCTGCTGCGTTGTCAAATTGCATCATCCATGTTTATATCAAAGGTTAAGTAAGGGGCTATAACTCCTTTAGAACACAGTCTGGTGATCAATAGAAGACAAACTTCATTCTTAGCAGGCTATTGCTAGGAAGAACTGTGGTCCTTGGAAGACAGAAATGTCCCGAGGATTCTCTACAAAGACTTGTTATTTTTCTCCTTGTTGTGATGGATCTTAAGTTGATTGAATAAATTATTTGCTTCTTCATGATGATTGGTAAAAACATTTTTAGTCACTGTACTGAGCATGTTATTTTTTTTTCTCATCTATAAATGGGATGCGATTCTGACTTAAGTGGGTTCTTGGGAGGATAAAGGGATGTGATTCCTGCAGAGGTCAGAATAAAACCATGTACATAATAGAGACTCCCTGCTGGTGGTTCCTCTTGGCCCTGCCTTTGGGCATCAACTTTATGGCTGGTGTCTGATTGTCTCCACTCCTGTCTCTTTTGTCTCCTAGTCCAGGAAACAAAATCAAGGGCCAGAATTACTGCTAGAGCCACTCCAAAGGATCACCTTCCTCTTTGGAACTTTAAGATGCTCTCTGGTCTCCTAGGATCTGCTTGTCAGGACATGTCCCATCTACCTCTGCAATGCTGTACATGCTGTGAAACTTTGTCTTACCTCAGGATAGGGTATGTTGGGGTCTTTGTAGATTCAGTTTGACTTTTTCTATTTTACTCTGGTATTTGAATACATACAAAATTGACAGGTGGAGAGTCTCATAATCTCACCAAAGAATTCACTCTAATCCAAGCAAGGGTTACTGACTTCTGGATGATCAGGATTCTGATGCTTTGGCCTAATTTGAAGGAAGGTTCTAATAGCAAAACATTTCAGAATAGGAAAGAAGGAAAGCAGTGTATAATAGATGTAGTAGAATTATAGTTTGAAAAGATCTGAGAGATTCTCTGGCTCACTTTCTCATTTACATAGCTGAAACAGAAGCCCAAAGATGATAGGCAAGTTTTCCAAGGTCATCCAATGAATTAAATTGGGAACAGACTAGAATCAATTCTTAGTGTTTCCTTTGTCTTTCTCTGTGCTTCTTTGTCTCTTAGAAGCAGATACATTCTTGCTTGCTGGATACATAGGGCTCCTGACCCACACAACCTGGGTAACTCAGTGTTTCTGTCCTCAAATTTCCACCACCATGGCTTTTACCCTTCATATTTTCTGTCTTATTCAGAGAGCAAAATACCTAAAAACTCCATGCCAGTAGCATTTTATTCATTGAGAAATAATGTAAGAATGTTATACCTAATTAATGATAAAATTATAGAAATCCAAGTTTCATCAGATACATATTGAACACATGTCAGACATTGTGCTAGTTGCTATGGATACAGCAGTGGACAATATATAGTTTCTGCCATGAAGAAGCTCACAATCTAGTGGGGGAAATAGATTCATAAACAACCAATTATAATTCAAATAAATATTACTACTTACAATGTAAGGAGGATCCATTTGTAATAGTTTGAGTGTAACTGGGAAGGATAGAGATGTAGTTTTTTTAAGTATTACTTCCTTGTATTGAGATGAATGTATTATTTATTAACCAGTCATTTTCTCCCTCTCCCATCTCCTCAACATTTAATATACATTGTATTAATACTAGTCCAACTTATTTCTCAGTATTTAATTTACAGAATATTCAAGTGGGACATACAGCAGAAGAAAGGAAATTGTTATCCTAAGATGGATAAAGAGCATTTTTGTATAACTTTTTGGTGAGACTGTGTATTTTTGGTTGTATAGGGATTGCCATATCATGTCAGGTGGAAGCATGCTTTTGCCATTTATTTAGAAGTTAAATAAGGTTAAAAGATATATGTGTGAGTGCCAAGGAGACAAGGGCTAGACTGTGATGGCCTTGTGTGGTGGCAAATGAGCTGGGTGAGAACAGCCTTCCCAGAATTCTTTCAACGATGTGGTTCCTGTTTAAGAAAACTGTGTGAGAAGGGGAAGCTGAGTGAAGCAGCATCCTTGCGCTCTGAAGGCAGAGAGGGAGTTGGGTGCCACTGCAGCTCACACACCTGGCTCAGACTAATTTTGTTAATGTATTGCAGCTCTGGAGCCCACAACTCCTCCTGACCCCAGGGTCCCATCTCCTTTTTAGTGTCACCTTGTTTTGGATCAGGAGCAGGTGCGGCTCCAAGGTGAAGGGTGCCAACATCTTTTGCAGATCAGCTGCCATCAGGGCTGCAGGATGCAATCCACAGATGCAGGCTCCAATTTGTCTTCACTCTCCTCCTTTCCCCTGGAAGCTTTACTTTCTTCTCTGCAATGGTATAAGGGCTAGTCCCTATTATGAATCCATTATTCCTTATCACTCTCAGAACTTGTTTCTTTGAAGAAACCGCTTCTGATCCAAATGAAGACCTCGATATTTATAATACTTACATTTTACATTTTTAGTTTCCTTCTTTTCACTTTAACTATATGGTTTCTTTTTAGATGTTGGTTATGGCATCCATATAGTTCATATGCTTTTGAGTTTTCATGTCCTCTGCCAATTTGGTGACCATGTGATCTGTATTTTCATCCATGTCATATATAAAAATGTAGGACTCATTAGCACAGTTTTGTGAAGCTATGGAACCACAAATTCACTTCATTCAGTGATGCTTCTTCATTATTCCCACAAAGACCCATGAAAGAATTCGTCAAAAACTTTGATCCTATTCAGATATAGTATGTTCATTATTTTTTTACAATTTCACAGGTTATAATTCTGTCTGTAATTTTAAAAAGTTACTTAAACAGTTATTAGAAAACCAGTCCTGTGTCCTAGTGAACCATTTAATGATCTATTGTTTTTCCCTTATTGATTTGTAGTTGCTTAGGAATTAGCATCCAATTCACTGGCATATGGTTTGTTTTGTCCATATTTCATTCACTGCTTCCTTATTTGAAAATTAAAATGGTATTTGTACATCTTAAATATTCTAGAAACTTTTCTGCCAGCAAATATCACCACCAGTACATAGTTCCCCTCTCATCTCTGCAATGTATTTTAGTTAAAACAAGGTGACTTTAACTTGTATAGAATATTGGAACATCTTTTTATGACATTTTTCACCCCTCCTGGGATTATTGATATTAATTATATTTTTGATGGAATATGATTTATTTTTTTGCAGAGAAGGAATTTGCTTTTTGCTGTAGACCAAGAACTTCTTTGATCAGTTCAGTCTTTCAACATTGAGAACTTTCTCCTTTTCTTCTGTAGTTTTGGTACAGAACATTTGTTCAATGTTTATCCATAAATTTCATGAGATGCATGAAAGATATTTCTTCAAATGATTTTTTCTTTCCTGAACAGCAAATATATTTTTTAAATTTAAATCCATCTGATAGACTTGTGATCTGTACTCTTCTGGTATCATAACATTTACATTTCCTCAGCAATGTGATAAAACATAAAAATAGTTTAAAGAAAATTGAAAAATTACTATTTTGAATACAGAAATGCCTAGCATTACTTAAAAGCAGTTAGAAGGTAATACATATTATAGAACTATAAATTAAATATAAATACATCTTATTAACTAATACAATTTTTAAAAATCAAAACCTCATGAATGAAATACAATTTGGAAGTTTCCACATCATTCATGGACATTCCATATATACATTCACCTGTCTTGGACATTCTGGATGGAAGATGCTATGGTATTTCCCAAACTTGCCCATGCCATGAGTTACATGGTTGCTTAAATATTAACAATTCCCAGATGATTCCCAGGATGGTTCTGGTTCTTTGAGTTTAGGCTGGGCTTAGAATTCTACATATGTAACAAGCACTACATGTAATACACTAGCAAGTAAGTTTGGGGAAAAATGGAAAGAATCCATTGCTTTAAAATGAGCCTAATTTGTGTGTGAGAATTCAGGATCTAAGACTTCCCAGATATATAAACTCACACATTACTTAACGTCTTTGAAAATCAATTTCTTCATCTCTAAAGGGGTAATGTAGACATCATCCCAAATGATTTTCATGTGGATTCAATCATATAAAATGCAAATTTGTAGCTATCTCAGGTGCTATTATCATTGAAAACTTGGACTTTTTTTTCTAGTCTTTTCAGTTGTGTTCTTGACAGAAGAGAAAAGGTAAAATTCTGAAACCAAATGAATGCAAATATTCAAATCTTCTTTTTCAATGTAAATAATAGTAGAATCATTTGTTCAATGATAATGTATTTGAGACATAAAAGATCTCATTCAGATGACTGATAAACCAAGTAGTGTTGATATGTTTTAGCTATTCAAATGAAATATCACAATTGCTATATTTCAATTTCATTAAAAGAAAACAAAATAATTTTTGGTAGCTTTTCTGCATACACATTAAAAAAAATCCATAGGAAGTTCTGATGTTCCTTAGTTCCTTAAAACAGTGGTTCTCATAGTATGATCCCTGGCCCACACTATCTGGAAACCTCTTAGAAATACAAATTCTTAGTCCCTGGCTTAGATTACTAAATCACAAACCTGAGACATTGCAACTTGAATTTTAACAAGGCCTCTTGGTGATTCTGATGCAAGCTTAAGTTTGGGAGATACTGGTCTAATTTCTAGTTCTTTTTTCTTCTTTTTGTTCTAATTAGTTAAACATGACAGCAGAATGCATTTTTGACAGATGGTACACAAATGGAGCACAACTTCTCATTCCCCTGGCTGTACATGATGCAGAGTCACTGGTGGTGCAATCATGCATGTATATAGGGTAATAATGTCTGTCTCATTCTGCCATTCTCTACCCCCCCCCATCCCACCCAATTCAAAAAGTTTCTCCATTCTTCCCACCACCACCCTGCCATAAGCATAGCTTATCAGAGAAAACATTTGGCCTTTGGTTTTTTGGGATTGGCTTATTTTGCTTAGCATGATATTCTCCAGCTCCATCTATTTACTGGCAAATGCCATCATTTCATTCTTCCTTAAGGCTGAGTAATATTCCATTGTTTATATATGCCACATTTTCTTTATCCATTCATCTGTTGAAGGGCACCTGGGCTGGTCCCATAGCTTAGCTATTGTGAATTGAGCTTCTATAAACATTGATGTGGCTATGTCACTGTAGTGTGCTGGTTTTAAGTCCACTGGGTATAAACTGAGGAGTGGGATAGCTGGGTCAAATGGTGGTTCCATTCCAAGTTTTCTGTAGAATCTCCATATTACTTTCCAGAGTGATTTCACCAATTTGCAGTCCTATCAGCAACGTATGAGTGTACCATTTTCCCCACATCTTTAAAACCCTTTGCTGTATCCTAGAAGCTAGGAATCTGGAAACTACATTTCTGTGTGTGTGTGTGTGTATGCACGTGTACTATTGATTTTGATTTTCTTCTTTTGCGTTAGGAGTCTTGTTAAGGAAGTTATCTTTTCAAGGAGGGCATTCCTCTGACCACCCAATTTAAAGGCACAGAGTATATAAGGTATGTGGTAGAATTATTTCCCTTTAAAATATCAGAAAATGTGCAACCCAGAAAAGAAACTCATGAGAATCTCATGATTCTTACATGTTAAACCTAAAGTTTGTCTCATCCAAAAGCCTAGACAAATACCTTGAAGAAAGTGTTCATGATGATGTTGTAATTATGTAGAATGATTTCATCTCTTTTCAAGGAAGATCAGTTGGGACTGCCCAATTATAGGCAGGACGCTGGAGACTGAGTGACTGCTGCAGTAGATTTCACAATTTATTATGTTCTCTGGGAAGATGGATTATATTAAAATTTTGTTTTCTTGCAGACAGAGCAAGAAAAATAGAAATGCCATTTTTTAAAAAATAGATCTTTTGCTCTAACTACTGTCCAAAATTCTGGTAAAGAAATTCAGGACAATCTGCATGTTTCCCATTATTGGCATATTAGAATGATAGCTTGTTTTAGGTAAAATCACACAACTCCTTTATTCTTAGTTCATAGTATGAAGTATTCAGGGATTTATTTACTATTAGAAAGCAAAGGATGAAAAGGAATTTAAGTTTATAAAATATTATGAACGAATTAATATGACAGGAATGCTACCACAGTTCTCCTTAACCCTTTTTTAGGATATATTGATTATTTTGTCCTGAATGTGTAGCTGGGAATGAGTGGTTTAAAGAACAATTCTATGTAGAAAACTGTCCAGGTTTTAGTATAAAGTGGGAAAGTAAATCAACTGGAGCCAGAGTAATATTGAAAAGATTTGGCAGAGAAGACTAGAAAAATAAAATGGATCTAGACATCTCTGTGACCCATACTATTGAGCCATAGGACTGTGCTCTGCCTTTAAAGAAAACAACAAACTCTTAAAGAACAAAAATAAGATAACTGTCTTAAAGAAAACGAATCGAACAATTCAGGAATAAATGTAGTTGGAAATGGCAAAGAAAACACAAAGGACAAAATTGTCCTTTATCCAATTTAAAGAATGAAAAAAACAACTGGTGGTGTGCTGAGATTCCTTGCTGGAAGATATTTGAAGACACAAAATTGAAGGTTGAGGTTCTGGTCACAGTTGCCCTGGAAATGGGCTTTATATAATATCTGGGCACAGAAGGAGATAAAGCATCCATAGGTGGCTTTTTTTTGTTGTTCCCTCAAATGATAGGTTTGGGGCTTTTTCCCTCTCTCAGCTTCCAAAGGGTCACTAGGACAGTAGAGATTTCTCTATTTCCACAGTTAGGTTTCTGCTTTGGATCACAAAAGTGACTGCTACCTTTATCTACTTCTACTTTTGTCCCTACTAATTTGTTCCACACTATTCAGTGGAATCTGTACAAATGTCAATCTCATCATGTCTCTTCCCTGGTAAAAGCCATTCAATATCTTTCCATTGACCTCATCAGCAATTCCCAAAGTCTTTCCCAATAATTGCCCCAGGATATTAGTAGATATTAAATATAAGATGTGGGAGACTCTAAAGTTGATATTAGCAATTTTCTTTATAAGTGGTGTTCTGGAGAGCTGTGTCGTTTACTTTGAATCTCCAAAACGTGGGGGGATATAACATGCAAATTTCCCCAAGTCTATCTGATTATGGGACCTATTTCCTTTTCTTGGAGTGTCTTGCAGGATTAATTTGGAGTAGAGCACATTTTTGTAAATTTGGGTTTATAATGTAGTGGAGATTTATGAGCAAAGCAAGGAGTGAGTGGAATGATCTGGAACCTACCTACCTTTAGTTTGCATTTCCCTGGCATATGATGTTTTTTCTCTCTTCCATGCTGCATGTACTGAAAATTCCCAAACCTTCCCCTACCCCAATCCTTTCTAGTTCATTTGAGTAACACCTACTGATCATTTTGGACTCATCATGAGAATAACCTTTTCACCAGTAATTCCCATATCTCTGACTTTGCATTTAGCCTTTTCTTTTTGCAGAGCTGTTTAACTGATGTTACTCATTTACATAATGCATTCCTCTGAATTAAGATCTGAGGGGAAACAAAAGTCTGTCATCTCAGATTTAGGAAAATAGCAGATCCTATTGCTCTCTCCTCATCTTTGACAGAGTGAAAATGAGTAAAATGGACCTGGGAGAAGAGTACTACAAAATAAAAGATGAATGGTTATTTACAAGATGTATAGGAAGAATATGCTTTTGAAAACAATTAAAATGTAATATTGTAATGTTGTATATTCTATTCTGAATAATTCAACGTATAATCTTGAAAAGAGGATTCTATATACAATAAAGTGAGATTTTACAGAAACCAAAATACAATAATGGAGCTATCATATTAACTATAAATTGGAAATAAGATATATAATACATAAAGAAAAAATTGTTTTGGAGAAAATATTAGATATTTTCTAGAAAATAAAATGAACAGAAATAAAGAGAAGATTATGTCTATGAGGATGAGGGCTAGGAATCTAGGCTAAAGATAATTTATGTTCCTAAAGATGAATTCAGAATAAATGGAAAAGAAGTAAGACTGAAAAAGGAAATAAGAGAAGCTAAAGAGATACCTCAGAGTGTATGTGAAATGAGATTTTGGCATACCTGACAAAATTAGCAAGAGAAGATTATTATGCAACCATGTCCTACAGAAAATTCTAAAATTGCAAAGTGAAAGAATTTTACAAGATTCCAGGCAAGAAAAAATTACCTCTTACAGTAGAAAATTCAGGCTGGCTGTGGTCTCTTCCCTAACAGTAAATGCCTAAATATAATGGCACAATGCTTACGTAACTCTAAGGGGAAATTTTTGTGGCTCAAGAAATTTATATCTAGCTACAATGTTGTTAAGATGTGAAGATGATATAAATACTCCATCAAACTTATATACACTCAAATACATTTCACATGTCCTTTTCTGAAGTGTTACTCAAAATGTGTCCACCAAGTAAGAAATGAATCAAAATACAAAACTCAAAAAGTAAAAAGTTAGCTGGGCATAGAGGCGCATACCTGTAATCTCAGCTACTTGGGTGGCTGAGGCAGGAGGATCACAAGTTCAAAGGCAGCCCGAGCAATTTAGTAAGACCCTGCCTCAAATTTTGAAAAAAAAAAAGGCTGAGGGTATAGCTTAAGTACCACGTCCCCAGTGCTGCTTGGGTTTTAGTTCAGTGCTAGAGTGGGTGGCTTAGCATGAGCAGACCCTGGGTTTGAACCATCGCACCAAAATGAAGACTAATAAAGAAGTTATATATAAACTAACTGTTTTAGTTAGCTTTTTCACTGTTGTGACTTAAGGACCCAACCAGAACAATTGTAGAGGAGGAAAGATTTATTTAGGGGCTCACAGTTTCAGAGGTCTCAATCCATAGACAGCAGGCTCCATTGCTCAGGGATCAAGGTGAGGTAAGACATCATGATGGAAGTGTGGCAGAGGGAACCAGTTCACCTGATGATTAGCAAGCAGGGAGAGTCCACTTCCAAATTCAAATATATACCCCATAGCTGTGCCCCCAATGAACCACTTCCTCTAGCCACACCCCCTGCCTCCAGTTACCACTTAGCTAATCCCATCAGAGATTAAGTCTCTGGTTAGGTTAAGGCCATGGCCCAATCATTTTGCCTCCAAACCTTGCATTGTCTCACACGTGAGCTTTTTTGGAACACTTCACATCCAAACTATAACACTGACTTAGAGTAAGCCTGCTACCACGTCAATATAGACTTAAATATAACATTTATAAAAATTGTAAAAAAAAATAACAAATACAAACATTATTCCATTTTTTGGCTTTATTTCTTTTCCTTTTATTTTGGACTTATCTTTAGGAACAAAAATTATTAGAAATATAGAACAAATTGAGTATCCCTAATCTGAAATACTTGAGACCAGAAATGTTTTGGATTTCAGAGTTTTAGGATTTTGGAATATTTTTATATGCACAATGAGAAACCTTGGGAATGAGACCCAAGTCCAGACATGAAATTCATTTATGTTTCATATATATCTTATATACAAACTGAATATAACTTTATGCTATATATGTGTTTTTGTGGTGCTGGGGATTGAATTCACCACTTTGTGCAAGCTCAGAAAGCACTCTAATACTAAGCTACACACCTGGCCCATGAAACTTTGTTTTATGGTATGGAACTTTCTATTTGTGGCATCATGTTGACTTTCAAAAAGTTTTGAATTTTGGAACATTTCAGATTTCTTGTTTTTTGAGTACGATGCTCAACTTGTGTTAGAAGACTTAATTATACCCAAATTTGATTGACCAAATTGGGATAATGGTTATTAAAGACTTTAATTAATATGGAGCAAATTGATTTAATATACACATATGCAAATACACCCAATTTTGGGTACTAAATGTGGAGAATATTTCAGTTTGTTTTTAAGGTGGCTCATGGAACATTTATGAAATTGATCACATACTGGACCACAAAAATAGCCTCATTAAATCCCCCAAAACAATTTAAATAGATCATATTCTTTAAACTACAATGTAATAAAATTAAAATTTTTCTGAATTTGCAACCACTTATAATTTAAATATTCTTCTAAATTGCTCTTGACTTAAGTTAGAAAAATTAAAACTGTAGTTAATGGGTGATTTAGAAAATACTATCAATGAGAACAAAGCATTAAGTTGGAGATTTTCTAGAGTCATATTGAGAGAAAAAGCATTTTCATTAATAAAGAGAAAAGAATAAAAATAAGTAGGTAATTAAAGGCTATGGCTCGCTTATAACTTTTGTTTAATGTCTCCAAATTCTAGCATTACTCCTACCCCCATGTCATACAGAAGGTTTATACTAATGTCATCATCACCAGCAAGAATATTTTATTGCCTTCTCTCAATTTGGGTTATTATTTTAAATAGTTGTCAATTCAATATACTTAAAAAATATAAAGTGGTTGGATTACTCATGGGATTAAAGAACTTTTATACTGCTTATAGATATTTATATACCTATATTTATAATTGGACTTTTATGAGAAAAGGATTATAGATTTATCAGAACAGTCAAGATAAGGTTGAGAAAGAATAATGAAGAGGATCAGTGCTACTGGGTTAATCAGTGTAGAACTGGCTGAAGTGTACACAGATGGATCAACAGAAAAGATAAGCCCTATAATAGACTGGCGTAGACTTCAGTGTTTCCTTCCAGTGGTTTTTAAAGTTTCTCTACTTCCTAGACACATGGAGATGCTTTATTTCCCATCATCTCCTGCAGTTAGATGTGCCTATGTGTTTGAGTTCCAGTCAGGGGAACACATGATCTCCCCGTAAAACCTTCTCATGGATGGGGGATCCTTCAAGCTCTTCTTCCTTCTGCTAGCTTTAGAGAAACCAGCATAGACACCTTGCAAACACATACTGAAGAAGTAGAGTCTCAGTATGAAGATCCTGGGTCTGGGATCCTACTTGGAGGACAGCCACCTGGTAATCAGTAAAGCCATTTTGGAATAGATGTGAGCAAGACATGAACTTCTATTGTGCTAATAAATTAAATTGTGGCAAGTTTTGCTATAACAGGTAGTCATAAACTAATACAAATGTTTGTGTATTTGTTTATAAGTTTACTCCATTAAAATATTGGGATATGATGTTTATACATTTATAATTGCTCTGAATCTGTATTTAGTGTAAATGGTTAATTAAATAATAATGACACTAATAGTTATTATTAACTTGGCATTTCACATATTACAGACCAATTGTGAATTTTGATTTTTTTCAAAATGGTGTAGGACTAAAATTTGAAGAAGAAAGAAGTTAGGTCTCTAACTCAGTCACTTCATCTTATGTTAGAGAGTAAGGAAAGTGTATAATGTATTGTTAAGAACAGATATCTGGCATCCACCTGCTTATGGTCAAATTCCAATGCTGCCTCTTGCTAGATGTTTGGTAACAGTCAAGATGCAACACAGCTTTAACATAAATGATGAGGAAAATAATGATGATGTATAAACTGGCTGCATTCCCTCCTGGCAAGACTTAAAATTGAAAGTAAAATTGAAAAATACACCAATTTCACATATGTATCAAATGTCATAAAATTTTCTATAATTTTTTTGTACCAATGTAGTGATTTCTAGCAATTTACCTCAAAGAAATAATCACAAAAGTCTAAGGTATATGTTCAGTAATGTTCATTGTAGCATTATTTTTAGCAGAGATACTCTAAAAACAGACTAAATGTGTAATGAGGGGAATTGGTTGAATAAATATGGGCACATTTGTCAGCTATGTCCATGGTGATTAAAGAGTGGGTTTTAGGGTCCCCTAGGCCCAGGATTGATTCCTGTCTACTTAGACTATATTAGTTAGCTATGTGAATTGGAGTAAGCCATTTAACCACTAATTCTATTTCCTTATTTTTGAAATGGGGCTGATAACAGTGTATATTTATCTTCTAAAGTTAGTAAATGAGTATCAATTCTTTGAGACAATATATGTGAAACCTCTGATATATAGCCCTTAGGGCTGTCATTCTTATTAACAGTTAAGGGATTAGAAAATATTCACACAGATTACAGTGGGGCATAGGTGAGAAGAAAGTCTGAGGGACATAGGCCACTGGTCAGCAGGAGTGGCTTGGGGCCTGATTCTTCCCTTTTGCCTCCTCAATTTATCTGATTTGGCATCAAGATCTGTCCCTTTACTAATGCATCCTGCTTCTAACCACTGGTCACTTCCACCACTGTGACCTGAGTCTGAGCCCCCAGCACCACTTGGGAGAGGCCCAAGCAGCCCCGTCCTATCACCTGCCTTCTCAGAGCTCACCATTTCCACAGTGGCCAGGAAGACCTTCTTAAACCATCAATCAGACCCTGCTTAAAACCCTCTCTAGGTGTTCCCTTGCAACCAGAATATACCCAAACTCCCCAAAGGCTCTCTCGGATCTGCCTCTTCCCTAAGTTTTCAACTTGGTCTTTCTTATCATGTCTCTAATTCACATTTTAGAAACACTGGTCATCTTTTTGCTCCTCAAAATACCCAAACCCATCGCCGTATTCTTGCCTCTGATCTGGAATGTTCCTTTTGGCCAGAATACTTTTCCTGAGATCTAGATCTAAACTCAAATGTCATCTCCCCAAAGAAGCCTTTGTACCACCTGATGATAGCTGCTTTCAGAAGCATTTGCTGTTTCTTTTCCCGACCTCATCATCTTCATAACACTGACCTTTTAAATTTTCTCATTGACTTTTTCTCTAGATATAATGCTGCAAGTTTCTTGAGGAGAGGGCTCTATTCCTCATGTTCCACACCGATTCCCAAGCACACGCCCAGAGCAGTTCTTGGTGTACAGATGCACGCAGGGAGCATTTGTGGACTAACTCTCATCCTTGACTGTGGGGACATATTTTAAAAGAGTAAAAGAAAGAGACTTTGTCCTTTATTTTATACATAGAACTGTTAAAACTTTTTGCATATAAAAAAATCATAGTGTTTGAGGATATGGAATTAGGGTACTTTAAATATTTTTATTTATACTTTCCACATAGTATGTATTTTATTCAGTAAATCTATTTTTAGAATCTGAGCAATGTTTTTTAAAGTACTATATATGAAACCTTGATCAGACAAAAATTTTTGATTACATATCTTCATATACACCTAGATGGTAATTGGTAATAAGAATGTGTAGCAATTTATACTCAGCTAGCCATGCTTAAGCAATGGATGATGATTAATAATTATGGTGTCAATAATGATAATAAACATGGTAATTAGAAAATAGGAATGGTTGTGCCTGATTATGATGGGAACTGTGAGGAGAATTCTTCATTTTCTTCCTTTCATTTTTTTTTGTTGTTCTTTGCCTGTCTCTCAGTAAAATAAGTGTAATATTTTCTGTCTACAGGTGACAGTATCTTTACTGTGAAATTTCTAGTGTGGCCTTTGAATGTACCTGGAAATAGATATAATGCTCTAGGGTGAAAATAAGGCTATAATCTGGAGATGAAAGAAGAAAAACAGTGAATTCAGAAAAATATTCTAAAAGGCTGAAACTAAAAAAGCGACAGTAATTTCACAAAAGGGGCCTAGGGACTAATTTTGCTTGTGAAAAATTCCGTGGGATCCTAAAAGCTTCCTAGTGTTTATTTCATTGTGTGCTTAAAAAAAAAAAACCTCCCCTTTGTATTCCTATTTACCTATCATCTTATCCTTTTATTTATAAAAACTTTATTTTTCTTTTTTGTTCTTATACTGTGCCAGGCTCTGTGTGAGCATCTGGAAAAGGAATAATGACAAAATGACAAAGATAGACAGTTATATTTCAGGGCAAATGTACAAGGAGGAGCTAAATGAAATAAGGCATGCAGACATTGAGAGAAACCAGAGTAGCCTCATGAGGTAAAAGGTGAAGCTAAATCTATACCTAATTCTGGTAAAATTGCAATTTCTGAAAAATTAAAACATGTAAAGGCATTTGTTGTGGTAACTTAACTTACTTCTTCCTTACTCTCATAGCCTCTGGTCTATTTTTAATGTTTTAGCTCATCCTTTCTGGTTCACAGAGGATTGAATTTATGTGGGTGTGAAGGATAAGATGATTTTTCTGGGAGCAGTTGCCTTGGGCCGGAGGGGGTGCAGCAATTCACAACAGTACAGTCTATGTCTTTACCCCCCATTTTTAAACTTAGCCTTTCTGCTACTTTGACCTGCCTCCACTCTGTTTCAGATTTGTATACTCGTGTTTCATGTATCAGTGATGATTCCAATTACACGCTAGGTAACAAGAGTTTAATAAAATGTGGCAATAAATTGTGGAAAGACATCATGCATGTGAAAAAAAATGTATTAAGAAATGTGTTCCAGGTAGAGCTTCCAGTATTAAATGACTAATCACTTCCACACACATACACAAAGTGAAGGTTTTATTTAGTGGAACTTGGCCTTTCAAAGCTAGAATGCCAAGCAGTGCCTTCCAGCAGGTTCTCTAGCCTGTCAGAAGCATGTAGAATTCTTTCTTTTTAGAGAGAACTTTTAGGGTGGTCCTTGGTGGCCCCTCAGCTGAAGGAAGGAGGATATCTTGTTCAAAGCTTACATTGTGTTGATTTTAACAGCAAATGGTAATAAAAAAGAACGGGTAATAATTCATACTCAGTAAAACCTAACAGTCAAAGGATTTGGAATTGAATCCAGGCCCCTCCTTCCACAAGGTATGTGAACTTAGGCAAGTTCTTACATGCCTAGGTTCTTAAAACATTGGAATAGGAATATGTTTTTTTTACCAAGATATTGCAAAACATGAACAATTTAAAAAAGAATGGAAAATATTTATCCCAGTGAGGGATATATTGTAAAGACTCAATAAAAACGCTACCATGAAAAGGGAGTCAAATTTAAAGATCTGGATAGGCATAACAATTCTGTTGCTTTGTTTTGTTTTTGGTGCTGGGGGCCGAACCCAGGGTCTTGCGTGTGTTAAGCATATGCTCTAAGACTGAGCTACAGCCCTGGCTCTCTGAATGGGAATAACAGTTCTAGAAGAAAGTAAAACAGGTTACATGGGAATAGAGATGTTGTTATCTTGGCTTCTTGTTTCTTTGTTACCAAGATTATGTTTTATAGGACCTGCTTCCCCATGTAGCACAGTCAAGGTCAAGTCGGCTCTATTCACTACACTTTCACTCAGAACTTCCATGAAAAGTCCTAAGGTTCAGGACCCCACTTCCTGAGATGAGAATGATGAGCAAACCTCATTTCTGTCCATTGCATTTGGGGAGCAAACACCCAGAAGTCATAGTGGGTCATGAACCTACTGGCTGACACTCAGGTGGGTTCTTCTCATTGCTCGTACCTCAGGACCCTTCTGAGAAACCCACGAAGGATCCAGGCATGCTCCCAGGTGGGAGAGCATATGAGAGCAGAGGCCATCTCGGTTGGAGGCTCAGATACCCCATCACTTTCTTACTCTGTAACCTTGAGCAAGTTATTTGGCTTCTTGGTGCCTCTTTGTTCTTACTCAAAATGATAATAACAGTAGTTTACAGTGCAGCAGAATGAGAGAGCATGTGTTTCTACCTGCTCAGGATGGTGCTTGGCACATAATATATATTGAACAAAGACTTGTTGGTGGTATCTTATGCATGATTTGTGAGAACAAAATATCAAGTTAGATGGTAAGACTAGAATACATTTACAAAATAGTTAACCTAACTAGTAACAAAAGATACAGTGAAAGGATAACTAAAGTTGTTGTATTGGTTTTCTATATTAGGTTGTGTTCCAAAAGTAAGAAAATTCTGAAAACAAAATAATTTTTCAATAAGAGTTTCGACATGTGGGGTTGTTCTTCCTATCTTCCCATGAGGTATACATATAAAAATAGTAAATATTTGATGAATGTTTACTATGCCCTTAGTATGTTTCTGAGTGTGCTACGTATGTGTGATCTAACTTACTTAATTCTCAGAAACCTCACAAGTGGTAGGTTACTGTTCTTATCATTTTATGTGGAAATGACCATTTTTCACTGAATCTTACCAGGGATAAGGAAGGGGGAAGGAATGAGAGAGCAAGAAGGGAACTGTCTTAGAGAAGGAATCTGTCCTGGGAGGAAAGGGAACTATATTCTGGAGAGCCTCTTATGGTTTCAGTATTGCTCATAATTATCATGATGATGGAGGTGATAACCTCATTATTGTTATGAATAACATTTAGTGAGTGCTGGGTGTCATGAATTTCTGCCTTAAATAATGACATTTCTAGGAAGGAAAGGTATTGGAATACATGTCTTTAAATCAATGCAGGAAATATAGTGCACTGTACATTCATTGAGGAAGGCAACATATATCTTTACTATCAATTTCGGTACATAATTTTTGTCTCATAGTATCTGTTAAGTTATAGCAAATATCAAAAGCACTGACATGTGAGGAAAGGATTATCAGGGAGAATGATTTCTTGACATCTTGGGTCAGAGAGTCAGCTCTACTTTAGGAGTGCTAATGCTCTCTTATTTCGAATATTCCTTATTTCATAACAATAATATTGAAGGTTTCAGTCTTATTATTTTTAGGCAAGGATGTAAGCTAATTTTGGTGTAATGAGAATATCAGTGGGACTTGGACTTATAATGTATGTATAAAACAAATATTTTATAATAAATATGTTTCAAAAATATGAAAAGATTACTCCTTAGCCAATTATCAATAATAATTATACCTCAGTGTATATTACAGTAAAATATTACATTTTAAATAATTTCATTCAGGTTTATCTTGCTTTAACCAAGTTGAATATTCCAAAAATATTTAAAAATAAATTATGGGTGGGTACTTTGCCAAAATGATTTTTCACTTATAAATGAAATTTATAGGAGTCTTTTGAGTGGCAAATCCTTTAGAATATTTGAAATATGTGTAAACTTAATGAAATTTGACTTATGTTGCTTATAATAAAAGACCATATTTCATACTGAAAGTCATACAAACTTGCCTGGGTTTTTACTTGAATTCTCCATTAGTTCCTTGAGGTTGAGCTGGATTTTTTTCTTAGTTCTATTTTTGCTCAAAAATTCTAAGATTCTGATAAATGTTTTTAAAACCTCTTGTCAAACAACTCCTTCTAGAATTCTAACAGTCTGGTAAATATTCTAAAGTCACCCTTTTGTCTGACAAGTCTTTATTTGAAAGACAATGTGATTGACAGACTGTACAATCAGAACAGCTGAATTTCAGTCCCTGTTTGAATATAATTGCGTGGCTTTGGGCCAGTCATTTAAACTCTGAGCCTCAGTTCCTCATTAATGAAATGAATTATGCACTTCTCCTAGGAGTTTTATGAAAATTTCAAAAAAGAGTGGTTAGCACATTAAACATTGCAATAATAATACCATTTCTATTATTTGTTTGTTTATTGAATTAAAAATCCTGAGTTTACCTTTTCCAGAGATGAAAATTATTATAACTTTTGTTAATTAAAGAATCTTCAACTGAGAAATTTAAGGGTTGGTGAGAAAAAAACAGCAGTGGAGAGCAACCTATGAAAACTGATCTAAAAACAAAGCAAACAAATACATACATCCATGCTTTGTAAAGTAAGACAAGGACAAAGGCATATTAAAGAAAAGGAATAGAATGCTAGATTGCTCATGCTACTAGATTGACTGTCAGCCATATTTTCTGCATTTGAAAATTAGCAATAATGGTTTTTATGAAATTATCTTCTTATATTTGCCTAGTATCTTTTACTGGAAATATTTATGTTTCTCTCTCTCTGACCCTTTCAACAAAACCTTTGTGAGTTCAGTTTTTGACTTACTGAGAGGATCTTTTCCCTGCCCACACCCCCATGCCTAGCCCTCCATTCAGTTGTTGATGCCTTCTTAAAATTTAGTATGTTGTGTCTCTAGGTTGCTCTTCTTGATGTGGAGCCACTTGTCATTCAATGTCTATAAGTTGAGAGTAGCTCTTCCTACTCCCATTACACCTCCAACTAGCCCACTTCCCAAGACCAGGAAACTTCCCCAACTTCTGGGCAGAAGATTCCTCAGAATATCATGAACCAGCATGAAACTAGTGTTTGTGTCCACTTATCGAAAGGCACAAGGATATTTATTTAAATTGGAATGGATGAGATTATCTCTCTTTTAGAGTTGAGCCTACTGAGATTAATTAAATACCTTAAGATCATCATATTAGTTAAGTGGCAGACAGCATTAAAACCATCACAGACTGCCACCAAGACCCATGTTCCTTCCATGCAAAGAAAGGACTAGAAATTTTTAGGCTTTAAGAACATGCACTTGGTACTTGTGAGGGAAAAGGAAGAGTTGAGAGGGAGTGGGCAGTTTTCTAGTATATACTACATGCTAGACATTGTTTATAATTTCAAATAATTTATTTCTTTGATTACAGAAATATTACATACTCATCATTTTAAAAAAAACTTGGGCAATACAGGAAAACATAAAACAATATAGCAATTCTCAACTCAGATAACCACAGTTGACATTTTGGTGTTATTTCTCCCCAGTTTTATTTTTTATTATTATTAACAGATTGATATCTAGAATGACACAACAAGGTTCATACAGTGCCAACAGCTTTGAATACTGCTTTTCCTATTTAACATTATGTTTTATGCTTTGTTCCAGCTAAAATTTGAATAACTACTTCAAATTTTGGGGAATTATAATCTGACCGGTGTTATTCTTTCACTGAGAAGAAAGGCTTGATCTAATAAAAAGGATATGGAAATGTGAAGTTAGAGATTTTTTATAAGGAAAAGTATTATAGAAAGGAGCAGGTACAAGAGTTTGAAATTTATCACAAAAGGAAAAAAAATAGTTCTCAGGTACTGCAAGGCTGTGTGGCAATTCCCTTGCAGGATGTTTCTCAAAGATCCAACAAGAAGGCTAATATGAACGAAAAGATTAAAAAACTGAGCAAACTCCTGATTTTTGACATGTTTTGTGCTGTTTTCTGGAAGGAGTCTCAAATGGACCCTAGGAGGTTCAAACCAGACATTAGTTTTGGGGTTGTATTTGTTCTGGAATAACCTAATGATTCTTCCCTGTCCTTTGGTGAACAGTGTTCCTTGAGCTGTCTCTGAACCAGGTGCTCTGTTAGGCACAGTTAATGAGACCCAAATGGCCTCAGCTTCCATGGTTTATAAATCAGTAGGAGAGAAAGGCAGAAACTACTGTTTTCCTGCCTAAGTACAATGATGGGAAATGTTATGGAAGAAAAAAAGAAGAGGAGGCTGTGTGTAAATTTGCAGAAGCTAGCAGAGAGTGGGTAGCTGGGAAGAGTCCTCCTGAGGAAGAGTTTTCACAGGAGAATTGAGGGATACCTAAGATCTATCCAGGAGAAGTTTAGGTAAGGAGAGACTTGAGGTCCAGTGAGGAGAACATACCAGTTCCACAAGGAAGAAAGGAGCCTGGGCTGTGGGGAACAGACCAGGGTGGTTGGAGCATGATCAAGTGTTTGAGCTTAGTCTGCAAGTACTAAAATCCTTCCTATGCTGCATCCTTTGATTAATACATAGTAGAATCCAATAAATGCTCACCAACAGTTGGAACAACCAAGTCCTATTGGCAATTGAGATTTAAATGGGCCTAGAAAAGGACAAATTTTGTTAGAGAAGGAAATCTAAATAAATGAAAACGTCTGGGATGACAAATGCAAGAGCGATTGAAATAGAAATGACTAAACTCGAGGCAAATTCAAAGGGCAGTTTCCCTTTATTTTATTTCCCAGTGTTTATTTAGAGGATATTATGAGCATACTCATAAGTTTGATGCTCCCTCCTTGCAAAGATCATTTTTGTACATGATTTTTTTTTTCATTCCAAGAACAGAAGCAGCTAATGTTCACATTTTATTCGGAATGAATTGCCAACATTTTATTCACTAGTTTCACAAAAGAGCTGGAACCTCACTGAGGTTTCTGAATTAAATTAGCTTTCAGAACCATTCAAAGTTCTTCCATTCTATTAATTCAGCAGACAATCAAGTTGTTCACTTGTTGACTTTTATCCACATGCACTCAATCAAATCAACTATCAAAGAAAGATACCTATTAGTTGTTAATTTCATATGTTAGATAGGAATCCTAGAACTCTTGTTTATATCTGTTTGATAACCTTTTAATCTTTGCCACAGTCTTACTAACAGCAGCATTAACTAGTCGGCCATCTATCTTGATTAACAACACTGGGACTCAGAGAGATGTACAACATCTGATAAGCCAGGCAGACCAAACTTCTAACAATGCCTGTAGCCCTATGAAAAAATGCACTTCAGTCACTATTCTTACAAACCCTTGAGGTTGTCTTTAAATCGCCATTTGGAAATTCATCATTTTAAGCAAATGAGAAGAACTTGTTTTTGTGTAGGAGCTTTTATTAATAATTGGTGAGACTGCTTTACAATGCTTTTATTCTCTGTTTTCTGTCCTCTGGGTTTTGAATTTAAATTGTTTTTTTTTTTTGCATTTATATTGAATTACAAGTATATTCTGCATCAGATCAATTCAACAAATATTTATTAATCTCTAAATGTACAACTAGCACTTATTAGGTATATAAAATTATGGAAACTATAGCTTCAAATACCATAAACCTCCACATATTTGAAATCACAGCAGATTTCTCATAGATGGAATTATTTTGGCTTTCATTAAGGAGAGGGAGAGAGAATAAATAAATACAATATTTGCTCCACATGGTAACTTTTAGATTACTTTTTATGCACTTCCCTAAAAATCCCTTTATACCACTCTGTGGCATTTTATTGCTGAAATCTAAAGGATGCTTTACACAAAACCCATGTTGCAACATCAAACCATGAGGTGATAGAAACATCCACAAGATGGATATGGACCTCACTGAGGACTTTCCAAAAATGGTGTGGAGAAAAAGGTTGGGAGTCAGTTGTTAAAATCAACATGGCTGTCATGTAAGTTTCCTTCAGATTTGAGAAATGAAAAAGAGTAGTATAAACAGAAGAATAGAGGATGAGTAATCCCTGAGGTGAGACATACCTATATACACCCAGAAAAAAGTACATAGAGTTGAGAGAGGAGGATTGAATTCTTATACTACCTCATGAAGGCTCTGTACTAGTACATTTTAGAGATTAACATGATGTGATTCAGATAAAATATGAACTCATTTATATCCTCAGGTCGACAGAGCATACAGACATCCACATTTTCTTCTCCATATTTATTTACATCAATATCTATACAAATGACTCACTAATCTATTTCTGAAGCCACATGTACTGTCCCGAGTTTCAATACTGGGTGTCTTCAAGTGTATCTCCTAATGAACTTTCAAGCTCAACATGTCCCAATTTGTATTCATCATCAATCCTTTTTGATGAAACCACTAAGCCTTTCTAAACTTCAGCACTAGCATGAGCACAGGTAGCTGAGAAAACAAGGCTTTTCGTGAAACCACCAGGAGGTAGGTTTGTGTGGTCTCAGAAGATGAAATCAGAGAGCCAGGTAGAGTTTGAGGAGGAACTTCTGTACCTGTTCAAAATTTTGCAACTTGTCCTAGAGATGGTGGGGAACATGAAAAGCTTTTGGCAGGGGAGTGACATGACCATATTCGTGTTTTAGGTAGACCAAGGAGGAAGCTCTGTTGAGAGGGATTGGAGGAGGAAGAGACCATCGCCAATGACTATAGATGGAAGGTGTTAATATGATCTAGGGGAAGAGAGAACTAAAAGTAGGGAAGCAAAAGAAAAATACTTAGTGGCTGATACTGGTAACAATCTATTAATTGATTTTGGAGGTTAGAAAAAGAGAGAGTCAGTGATGACTCTCAGGCTTCTGGTTTGTGTAGTTGGCTGGACAGTGGTGCTACAAACTGAGATTTTAAAAAATAGTGCTTTCCTACAGTGATTCAGTCACATCAATATTTATAGCAGCAGAATTCATAGTAGCTAAGCTATGGAGCCAACCCAGCTGCCCTTCAACAGATGAATGGATAAAGAAAATATGGCACAGATACAAAACTGCTTGGATAATCAGTATCCAAGCAGCATATACACAACAGAGTATTACTAGCCACTAAGGAGAATGACTTTATGACATTTGCCAGTAAATGGATGGCTCTGGAGACTATCATGCTAAATGAAATAAGCCAACCCCCAAAAACCAAAGATCGAATGTTTTCTCTGATAGGTGGAAGCTAAACCACAATAAGCATAGAAGGGGAAGAAAAGAAGATCAGTAGATTACACAAAAGGGAGTGAAGGGAAGGGAGGGGGATAGGCAAAGGAAGGACAGTGAAATGAATCTGATGTAACTTTCCTATGCACATATATGAATATACCACAGTGCATCTCACCATTGTGTACATCCACAAAAAATTAATTTATAAAAATAACTATGGGTATATGGCAAAAAAAAGTAGAGAAAAGGGAGCAGAAGATGAGAGGAGGGAAGAGGAAGGAAAGGTATTGGGGTCTTAATTAGAATAAGATATATTCCATGCTTGTATAATTATATCAAAATGGATTCTATGATCATGTATAACTAAAAAGAACCATTAAAAATAAAAATAATTATGCATGAGGAACAGGTTTGGTAGGGGAAGTCAGAGGAAAAGATAAATTTTAATCATCTGACAATTTCATTAGGTGAAATACTTGAAGTTAGGTAATGCAGAAGCATGGTGGACTTCCTGAAGCTCAGAAGAGAACTGAGTTTAGTTAGGATTAACCAGAATCCCAGCAGCATCTTAGGGCTGGATTGAGTCTGTAGCAATGCAGGGTACCTCAGATGGAAAGCTTAGGGAATAATTGAGGAAGAAGAGCCAAGGAAGTAGACAGCAAAGAGAGAGGAAAAAATCATCAGAAACAATTTCCCCTTGATTCCAATGTCCCTGTTTTCATTGAGATCCCAAAACAGTTGAGACTTCCTTTTTTTTTTTTTTTGGTATTAGGGATTAAACTCAGGGGCACTCAACCACTGAGCCACATCTCCAGCCCTATTTTGTATTTTATTTAGAGACAGGGTCTCACTGAGTTGCTTAACACCTCGCTTTTACTGAGGCTGGCTTTGAACTCACAATCCTCCTGCCTCAGCCTCCCGAGCCTCTGGGATTACAGGCGTGCACCACTGCATGGGGCTAAGACTTCCTATTGGAGGGAGGAGGATAGAGGGTTTCTTCTTTCTTATTCTTTACAATACCTCAATCTGGTCAGATTAGAGGAAGCACAATTGGGCCATGTGAGCTAGTGACTGGATTTACTCTTGTGAACTGATGGGCAGTTTCAGCAAGATTATCTTCTTCTCCTGCCCATTTCTTTGAAGAGATGTGACTGTGAACCATGCCAGGGTTCTCTTATAAGTCTCTCCTGTTCCTCTTTTGTACGAATTTCTAAATTCTCATCACTTTTGGTGAGTAGTTGGAGAATTGAGATTGGGGCATGGTAGCCTCGTGTGAATTTTGAGCATTAGAGGCATTGTCAGAACTAGGTTTATGGGAGAACCCTGCGGGGGAATAGTGGATCAGTCCAGGTACTTCTAAAGGGGCTTTGTGCCCATTTGGCTTCGTCTCTCCTGTGCACTGCTTCCTCAGTACTTGAGAAGGAGAGGAAATTACTGGGTGAAAGAAGGATTTGGGCATTCCTAGCTTCCTTCCACTGCAACACTCCATTATGGCACTTAATATTTTACACCTAAGTTTTTGTATATAAACATATCGTATATCATACAGTTTAGTTATTTCCTCCTAACTTCTATCCCTTCTGTTAGCCTCAGGGAATTTGATATTTTTTATTTGACTGCAGTCTTTTTCTGTTTTTAATGAAATGCCAGATCTTTGAAGAGTTTGGAAGATTATACCAATTTGCACCAATTTAAGATAAAGGTGACAAAAATGAGATTATTAGAAACATGAATTGGTAGCCTTTTATGTGGTGACTACAATTGTGATGTGAAGTCAGGGTTGTCGACAAAACCAAGACTTGTGATAGATTCTATAGACTTTATCCTAACAATTCAATGTCTCATTCCAGGCTTTGCAAAGATATTAGTATAATATCTTTTCTTCCCTTGCAATGTAGGTGTGCCTTCCTACAGTCATGTCAGTCAATTCCATGGGTATCATGGTGTTTGGGATTTATGTTACAATGCAGAGAAGGTGAGGTGCTCTGTTTTGCAACATTGATTTGGTGGTGATGATGAGAAGGCTCAAGTTCCTGTGGGGAATTGCTATAGATCTTTTACTTTTGAAATGTGCATGAGAACCTGCAATGAGGAAATGCCCTTGTATTTCTTTCAGATGCCACTTTTAAAAAAAATGCCTAAGCTTACAATTAGTTTACTCTGAGCATCTTGGTTACTTGGCTGGTACATGATCCATGTCTTGGTGCCTTTATTTTATTATTTTCTTAATAATAATGTTCTTCCCAGAGGAAAGGGAGATCATCCAAATGACTCTCAATAATAAGGGAATCACTTGTATGTTTCTGTGTATATGTACTTTTAAAAATGCAATCAAGCTGGACATGGTGAAGCACACTTGTAATCCCAGGACTTTGGGAGGGTGAGACAGGAGGATGGTGAGTTCAAAGCCAGCCTCAGCAAGGGCCAGGCACTAAGCAACTCAGTGAGACCCTGTCTACATAAAACATAAAATAGGGTTGGGGATGAGGCTCAGTGGTCAAGTACCCCTGAGTTCAATCCCTTTTCTTTCTCCAGTACAGGGTATTGAACCCCTTTAGGCAAGTACTTTACCAATGAGTACTTCCCAAGCTCTTTTTTATTTTTTTATTTTGAGACAGGGTCTCACTAAGTTTCTTAGGCTGGCCTCAAACTTGAAATCCTCCTGCCTCAGCCTCCCAAGTAGAAGCTAGGATTACAGTCTCAACTAACATTTTGAAGATGTACTTTGAACAAGGTTCAAGTGATTTCATTTTGCTAAAAAAAAGGAACTTGAATCACTGGTGCTTACAAGGCTGAAACTGAGTGTTAAGCCTTTGAATTCTGGAATGGATATGTCTGACTACCAACACCCTGGGTTCAAAATAACTAAGCTGCTCTCTATACACAGTAACTGTCCTTAAGACCAAAGGTTCACTTATATTTTGTATTTGTAATTTAATGAATTTTGATAAGGGACATAATCTACTATGGTGACATTAAAAATTTGGAGATTTTCAAAGACATCAGTCACTTCCTCAATAGCTTGTCAATACCTTCATTACTATTAAATATAACACAGGATTTCCATATTCAAGAAGTTTAAGTGTAACTGAGAATGTGAAAAGTTAAATTACAGGGGCTAAAAATACAAAAGTAGAGTACATAAGATGTCAAAATTCAGTGATCCAATCTTTAGAATGAATTTTAAATTTATCTTAATAAAATATTCCCTTGACCTCTTATGATTCTATAAATGTCCTTGATTCTTGTTAAATGCCTGGGAAATAGAGCCATTGTGAATGCTTGGTCCATTTTGTAAGGCATGGATGATAACTTTGGAAAATTTAAGAGAGAAGGAGAGCTTTATCAATGAAGTTGGATGAAATGCATTATATCATATCATGGCCATCAGAGTCCTATTTTTCTGGAGTCGCTCAAGTGTGGCCACAGAGCCAAGGCTTGGATATTGCTGTCTTGTTTTCTGCTCAAATGCTAGCAATGATGGAAGGCAAAATATATATAATATATATTATATATATTATACACACAAACATATATATATAAAATATATATACATATATTATTGCTATGTTTTGATGTTGTTGATTATGGTCTGGGTCCCCAATATGAAAACAGAATCTAGAAATGGCGTAGAAGTTTCTATCTTTTGATGACTGCCTTTTATCAAATACCATTTTTTTTCCAGATATCTTGGCAAAAGCATTTTTTTCCTCAGATGAAATCCACATGTTAGTCTCTCCATAGCCTCTCTTCTGAGCTGTTGTTTACCTTCTTTCTTTGCTCAGTGCAAATGATAATAATGGCAATCTTCAGCTTTGGGGAGGGCTGTGGGGCTATTTTCTTTTCTACCAGTTCCTTCCTGGAAAATAATATTAAGTGGATTTTTTTCCTTTCCTTTGCTTTATTTATTTAATTTAGCAAGTACTTTTGAATTTATTCTCCTGTGTTAAGAAGACAGAAAAATTGCATGCAATTACAGAAACTTTATTTTTTTCCTTTACTAATATTTCCCTTCCATTCCTGTAAGTGTGCTAACTGAACATAGTGAATATTATATAGAAAGTGAATATTCATTATCAGTTAATATAGTCTTAAGAGTTTAATTTCCACTAGAAAGGCTGAAATTTATGGGACTCTTCCCTATATCAATATTATCTACATATGTCTTTTCTCCCTTAGGATCTCTGCCACTCTTCTTGCTTTAAAACTGATTTATTCTTGTTTGTTTTGTCATTCTTTGTAGTGATCAAAAAACAAAATGAGACTTCTTCTTGCCTCTCTGTATGACATTTTGATAAATTAAAATCACCACAGCCTTACTATGAGAAATCTCATTTTTTATATGCATCTCATCCAATACTAATGAGCACATCTTAGTTACAGTAATTGTATTAAATGTTTAACATTACAAAGCACTGAGAGAGCATTTCAAAGCTGACTCTCTTGATCTGACAGCCTCAGAGGGATCCTCTTGAGTGCAGCTCACTGTAAGGAGGGAATAATTTTTTTGCTAAGAGGAGATGTGAAAGGAAGAAAGTTAACATTTGTTGATCACATAATATGTAACAGGTATTATGTGAGATATTTTTTCACTGCTATTTTTACACTCGCCTCATGAAGTAAGAATTAGCATAACCTTTCTATAAATGTGACACCTCAAAATACATAACAAGATGGACAACCTGTGGTTTCAATTCAAGTCTACTGGTCACAGAGCCCATTTGCTTCAGTGTATCATGCTGCCATCTAGCACCATGACAGTATTAAAAAATTGGATTAGAGAGAGAAAAAACCTGGATCTAAACCAGGAGGTATTGTCAAGAAAAGCTGTGAATCTATGGGAATCTTCAACTTCTAGGACACTGTCCCAATTTGTTAGCTGAACATAAAATGCCTCCCAGACTGTGAGAATTAAATAAGATGACATATACATAAATTCTCTGTCAAAAAAAATTCTGACCATGTATTCATTTACATATTTCGCATTCTACTAAATACTTTCAAAGTATTTGTTTAATCGTCATAAAAACCCTATGTGGTTATTTTCATCTCCATTTTACATATGGAAACTGAGGTAGAGATAGGCTAAGTAAGTTGCCCCAGGCCACATAGTCATCTAAGTTTGAAAACCAGAATTTGAATCCATGAAATCAAGATTCACAATGTCTGCTCTAACCATCAGTATACATTGTGCTATAAAATGTAAGTGTTGGTATGATAACTTCAGACTTCAAAATAAATACCAAAATGATGCAAAAAATTAGGTGAGGTCAGTGTCAGAGAATAGCTTGGAGAAGTGGAACTGGAATCATTCAGCATTCTGGCATCTAAAGGGTGCTCCAGGTGGTATCCTTAGGAAAAGCAATCTAGACCATTCCGCATCTGACTGGAATGTGGCAGTCCTCCTGGTTCTGCTTTGACCCATTAATAATGCTAGACTGGTTATAATAACCCCCTTTTCCTAAGGATGTTCTAGTGTCTGGGTGACCTACCCACTGAAAAAGAACTGGAAGCATCCTGGTAGGGAAGCACCCTCTTAGAAATACAAGCATAAAATACATGTTTATAATACAAACAGAAAATAAGGGATCTCTTCTTAGAGATTTGCATGAGTAAGAACAAAATTCAGGGTATGTATTTCTAGCTTGTTTGCATCCATTTCCAGACCTGTCCTTAGAAATGTGACAAACAGTATTCTACAGCACTTTTTCTTCTGTCTGGAAGTGATCTTGAAACATTTCTTAGCACTCTTCTGCGACATCACTGTTATTTTCTCTCCAATCTTTATATATGCTCAATTCTACTTGTTTTAGATTAGTTTGTTCTTTTTTTCCCCAGGTGTCTTAAGGTGAAAGATATAATTATTGATTTGAAACTTTCATTCCTTTTTAATATGAGCATTTGCAGGTAAAAACTTTCCCTCTAAGCACTGCTTTAGCTGCATCCCATGTTTTGATATACCATACCTTCATTTTCATTCACCACAAAGTATTTTCTAAAATCGATTTTGATTTATTATTTAATTAATTTTTGTTGATGAATTTGTGTTTTGATTTCCATGTGATTGTGTGCTTCCCAAATTTCTTTTTGTCACTGATTTATAACTTCATTCCATTTGACTAGAGAACATATTTTGTGTTATTTTTCTTTTCCTTTGATTGGGGTTGTTATATGTCATAACCATAATGTTATATGTAATATTCTGCTATTGTTAGTGGAATATTCTGTAGATGTCTGTTAAATCTAGTTGGTTTATACTGCTGTTCAAGTATTTCATTTCCTTACTCATCTTCCGCTTAGAATTTCCATTTATAATTGAAGGTGGGATAGTTAAGTCTCTAAGTATTATCATTGAATTGTATTAATTCTCCATTCACTTATGTTAGTTTTTGCTTCGTGTATTTTGTTGGTACTCTGTTGTACAACAACTGTTTATTGAGTGGTTACTATATACCAGGCATTGTGCAAAGTGGTGAATATCAAATGGACAAAACTTTATCCTTACAGCTTATAATTGGATGCATAGGCATGAATAAGTGAGCTTATAAATGAAATAATTAGAAATTATAATAATTTATAGCATCCCCTACTAGTTTCTAAGTCATTCATAGCACCTACCCATACTTAAAATTATTTTATTAGTTTGTTTGTTTCTCCTTTCATAGCCTTAAAACCCATATGTGTATTTATACACACACATGCACATACACCGTAAATATTTGTTTTCAGTTCTTGATATGTTGCTCAGTATTTTGCTCATAAATCTTTATTGAAAGAAAGAATGAAAAAAGAATAGGACACAATGCAAGAGACTTGGTTTAGTTTTCAGGATCAGGGAAAGCCTCTTTGATGAGTGATTGGAAGCTCTGACTTGAATGATAAATAGAAGTCAGGAGGAGAAGGAGAGTTGGGTGAAAAGGACAGGAGAGCAAATTTGAAGTAAAAGGATCTGAGTATATGAGGACCACGATGCAGAAAAGAACTCTTCACTTTCAAAAGTCAGCTGTGCACATGGGTAGAACACCACTGATGAGGCTCAGGGGACCAGGCCTGAAAGGCTTATTGTCTTTATCTCTTTTCTGTTACTGTAACTGAATACTGCAGGCTGAAAAATTCATAAATAAAAAAGGTTATTCAGCTCATGGTTTGAAATTTGGTGAGGTCTTTTTTAGTGGGGACACTCTGTAGAGTCCCAAGTTGGTGCAGGGTATCTCATTGTGAAACAGTAAGTCCTAGATCAGGTCTCTCTGCTTCTTCCTATAATGTCCCCTTTGAATTAAAGCCCCACTTTTATGGCCTCATTTAACCTTAATTACCTCCTAAAGGTTCCACCTCCAAATACCATAGATTAAATTTCCACCCCCTTGATACCTCTTCATAAAGACTGAATTTTGGCATGAGTCTTGGTGGGGACATTCAAGCCATAACTTATAAACTAGGATAAGTATGTGGATCAGAGCGGAAGCTAGGTTGCTGGAACAAATAGATCCCCAACTGCAATGGCTCAAATAAGAAAAAAGTGCATTTTTCTCTCACAGAGCACTCTGGAAAAACTAAGGGATCTGTCTTTGTTAAATTCATTCAGAGATAGATGAACAGACATGTTCTGCTGTTCTCACAGAACCTTCTAAGATTGCTTCCTTCCTTGCTGTTTGGTTGGTGAAAGGGAGGAGAGCACAAGGGTGTGTCTGAAAGCCTGGGAGTACAAAGGGCACTCATCCTTTCATGAACCACCTTATGCAATCTCACATGGGTCCAAGAGAAACTGCATTCTGTTGAGATATCCCTTTCCCGGATATAACTGTATTATTAGTTGAGAAGGAGGGAATGGATTTTAGGGGACATTTGGAAGTTTCTGACTTAGGATTTTGGCTTGATTTAAAAAGCTGAGTAGTTACTGCAGGGCTGTAAGCTAAAGAGATGTGATCAGATCAACATTTTCCAATGGTTTCTGTGAAAAATTGTTTATGAGGACTTAAGAATAGAAGTGGAGGGTTTGGGTTGAAAACCGTTGCAGTAGTGCAGACATGAGGCCATGGGAGTTTGAACTACAGTGTTTTAAGAAAAACGAAGAGAAGCAGATGGGTGAGATATGATCTGAAATTTAATTGCCTGTACTTGGGAAAGTATTGGAGGTGTGGATGGGGGTTACATGAAGGAAAGAGATACGTAAAGGATAATAACTTCTGGGGTCTCATGACTAAGCAGACGTTGGTGCCATTAACTAAGAAGAGCAGGTGTGGGGAGAAGTAAATCTTGTGAGAAGATCAAGGATTCCATTTTGTGTATCTCATGAGGTATTTATTTCCCTACCGCTTCAACAGACTGGAGAAATGGAATAGAATTCTTGCAGAGTTGCACCCAGGCCAACAGGGATAATGTCCATGTGTTAACTTTCCATTACTGTAACAAATATCTGAGATAATTGACTTATAAAGAGAAAAGGTTTATTTTGGCCCATGGTTTTAGAGGTTTCAGTTTATGATCACTTGGTCCTGTTGCTTTGGTGCTATGCCACTTTATGGTGGGAAAATGTGGTAGAACAAATATGCTCACCTCATTGCTGAGAGGTAAAAGAGAGAAAGAGGAAGAGACCAGGGTTCCCCAATGACTAAAAGGCCTTCCATAAAGGCCCTACCTTAAAGTTTCTACCACCTGCCAATAGTACAAGTCAGGGACCAAACTTTTAATAAATGGGCTTTGGGGGACACTTCAGATCCAAACTATATGACCCATACATACTCAAAAGGATTGTGAATGGAGCCGGGTGCGGTGGCTCAAGCCTGTAATCCCAGCACTTAGGGAGGCTGAGACAGGAGAATCGTGAGTTCAAAGCCAGCCTCAGCAATGGCGAGGCACTAAGCAACTCAGTGAAACCCTGTCTCTACATAAAACACAAAATAGGGTTGGGGATGTGGTCGAGTACCTCTGAGTTCAATCCCCAGTACCACACACACACAAAAAAAAGGATTGTGAATGGAGATTATCTTTTGCAGGATAGCCAGAGACATCTTTTTTTTAACCTTAATGAAATACAATACATAACCTTTCTCAAACATGGTGTACTATTTCATGTCTCCTCAAGTGTACACCTTCTAAATGCTCTATTCTTCTTCTCCATCATTTGGCTTCCTTCTCATCTTCTCAAACACTAAGCTTCTTAAGGAGCATCTCCTGACTGCTCAGTCTGTCTTAAAAACCTTCCTTTGGTCCCACAGTGAATTGTGCAAGCTTCCACCAGAAAGCTGACCATAGTGAGCTATAACTGGACATGTGTTTTTTCTCCTCCTGTCTTATAGATTGGACTTCCTGAATTTGTCCCTGGTTCTATTCACCCTTAAACCCCAAGAATCTAGCATAGTGCTTAGCTAAGAACAGATGCTTAATTAATAGTTATATAAATAAGTCATTCTTGACCAACACACTCAATTACTAGAAATGCCATCTTTATTTTTAAAATAGCAACCATTTTTTGAAATAGAACCAGCTGAAATATATATACACACACATGTATGGTGCATAAACAAATTCAGAGGGAAGAATATATTTTAACATGATTAAGCTTCTTGATGACAGGGCTGATTTTGGATAAAATGTGGTTCTACTATGCAGATTTTATCTTATATTAAGGAGCACAGAGCTGGTCATGGCCATGGAAATTCCTCCTGTGTATGCAAATGCTGACACATATGACTAATGTAAATGCCCTCTCTTTTGAGAAGGAAAAAAAAACATTCTCACCTGAATTTTTTAAATTCGAATATAAACATAAAAATTTATGTGGATTTGCAGATGGCTGAAAATAAAAAACTTATAAAAGATGTCAGATGAAAACAACAACAAAATTCTATGCTGAAAGTTTGTTTTTGTGAGAACCTTAGTATTTCCATGGTTTTTGTTTATTTTGTGTTTTTTTGTAATATTTATAGTTTACTATACTCCAGACTCTGCAGCATTTCACATGCTTTTCTCATTTAATTCTTATAACAGCTATGATAATAGATAAATAGTTAATTTTAGTTTGTTCTCTGAGTTCTATATTGACTTTCCTGGACTTTAACCAGGATTTGAGGGTGTATGCTTAGATATGTTGTTACATGTGCTGAACCACAGTAAGCTTTTACTTTTCCATAAAACAAGTGGACATTAAATGTTCACAGTGTCAGACTGGAGGAATATTTCACCAAGTTAAATGTTGTTTATTGGAAACCTTGCCAGGGACTCTCAGGCATTTGAATCAAGTCTTTTTTGAAAACTTCATTTTGTGTGTGCAGTTAGTCAAGAGGTTGCAAAGAATCTCAAGACTGAATCGTTTTTGACTGGTCAAGACTTAAAGCCCTTTGAGAAAATACCATCTTCAATGAACCATAGGGAAGGCGGCTGGTTGACCCCAATCTCCACTTAAAAGTCCCATGAAGGACTGGTCTGCCTTGAGATGATCCCATATTGCGGGAGCTCTGGACATCTTGGATCTAGATTATGAAGGCTCAGAAGAAGACCACTGTACCAACTGCAGTGAATGAAGAGCCTCCAAGGACCCCTTCTTTAATTTTCAGGCCTTTTAATGATGAGAAACAGCAGCTAAAAGTCTTGTGCACCCTTCTTCTGAATCTTTCTCCACAATTAATCAAGAATTATTTTTACCCATTTGTTGAAAACCTCGTTCTTAACAAGAATCGCAGAAATATAAATATTATTGTATTGTGATGTTTGAAAAACACAAACTTTTAGCTCCTGTAGTTAGTCACTTAATTTGGAAAAGATCATTAGATTCAGAAGAAAAAAAAATAGTCTGAAGTGTTTGTAATCAGTGATTTCTCCAATATGACTGTGTTTAATTATGAGATTACATAATATAGGTTGTACAGGTTCAAATTTAGGCATGTGTGCATTACACAACAAAGGATGGGTTCACACTGGGGACTCTTTTTCTCTCCAGTGTAACTCTTTAGGTACCACTTAATTTAAAGATTATACTAGGAGATATTATAATCGATTGGGGCTCTGTATTTTATTCAGTTTACACTTAATTTCAGGATGCTTGCATTTTGTAAAATGTATTTCAAGACTCCCCCAAAAGACAAAATAGACACTCTTTAAGCAGTTTACAAGATATAGATCTTTATCTCCTGCAAAGGAAAGAAAACAAGAAAGCTGTAAATAATAAGTTCTGAATAGGAATGACATAAACTGCCTAATCAATGTCTTCCAGAACTGGCAAGTGACACCTCTTTGTTTTTTGCAAATAAAAACCTTCTTACCATCACAATATAAACCATTATCTCTGCAGGCAAGGTATATTTAGAAATGTACAAAATGTACATTTCCTGCCAGCCTCTAGATCAGTAGGTGGAGATCTAAAGTCATGCAAATATTACAGTAAATGCAGGCAACCAATTTCTAATTATTCCATATCAGCAGATTTGTGAGGAATATAATTTATTAAAAAAGAACAGTTTATGATCAGCAGACCTTGGTTATGACTGTTTAGGAATTCAGTGCATTTTGATCTAATCACAAAATCAAAATATTCATGAAACACAATGATATCTCCCCAAAGCAGCCGGGCAGCCATTAATTTTGAAATTCGGGTAATTTATTAACACTTATCTGAAGCTGTAAAAGCTTACCTCTGTGTTTGTAATACGGAGAAAAGTGAAAGCAGTTTTAAAACTGATTCCTAATGATTTATAATGGTTTGCTGTAATTTGAGCCAGAAATTCAATTAAAATGTATGTCTAGTTTTGTTTCAAGATCTTTAGTTAAAAATTCTATTAAAATTCTATTTCCTTCTTGCATTAAATGTATCTGTTATCTGCATATACAAGAAATATAAGAAAATTCTATCATTTATTCCCCAGTCTCCATAAATGCTTTAAAAAAGCATTCATTTTTACTTCATAATTCTGCTAAGGTAGCATCTGGAATTTATATACAGTGGAGGAGGGATTACTGTATATGCCATTTTCTCAGAAAAGAAAGAAATCAACACTAAATAGTTTGGGGACAAGTTAAGTGATATTTGCCACTTTATCAAACAAGAGGAAAACAAATAAAATGAAACAGATATTTTTGCCCCCAAATTAACCTAATGGAATGTCTATAATGCATTGAAAAAGTATAGTATTCCAGAAAAAAGGAGCAGGGGCTGGGCTGAGGTATGGGAAGACAGAATGTTTAACTCCTCTGAAACACATATAAACAATAAAACTTTGGAAGAATTCTTCTAGGTATGAGCTTCTTTAGAAGAAAAAATAACAATGAAGTTGAGGGGTTAGTTGGAGAACCCTATTGTTTCTTTCCTTTTTTATGATTTTGCAATTTTCCTCACCTACATTAAATCCAGGAATTATTGTTGAATGCAGACATTGAGTGCTGGTTTGCATCTTACATGTTTTGGTCACAAGCATCTCTGAGCAGAAACAGTAATGAAGTTAAAAATGATTGAGCATATGCTACACACATATTTAAATATCTTCATTCCTCAATAGTGTGTGCATTAGACATAAATATTTTCACTCCTATTTTACTGAAATGGTAGCAGAAAAGGCACAAAATTTCATACAGGCAGTACATGGAAGGGTCAGGAAACCTAGAGGGTCTTGGCTGATCCTTTCAATTTGATGACACAGGAATGGAACTGAAGTGAGCCAATGCTGAGGTTGAGGACTGTTTCCAGAAAGGAGAAGATCTGGTTAAGAAAAGCTGATAGGCCTTCGAGAAAGAGAGGCCTTTTTTTGGTATTGCTCTTGTACTTGATAATTACAGGATTGGAACCCTCTTCATCTTCCCTCTCATGGGGACCCAAGCAGTGTACCCGTCTTGAGATAGACAGCCGAGTGTCCTGGGAAATGCCAAAACACAAATTGGGCCAACGGTCAAAATTGAGCCAAGTGAGAAGAGAGGGAGTGGGAGGAAGGGGGAGAGAGCACAAGCGCTAGCGAGAGAGAGAGAGAGAGAGAGAGAGAGAGAGAGAGAGAGAGAGAGAGCACAAGAGAATAAACGAGAGAAATCAAACCAATTTTACAGTCATTTGACCCTGAGACAGAGAGAAGCCAAAGGTAAGCCAAAGGGTAGAGATGGCCTGGAACAATTCCTATACTGAGATGATAAAGCTGCTCTGAGGGTCCCTTGTGAGAATGAACTGGGATCAGATAAAGGGACAGACAACAGTGCTTATAATCTTTTATTTGTTCCCTGTCTTACCCAGACCATACTGAGATTTCCCTATTTCTAATGTCCAGTCCAGTGAGCTTCTGTTTTGTACTCCCAGGAGACCAGCTCTCCACTCCAGGATTCCTAATATGGGTATCATCATAGTCTTGGTGGAGCATTATTGGAACAGATCTGCTGATAAATGACAGAAGTCAGCATGGATGCCAGAGCACTGTGAAAGTGGGTGTGAGAAGCAGATTTAGGAGTGAGGTAGGTGGGGTAATTCTATCACAGATGAGTAGTGTATTGAATGAGGAGATCTTCTAAGCTTAATTAATATGCTCTTAAATCCATTTGCTAATAATGGTTGGGTGGACATGAATGTGAAAGGACTTGAACAAGATTATCTAAAGCAAGACTGCAAACTGGGGTGTGTAGATAGAGAGAGCAGGTGGGTAGACGTGATAACAGGAGTTTAAAGGTCAGGAGCTTAAATGTTTCATGGCTACCAGAATTCTCTCAGTTGAGGGAAGAGGAAGTCGGATACAGAGTGATATGGTGGTATTTGGGGAACAGTATTCCTTTGGGTTGGCTAGGCCATTTCTTGACATCTGAATCATTTCCTGCCATAGGTGGGCCTGCCAAAAATCTCTATACATTTTTAAAAGCTTTGTATGGGCTAGGTAGCCAGCCAGAATGGCATTGTGAAGTAGCCTTAGTGACTTCCCAGTATGCTTATATAGTAGACTACCTTTCTAGAATAGTCTTTGGCTTTCTCTACTTTCTAGAGCCAGGCTTGGGAAGCCTTAAATTTTGGGTACTGTAAATGTATGAGTCTTTGTGCTAGATTAATTGCTCAACCACATTCCTGATGAGAGGGAAGTTTTGAGTTCCTTGTTAAAAAATACCTCATGTTAGGTGCTGTGCTTGCTCTATTATAGGCAAGAGAAAAATTGATAAGGAGATTCTTGGAGGCATAATCATTTCTCACTATAGAATTGTGCTATCAGGTAGATGGGTGTATGTTTCTTGGGAGGAGGCAGAATCTGAAACTCCTAGGCATGTTGAAAATGGAGAGATAATTCTAAGCAGAAACAGCTACAGATTCCCTGTTGTGGCCATGCCAGGAGTGCATAGAAAGTAGAAATGGAATACATACAGATTAGGGAGCCAGGCAACAGCTGAAGAAGAATTATACAGAAAACCAAAGGTTTGAATGTATGTGAGCAATGTAGAGGAATGCATGACCACCTGGGTCTCCATTCCTTTCTTTCTTCCATGATCTAGGAATTTAGTAAAAATTCTTAAACAAGAATCCTGGGACTTTTCTGAGCATTTAGTCTTTTTGTTTCTAATAAATGACCTCTGCTAATTATATTTCTTCCTATAACCTTATAACAAGGGTGCTTTTTCTGCAAGGGAGATGGCATATGAAAGGATCTTCAAAGGTTATTCATGAAAGGGCGTGGCTAACAAAGAAGTTACATGGCAAAGGTTATGTCCTCAAGGGTGACATAGGCATGACAAAATCAAAAGACCTTGAAATAAAGTTATTGATGCTCAGTGAATGTTTAAAAAATGCCACCTTAAAGGACTGGCATGGGAGAATAAATAATTTATTTCTGTTTACAAAAGTCTAGTAGACATTAGAAACTTATAATTTTAAAAAATCACACATGAAGACTAACAAACATACTGGGAAAATTTAGGGGCTTTGAATCCAAAAACATTGAAACAACTTATCCAAAATTGTTATAACAACAATAAAGTGCATTGGTATTATTTGGACAGTTTGTAACTTACTGTTGATTTTTAAAAATTTACGTTTTACCTCAGAGTAAAAACCCTTATTCCTTTATCATCAGACATCTTAGAAATGTTTTACATTTGATGTTTTGACTTCCTCCACGTTGACTCTTCACAATAATCTGATTTGTGCTCTCCTACTTTAGAAAAACAAGCTTCCATTAGATTCTCTTAATTACCCATCTTTACAGCTTGTTTTGGCCATCCTCTTTGTTGAGGTTTTTTTGGCTGTCCCTATGGTAACACTCAGAGCCTCACATAAAATGGCAGGCCAGTGATCTCCCACTGGGCCACAACCCTAGCCCTCTTTACCACTTCCTTCTTTCTTTTCAGTTTTTTTTTTTTTAAGATTTTTTTTTAATATTTATTTTTTAGTTGTAGGTGGACAGAATATCTTTATTTTTATGTAGTGCTGAGAATCGAACCCAGTGCCTCCTGCGTGCTAGGCGAGCACGCTACCACTGCGCCATAACCCCAGCCCCCTTTCTTTACAGTTTTTACCGAACTTTCCAGCTTCTCCTTGAACATCCTTCTTGGTTCCTTCCCAGGATTTTGTGGCTTCCTAGGATTCTGTCCCAGATCCATCACTGGGACAAGAGCCTGGATCCCATGTTCCTTGGGTTGGACTTTTTCTACAGGGTCATCCTGTCCCTATACAAATGTAATGGCAGTGGCTTCTGTAGCATATTGCTCTGCTTTCTGCTCCAGTGCGTAGCAATTAGATGGGCGCACCCTTCAACTAAATATCTACAAGTATCCATAATTACCCTCAAAAAGGAATATACAATCCCTTTGAGAATTTAATAGAAATTTGTGCTTTCTATATTATTAGAATCTACTCTTCTATTCATAAAATTACTTGTTTTGCTGAAGCCAAAGTACACATGGTTTTATCTGCATTATCTTAGCATAATATGCAGTTTGTTGCTTCAAGATACTTTGAATTCCCCTACTGTTGTTTCTTGTAGTTTGTTGATTTTCTCTTGCTGTATTTTATCAGAATTTCAAAGTTATAATGGTGCAAGGTTTTCCAAGCTCATCCATCCATCCATCCATCCTTTTATTTCTTCCTTCAATGCTGTCTTCTTTAATAGTAGATAGCTTTGTTCTGAAAGGGCAGTCTTGAAAGTAGACCTCGTTGGAGGTTTGAATTTAAAAAATCTGAAGGTTAGAATGAGGGAACAACATGAAAAAATGAATATTTTTTTGTTTCATAATCTAAGAGGAATTTTGTCAGTAATTACTTCTTCCCCTTCAGTGTGTCATCTGGAACTTGCTCCTGGCTCGTGGTGACACATATATGTCTCTTAGTGGCCTTTGGCCACTTCTAGGAAGAATGGAGATGGTGGTAGAAGGGATGGGGTAGGGGAAACAAGGGGGCTAAGTTTTTCTCTGTACTGATTAGAATTTTTTTTTTATCTTCACAAATTATCCATTTAAATTATTTCTTTCCTGTAGACTTGTGGTATTTTCTTTATTGATCTGAGTTTTTACTAAAATAAATGTATTAATCCTTTTTTATCTTTGTTGTCAATATTTTGTTTGTTATTTGGATTTTAATTTTGGTAACATTTTAAATCTTCCAAGTTTAACATTTTATGATTGTATCTGTCATGATCTTTGTGGGTTCTTTCATCATTTAACAGTCATAAATCTTCCTATCTTCAAAGACTTCATAAATTTCACAATTTCTTGGATTTGGAGGATTTTATTTTATTTTATTTTGCCATTCTATTGTTTTACATTTAATTCTTTAATGCAGCTGGAATTTTAAAATATGTCATGGGAAAATCTAAGTTTTCCCTAAATACTTCTCAGTTGTACTAGTACCTTTAAAACACAATTTTAAATTACCCTTTGATCTGTCATACACATTTCATACAACATCAAATTTTGATATGCTCCTAGCTCTGTTTCTGAGCCAAGTATTTTCTCTTTACATATTGTGGTTACAATGTATTGGTTACATGTTTCCTCCAATATGAGGGCATAAGCTATGGTTTTCATGTTCCCTCTAAAATTCATGTTGAAATTTTATTGCCATTGAAACAGTGTTAAGAAGTGTGGCTTTTAAGAGGTCATTAGGCCATGCAGGTTCTGCCCTTATGAAAAGATTAATGCCATTATCATCCCAACTGGTTTGGGAGTGGGTTCCTGATCAAAAGGATGGATTGGGCCTGATTTTCCTCTCTTTGACTCATGCACTCTCTTGCTTTTCTGACTTCCTCTGTGTTCTGATGTTGCAAAAAGGCCCATACCAGATTCGAGTGCCCTGCCCATTGAATTCCCAGCCTTCAGAATCATAAGTCACATAAACTATTGTTCACAAATTATTCAGTCACAGGTACTTTGTTATATGTAGCATCAGAAAATGGACCAAGATGGAAGGCTAGTGTCTCCCTTCTTCCATTAAACTTTTTAAAATTAAATCTCTTTAGCCACACATTACTATTCTACTCTGACAAATATTACTGTAGTTTATGGTGTCCTCTGTGTTTCTAATGCTTCAAGTTTCCCTGAAGAGAAATTTTCACTAGGACTAGTAGAAAGGCTTTTGGCCATGTATAAGGTTCTTGTGAAAAGAACCCTGAATAAATAAAAGATTTCAGCTATGACTCTGAGCAAGTTTGAATTTTCCTTTCAGTTTTCTATTTATAAAATGACAGGTTTACTCTACACAAGTTATAAGTTTTCTTTCAACTTGGCCTTTTACTTACAGAGTTCTGAGTTTGGAAGTCTGAACTATTCATTCCTATGTTCTCCCATTAAGTTGCTGAACACTTGTAGGAAGAATGGAGATGGTGGTAGAAGGGTTGGGGTAGGGGAAGCAAGGGAGCTAAAGTATAATCCCTATGTTCAAGTAATTTACTGTATTTGTTTATCTCTGCCACTAGACTATAAGCTCTGCAAGGGCAGAGCTTGCACCTGTTTCTTGTGGCTGACAAAATGCACATAAAGATGATTTGTTGATTGACCAAACTCTGGCTGCCACACATTGGAAGAACATTTTCAAAGTGATAATGCCATAGACTTCTTTCTCTCACTGCCATTGTTCAGTGAGAGAAGAAGACTCAATTTTGTCTTCTGTCCCAAACTCTCGGGCGTAAGCTCCAGCAACTGAACATGAGAAGCTGGATACACAGTGGAATAAAGAAACTTTTTAGTAAATTGCTGCAGTGATTCCACTGCTCCTGATTCCTCTCTTTCCTTTTTCCAATTTCCCGTCACTTAAATCCTGTCTCTGATCACTCCTGATCTTCTTTCTTCTTGTAGTTTTTTAAAGTTTGTATGTCTAGTTTAAGCCACAGCTTTTTCTGACTCCCAAGCCCTGCCATTTGGTTGTGGCTATCCCAAGACTGACCTGTGTAGAACCTGCTGTGCAGCCAATGCCAACATTTTCTTCTCTGCTGAACTCACTTGGACCAGCTCCATTCCCCTAATGAGGAACTGATTATTCAGAATTATTGACTAGCCTCAGGAAACTGCTGCTATTGGAAGGTTACTGGGTCTCAGTATTTTTTTGTCTTATTAAAAAAGTGTGGTTAAGAACACCTAACATAAAACTTGCATCTTAACCATTCTCAGGTGTATGGTTCAGTGATAAGTACACTCACGCTGTGCAAACATCATCGTCCATCTCCTGAATTCTTTTCATCTTGCAAAGCCACAATTCTGTCCCCATTAAAAAAACAACTCCCCTTTTCTTCCTCTGCTCAGCCCCTGGCAACCACCATTCTCTGTTTTTTGTTTTTTGTTTTTTTTAAATATTTTTTTAGTTGTCGATGAATCTTTATTTTATTCATTTATTATTTGTATGTGGTGCTGAGGATCGAACCCAGTGCTTCACACCTGCTAGGCAAGCACTCTACCACTGAGCTACAGCCCCAGCCCCCATTCTCTGTTTTTATGATCTTGACTGCTTTAGTTTCCTCAGCTAAGTGGCATCATGCAGTATTTGTCTGGCTATTCTTCTGGCTTCTGTCAGTGTTCAATGGTTGTAGCATATGACATATTTTCTTCTCTTTTTAAGGCTGAATAATATTCTATTATATGTTAATACTATATTTTGCTATGTGTTCATCTACTGATGGACACGTATGTGTTTCCATCTTTTAGTTACTGTGAATAATGCTTCTATGAACCTGGGTATACAAACACATAACTTTCAAAGGAATTCTTTTCAGTTCTTTTGAGTAAATGCCAAAATTACAATTGTGGACTTGCGAGATCACATGGTAATTCTGTTTTTCAGAATTTTGAGGAACTGTCATGCTGTTTGCCACAGGGGATATACTATTTTAATTCCCACCAATAGTGCATAAGTTTTTGATTTCTCATATTTGTCAACAATAAGACAACTTGTTTTGTCATTGATTTTGATAGTAGCCATTCTGTGTGGTACTAAGTGGTAGCTCATTGTGTCTTTGGTTTGTCTCTCCCAGTGGTTAGTGATGTTGAGAATCCTTTCATGGGTCTATTGGCATTTGTATATCTTCTTTGGGGAAATGTCTTTTCAAGTCCTTTGCCCATAGGAGAACATTGTTTTAAAAAACTTGAATCAAATTTATAAAGCTTCTTTGCACAGCAAAGGAAATAAGAATGTGAAGAGGAATGGGATGCTTGCCAGCTATTCTTCTGACAGGAAATTAATATCCAGAACCTATAAAGAACTCAAAAAAACTTCATATAAAAATATAATAACCCAGTTAATAAGTGGACAAAAGAACTAAAAAGACACTTATCAAATTAAAAAAGAAAGAAAGAAATACAATGACCAACAATATATGACAAAATGTTCAACATCTTTAGCAATCAGGGAAATGCAAATCAAAACTACACTGATATTTCATCTTACTCCAGAATTATAATTATCAAGAATACAAATAATAATAAATGCTGGTGAGGATGCAGGGGAAAAGGATCACTTGTAAACTGTTGATAGGACTGTAAGTTAGTACAGCTACTTTGGAGATCTAGTATGGATGTTCCTCAAAAGACTAGGAACAGGACTATCATATGATCCAGATATGCTACTCCTCAGTATTTATTCACAAAAATTAAAGTCACCATACTACAGTGATACATGCATACCCATTTTATAGCAGCACAATTCACAATAGCCAAATTATGAAACCAGCCTAGGTGTTCATCAACAGATGAATGGAGATAGAAAATATGTTATAAAGAAGAACGGAATTATATGATATTCATGGAAAGAGTGAAAAAAGCCAAACTAAGAAAGTCAAGGGTCATATGTTTTCTCTATACATGGAAGCTACAGAGACAAAAAGGGAAAAAAGGGGGACCTCGTGAAAATGGAAGGGAGACAAGTATAATAGTGGAAGGGGGTTGAGGGAGGCATGAGGGGAGGGAAAGTGGAGGTATTAGGGAATAAAATTGACCAACTCAATGTTGTGCATATGTACAAATATGTAACAATGAATCCTAATGTTATGTATAATTTTATTTTTATTTTTTATTTATTTTTTTGGTACTGAGGATTGAACTCAGGGGTATTCAACCACCGAGCCACATCCCCAGCCCTATGTATAATTTTAATTCACTAATACAAATTTTTTAAAAAGAGAAAAAGTGCATCAAATCTTCTTTTATGTTTTCCAGAATTAAACTTAACTTCAATTTATATTTAATTTTTACCTTTTTTATGAGGCCCTTCTTGACTTCTCAAGTAGAATTTGTTACTTCCTTTTTGTTTTACATCCATATCTTACAGCATTTATTCCAATACATTATAATAATCCTATTAACAATTGTGTTTCTTCTTAACTGCACTTAAGTTCAATGTCTACATTTTATTAATATTTACACATGTTCTTATAACTGTATCTTGCATGTAATAGTTGCTCAGTGAATTTCTGTTGAAATCAATATATGCTTTATACTATTTTCCACTTTTAAAAATTTGTTCTTTTTAGATATACATGACAGTAGAGTGTATTTTGACATATCATACATACATGGAATATAATGTATTCTAATTAAGATCCCATTCTCATGATTATACATGATGTGGAGTTTCACTGGTTGTATATTTATATATAAACATAGGAAAGTTGTGTCTGATTCATTTTATTGTCATCCTATTCCCATTTTCCCCTCCCTTCCCTTTCTTCCCCTTTGTCTAATTCAAGTAAGTATATACTTATACACTTTTAAAATAAAATGTTTGCTTTTATAGACAACTGAATATTTACATCATGACTTTGTAGAAAATTAACAAAAGTTATCTATTAAGACAACCTGTATTATAATTCTTCACTTTGCTACCAAAAAATGAGTGGTGATTTCCAACACAGGATGAACATTAAAACCATCTCAGTTCCTAAGAGTAGTCTCAGAGATGCCAGGTCCCCTGGGCACTGTTTATTTATTTATTTAGTTTCCTGGGTAATTCTAATATGTGGCCAAGGCTGAGCACCATGAAGAATCACTAAAAACTGAGTGATCACTGTCTGTTGCTCTCTTCCATCTTATGGAGTTGATCATCATAGTGTCACATTATAGGGAACAGCTAACCTTGGCATGGAAATTAGTTTGTATATTTTTTGCTTCTTGAGTTTTCTTGAGATAATTCAACACCTCCTCTCTTCACCTCACGTCCCTCATAATTAATCATATTACAATCCAGTTAGGCATCAAACAGGCACAAAAGTGTTCCTTTTTTAATTTGAATTTGAAAGATGAAAGTTCAGGTACTGTTAATCTGGGCATTTTGAATCCACGGAATTGGGAAAGAAGCTTGGCATATCTCTGAGTCTGAGCTATTTCCATGTGGAATGTTATCAAAGTTGGCGGGGAAATGTTGGTACCCTCTTTGCACTGGTAGATGTGAATTTTTATAATTACTTATGGTTTGCTGCTTTTATTGTCTCTGGCTCTAGCCTTGACATTCTTTTAATGTGCATTTTTGTACAAATTAGAAAAGCAAGAGTTAAGATGGAGAACTTCTGTGTCTGGCCACAGCCATTCAGAGCAATTCAGCGTGTCAAGCTGAGGTCAAATGAATAGGGAATGTCATTACTAAATGGTAACATTTTCTGAGGGCTTTAAAGAAATTCAAGTCCTTTTTAAATCTACATTTATTTTATCTTCTTTTCCTCCAGGGTGATAGGTTGCACTTCTAGTTCTTGTCAGAGATTTGTACATTAAAATGACTGTAAATTTAACTATTCTAAAAATCAACTTTCCAAACAATATTTTCAGCAGCATCAGTAGACTCATAGTGTTTGATTTAAGACACAGACTTCGTTTAAAACTCAGTGAGATGTTTATTTGTAAGGCTGATGTGATGTGTGCCTATATATCTCTTTGATATGTTAACAAAGACATGGATTAGGTTATATTCTCAAATTCTGTGACCTGTATAATAGGTATCAATTCAATCTTCTCATGGCTCATTAAATTTAAAGTATTATAATAATCAGAAATTTGGAACATGGTTATACCTGTTTTGAAGCTAACAAAATACACATATCTATGCATCCATATGTTGGGCATTGCAATGACATATTGATAAATAGGTGATCATAAAACATATTATGTGTATGTCAAGCCAATGAAGTAGCATTTACAGTACAGTTGCAAAAATGGGCTTGAGGGCAAAAGTCGGTTATTGAGGCAATATTTATACATGCCATCCCTATTATGCTTGCAAAGAACTGAGTCAAATAGTGAACAAGAGAAAAGTATGTTTTCCCATGGTATGGAGGTAAGCAGAAATATAACTAAATAGGTAGTGGATAAAGCAGAAAATCAATTCTAATTGGTACAGCAGGCATTTTTGGTACCCCATGTGTACCCTCAGACCTTTTCATTTCTGCACACTCAAACCAATTTCTAGTTGCCAGCACCTCCAACTTTTTGCCTGAGGATAGTTCCCAAAATAATGGAAGTCTACTTAGCTTACCTGCAGACCAGGCTTGGAAGGCCCAGAGAATTCTTTCTTTTTAGGCACAAACTTCAACCAATGGCAGTTGGGAACTGATGGATAAATGCTGTGGCTTGCTCTTTACATAGGCGAAAGAACTCAAGTATGTGCTCTATTCCACCTCTTAAGCTTCCCCAGTTGGATTGTCTCTAAGTGCCCAGAGAGTCAGCTTCCCTAACACACCATTTATTTTCTTATTGGCTTATTAAAGCCCTTTTCTCTCTTACTTCTCCATTCTCCGACCAATAATTCCTGTACCTCCCAAACTTGAAAATGAGTACTTGTCCTAAGGTTCACTTCTGGGGAAACTCCAACTATGATGACTGAAATGACATGAGTTTCCTTTACCTTCTTTTGAAAAGGAAGTTTATGAGAATTCACCTAAAACCTATCTGTAAAGCAGTACCCTAAGTAACTCTATGGCTTTGAGCATCTCATATCAACTTCCCGATCCTCAGTTTCTTTATTTATTAATAGATGGGGTAAATGACCTCATTCTAATATTCTATTATTTTAAGAGATTAATTAAGGATTCTTTCACCCTCATCCAAGCACTGTTTTAGCAATTTGCTGCTGGAAGTTACTTCTCCTTGCTGGTACAGGCTGTTTGCAGTCTTTTCAACCAATGCAAGCAGAGCTTTCAAAAGAGTCTGCTGGATGAATTCTTTGAGTAACCTATGCTCATTGGTCACCAGCTCAGCCCATTCCTCCTCCTGCTCACTCTCCGGTACAGTCGATGGTTACAGCATCAGCTATAGAGCACCCCCTGCCCCTCACTTTCTTCCTCTGCCCTGGCAGTTGTGTTCAGTCTTGATGCAATCAAGTTCGCCTCTCTGTGGGACTCCACAGTCTCTCCCTACATGAGGTATAAGCATTTGCTCCTCTATCTGATTTCATTTATACAGCTTAATAAAAAGGGATTTCATACCATACTGAATAGATATGTACAGCATGACGGGCTGATTCCACAGATGAAGTTTGTGCCTTTTCAGGTGGTTGAAATAATTGTGAGAACTGCCAGCATGCTCGCCTTCAGGGAGATGGATGTAAAGACAAAAAGAAATGTGAAATAAGTGGGGGTGGAGGGAGAGCATGCACTTTAAATATTTATTTTTTAAAATGCAAACATGGTTGTTATTTTCCATTACTTGGCTGGTCTAAAGAGGGCTGCCTTGGGTTTCCTGAACACCTGCGGCTCTGCAGTCTGTCCTCCTGGCAGGCAGAAATGCATTTAGATTCTGGGTATTTGTTTTCTTTTGCTTGCAGCTATTCTTAGATTTGGAATAGACGTACAGATAGAGTACTATGGGGAGAGCCTTATGGGGTCAACATGGCATCACTGTTGCTTAGAAGAGGCTTCCTGGAGAAGGGCTGTCACTCATTGTGTTTTTCAGGTGGTTTATCTCAGTTTATTGGGGCTTTGACATTCAGAGCCTCAGGATCACGGTAATTCCATCAGGCATCTTGCCATCCAAATGAATGAGAGCAGATGTACCAATGTATGTGGACTTGATTAAACCCATGGCTAGGCCCTAAAGCAGTAAAATAGGACATTGAATGCAAAACCCCATAGAGAAGCCAGATTTCCCACAGTCTAATAAAGACAGATTCCCATCCCCCACCCCAAGAGTGAATTGAAGATGATAGTAATGTCCAAATCCTACAGAGCTTTTAGTGTGGAGATGGTGGCCTTACTCCTATGACCTTACTAATGTCTGGGGTGATTTTATGGTTCTCCAAGGATCTTTATTCGCTTTTGGTTTTGAGCTAGGCTAAACTTGGTTGCAATGTTAATTTGAACTGCACAGGTCTCCCAGATTAACAAGTCACTTTTAAGCTCCCAAATCTTCCAAATTCAAATCTGATCAAAGGAACAATGGATGGCTAAAGGAAAAATGGTTCAGAGCACACACAAATGACCTAGATTCTTTTTCTCTAATCTGGAGCCACCTTGGGGGTGTAGTTCTAACCTACTGGCTCACAGTTTTCTGCAAATAATGATGGCTTTGTTTGAGGTAGCTATAGATGGAAGTGATTTCAGAAAAGTGTTTGTCATGTATCTTTTTTTTTTTTTTTTTTGGTACTGGGGATTGAACTCAGGGGCACTCGACCACTGAGTCACACCCCCAGCCCCATTTTGTGTTTTATGTAGAGACAGGGTCTCACTGAGTTGCTTAGTGCCTCACCATTGCTGAGGCTGGCTTTGAACTTGCGATTCTCCTGTCTCAGCCTCCCTAAGTGCTGGGATTACAGGCTTGAGCCACCGCGCCCGGCTTTGTCATGTATCTTGTGTTATTATAGTGTTTTTCCTTCACTTGATTTGAAAGCCCTTGCTGGCCGTCTCTTCATTTTTCTGATTCTGACATCTTTACATAATGTTATTAGGTCAGGGACAATAATTATCTCAAACAGGCTTTCGATGTTCCTTGTTCCTTGTGAAGTTAAGTGGGCCATCTGAGCAATCTGGTTAGAGAAATATTTTTCAGGGCTAAACTGAGGCAGTGATGATCCCATGAGTCATCCTGCAGTTTCTCCCTCCTCTGCTTAAAAGGATAGCAATGTCCTGGATGGTGGTACCTCTGTCAGTCTATGTTCATGAGTAACAGTGACCCATAGCTCTGATTTAACTCACCTTGAGCATCTAATACCAGCAAGATGTATACTTTTGTTGTATTAAGGCCCTGAGATTTTAGGATTATTTGTTGCCATAGTACAATTTGTCTCTCTTGGCTAATTTTCAAATTGGTTCATGAAATAGGCTGCTATAAGAACAAAAGTACAAAAATATGTCACTTTTATGTAGTGATTGGGTCACAGATAGTAGCTGAATAAGCTGATCTAGGAGACTAGAAACATGGCTATTGCTGACTTCTCATAATATCATCAAATCAAAACTTGTTCATAAGACAAAGTTGAATTTATTGCTTACTATAGTCAGGGAGAATACCACCTGGATGAAGTCCTTGGGAAGGGTCATGATCCAGCTGTGTGGGATTTGGTGGACGTCATGAAATATGAGTGAGCAAGCGGCCTTCAGTAAGTTGATGTCTAACTCAAGTTTTTTTTTTTTGGCACAGTAGAATTTGAATAGGAAGATGTTATTAAAAACACAGCATATTAAATAACACTATAAAAATATGTATTATAAAATGTAGTGGCTTCAGAACACTTTAACAGCTACCCCTACAGGAGCTACTGATATAAAATATCATCTTTCTCATACAGATGTCTAGCATGATCATTTAGCAGCTAGAAAATGATCTCTTGATTGTATCAGTTGTTAAAACCACATGGGACTATTGTAGGCGCTTATTTAATGATTATTTTAGCCTGTAACCCAACAGAACTGCAGGGTGGGCTTTATACACATTGTTCCTTTTCCTTTGCTTCTCATCTCCATCCAGAGAAATTCTTCTAGGCATAGATTTAATGATTTAATGATATATCCTTCTTGAGTCCTTCTTAGATCCCCCAAGCAGAGCTAATCCAATCTCACTCTGTGCTCTCTGAGCACTTCATTATCTTCCTATTATAGCATTTAACATGGGCTGACTTTTTATTAACAGTTATTTGTGTCTACTTTTCCCTTATGTATTCTTTAGTCTCCATTCATGGACCAAAGCTTTCTAATGTTAGGATGATGTGGACATTACATTGGAAACGCTATGTTAAATTAATTTTCTCCAACACATTTACATGAATGAATATCTATTGTGCCCTAGTTCAATGCAGGACACTTATACTAGTATATTTAGTGAGGATGGGATAGGATGTAGTGTATACCAGCAACCTTCTCGGATTTTCATGATTTGGCATACACGAGATTATAGCTCACTCATACTATATGTACAAGATAGATCAGTATGGATCCCTGTACCATTAGTGACTCAAAGGCACAGAAAGACAGAGAACATGACATCTGAAATAGCAGTAGTTATAATAGGAAGAAAGAGTCTAAATCATGCATGAGCTTCACACTGCCTCAGCTCAAAGAGCTCAGATAGAGATAGCTGCTAAGGTGTTCTGGAGCCTCTGGATTTGAAAATATGTATTTTCAAAATTGTATTCAATGAGGATTTTTATTTATTTATTTATTTTTTTATTAAAATTTTTTTAGGTGCATTAAATTCGATAGAACCATGGAACTCATTGTTATGTATTCACACATGAACACAACATAATTTGGTCAATTTCATTCCTCCCGACCTCCCTTTTCCCTCAGGATTTTAAAATAATACATTTATAATGAAATTCTACTACACTCAAACTGTTAGAAACCAAATTAACAAAGACTGTTTATTCAAATACTTGATTCAGCAAGCGAACCATTTGCTGCCCTGTGTGCTTCTGTGGGGGTTCAAAGATTTGAAAGAAGGAGGTTTGCAAAATAAAAGGAGGTGCATTCTATTAGGGTGAGATTTTTGGAAGGAGGCTGAAGAACTTTGAGGATTGACCTTTAAGTATATTCAGCTTCCTTGTTTGGTTGTATGGGAGCAGGTGGACATTTGGAAGGAGATTTCCAGAGAGGAAAAGGCAGTCTGTGGCTGGTGATATCCAAAAACTGGTGGGGTGCACAGAGTGTTCTTTATGACTAAACAGAATCTTTGAGTTATGATCCTGATTTGGGGTAGAGGTGAAAGTTTGGCACTGAGTTGTTGTATTCTCATTTAATTGTGGCAAATCATGAGGGCTTGGGCCAGTCACCAAATCCCCCTTTTTATAGCACTGTCTTCAGACACGACAACAGTGAACTAGGTGAAGTCTATGTTCTCCTTGGGTCCTTTCAAGTCTCGAATTCCACGACAACGGTGGCCACAAACTAATTTAATTACCTCACATTTATCAATTGCTAATTGAAATGAATTGTGATTTGTCTCTGTAGATGGTTACAGGGATAAATTGTGCTATATCATGAGCTTTACCAATGAATACATCTACTGAGTTATGAAATTCTTTGTAATAGTGCACCATTCTCTGCTATTCAAAGGCGACAGCTTTGGGGAGTCCTCTTTCCTGGCATTTACGTCTGTGGCTACAGGGACTGGTAGGGGTGAGTCCTCCTCTTTGTTCATCCCTGGAGTAAAGGATCTTCTCAGATTGTGGATACATCCTTGCCTCCCAGAACCTAAGCCCATTCATGACCCTGCCACTTAGAAGTGCAGTCAGCTGGAAACCTTTATTCAAAGGAGCTGCTCCTTGTTTAGCTGCTGCCAGGCTGATGCCACTTGCCCAGCTGCCCACATCCATACCACAAAGTTGGAATCTATGCCCTGGAACAACCTGGATCCCTCCCTGCATATGGTTTCTCTACTTTAGCTCACCTGAATACTGCAGCAGAGTTCACCGTGGGGCACAAAGTATTGTCATGATTTTAGAAATGGTACATCAGCCCTCTTTTTATATAAATTATGAATAATGAATGCTTAACCATAATTTGAGGATGTATTTGTCAGGGGCCAGTATTTTGCTAATGCCTTGTGTGATTCACAAAGCAAAGATCTCTTCACATTTCCATTGGGAAGGGTCATCACCTGATAGTTCAAGTAAGATATTTAAATTTGACATAGTATGAGAACTCTTTATACTGATTAAGCTCTTGCTATGTGCTGAGCACTGTGCCAAGTTCTTCACATGCACAACAAATCATTTAATTGTCAATATCAATTGGATTGAAACATTGATACTTTTTATACCCCCATTTTACAGATAAGAAAAATGATGTGTAGGAAGACGGATGTAACTGCCCGGAGACATGTATTCAATAATGCCTTATTCTAGTAATATAATTAATGTTGATGAATAGTCTGGCTTTCTATTTAGAATTTTTATTATAGCTGTGAATTTTCACTTTGGAAAATATTAATGGGGTTTCAGCATCTTCATCTCATTTTTCTTTTGAAATATTATTACAATGATATTATCACAATGATCAGGGTCTTAGTTTCTGTGAGCAGCGTACCTAGAGTGGTTATTGGTTGGTAGGGTGGCCTATGAGCATCTAACATCATAAGTTTCAAGTTGAGTTACCCCAGGAAGGAGATAGAAATATGTTCTTCATTTAATGCTAGGTAGAGGTCATGGTAGATGTCATGTTTCCCAATGGAAAATGATCATACTCTGAACTCTGTACCTGTGATATGGTAAAAGTTGTTCCCCACCCCCTGCTGCTTTTGGGGTAATTTCAATGAATAAAATGGAGTCCATTTATTTCTGTAGATCCAGAGAAAGGCAATGGCAAAAATCACATCACTCTCTTCCTCTCTGGTTGGGAAGAGTGACTCCAATGGGGTCTGAGTGACCCCAGAATGGGAACTGAGTGACTATAAGTAGAAAGCATGCAGGAAAGTAATGTGCAGATGGCAGATCTGACTCACTTTCACATATGGCCCTTCCCCAGAGAGTAGGGCTGGGCAACAATTACCTTGAATCTTTGCAGGCATGGGTTTCAACGAACATTCATGAAACACTCATAATTGTGCAGTATATCACTTGGTAGCACATATATTTGGTTTGAATCTTGATGAAGAAGTTTTTTTTTTTTAATTTATCCCTTGTTTTTCTGGCATAATATTTTGAACAGCAGCAATGCAATCTGTTGTTTGTTCAGAAATGATGGCAGAAGGGGTGTGTATTGTGTGTGTGTGTGTGTGTGTGTGCGCACGCGCGCGTTGTGTGTGCATGTTCTCCTGTGGAGAGGGGTACTGACATAAGATCTATTCAGTCCAGTAAAAATGAAAGTCTGCAACCTAGAGCTAACTGAGCTAACTATCATCTTTCAGGAAGAGACTGAGGTTTAGAAAGAATTTAAAAGCTATACTCTCATGGTGGGCACATAGCACAGGACATACACTCTTGAGCCTTCCATTCTGAATGTGGGCATATGAACACACTCATACATATGTTCCCAAGCATGAGCACATGCGCGTGCACACACACAAACAGGCACACACATAGCAGAAGGGAACTTTCATCTCTTGGTCTTCCCTCTGTAGAAATCTTCTGGTCTTGGCTTCAACAACTCCTATATTTTCCTCCCCTATCACTCCCCCCCCTGCTCCCATCTTGGAGGACAAGCTTTGCTAGAAAGAGACGGGAAGCCTTTGGGCTGGTGGCAGAATCACCATAGCAACATGGCACTGAGTCCTGCCCCCAAAGTTCTCAGCCATGCTTGGCTTTTGGTCTTGGCTCAAGTGTGAAGCAATGAGGGTCTTCCTCATGCCTACTTCCCAGGGCCCAATCAGCTGTGAGTTGGTGACTGTCGTCCCCAGGGGAACTCATCTCCCTGGTCTCAGCACACCTTTGTGAGTTGGATCTTCCCTTTCTTCCTACCAGGACAGAGATGCCCAGTGCCAGTTATTTACATGTTCCAGATAACAAGCCAGCCTTCCTCAAGGCACGGTTGGCAGCTGCCTACTGTTACAACCCAGGGCTCCTGGGAAGAGCTCCTTTGAAGGAAATACTGCTCAGAGGAGCCAGGGGTGGTTGGAAGGAAACAATGGCAGAGTTAGGGTAGTGGAGCAAGGGCGGGGCTTTCAGGTATGGTAGAGTTCAGATCTCGTCCCTGTGAACAGCACACAGCTCTTTGGGATTTTTAACCAATGAGGGAATGATGGCTGTGCATGACGTGGTGCTGTGTGTGAAAACTGAGCTCCAAAAGATTATAGATCTTATGATAAAATTCAAAACTGAATGAAAGTTAAACACCACCATTTAAGTACACCTATGCTGTGATTTTAAAAAGTGTGTGTGTATGTGTACATATGTGTGTGTTAAAAGAATGATGAGTGACAAATTTCTGGCTACCTTGGAGACAAGAATGGGATAGACAGAGAGGGTAGATATGAATTACTATCAATGGGGAGGCCTTGTGTTGGGTGGCAAATTTGTAAGTATTCATAATTGTATTTAAATGACTTAATTAAAGTCAGGAGGACCATGCCTGGACCAGTAATAATATTAGCTTCTGAGTCATGACTGTATCCAGTTCTGGGTATTTGAGGGCCATACAACCAAATCCCAGACAAGACACTCTTTTTTTTTTTTTTTCCTTTCAAAAACACTCCTTAACTGCAGGTGCTGATTCAAGTTACCCATGCTCTCTGAATCCTAGTTATCTTACTTGCAAAACAAAAGGCCTGAGCTCAATTGACTCCTAGATTTGTTGTAGGAGAAGAACAATGTGGCTGAGAGCAGAATCTTGGGCTGGACTATCTGGGTGTGACTCTTAGTTGTGTCACCATGGTCAAGGCAACAGGCCAGTATGGTGCCAGCAGCATCTGTGACCATATTATCAATGTCACAGATGTTTTCATGACAACTTTTCAGGTACCTCAAAATATCATGTACAGTTATAATTACCTCAAAAAGAGAGTTGTTAGTGGGCCTGCTTCTAGATTTTACTACTGAAGGTATTAATAAAGGAGCACATACATCATCACATCACACATTTGTTATTTTGACAACTGTCTGTATTTTAATGTTCTTGATTTCCTTTGTAATCCTATTTTTCTGAGGTGGTTCTATAGGTTTCACCACAGAGTCAAAGGGGTCTAGAACTCAAAAGGTGTATAAACCCTTATTGAGAACTCCAAATTCTCTAAACTTGTAAATACACACAGAAAGAAACATACAATTCTGTTAAGTGGATGGATAGTCTGGGTGGTTTGAGAAAGTCTGAAAAAAAAAATGTTTTCCTCTTCATTTCCCATATACTATCATTTTAATATTTGTCTTTGCTTTTGATAGGTGATCTGCATCTATTTCTCTGAAGATGAATAGCAAGATGGTATTTTTGACACAATAAATACATGGACAGGAAATATGCTTATTACCTTTTCAGTTAAACTTCACGAAGGAAAACAATGCTTTCGAAAATGATTTAAATGTGTTAAAATATTTCATTCAAATTCTAAATCATTTTTTGAAAACTATTGAGCAAATTCCAGGACCTGAAGATCTGAGTTGTTTTTTAAAAAATGAGGATCAGACAAAGTATAACATAACATCCTTACAGCATTTCCTACAACACATTAAGAAAATAAAAAATAAAAAGACATATGGCCCCATGGCCCTGTGTGCTGAGATCCATCCAGGAGGGAATCCATATGATTTCTACTAGTGTTCTCTTACTCATTCATTGCCTTCTCCCTGGTGACTCTGAATCTCAATTAATTCTTATACAGATATGAATTTCCATATAAGGAGTTTTTGGTGTCTACAGTACTAGACACCAATTTAAGCCACATACCCAACATCCAGGGGGGATTCATTGAAGGCTTATTTGTAGGAAGGACCAAAGAGATTTTTATGAAAAGAATTAATCTACAGTGAAGAGGAAAAGTAGACAGCACACAAGCTTGGTCCCAGGACATTCAGCTATGTCTTTCTCTGCTAAAAGTTTCTTTGCTAAAACCTGGTCAAGTGTTTAGCAGAGAAAGAAACAGATTTCTCAGATTGTTCTCTGGCATTCTGGGACTCTCAGAGGTGGTCACTGTAACACAGTGAGTTACAAAAGAATCTTTTTTATTCCCTTGGTGTTACTTTCTAGTCTCTGTGGCAGTATCCAACAAGACTTTTTGTTGCCTCCACATCCATCCCTTCCTCATTGGGTAGTGTCTTACTGGTGGGCATTGGTCACTTGTTCTAGACCTCGTGATGATGACAGCATTTCAACTCCTGACCTCATGGACCGACTTCTAGGATGAGTATAGGACATAAGGCTGCCCTGTCAGTGAAGCTCCAGCCTTACATTTGATGGGAAGAAAAGCAAAGTTCTTTTTCCTGGAAAAAAAAATAATAATGTGGATGTGATGTTTGGACTAGGCGAGGCCATTTTGTGCATGTGGGAAATGAGCCTGAGGACAAGGCTGACCATGAGGATGGCAGAAGGACACAGTGTCTTTGTGCAGAAACAAAACTAGAGCCCTGATCAAAGTGGTCCCAAGGCCACGTACTTCAAGGTTTTTCTGGTATATAAACAATATGGTGCTTCAGCCAACTTAAACCACTTTGGGTTTTTTGTGTTTGTTTTTGTTATTGGTATCCAAGAGCATTACTTATTTTGGCCACTAAATTGTGGTGATGATGAGGGTATGCTAAAATTGTAGAATAGGGGAAGGGGGAAAGAGGCAAGATAAAAGAACCAATTTATCTAGATTCCTAGCCTTGTAGCCCTCTGTGAAAATTTGTTCATATTATTAATATTCTGATTTTATAGACTAAAAACACATCAAGAATTGTGCTGTTAAGTCTCATGGTCCCATATGAGTTGCTATGTAAATTAAGAATAGAAACCCCATCTTTTGATTCTATGCCCAATGCACACAGACGACACAGATCATTGTGGACTTTAAAGTACTTATTTGAAGTTTTAAAACCTGGAGGCATTTTACTGAATTCTTTTAGCTTTGGGACATGTGTATGACTTATGTCCCCTTGAAATTCATCCACAAAGGATACTAGCTGATCTGGAGTTGACTCTCCTTTATTGTCATTAGATGAAGATGACAGGGGATAAATTATTGAAATCACCTCAACCCCCAGTAGAAAAATTGTACTCATGTTCCAGCTAATGGAATATCTCTTTTTGGCAGGAAGGTTAGATTGTAATAATAGCAATTGTTTATTGAGCATTCACTTTATATTAGGCATTGTGTTAAGTGCTTTACATGCATTATCTCATTTAATCTTTGCAGAAACTTAGGAGGCTGTTACCATTACATGTTTTTCATACTTTACCACATTAGAAATGCAATGGGAGTGTGACCTGGGGATGTTATTAGGAGGTTGATGGGGGTTAATAATCTCAGACCACTCTGGGGCATTAATACATTACCATTCTACATGATAGAAACCATCAGGATCCCACTCAGGATGCAAGCAGTTCCCTCTAAAATGGTTTTGTGTCATTCATGAACTGAAAATTGCTATTTGAGATGCTGCCACTAATCTTTTATTTCTGAAATATTCAGGATTGGTCCTTCTGAGTTTGAATAACACATTGCAAGTTTTTTGAAAATTTGCTTTTGGTAAAGGAAATAAAATTAATTTTTCAAAATACACCGTTATTTTATACTTGAAAGTAATTTGATTGAATGCTTCATGCTTCATTGGTTGACAACTAACTATATATTAAGGAGCTATGAAGAAGAGAGAAGCATTGCATTTCTGAATAACGATGATGAAGAATCAATTTTTGTAACTGCATATCATTACATGTTTATTCTAAAGTTGAAATAATGGTTTTATAGTTCTCCTGAGATATTTTGGAGAAGGTTGATCATTCAGACCTTTTCATAAGAATAAACATGAATCTCCTGTGCCATGTTTAGAAGATGTACAATAAAACACAGTTATAGGCTTTATAATGAAGGTTTTATAAAATGTTTATTGAAGGTGAATGTTATTTCTATAAACAATTAAAAATTCTTCCAGAAGAAAATGCACCAGTGGAGAAATTTGAAGAATTGTGGGGGAAAAGTGGCTGAGATTTTGGCAATTTCAGGGCTACTGGGTTCCATGATACAGCAGTAAGTTATAAAATATTGTCTGGAGAAAGTTTTAAACTAGGCATTCATCCTTTCCTTAGGACATTTGTGGAATTCTTTTATCTGAATGTTAAGTGTCTTTCATTCCCTCTTATTTTCCTCTTGTATCAGGTGAACCCATGCATATTTTTCTTTTCTCTGGTGTTTCCTTGACTTTACACCTAAGGTCAGCAAAACTCTGTAGCTTCCTTTCTTGGTTTCTCATCTACATCTCTACTTGCTGTGAGCATACCAGGGTGCCACATCACACTTCACCAGTAGGTCTCACGGTCTCATACTTGATGCATAAGACCTCGAGTTCAAGATTTCAGAGAGAAATTAGCTTCCTACTAATTTGATAAGGTTTTACAAACTTGAAAGCCCAGTTAGAGAGACCCTTCTATCCTCAGTCTCTTATTTACAATAGCTACATTGCTGACTGTTAAAAGTTGATGTTTTTATAAGCAAATGGCATCAAATATAAACACATAATTGAAGTCTCTTAGCACTTCTCTCAAAGTGAGGCAGCTCCTGCCAATCCACAGAGCTCCCCAGACAGATAAAAGTAGATGGCCAGGAACCTTGGCCTCAGTGCCTGCATTATCTCTCTATCCATGTAGAGATAGAATTTCTTCTCATCACCTTCAAATCCACTTTAAGCTCCACTCTCACCCATCTGTAAACTTGATCCTCTGATGACTGATCCAGACACAGCTGCAGAAGAGGGTCCCTGTCTTCACTGAGTGCTGGACTTTTCACATCCTGGCCTGCTGTACCACTCACACCATGACTGGTTGGCAGTAAAAGAGAAAATGTTTGCATGATACTCCCTGAGTATATATTAGTACAATGACATTTCCATGAGAGGACATGGAAATGATGTGGACTGAAACTAACTGTTGAAGTATGCACACATGTCCTTTTCACTTAGTCAGTGTGGTGCTTAAATAAAGCAGTGATCAGTCAGACTAAGGGAGGGAATTAGACCAGTTGACCTGAAGCCCTTGCAGTTCTGTTTGTCTCCAAATCTGGAGGCTGTGGCCTGGTAATGGTATCCTCTCTCATCTTCACCACTCACAGATACTTCATAATAATATCCTATTTTACATCTTAATTGTACTTCTTTTGGTCTCTATCCTAGTCCAAATTATCATCTCTTGCTTTGTAACAGCCTTCTAACCTGAATTTCTGCTTCTCCCTGGCTGCCTTCCAATCTGCACTATGTAGCATGACCAGAGTTCAATGGTGGACCTGAACTTCTAATTATGCTATTTTCTGCAATGTCTTCCTCTTGATTTTAGGATAAAAACTCACTCTAAACTGGATGACAAGCTACAAATGGTCTGAACCTGCCTTACTTCTTACCCTCTGCCTAAGGCTGGGAGCAGGGGTTTCCAGAAGACCCTTCCGTTTGTGGTCCTGGTCTAGAAAGGGCCCACTGTGAGATTTGAAAGGCAAATGTGAACAGGAAAATGTTATTCTCAGGTAGCCATGGACTTCAAACACGGAGCTTTTTCACATGCCTAGTAACTTTAGAGATCTTTCTGGAAGTTCTCACTGTGTCATTGAGGTGGGCTTTGCAGGTTTCCCTGCAGGTTTGTCACCCCATTCATGATCCAGGGATCCAGACAGAAGTCACTGGTGACCAGTTCTTAGACTTTCCTTCCTTGCCTCTTCTCGCTTCCCTGTGTGCTGTAGGTTTTATATTAAACTCATGCCCACCCACCTCTCCTGCTATTTCTATGATTCATTAATGTTTTTTTAAATGTGTCATTCTCTATCATCATAGGCACTTTCTGAAATGCTCCCCCTATTCCAATAGGCACCATTTCACCAATGAGCTGTAACTCATTTAAACCATCCAGGTCTAAAGGTAAAGTTCACTGTTTCAGGGGATTTCCTTGAGCTCTAAATGTATCTTTCTACATTTATTTAGGGTATAATTCTTTTTAAGAGTGTCTTCTTCATAGGACTGTAAGATCCATGAGAGCTGGGACTGAGTCTGTTTTGCTCAGGATCTAATTCAGTGCTTGACACCCTGCAGGCACCCAGGAAATGCTTATTGAGTGAATGAGTGAATGGGCTATTGTGAATCTACTCATTGGGCAGTCAGACTGGCAGTGTGGACCTTGTCCTCTGCTATGATTGTTTGTTTAGTGTTTCCCTTTCTAAAAGGTACATTTTCCCTTTGGCTCATGTCAGTTTGGGAGATGCATGTGATAACTTCAGCGCACTGCCACCCCCATAAACATATCCATGACGATGAACAACTTTTAATACATGTTACAAAGTTTAATTTTTAAAAATTCTGCCTTTTACTTGCCATGGGACACAGCTCAATAAAGCAGACTAATAATGAAAAGATCTAAAATCTCTGCAGTAAAAATTAATAAAACATCAGTCAGCACCCAGAAGGTGGCTTTGCCTAGTCTCACGCGATTGTCCTCCACTCAGGGACTCCTCTCTAAGCAGGGCTTCAGCATGTGCACATCCCCATTCCAAGGATTTGATGGATGCCACTTCACATTTGAATACTGTGAAATACACAATATAACCCCCGGCCTTTACCAGCTAATATTTATTATTCTTTTCTCCAATGTGTGTGTGTGTGTGTGTGTGTGTGTGTGTACGTGCTGGGAATTGAACCCAGGGCCTCATGAATGCTAGGCAAATATTCTACCACTGAGTTACATTCCTATCCCTCTAGCTACAATTCTAATGGCTAATATAAACCATAGAATGCTTTGCAGGATAATTATGGCTAGATATTTTTGCCTAATCACCTGAGCTATTGTTGGCACCTCCCACATCCTCTTGGCCTGGAAACCCAGGCTCTCAGTGAGCACTGAGCTATGGCAAGGACATTATGACAGTTTCCAAGGAATAAGGCTAATGGCAGAGAATGATTAAGCCAGAGAATGCCAACTTCTCTCCAAAGTAGGGGGCCTGCACTAGATGGAACAGCATTGTCAATGACAACTGGAGCAACTTTTAGTCTCCCTTTTCCTTTTCCTGTAGGCTTTCAGTTCTTCCTGTTTTTTGGTCTCTTTTTCTCTAAGGTAGGTAGAACAAAGCCCTGAATAACACAGACCTATCTGTCTGTCTGTAGTTCCCTGGAACATATAAAATATTGCCTCAATTACCATATGTTTCAAACTGAGTTCCCTTTCCTTTCTGCTTTTCTTATGAAATTACACCTCTCTGAAGGGCAATGACTTTAAAATCAAATCACTCTGATGCATTGACTTTGGTATTTTTTTCACTATGAATGTTTTGGTACTAATTTTAATTTTTAAATATTGTCTTAAAGCATTTATCTTGACTACTGAGTTTTTGTACACCCTTAAATTCTGTGACCACCTCATTCTGTTCTAGCTCTACTGGCACAGTAGGCAAGAATGCCCTTCAGTGTGGACAGTCATGGAACTCATCAATGGCCATGTCATCATAATTACATGTAGTGCTTTTCTTTCCAATTTAGAAGCCCAGCTATTTTATGATTAGGCCTTATTATTAGAAATTGATATGATGCTGTTTATTTTGTCCAGTTTGACAAGATCATTTCATCAGTAATCTTTGGAAATATGAGATTGTTTATATTTCTCAAGTGCATTTCAGCCTTTTGAAAAAAAATGGCATGCCAGAAGGAATTGAGTTCATCTTCATGCTCATTTGTACCAGGGCCATCTATTATTCTCACTGCACATGCTTGGCAGTTGGTGCAAAGCAGATACGTATGGGCTGCTTAGAGTGTATGAAGAGAAGCCTTTTATGTTTGGGGGTTTTATTGTGCTGTTTTCAGAAAGTGGCCTCTGGATGGCCCTGGAACCACTGCATTCAGCCTATGGCTCTGCCACACTCAACTCAACTGCTCTGATTTCAAAGAAAATTCGCTGCAGGCATGCATAGATGTGTAACACACCAAAGATTTAAACAGAGACCAACTACATTGCGAGTGGAAGGGTATATTGGAAGGTCAGAGGCTTTCACTAGAGAGACAAATGGCCACAGGAAATATGGGAAATCATGGTTAAAAAATTTTTGTTCTCCGAGGAAACATTCAAATCAGTTGATCAAAAAGGGCCAATGCTGAAATGACTTGCTGTCTCAGCGTGGGGTGGAAGCAATCCTGCTAAATCTTACATTGCAGTGACACTGGAGCAAAGGACAGATTTCTAGACAACTTTTATTGAAATGGAAAACAGTAACTTTAACTAAAGAGTAAGGGAAATGCCAACAGAAATAAAAGACCCAGAAAGCAGAGGACAATGTGCAGAACTCTATACTGAGCCACACAAATTGAAACAACCCAAATAAATGCCAAATGCACAAGAAAATAAATGTAACTTATCAGAGGTTAATGCTTTTTATGTTTTGTTCATATGGCAACTTGTTCCAAGGTTAGATAAAAAGGATTGGGGACTAGACAGGGCATGAGGCTTTTCTAATCCACAATGAGCCACTCACTCCATGTGACCTTAAGCAACTCTCTAGAGTGTGTTGGCCTCACTCAATCATATGTACATGTAATATATACTTGTACTTGGATGATGAAAGGGGAGGAGTTACTAAGCCTGTGGAATGCAACATCATTTTTGAACACCAATTTTTCACCTCTGGAAAATGCCACGAAGGAGGACCAAGAGAGGGGCTCAGATCTGCAAAGAAGTAGACACACTCTTTTGGCTTTGGTTGGGACAATTCTCACAGAACAGAGTGTTTACTGTGTGCATATTCCTGGCAAGGGTTTTGGGGGATTAACCAGCTTGCTGAGAGGAGAGCAAACAATTTAATCCTCCTGGAGCACCTGCCATGGGGTGGGCTGTGCTCAGCATGGCCACACAGCCAGTGTCTCTGTCCTTTCCTCTGTTTTAATGCAACTTGCCCTGCTCTCTAGTTGTTGGGTTGTTGTAAGGTCTAGAATCTCAGTATCCTTTCTCAGTTCTACTATATCACTAAAGAGCCTGTTTCAAGTAAAAACCCTGCCAGAATGTACACTGTAGGGCCACAGAGAAAACACACCTTCAGTCAATGAGCTCCAACTTTGCTAAGGGCTTGCACCTCCATGGTCTTGGCTTATCCTGTTCTCTCCATCGGGAAATAGACTCTCTCTGGTGAATCTCCCCAGTAACTCCCCATGACTGAGTAGGCGCTCTTTGCTCCTTTTCTGTTCCTGGAGTACCCCATGCTTGTTTGAATTTGTAGTATTTTCTTCCCCTGCAATCAAGAAAAAATGACCTTCCTTCATCCCAATTTTTCACTTTCTTTCTTCCTTCTATTGTTCTCTAAATCTGAGCCAAACTGATTTCTAGTTTATCTCTTTATATTTTCTTTGTTCATGCACATTCTTTCTGGATGGTTCTTGCAATAGCTGGAATTATTAAGCCCATTCTTTACCACCTCTTTTCTCTGCCCCTGTGTCTAAGCTTAATTGCCTTTTGCAATATAACATTTTGCAGTGCCCTTGCACTAGAGGCAGAATGTAGCTCCTTGCCTCTTGGCCTCTTGATTTTGGCCTTAGTCATGTGACTTGCTTTGGCCAATGAGATGGATACATGTGCTATTGTGCTGGTCCAAGCCTCACATTTGCCCTTTTGCACTTCTGTACCCCTGCCACAAGGACAGCTTCTTGCAGATGTGGGCTGCCTGTCCCTTCAGCTCAGGCCCCAGAGTGAGCACTGGAAGGCAGACATGAAGCAAGAAGCCTGTAGCTACAACAGCCTGAGCAGAGTTTCCCCAGCTGCCCTGCAGATGCATGAGGAACAAGTGCTCTGCCACTTCTTACCTGTCACCTGAATTCTTTCAGGATTTAGCTAAGAAAATTTCTTTCAGGAAGAATCTTCTGGCGTACTAAACTTTGTTGTTTCTTCCCACAGGCTTCTATAACTTGTAATGAGGTTTGGAATCTCTGACTCAGGCCTCTATCCTTATTAGATCCAGGATGCCATGTTGCCTTAGCTCTTTCCTCTGACCATCCTCCACCCCACTCCCAATCAATAGTCAAGTCCTCTTCTGTCTCTCCAAGGCCAAGGATTGGCTGCCAGAGCCTATGGTCTGGTTTCTCTGCTTCACATCTGTCTATGCAGTGTTCTTCACACAGTAGCCAGGGTCTGTCTTCTAAAACTGAGCCCCATTATGTCACACCTCATCTCCTATTCCTCTCCAGCTTACACTCAGTGTTCAAATATGCTATCTTATTCATGCATTCCATAAAAATCTATAGGGTCCTGACTTTATAGCAAGGCACAAATTATAATCTGTCAGGAGATGCAACTTCTTACCTCCTTATACACCTCACCCTAACACAATTACTCTTCTAATTCTTACCGGGTTATCCTTCAAGTCTCAGTGGTTGATTGCCCCATTTTCTGAGTTATGTATCCCAGTTATGTGTTCCATGGATATTTTACTCATTCTCTGTTCTTAAGCACATGCATTGCATGTTTACCAAAGTGCTTTAAAGTGCAAATGCTGGTTAGCCTTTGAAATGATTTCTAATTTGTAGATATAGATATGAATATGTGACTACCTATCCCAGGGTGTGTGTACATCCCTGTGCTCTGAGTGCCATTGTTTGCTTTCAGCCAATGAGAACCAGGGAGGCAGACTGCAGTGTGGATTCTTGGCTAATGAGCGTTAGCACCTCATGCTGTATACGCTTCCAGCCTGCAAGCACTCTGCTGCTGCATCCCGAGTGTTCTGCAATATGGTCTGTTTATTTTGGTTTGGCCTCTCTTTCTACCATTTATCTCAGGCCTGGGAAACAGCCTTGACTTATCACAGACCAGGTGTGCAAGTAAAAAGCAACTTTTATATCTGTGAAAGAACTTCCTCTTTCAAACTTTGAAGATGATGACCATCAAGGCAGCCTAGGAGCACAGGGTAATAGCTGTATCAAAGGCCATTGATGCCAATATGGCTGGACCCATGCCATGACTTCAACTGACTTAAAGAGAGATGCAGAACAATTGTCAATGTATAATGCTTGGAATGCATTTCCTTAGTGACTTTGCTAATGTGACCGAATGTAGAATGATTGACTTGATTTTCTTATTTATAGCATTACATTGCCCAATCTAAGTAGAAAGCTGCAGTGGATCATAATTTCTTGGCTATATCTCACTTTTCCTACAAGTTCAAAAGCTACATAAGGCTTGAGCTATTGTCTTACTTATTCACTGTTATGCCCCTAGGACCTCTCAAGGTTCACATAAATAAATATTTATAGAATGAAAACTGAATGAAAGACCAGGTAAATCACACCCCCCATACCTTTGGTGATCTTGAGGACTCTTATCTGACCAGTGCCCAAATCCTCTGATCATGTCTGTGTCACTGACCACAAAAGTAAATGGCTATTACTCTAGGAGTCTGCAAGGCTATTGCATGAGGGTAGGGAATAATCACAGACAGATCCTACAAAATGCATCAGTGGTTTTAAAGTTACCTTAGACTTGGGGTACCACTAAAAGAGCTTGAGTGACAACAATGGATTCAGAACTAGCGCCATCACCATCAATATGTCACCTGAAACCTCAGACTCCACATCTGGAAACTTGTCTCTGCTGAGGCCCTCTGGAGGCTTTGCACTCTTTGGTCCTCACATTTCTCCTCCAAAGCTGATGTTGAAGCAATTGAATTTAGTGTCTGTGGTAGATCAAATTGCCAGACTAAATTTTTCAATAGTTTCTGAAAAAAAAAAATGCATTCATGGACTTGTGCTGGTGGTATGTACTTCCCTGTCCTTAGCTTTGGGCTCAGACACGTGAGTTGCTTCAGCCAACGTGACTTGCTTCAGCCAATGTGATGTGACTAAGACATTATCTGTGTGTGTCCAATATTTGCTCATGTATGCAGAGCTATTAAATTTTTATACCAAATTTACCCCTTTTATAACAAAGCCAATCATATTGTATTAGTGTCTTAATACACTCAGTATGATCTCCTCTTAACTAATTATATCAGCCATGACACCATTCCCATGCTGTCACATTCTGAGGTATTAGGAGTTAGGACTCTAACATACGAATATTGGGAGGACATAATTCAACCTATAACACTAGCATGTCTAAGGAAACCCCAGAGCAGTTCTGAGTATAACATACTGTAATAACACATCTAAAAGTAAACCCTAAAGTAAACCCTAAAGTAAAATGTGAGGTCGTCCTCATTGATCTTTATTTCTCTTCCTCTTCTTCTCCTTTTTCTTTTCTTGCCTCCTTCTTCCCCTTTCTCTCTCTCTCTCATTCTTCTTCCCTTCCATTCCAGCTTCCTCTTCTTTTTCAACGTCAATGCTCTCTAGTTGTATTGTATTTTTTTGTTTACCCTGCACTGTTCTGATGTTTTCTCATTCAGCCTTCCGCAAAACCCTGTGAGTAGGCAGGTGGGTATGTTACCTCCATCCAACTTCTGCTTTCGCAGAAGTTCCTGCTGGTTAATTGACTTTCTAAAGCTGTCCTGTCAGTGAGTATCAGAGCTAGATTTCCAACTTCCACTCCACCAGAGATACTACTGGGGCCCGCAACAGACAGACATTCATGAATTATGTGCTCTTGAGTCTGTGCCCTCTATTCCCCTAAGTGAAATGTATACAAGTGGTAGTAAGAGATTGTGATGGGACCTGTTACTGTCTTCCAAAGGTTTAAGTAAAGGGTTAAAAAAGTGAAAAGATTTTTTAGAACAAGGGAAGAAACCTTTTCCCAGTAAATCTGATGATATGCCTGTAATTAAGTCAAATAGGTTAAAGGCTTGTTATGCTAGCATTAACACGTAATTCATCCATTGAATTACAATGAGATTCATGTAAGGATTACACGTAAAATTCCATGTAATGAGATGTATTCATCATCAAAAGCTTTTTGCCCTTTAAGAAAATGTTACAATAATTATCCCATGAACGTGAAAAGTCAATAGAGGTGAAAATACATGTCTTTTTATACCATCATTGTGATTGTATTTATATTGGCAAGGCCTAACCCTGCTGACATTTAACTTTCCAGGGAGGGAACCCAGACTGCTCTCTCTCCTCTCATCTCACCCTTTCCTCTTGGGCCATCCACGAGATGCTCTTTGCCCTCTTTCTCAGCTCCTCTACCAGAGATACAGAAAGGAGGATCTTGTTTCCCAACTTACTAAACAGATAAGTTAGAATGCGATTACTGGCTGGGCAAAATGATTCACCAGAGACTTCCTTTAAAAACTCTCTTCCTTTTTTTTTTTAATTACATTTTTTCTTAAAGCAAGGACTCAGCAGTATTTAGAATAGAGGCTTTAAAGATTATTATTCATTTAATGTAAATCAACCCAAAATTTGTGTGAATATGCGTATTCTAGATTTATCAGTGAAACATATTATAATTCATTGAGGATGCTTATATAGAATCTAGTGATTTTAAAATGAGGTGAGTTTGGAAAAAGCTACAAAACAGATCACCATTTAAAGTTCTGGGCTGTGACATAAAATATTGTAATCCAGGAATAGAATTAAGTTCTTGCTCGTGTGTGCAGAGCTATTAAAAAGGTGTGTACCTAAGTGAAATCATTTGGCTCCTTTTAGAATCTCTATATATCCACATTTGATGTTTTTAACAATTCATTTGTGTTTTATCTAAAGAAAAATGAAAGTAGTAAGAGGTTACACTGGATATGTTACACTCAACATTTTAAAGGTCAAATTTAGTGACATTTAAGTAAATCGTTGGTATTATTAGTAATACTGGATTCTTCCTAACTTTGTCCACCACATGAATGAGGTTAGTCTGCCTAGGACTGTTGATATGCTCCATGAATAAAGTAACAGACACAGCCAAGGTTATTTTTCTTGTGAGTAATTTTAGGTAAGATCTAGCCACCTAAGTGAAAAATTTTCAAGTAATTAAAAATAGTATTTTGTGAAAATATTCAAAATATTTCACTTTAGGAAAATAGAAACAAGGAAGAGGTTTTTTTTTGTTTTGTTTTAAATGCAGGCATGCTTTGTTTAGAACATTCAGTGCTATATTTAAAGTTGTTTCAGCCGTAAAATATCCTTTACTTACGGCTGTTGAAGAAAAAACCTACCACTCATAGGCTCTTTATTTCAGTCATGTTTAATAATGAAGAGTGTCATTTGGAGTATGGGAATCTAATTTGATGTGTATCTTTAATGTCTATGCCATGAGATGTTGTAATTTTGTATGGGTCAGCAGGTACATTTTACTGAGACTGCTATTATCTGAGGTAAATTTCTCTGTGTTTTTCTGTACAGTTTAGTTTCTTTTATATAAAAGAGATGTCTGTCTAATGCTTTTATTTTCAGTATATAGAAGCTGGTGGAAGATCTTATTTTTGATATTTTTATTCTTTTTGAGTTATACATGACAGTAGAATGTATTTTGACATATCATACATATATGGAGTATAACTTCCCTATTATGTGATGGCACATTTCCATTCTCATCGTCCCCTTTCTCTCAATCCCTGTGTCCAGTATGGTGAACCTCCCTTGCCCCCTACCCATTGTAAGTTAGCACCTGCATATCAGAAAGAACATTCTGCCTTTGATTTTTTTGGGATGGCTTATTTCACTTAGCATGATAGTCTCCTGTTCCCTCCATTTACTGGCAAATTCCATAATTTCATCTCTTTGTAGCTGAGTAATATTACATTGTGTATATGTACCACATTTTCTTTATTCATTCATCTGTTGAAAGGCACCTAAGTTGGTTCCATAGCTTAGCTATTGTGAATTTATCTTCTATTTCTGAGGAATCGCCATACTACTTTCCAAAGTGATTGCACCGATTTGTAGTCTTTTGGAAGACGTTATGTTGCTATGAATCTAGGTAGCCATCGCCAGAGCTTACAGAGTCTGCTTAGGACTGTGGGAGAATGGCAGCCTTTTCTGTTGTCTTGGAAGTTCCTCAAAGAAACCATACCATTGTTGATGGGCATATGTCTAAAAGAGTAGGTGTAGTAGCCAGCAGACTTTGTGAATAACTATTGGCATTATTCTCCATTAAGCTTATCTTGTGTTCCAATAGTCTCCTTTATCTAACAAACAACATTTAAAAAAAAATTTTATTTCAAACTATACCTACTCCCCTATTATAACTTACCAACTTTCATTTGTTCATCCTTTGACATTTCATTTATTTATTCATTCAGCAAACATTTGTTTTTCTTAGCATTGTATCAGATACTTATCTTAGACTAATAAGGAATACAAAGAAAAAAGTATTCATTTGCTTACAAAACAATAAGAAGCAATAAGTATAATAGCAAATAATCATAATGTAAGGTAAAATTGTGATGAAATCTGTAGAAGAGGTTCATTCAAGTAACATGGAGTTTTGGAGGGGATAGAAGTTTTATCCAGTTCCAGGCAATCAGGCAAATCTTTATGAAGATTTTAGAATGTGAATTAAAATGATTGGATTTCTATGAAGAGAAAAGCACATTCTAGTAGGAAAAACAGTAATAGCAATGGTATGAAAGCTGTGGAGAAATGATACTGTCCTTGGGGAATAAAGAACAATTCAGCTTGCCTGTTTTGGTAAGTACTTGGAGCCATTAAATACCCTAAAGAGGTTGCAGTTTATTCAGTAGCACATGATGAATCATGGAAAGTTTTGGAGCATGATTGGGCCATGATCAGAGTATTACGAAGCAATATTGATCTGTCAGTCATTTTTACCAAAGGGGGTTTTCAAAGTCATAGTCATCACACATAATAAGAATTTAGGGGCCATTACTGTGGTGATAACAAGTAGTAAATAAAAAAGGGGAGAGAAGTGGCATGGCTAGTGACTTAGTTGATGTATGTAGGGTGGGGAGAAGTGTGAAGATCAAACTTAGGGTTGACATTTTGAGCCCGGGATGCTGAGATGATAAAATCATCATCAAACAAAATTGTGTAATTAGAAGGCGGCACAGGGGTTGAGTGAGTTGAATTTGAGAACTTGTTAACTCATTTATTCAGGAAATTTTGAAGCACCTCTTAGAAACCTTTTTAATAATTATTTCAAATGTGTCAGAAAAAGAAATGTAAGGTGGGGTACTTTTGGAGTTTTAATGAATTACTAAAACCTTTTTTTAAAAAATTACATTTAGGGCTGGGGTTCAGTGGTAGAGAGGGTGTTTGCCTATCAAGTATGAGAACATGGCTTCAATTTCTAGCATGGCAAATAAATAAATATATATATTTAGTGAGTTTTGGGAATTTCCTTTAGTGTAGTTCCTCCCTTGGCAGATTTTCACTGTTGGTTATCATTTCTTCCTCATGGAATATTTTGCTGAGAATGCTCTGTTGTTCAGGCTTTCTCACTGTAAATTCTTTTAACTTTTGTTTATCATGAAAGGTTTCTAGTTCATCATAAAATCTGAAGCTTAATTTTGCTGGATATATGATTCTTGGTTGGCATCCATTAGAGCTTGGCATATGTTGTTACAGGATCTCCTGGCTCTGAGGGTCTGGGTTGAAAAATCTGCTGAGATCCGAATTGGTCTCCCCCTAAATGTAATCTAATTCCTCTCTCATGGCCTTTAAAATTCTATCCTTATCCTGTATGCTAGGAATTTTCATTATAATATGACTTGGTGTAGATCGGTTGTAATTTTGTACATTTGGTGTCCTATAAGCTTCTTGTATTTGATTTTCCAATTCTTCATGTTTGGGAAATTTTCTGGTATTATTTCATTGAAGAAATTGTGCATTCCTTTGGTTTGAAACTCTGAACCTTCCTCTATCCCAATAAATCTTTGATTTGGTATTTTGATGCTATTCCATAATTCTTGGATATTCTGTTCATACTTTCTTACCATCTTCACTGTGTGGTCAACTTTATTTTCAAGATTATATATTTTGTCTTCTTTATCTGAGGTTCTGTCTTCCAAGTGATCTAGTATGTTGATGATGCTTTTTATTGAGTTTTTTATTTGGTTTATTGTTTCCTTCATTTCAAGAATTTCTGTTATGAGATTATATTTTTCTCTTTGAATGGTAAGGTGTTATTTGTTATATTAAGTGATAGTGATGTCTCCAGTGGGCTTTTAATTTTTAATATGTCTTACAAAATTGCATATAGAGTTCTGAAATAGTCTTCACCCAGTTTGAACTATATATATACATACAAGGGCATGTATTTCTATGGGTTTTGACAAAGGCATAAAGTGTATTACCCCGAAAGTATCATACAAGATGGTTCCAAGGTCCTCCATATTTCCCTATGTTGCCCTAGTGGAGACAACTCTTCCCCTACCCTCAGCCCCTGGACTACCATTGATTGGATTCCTGCCTTTGTAGATTTGCCTTTTTGATAGTGTCCTATGAATGAAATCATACATTACATAGCTTTTACCTTTAGTTTCTTTCACTTTAAAAACCACATTCATCCATTTTATCATATAGATCAACAAGTCACTCCTTTTTTCTTCTGAATAGGAAAATAGAAACTGTATATGTGTATGTAAGAATTTGTATATCCATTCTCTTGTTAGGTAGAATCCAAGGTGTTCCAGTTTTGGAGATTTTGAATAAAGCTACTATATATACTCACATATAGATATTCATGGGAAAGAATGTTTTCAATTCAGTTAAATAATACCTATAAGTTAAACCAATAGTTACAAAATATTGTTATTCCAATACAAGATATAATTTATTTTTATTTATTTTTTTTGGTATCAGGATTGAACCCAAGGACAATTAAACAATGAGCCACACCCCCAAACCTTTTTAAATTTTATTTAGAGACAAGGTCTCACTGAGGCCACTGGGATAACAGGTAAGTGCCACCACACCTGGCTAGTTTCACTTTAGTTGGTGGACAATGATAATTCCTTGTGTCTTAATTTTGCATTTATCTAATGATACTGATGCAGTTTTTTTCTTATTTTTTCTTTGATGAAGTATATATTCATATCTTTTGCCTATTTTTAAAAATTAGGGAGTGTTTTCTTATTGTTTAATTTTGACATTCCTTTGTGTATTCTAGATACAAGTATTTACCAGATATGTGTTTTGCAAAAATTTTACTATGACTTTTTAAAACTTTCTTAAGAGTGTATTTCAAAAAGAAATAGTTTTAAAATCTGATAAAGTTCTATTTATCATTTTTTGTTTTGTGGCTAGTGTTTTTGGTGTTGTGCCTCAAAAAAAAATTTTTTTTTTACCAGTCTCAAGATCACACAGATGTCTATTTTTCCTTTTAGAAATTTGAGAAAAAGATATACCAATGTTAAATGCATATTCATGTAACAAAATAGCTTCTAAGAATCCAAAAGAAAAATGTATATCTGAAAGGTTAAACAAACAAATCCAGAATTATAATTGGGAACATTAACATTAGCTTCTCAGAAGTTGAAAGACCAAGTAGGAAGAAAATAAAAAAGAAGATAGATGAATTGAAGAGCACTATCAACTTGTGTGTCTTCATATTTCTAGAACACTCCATCCAATAGCAGCAGACTTCACATTCTTCTCAAGTGCACACAGGAAATTTAGCATTAAGATTCTATTGTGGGCCATACTACAATATTATAAAAGTTAGAAGACTGAAATAATAAAAATTATGTTCTTAGAATTACTAGAATTAAACTGGAAACTCCAAAACATAAAGGTATTTGGAAATAACTATTCAAATATTTGGAAATCAAAGCACATACTTCTACGTGCATGAGTTAAAGAAAAAGTTTTTAGGGAAGTTAAAAAGTATTTTTAACTGAAATGAGGAAGACATTGAACAAATAGAAAGCAGCTATTGATCACCCCCTTCTGGTGTTTGTTCCCTTGCCCCATTGTGTTATCTCCTTGTGCTTCAGTTTGGGTGATTTCTGTAATTTTAATTCAGTTTACTCATTCTTTCCCTGACTGTGTTGCATCTCTTTATCAGCTCACTAAAGACATTCTTCAACTTTGTTACTGTGTCATATATGACTAGCATTTCTTTTTATTTTTAAATACAGTTCATGGCTCTGCTGAAATTTCTCCTCTGATCTTGCATGTTGTTCACCTTTGCCATTAGATTCTTGAATATATTATTTATAGTTGTTTTAAATTACCTCCCAGATAGTTCTACCATCTAGTCATATCTGAGACTGGTTCAGATGATTGCTTTTTCTCATAGAGATATTCCCCCTGCCTTTTGTGAACCTTGTCATTTTCTGTTTGAAACCTGTCATTTTATATTACAGTAGACTGAGATAAATATCATTTATGCTTTGAGATCAATACTCCTTGCCATCTGCTGTGCCATTAGTGTGAATGTTAGTGTTAATCTCATCAGAAATTGGGCTCTCTCCAACTTTATGTGTCTTTAAGCTGAGACCAGAGTCCCCAACTCTCTCTCTCTCTCTTTCTTTTCATGGAAGAGATTTTAATCTGAGGTCCACTGATTTTCATGAAATTTTTAAACCCCATGAAATGTGACCTAAATTTTTATGTTAGTGTGGGAAAATAAAGTTCTATAATTTTTATAAATCTCACAAAGTGGTCCATGTTTTTTAAAAAATGATTACCTATAACCCCTGTATTATGACATTTCAAAATATCACCCTATCATCTTCATCATTAATTTGTGCTATCAAAATCTCCAATCTTAAACTTAATTTTCGGCCATAGTTTCTTTGCCAAATTTTAGTAAAAGTGAGAAATTAGAATGAATTAGCAAATAATTAGGTCCTTGGAGCCCCAAGAACAAATTTTAAGAAGGGCTACTGTATTATGTGTTAATTGCAAAAATAAACAAATCTGTAACCCCTATGCAATGTAGCAACTACATGGGTCACAGCTACTTATCACTTGCTTGTTTGAAGGGCTAGAAGGCTGGAACTGATCCAAAAGCAACAGATAAGTGATGACTCATCCTGAGAATCTTTCAGAAGATAAAGTTAATGGAGTCCCTGGTGCCCGTGAGACACATCTCTACTTTTATAATGAAAGTCAATGGAAAAATATGATTTTCTTCATCAAAATTGATCTTGTACAATTTATCAAAAATATTTAGTGTAATGTGAGCTGATTTTTACAGTACTTAGCTGAAATTTAGGAGAAAAATTTTGCATATTGCCAATTGTTAATCACCCTGTTTTTTTTTTGAGAGGTAGAAATTATTATTTCTTTGTGAGCATTTCACTTGTTATTTTTCTATCATAACTGATTAACTACTGTGTTGAGGGACTCACAGTAAGAAAAGGAATGGCTTATTTATCACCAACCCAGCAGAGTGCTTTTATTACTTGGTGGGCAGTCACAAGGACATGCCATTACATGGGTTGAATTATCCGCTCCCTCAGATTTCTATGTTAAATCCTTAATTCCTAGTATCTTTCAATATGACTTATTTGGAGATTGGACCTTTAGAGAGGTATCTAAGGTAAAATGAAGCTGTATAAGTGGGCCTGAATCCAATGTGACTGATGTCCTCAGAAGAAGAGGCAACTGGGACACAGATACAGAAACAGAAGATGACCACATGAAGACAGAGTGAACATGGCCATCTGCAAGTCAGGGAGTAGGCCTCAGAAGAAAACAAATCGCTGACACCTCAATCTTAGACTTCTGGCCTCCAGAACTTTGGAAAAATAAACGTTTCTGACATAAGCCACATAGATTGTGTATTTTTTAATGGTAGCTCTAGCAAATGAATATAACCTTTGACAGAATTGCTATCATGTATTTAAGACATCCATTTAATATGAGTCTAATTTTAAAAAGATACAATGTTGTTGATCATTATAGTCAATATTTATGCTTCAGTTTATATTACAAGGTATGTCTCTCCTTGTATTTATTTTATCAGTAACCTGCATGTAATCATATAGAGCCACTCAGAAATGATCACCGCATGTGTTAACACCTTTACAAAAAGACATCAAATTAGAGATATGTGTATTCTGCTAAGCTCTGAGAACAAAGTCATATCTTAGATGTTTTGTAGCCAAAATTAATCTGATACACCATTGAATATGGTGCCACATTTATGGCACTTTTGTGAAATTGATGAAACTCACCACAGTACTTGTACATAGAGTGTTAAGATGATTCCAGCATACATATATTAGAGATTCATAGATTTTTTTCCATGGGTGATGAATCATTGATTCATAAAACTGAACCACTAAAAAGATACAATGATACAATAGGGTGTTGAGGCCAATAGCATGTACTTTGATGCTAGCATGGGCTGTGTTTGAGTCCTGGTTCTGCACTTTATAATTTTTTGGCAAGGCATTAACTTCTAAGTCTCAGATTCCTCATCTATAAAATAGGGATTATTATAAAGTAATATGAAAATCAGTAAATGAATACATATTAACAACTTGAGTGTTTGGAAAGTTGTAGGCGTTCAGTAAATACTATTATCATTACTATCATCAGTGGCAAATTAATCAATATTGAGGAAATTGTTGATCAAAGAAAAATAGAGGTGAGAGTCAGAGAGGCCTTAGATGCATAATTATTGACTAGGTTATTATAACCATAGCATTATACTTGGTGCCTTTCATTGCTATGGCTTAGTAAGGGAAAACAAAGGTTTAAGGACATAGTACTTGATCAAATTTTCACAGAGGATTTTTATTTTCTTCCTGGAGGAACCATACTGTTTAATACTTGTATTGTTCCCTGTGTGATGAAAATGGTCAAGGGTGAATACATTCAAAACATGATAGAGGGCTGGGATTGTAGCTCAGCGGTAGAGCGCTTGCCTCGCATGCGTGAGGCCCTGGGTTCGATTCTCGGCACCACATACAAAGCAATAAAATAAAGACATTGTGTCCATCTACAACTAAAAATATATTTAAAAAAAAAAACATGATAGAGAAATAAAAGATTTGATGTTGATTTGTTCCTATATTGCAGGACAATCAAACATATAGTCAGGACATGCATTAGTCAACATTCTATCACTGTGACCAAAATATCAGAAAAGAACAACTTAGAAGAGAAAAAAAGTTTATTTTGGGCTCATGGTTTCTGAGGTTCAGTTCATAGTTAGCCGACTCCATTCCTCTGGGCCTGAAGTGAGGCAAAACATCATGACAGAAGGGCATAGTAGGGACAGCTTCTCGTCTCATGGCAGCCTAAGAGCAGCCCATGTGAGGCTTCAGGTAAGTATAAAGACCAAAGACAGGTCCCCAGTGGCCTGCTTCCTCTAGCCACACATTAACCTGCTTACAGTTACCACCCAGTTAGTCCATTTGAATTGTTAATCTATCAAATGAATCAATTTATTGATTAGATTACAGCTGTCAGAATCTAATCATTTCGCCCCTCACCATTTCTGCATTAACACAGGAGCTTTTGAGGGACATCTCATATTCAATCCATAAAAGGACATTATATTCTACATCTACAATTAAGTCTCTGGGTAGCTGGATGGAAAAAGATACAATCGAAATATTATTTATGTCCAATCTAAGAGTATACTATCAAGATGCCATACTTTCTGTTAAATAGGACATTGTGAACCAGATGCTATGAATAGGTGCTAAGGCAGGATATTGGAAAACATAGGAGATATTTACAAAAGAGAAATTCATTACAGTGTCTTCTCTTCCTCATGGAATGGAGCATTGTCTAGGGATGCACACTGATCATTTTAATTTAACTCTTCATTTGTCAATATGCTCAGAAATTCACTGAATGGCTAAATTTAAGTACCACCACTGGTAGAAACGGTGTTTCAATCCCAGCTTTTCTTAAAGCTGTGGCCACAGGACTTATTGAGCTCTGTTTGAGTCACTTGATATTATGCAACACAGTCCTCCTAAAGCTTATTCCTTTCTCTGTAGGGAAGTGATCCAAGAACAGGGTGACCAACTTTATATTTTTGAACTAGTAATTCTGGCTAGGTCAGTATATTAAGAAATCTGGTACAGTTTGCCTGTATTTACTGCCATAGTGCAAGGGACTTGTTCTGAATTTGTAGACAGACACCATTACTTAGATGAGGGCTTCCAGATGACTCCACAGAACTGAGCACCCTGGGGTCAAGGAGGCCTGGGAGAAACAATTTAATTGAAAATTGGCAGTAAAAATATTGTCAGCCTGGAGAAGGAATTAGATCAATTAAATATGAGAGGGCATTCATCATTCTGAGACATAGTAAACCAGTTGAATTAATAGTATATATTCCTTTTTACACAATGCAAGAGTTTTACCTTTTAAATCATACTGTAAAAATTGCCATGCTTCCTACCATATCCTTAATTTTCAAAAATATTCAGGGTTTTTTTGTTTTTTCTTTTAAATTTTGGCTACAAGTACACTGTGGTAGATAAGGTGACTCCACCCCAACCCGCATAAGCTGTGCCTGGACATTCCCTTTCTCCTGAGTACAGGGGCACATTAAATTTCTAGGGTCTCACTACGTTGCTAAGGCTGGTATCAAACTTGTAATTCTCCTGTCTCAGCCTCCTAAGTTGCTGGGATGACAAGTGTGTACCACTGTTCCTGGCTTTTTTTAAAAAAAGTGTATATTCTCAAAATGATTGCTTTCCGGTTGGGAAAAAGTTAGCATTTTGAATAGTATTAAAATCAGAAAGTATGTAAGCATTCTCAGTAGATGAGGAACATGGGACCAGATTGTAGAGGGCTCTGAATATCCAGAAGAGGAATTTGAAATGTATCTGAAGGTGAATTGAGAAACTTTGATTTCTACAGAGCTTTATCTGCCAGCACTACATCAGCAGGAACAATTCCAACAGCACAATAGATAGTTTCTCCACTGTGTCCTCTATACATAGTATGTGCTGAGCACTGAGCCAAATAGAGAGGTTCAAAATGGTACAATAAGTAGTCCTCACCTCCTTCAAGTAGACTAGAATCAAGAAGGAAGTGGCCTCTATACATCAAACAACAAATAATAATGTGAAGTATAAGCCAAGTACTAAAAAGTCATATTAAAGTTCAATAAAAGGCCAGACAGTAGGAAGAGTGTTCAGAAGGAGCTTGGGGAAGGTGTTTATAGAGGAAGGGACTTAGCAAGACCAGTGCAAGAAGACACAGATATGAGGAAGGGTGAGATTTTTGGAGGCTTAGCATCATCCGAAGCAAAGGTGGAGTTTTATATGATGTATCTAGGACATGAAGGGTGACTCACCTTGCCTGCAACTGAGAGGCTAAATAGGAAAGAGTAAGAATCTAATTCCCATGAGGGAAAGGATTTCATCTATTTTGCTACTCTTCTAGTCTCAGCCCTGAGAACACTGGGGCATATGGTAGGCTTTCAAAAGTTAGGCAAGGAAGAAAAGAAGGAAGGGAGGAGGAACAAAAGGAAAGAAGGAAGAAAGGAAGGAAGGAACCTAGGAAGCTGAAACTTGGGTACATAGAATCCTTGAGAATCTTACTTACAGAAACAATAATATCACTCAATGTCCTTAATTTCCAACAACAAAGACTGTCTCTGACTGATTAATGCCAAATATCTTATTGGGTTGCTCAAAAGATTATTGTGAAGACTGGGAGTCAGATTGAAAGCTAAGCTTCCAAGAACAATACCATTTTACAGATCTGGTTTCATGAGGAGACTCCTGCTCCTTCTGTGGCCCTATTGAACTGAAAAGCTACTGCTATTGCTCACCCTCCATGCTGCTGCTGAAGCCAGAATTAGACAGGCAGTCAATGTAGATAGGTAAATCAAGTCAGGTCAGATCAAGGAGGCCAATTTGAGTCTGGGAAATTAGAGAGGTATTAAAATGCTAATGCCTTCAGAGCTCTTCCTACACCCTTTTCAGGATAACCTGCCCCTGCTCTAACATGTTGCTAAGGTAACCTGTCCCAGGGATTATCTCTCTTTATAGGGAGTAGTTAATTACAGCCCCCTTCCTGCCCAAATCACTCCACCTGGGCCCTTGCCCCGTCCATGTGCTTTTCACCTTTTTGGCCATCCCACTGAGCATCTCCTGGGCCTAGTCATATAGGCAGGAAGGAGAGAGAGAAAGGGAAGAGAGCAGGAAAACAAAGAAAGCCTAGGACATATAAAGAAGCAAAACATATGTACTTCTTGAGATACCAGGATACCAGATATGGCCCCCTTCTCCTTCTGGAGAAGTCTATGTTACTACTTTTTAAATAAACCCTGCTTAAGTGCTTGCCTTGGTGTGCTTCTCTAATGTTATACTTCAGCATGTGAGGAAGTAGAACTCATCACAGGTAACTGGCAGTATCATTGCTACACCAGGAACTCCACTTTGCAATCATTGGGAAATCAACCTCAGCACTGATGCCATCACCAGAAATTGATTGTATCCATACATAGAATTATATCAATTCCTATAAGCACCCACAAAAGAAATTGAAAACTTCATACAGATTTGCTCACTTCCAAATCAAACTGTTATGTGAATGCATCAGATTTGTGGAGCCCAGGCCACATACCTCCTTCCTAGCTGCAAGGGAGGCTTGAATTTTTAGATCTGACTTCCATATTGAGGTAGCAGAATTTATCATATGGAGTTTTCCAAATATAGGAAATTTATTCAAAATATGAGAGACAGTTATGAGTATGACAGATGTTTGCTGGATGTTTAGTGGATTGATAATATCAGTAGAAAATAATAACTCTGCTTTCAAGAAATAAGACAATGGCTTATTCTGAGTCAAATATATGTAATCGTGGCCCATGAATTTCAGCCTTTTTATCACTGTGACCAAAATACCTAACAAGAACAACAGAGAGGAGGAAAGCTTATTTTAGGTTTATGGTTTCAAGAGTCTTCATCCATGGTCAGCTAACTATTGCTCTGGGTAAAAGGTGAGGCAGAACATCATGGCAGAAAGGCATTGTAAAGGAAAGCTACTCAGCTCATGGCAGCTGAGATAAAGAGAGTGAAGGGTAGAAAGGGGATGCATGGAAGAACAATTCTTCCAGGGCCCCCAGTGACTCACCTCCTCTAGCCATGCCCCACCTGCCTATAGTTACCACCCATTCAAATTATTAATCCATCAAATGGATAAATCAACTGATGAGGTTACATATCTCAAATTCTAATCATTTCACCACCTGCATTCATTCAGGAGCTTTTGGAGGACACCTCATATTCAAACCAGGGATACAGATTTAAGTTACCTGAAATGATCCAGCTGTCTTATGGAAGAAGTTTCCTGAGAGTCTATAGTCAAAAAATAAGGTAGGTGGAGTCATCAAGTAGGTGGACTACAAAAACATATGGAAATCTGTTCTATAGGATCCAGATGTCATCACATTCTTAGCTTTAGGGTTGGTAGAGGACAGAGGTCAACCAAGCTTAGTATAAATTCCAAGAGTTTTATCTGTTAGTCACAGGAATGCTAGGTCAGATACAGAGATTGATAGCAAATGGCTATTAAAAGGGATTAAAGACAGCTCAAGATAACTTTGGCTCTTGATCTGCAGCATTCCATCTCTCCACAGTCACGATGTTCTAGTCAGCCAAGGTCAAACAGTCTGCAGCCTCTTAAATATAGAAGCAGCTTCTTTGGAGAACTTCAGTTCACAACTGGCACTGGGAAATCAAAGCACAAGCTAAATTCCTATCATGAGTGAAAGATAATCTGACAATATCATGGGGGACCAACCTGTGTAATCAGATAGGGAAGCTTAGTTGAGAAGCCTATTTGATCGGTATTTAATGATCTCCGGCATTAGATAAATCAGACAAGCTCTAAGAAAGTAACCATGATAATTTTAAGGGCATGATGAGATAAAAAGATACAGATAAATTGACAGTGTAGGAGTCATTAATGACATCATGGTTGTTAGACCCAGAGAATAATGATGCTTCAGATTAAAAAAAGAATGTCAAAGAAAAGTAAATTTAAGGCAAGAATTATCTCATTGGGGTTGATGTCTTCTCTTCGCTTTTCTGTAAGCACAAAGGTAAGGATGTTGCTTTTCATCTTTGAATCTCAAAAATCTAATTAGATTTAGCAGATGGTAGGTACTCAAGATGCATAAATAAATGTGCTGAGCAGCAATATGTGCAGAAGCTAGAGAGCACATCAGTGGACAACATTGGAAAATAAAGTAAATCATTCATATTGGTGGATAAAATATAAGTTATGGGGAATCTTCTTGGAAAGAAAATTAAATGGACAAGGAATGAATCTTAGGAAACATTCACAGTTAGAAATAGAAGCAAGAAAAGAAGCCAACACAGCAAACTCATATGGATGAGATCAAAGAAGCTGGGGATGAATCTAGAATGCATGAGTTCTTTATGTTTTGGACTAACGAAAAAAGTTTTAGAGTATAAGAGTAGGCAACCATTTGTTATCCTACTATAAATAAGAAAATAAGATCTGAGATTGTGCTTCAGCAATTCTAAGTTATTTAATTTTTTTATAATTTAGATCATGTTCACTAATCTTATTGAACAAATAGCAAATGGGAAAATGATTCTAATGGTAAAACCTATACACACATACACAGGATCACAGTAAAACCACTTATTTAATAAGCACTATCATTTGTTGAATCTCATTGTCCCATTCATTAGTATTAGAGCCCCTTCTCCAAAGCCCAGATTAGATAGGGCATAGGCAGCTTTTCACAATCACTTCCCATAGGCAGCTTTTCACAATCACTTCAACAGGATGATCCTAACCTGGGATTGTACTTGACATGTAGGAATGGTGCCTTTTAAATTCCCATAGATTACATGACAAAATATGTGAAAATTTAATCTTTTATTACTGCTTCAGTGTTCCTGGTTCAAGAGGCTAAAATAGAGGATAAACTTTGCAACAGAAATTGTCAATAGAAGAACCAGAGACTAAAGGTAAATAGTTTATTTGACTTGGATGTGTCCAGAAAGATTTAAAAACATACAATCACAAATGGCTTTCTGTCCCTCACTCACCTTCCCCAAATCCTCTAGACCAGCCAAAGATTTAACTAGCTGTGGAGTAAAAGGAACAGTGAAAAAGAAACAAGAACTTATATTTGTCTTATGTCTGGGATTCCATATGGATTTGTAGAAATCAGTGAGAAGAAAGAGGAGAGGTCCCCCTGCCCCTCTGGGGTGGTCTCCACTGAAATGTACTGGGATGTGATGAAAGAACAGCAGAGCAGAGATGCCTGTGGAGTGTTAGGGTGGAATGAGTGCCTACTGACACCCGCAGTCCTCCTATGGCTCCAAAAGAATGGGGGAGAGTGGTCAACCTTTCCTGAGCTCATGAGAAAGGGTTCAGAAAGCAGCTGAGAGAGAGAGAGAGAGCGCACACAAGGGAAAAAATATCAGAGCAAGTGTGAATGCATGTGTGCAGAGGGTCCTGGTGCCCAGGAAGAGTGTTTAGAGAGAAGGATTCCCTGTAGGGATTGCTTTAGAATGTGGCTATGTGTCAATGCTTTCTCGTGTGGAAGAGATTATATGGAGCAGGAGACAGAGAGATTGAGGTAGATCAAGAAGTCTCTGATAGTCCATATTCACGTGAGTTACCCAATGGTGACCTCAACACCAGGGAGAAGGGAGAAGCAACTAAGGCTGAGGAATCATGAATAAGGATGAATTTTAAAACCAGAAAAACAGAGAAGACACTGAATTTGATGAAACTGTTTAGAAGTGGCTAGATGGGATTTTCTGTATCGGAGAGAAGAGGGACTAAAGCTCTAAAAATAAAAGAAACCTGTCTCAGGCTGATTGTGTGGGTAAGAAATTCACACCCATCAAAGATGGATAGTCCCATCCACACAGAACCCTCTATATTACCTTTATCTCTGGTATTTACATACAGTAATGTCACCAGTTCCTGGCTTAATCATCTACATATTCACCAGAGGGCATATCATTCATCTGGACAGAATGCAAGTTAATGAGCTTTAGAATGGCCCAGACATGAAAATAAGTGCTGATAGAAGGGACAGAGTCACCAAGGTTAAGTAAGGAACGTCCGAAGAGCTCAGCAGGTACAGGGGCACTTGAGAACCAATCCTAGTAAAACAATAGTGCCAGGGTACCTAGAAAAGGGCTGAGTTTTATGTGGAATTCTCATTAGGGAAGACTCCCTAAGAGACAGTAGTTAGAGGTCTGCTAGATAGGTGGCCTATCTACCATCGGGCATCTCTAGTAGAGATTTTGTATTAAGTTTAATAGTCCATGGGAAGAATTTCAGACAGTGGATGGAATTCCTAGAGAAAGTCAGTTTCTAGGAAATTAGCACCAGGAAGTACTATAGAAATACATGATTAGGGAATGTGTCAGGGTGCATTAGGTAACTGCTGTACCTGAGTAATTAGGAAAGTTAACTTAGTGTCTATGCTTCCTTTATTCTCCCTGGATGATAATAGTCTGGAGGGGCATAGGTGAGCCCATATTTCCTGAATAAACAACCCTAGTTCTATGATGGTTAATGACAAAGTCTTGTCATCAGCCCTTTGAATGTCATGAAACATTGGCAGTACCCTTCTAACATCAAGTCACTCTCTGTTTTCTCCTGAGTCTTTATCATACCCTCTCACAGCCAAATTCTGCCATCTCATCCTCCTGTGGTCCAAAGTTCTGCTTTCTTTCGTGCTGGCTTCCCAGAGAGATTCATGAAGCTGTAGAGTTTCTGATAGTGTAATATTTCATGATCATGCTTGTGTTAGTCAGCTTTCCATCACTGTAACAAAACACCAGAGGAAAACAACTTAAAGGTGAAAAGACTGATTTTGGCTCATGGTCTCAGAGATTTCAGTTCATGGTCAGCTGGCTCTGCTGTTTCTGGTCCTATGATGAGGCAGTACATCATGGCAAAAGGGCATGGCAGAGCAAAAGTTATGGTGACTGGGAAGCAGAGCTCAGTGGGGAGAGAGGTAAAGAGAGGGCAAGTGCTAGGGATGGGGACAAGATATGGTCCCCAAGTGCACACTCCCAAAGAATCATTCTCTTCAACTAGGTTTCACCTGCTAAATTTCCACCACATCCCAGTAGTCCATCTCTCAGTGTATTAATCTACTGATGGGTCAGAGCCTGCACGATCCTAAGAGCCCCACCTCTGAACATTGCTGCACTGGGGATTAAGCCTTCGATACATGAGCCTTTGGAGGCTATCCAGTCCAACCCATAACATAGATACTAAAGAACATTTGTGAACTGATATTTATACTTACATATATTTGAGAAAATTATAGAAGTTTTTAATACTCCTAAATTATCCTCAGAAGGAGCTCTGACATAAAATGGTCCTCAAAGTTTTGGCCACGCCTTCTATTTCATCAAATCGACAGCTGTCATCAATGAGTTCCTAAAAGTCACACTTACTCTTTCTCAGCTACTGAAGTCCCCTAAGAAACATAGACACCAATCCTGAATTCATTTATGTAAAAATAAATAACAGCATCTTCGTATCCTACATCCATTTTACTAGCATCATTGAATGGCAAAAACTTTTTAAAGTTTCTTGGCTATCAATTATAAATGAAACCTACTGAGAGCTTTTGTTTAAAAGTTGTGCATTCCAATGTTAATATGGCTCTTCCTGAAAACAGCAGCTGCCTTTTGTGGATTGTAAAGAGCAACTGAGTTTTATCAAAGGTTCTTCTTTCATGTTCTATGATTGTTAAGCTATATAAGTTAACCAAGAGATAACTAACCATTAACCCATGTTGCCTTTCGTTTTTTATCTTCTTTGGAAATCCCATGACTTTGGCCAAGTACATTAAATGGAGCATAAATCTTTGTGTTGTTTTCATTAAGTCACATATTTGGAATATACAGCTAAGACTATTTGATCAATTGTAAAATATTAGCTGCCGCACTGAAGACTTGTGACAGGATTTTAGCACGAACAAATATTTCAGGAGCCCAGTGAGAATCACTGGCTGAGCAACATGGATAAGTGAGGACACTAGAGTTTAGAACATTCAGAAAGTTTTACTCTGCACTAATTGTAGATATACATGGCAATTGTAATACTGAATATGAGCAAATCTGGAAATAATTTAAAGATTTAGTAGTTTCCATTTTTTTAATCTTTCCATTTTATATTCTTATGATGATTGTGTTTCAAGTATAGATAAAATTTCTCAGATGATTATTATAAGCCCTACCCTATACTGCTGCAACATACATTTCTAGATTCAGATACTCTATTCATTTCTTAAACTATAAAAATCATCTCAATGATTCTCTGTATTCCAGGATCACTGTCATTCCTGACCCTGAGCCCCTGCTAATGCTATTCCCTCTGCCTAGAAGTTTTCATTCCTATCTCTCTGCCTATCAAAATCTTATGCATTGATTAATTTATTCATTTATCATTATTAAGCTCTTGTTACATGCTGGACACTATCTTTTCAGGGTATAGTTGTATTGTAGGGTCTTTTGTTGTTATCTAGTGTTGAATGCCTTTTAATCTATGACATTTTTCAAAATTTTATCCCTCCTTAAAACTCATCTCTTCATTTTCACAGTAGTACCACTTCATTTATATCTCTATTTTGCTATAGCAAATATAATGTCATCAGATCGTTACTCACATATTTGTATGACTGCTTATTCTTCCCTTCCTTAACTCTAGAAATTTGAATTCCTGAGGATGGAGGCTTTGCTTTATTGACCACTGTAACTAAAGTAGCATCTAGCACTATGCAGGCATAGAATAGCTGCTGGATAAACATTTGTTCAATATGAACTCCATCTTTCAAGTCTGACATCAAAAACATCAGTCTAATCTCTTTCAAACATTTATTATATTTAAATTGTTCTCAACTTTACCATGCTACTAAAAGTCTAACGGCTCACTTTGTGTTCTCTTTCATAGGTAATTTTGTAAAGAAGTAGTCAAGCCTTATCTTGTTTATGTACAGATATTCTTAAAGAGAATTACCAATGGAGTCATTTGCTTCTTTTTTTTTTTTTTTAAATCAGGTTCTTTGTAAGTTGGTGTAGATGATCAACACAACTACTAAAGTTAAAATCCTTCAATACAATTGAGAAATTATTTTATAAAGTTTTTGTATTTAGGTTTATTTCAATAAAGCCCCTTTGCAAGGAGCTTTCCCTAAGAAATCTTAGTATCTTCCATGATTTGGGGTCCAGGCATTTGGTGTTTAGCTCTTGTCTCCTTCTTATGCAGATGACAGTTAAAATTCCAATGAAGAACAATCAGCAACATAGTAGTGTGAGGGATTTTAAAGTGATTAATGCATAATCCCTAGAAATTCGAGTTTTGTGAATGGGTTTAAGCCCTGCCAATGAAATACTTTGAGAAATTCTCAGCAAATATTGCCCCTGCACGTCTCTAGAACATAAAGTGGCCTAAGGGCCTAAGGCTTCTTTGATTTAGGTCAGGTTTCTTTAGTTTCCTCTGAGAACAGTCAAGCATTCTCTATCACCTGAGGTAGACATGGTCGCCCCAAGCAATAAGCCAGTTTATCCAGTGTCTCTGACCCATACATCTGTCTCTGTTACGGCCATTGGATTGTGCTACTTAATCCTGTCTGAGTAGCTTCCCAGGAAAGAGAAAACAATTTCTTTGTTCTAACAGCTCTGAAAAGACAATGTCTCCTTATTGATAGGGGAGAGGGCTAGACCTTTTCCAAACTGAGAGGTGTACAAGAGAGACCTATAGGCAAAACCTGTCCTAAATGGAGTCTATTTTCTCCCAAATAAAGATGCGATTTCAAGACATTCCTTATAAAGACAGCAAGAAAGACCTGTAGTATCACTCTCAGAATATTTTGGGACAGATTTCTATGTAAGCATTTAAGGCTAAATACTGGGCAATGTTTCGCAGGGGAAATTAGCATGGGCTACAAATGTTCATTACAGCACAGTCAAGGAGGGACCCAGATTATGACCTGGAATTTGCTTCTCCAGGTAAATAGCTTTCGTTCAGATAACCTTTTTGATTCTGTATTTTAGTTTAGGGCAGAATTTTGACTTCTTAATAATGTTTTATTGCTGGAGGTCTCATTTTGGGAATGAACTTTAAGGGCTGGGGGTGTGATGCAGTGGTAATGACCTTGCCAGCATGCACAAGGCCCTGGGTTCAATCACCGCACTGCCAAAGGGGACAAAAGAAAAAGAAAAAGAAAAAAAAAAGAATGAACTTCAGATACTAGAGTATCTATTTAGAAATCTCTCAGTTTGAATTAACTCATGCCTAAAATCTATGAAGTAATATATAAAACTGTGGACTAAAATATCTAGAAGAACACCAAAGGAGAGATACAAGTATGCTTCTAGATTTGAGATAAATAAAATTTAAGGACAAAAAATATTTGTGGTAGAGCAATTGTATTAGCCCACAAGAGGAGGAAACATTTATTTGGGGCCCATGGATTCACAGCTTTAGTCCATGGTTGGCTGACTCCATTGCTCTGGGCCTGAATGAGATAGAACACCTTGGTGAAATGCCTGATGAAAGAGAGTTGCTCAGGTCAGGGAAGCTAGGAGGAAGGGGTTGGGGGTGTAAGGGACCTACTTCCTCCAGCCATGGCCACCTGCCTAGTAGTCCCTTTAAATTATTATTATTCTTATATATATAGACTTTTTAGTTGTCAATGATCTTTATTTTATTTATTGATATACTGGTGCTGAAAATCGAACCCAGTGTCTCACACATGCTAGGCAAGTGCTCTACCACTGAGCCACAACCCCAGCCCCTCCTTCAAATTATTAATCTATCAAATGGATTAATCCACTGATGAGGTTACAGCTCTCATAATGTAATCACATCACTTCTGAACATTGTTACATCAGCTATTGTGTTTCTGATACATGAGCTCTTTGAGGGACACTTCATATCTAAATCCATAATAGTAATCATGTAAAACAGTGCCTAGAAAGATGCTTAGAATATAGCAGGCAATAAATAATTATCTAATGAATATTAACCAGACTATTCTTCTTCTTCCCTTCATTCCCAGTCATAACCACCACTTATTTCTTCTCTTAGAAGTAAGTTTATCAGTAGCCCTACATGATAGTTTTTAAAAACTTGGAAAACCACAAAAAGGACAAATTTTTGCTTCTAAATTCAAAGGTATGATGGTTAAGTTTAAGTGTCAGTTTGGGCCACAGCACTCAAATATTTGGTCCAAAAATTATTCTGGATGTTTCTACAGGGTGTTTTTTGAATCAGATTGCATTTAAGTTTGTGAAATTGAGCAAAGCAGATTGCTATTTATAAGGATGAGCCTCATTCAGCCGGTGAAGACTGACCAGAGCAAAAGGTTGGTCTTCCAAGAACAAAGGGGAATTCTTCAGCAGCCGGTCTTCAGACTTTACCTGTGACACCAGCTCCTGGTTTTGCAACAGGCTGCCCTTGGACTTGAAACACAAGGTTTTCCTGAGTCTCTGATCTGCTTGTCTTCTCCATCAGACTTTGGACTTGCCAAGAATTCATAGTCCTTAAAATAAATATCTGTCTCTATCTATACATATCTTGACAGGTCTTTTTCTCTAGAGAACCTTGACTAAAACACAAGGGTGAGACAAAATGATTCAGGAAGTCATGAGAATAATCATAATCACATGTTCTCTGTCCACCTCCTTCCCACACATACTCCTGAAAACCCTGAATCAGGAGGAGGAGAGAGAAAAAGGAAGCCCAGATGCAGCAGTTAGTGTGGGAGGCCCTATGTCCTGCCCTCTACCCCTTAATGAGCACATGTTTTCTTTGTGCCAGGTGGAAAGCATAACAAACACCCCAACTCTAAGTCTGGAGGTCTGAGAGTCCAGACAACCTGTATTTCACATGCTTTAGAAGGCTCAGAGAGAAGGCAGCCATGGTGTAATTGCAAAGGACACATAGTAGAATTGTTAGAGTCTGGGAATAAGGCAAGAGACAGCTTTGAGCATCCCAGAAGGGCATAGAAAACATCCCAGAATTTCTTGGGCATGCAACTATAGTATTGAAGTTGGTAAAAGAGAGAGTGCTTGTGCTGGCACAAGGTTTGACTGCAAATTTAGCTTTCTCAGAAATGTGCAGTGAGAATAGTCACCAATTGGGGTCAGTTGAAGCCTTGGTTACAAAGCCTCAGACAGGGGTGAAAACTGATCTGGGATCCAAAATCTGCATGGGCCCATGTTAGCAAGAGTATGTACATTTGGAGTCAAAGAGTAATGTCCTTACAACAGAAGAGCGAAGACAACCCATCCACAGCATCCTGTCAGCATTCTTGGCTGTCTTTCAGGAATGCTTCATGCCTGTGTTCCCAGGACTGCGATCAGTTCCTTATATGACCTAGTCTGAGTACATACTACCTTTCATTGGGTTCATATTGGAAAGGGAGAGCCTCTCATACCTTGGCAAAACTGGGAAAAGGAGCTCCTTCATTTAGCAAAGAAAATTCCAGAACACCTTTGCCATAAGGATTAATTTTTTTAAAACATCCTAAAATTTCATGTGATTAAAATTTAAATTCACTTAGAGTCTCATTGGCAAGATTGGTTGAAGTAATAGTCTGCTTTTCCTTAGAGAAACTTCCCCTTTAGCACTGCTCACATTCTATCCAAAAACACATAACCTGATTTCTAGTTTTCACTTCCTAGATACTGAGAAAAGCACTCACTTATTTCAGGCATGGGTGTCACTTGTCTGATAATCAAACAATTATTCCTGAATTACTAATACATTTTACATATGTCTTTTCTAGCCTACTAATACTTTGAGGGGGGGTGACTTGAAATTTTTAAGCTATTTCTTCATTTTGCAATTATCGGATGCTTCAGAATCTTTTTGAAAGTATTTAGGGGAATAAAACACAAAACAGAACATTGAAATGTTTTTTATTATATTTTTCATATGTGGAAATATGGTTCTACTCTTGAAGGCATTTAGAAAGTAACAAATTCAAATACACTAAAGTCACACAATGAAAGTGGGGAGACACATAGATGTAGTGATGCTGAAGACTTGTGACCAGAAGACAATAGATAGTGCTTTCTTTCCTGGCCACATCCTTAGAGGCCCCAGGAACAGAGTCATATATGGAGTCTGATATACAGCATCTATCAACCATGTTATTTGGAGCCCTGAGTTTCAAACTTGTTCTGCAGAGGAATCATTCTTGCAAAATAACAACAGCAGCAAAACCCACAGGCATATATATGAACTTTAAGAAGTGGACATGAGAAAGCAAAGATCCTTCCAGTTTACCTTCCTCTGATCCTGTGAGTAGTCCTTGAGGTTTTCATGGTACCCAGGTCTCTATCATATCAAGGAAAGACATTCTTACAGGTTAGGATTCAATAGGAAACTGCCTCTGCTAGATTTTCTCTTTGAGACTGGGACCCAAAGAGAAAATAACCCAATAATAACCCAAGTCTCCAGAGAATAAAAATGCAATGCTATGGAATTACTTTTATTTGAAAGTAGCTTCCTTTTCCTTCTTTTAAAAGATCTTCTTTAGAAGGTGTGTTTGTGGGCATAATCTCTTGAAAATGGAAGGGAGATCAGTAGAGGAAAGAGATCGGAGGAAGGAGGAAGAGAGGGAAAAGAGAAATACTGGGAAATGATATTAGCCAGTGATTTTGGCCAATGATATATTGTTATATCATGTGCATTATATATTTGTAACAGTGAATCCCACCATTATGTACAATTTTAATATATCAATAAAAATATTAAAAAATTAAAAAAATACAATGAAAAAACCAAAAGATCTCCTCAAAACAGCATAAATCAGTGGAGAAAGTATTTTAAGAGTAAATAGTACTGGAGAATTTTTCACTAGACACTGTGCCTTGCCCTCTGATGTATTCTGCAGAAAGCAAACTTGAGTGTTACATTGTGGCACTTAAGTTTTCCCTGCACATCAAAAGTTCCATATGGTGAACCAATGTGATATTTGCTTTGTATCAGACTGGGGAATTTTCAGTGTTTACATTTGTACTGTTTAACTATACTAGAAAAAAATTCATCTTCTGTTAATGTGCATTGCTTTAAGCAGTGCAACAGAATGATTATAGTGAAATTGTTTTATAATCAGTAACACACCATTTGAGAATCAGCAACCTACTGTTAATAAATTGTGTTCGACCTCCCTTCTCTAGAGATGCAGCAACCCTTTGGAGTTAATGTACACTATGGTTCTTGTTTTAACTAAGTTGTACATTAGAAAGATAGGCTAGGTTAGCACTTGGTGATAAATTACGTGTGTTGATTAGTAATCTGAAATCTGTTTGAGTCTCCAATATATTTTTCATGAATGCTGTGCCTAAAATGTATTCCACAGATATATGTCAAAAGAAAAGTGAAGGACAATAGCCTTCTCAGAAAAGCATGAGGTCATTAGTAAGTACATTGCTTAGCTGCCTACAAAACGGTTGGTTTGTTTTTTGATTGCTATTAATTTATTGAATGATATTAAGAAACCAGTATAGGATAGAATATATTTTGCTAACCTATTTTGGTAATAATACAACACAAGCCCTATTTAGTTACATTTTCAGATATCCAGAGGCATCTAGTGCTGTAAGAGCTGATAATCTCCAAGATCTTAAATAAGCCAACATGGAACAAAGGTATAGAACTGGACTAAGGAATGCTTTGCTAAATGCAGACCATTGCCTACCCTCAGTAAAACCCTACTCTTTTTTTTTTCATCAGCTGAATAAGGGACTAACGCATAGATGGAAGCACCATGCTCTAAGTTTATGACTCTTCTTTTTAAATAGAAAAGGGAGCTGAAGCTCACAGACTTACCCAAAGAACAGTGATGAGGAGAACTTTGCATGGTCAGTATCCATCAGCATACTGTCTAGAACACAGACACTCCAAAAGTGCTTGTGGAAGAAATTATTATAATTGAAGCTCATATGGTGGATATTTAAAATTATAACCAATTATGTATTATCAAGGACTCTCTTGGTTCCAAGTAAAAGAAATAAATAATAAGTTATTATGAATATATAGCAACTAAGGTCATGAAATTTGTGCAGGTGCTAAGAAAAAATGAAAACGAAAACTGGAAGGCAAACACAGTCTTCATTTTCTCTCTGAGTCTAGCCCCTTACCTTAGAAAATTAGTTTTCTGTGCTCTTCAGGTCTATGGTAGACAACACAGCTGTCTTACAGGTGAGTTCAAATGTTACATGTTAAATCTCAATCTCAAATGTAAATTCTTATTGAAAAGATTTCCAATGTCTCAATTTAGGTGAGATTTCCACTCCTGGCATAATCAATATGGCCAAGAGGTGTGATCTTGTCCAATAAACACAGCTACTAGACTCCTACTTCCATAGTGATGTGGTTGGGAATAGTTCACACATGAAGACAGCATTGGTGTATGGGCCACACAGACACTTCAAAGGTGTCCATTACAATTTCTTTTACTAAAACTCACATTTATTCTGCTTTCTTACATTGTCTTAGTTTCAGCATGAATGATAATTTTGGGGAGATAGTAGTGTTCTTTATAATTTTTTTCCTACATGATTTCAAGTAGTGAGAAAAGCCATCACTTATTCCTTGCCTTGTCATTTTTGCGGAGTAGAAGATAGAAACCATTTGGGATAAACAGTGGTTTCTATTTTACCATCATAAATTCTTTGTTGAGATTTTACTGCCTATTCTAGAGATAGAGGAGATCAAAAAGTTTTAAAAGATAGAGTGGCAATAGAAATTTACTGTACTATTGGTGAGGCTGGAGGTCTGTAAACAACATTTCTTAGTCCTCATTGCCAGTTAGCACCTAAGTCATTTCTTGGTTTAGATATGAGATGAGACTATGCATGAAAGTTTAGAGGTGAAATGATGGGGTTGAGAGTTTTAACCTAATCAGTGTGTTAATCCCCTGATAGGGATTAACTGGGTGATAACTGTAGGTGGGTAGGATGTGGCTGGAGGAGATGGGTCTTTGGGGCATGTCTTTGACTCTACATCTTGTCCTTGGTGAGAGGAGAATTCTCTTTCTGCTTCCTGGTGGTGATATCCTGAACCGTTTCCCTTTACCACACATTTCCACCAAGATGTTCTGCCTCACCTTGGGCCTAGAGCAATGGAGTCACTGTCTTTGGACTGAGACCTCTGAAACAGTGAGTGCCAGATCAGCGTTTTCTCCTCTAGTCTTATTCTTGTCAGATCTTTTTGTCACAGCAGTGAAAAACTGACTAAAACATCCGTGAGTCAGTCTTGAAGGATTAAAAGGGAAAAGAAGTGGATGAAGTATGTTCCATTCCAAAGCACAAATGTTTGAGGCAAAATATTTCCAGGACTATTTATGTTTTACCACAGCTTCAGTGTAGATCAGAAGGTGGAAAAACATCAGGCATGGTTGGGAAGGAACACTGGAAGGGGTCAGGAGAGCTAGCTTTGGGGTGAGGACCCAGGAAGGTGAAGTTGACTTCATGGGCAATGGAGATAAACAGAGAAGTTGCAGCTTCAAATTTTAGTGTAAAATCTCCTTCTGGTAAGAAAAAAAAATGGAGAAGGACTGGAAACGAAGCAGGAAGAGTAGTCAAGAGATAGTTTCAGTTATGAAAATTATAATAGATATGGAAAATAAGGGCTTACATCAAATTAGCAGCAGAGAGAATAAAAAGAATAATGAGGTCAAACCAGTAGATGTTGTTGAGAAGGTGTGAAACAGAGGAAGTTGTTGGCCTTAGCCTAGAGTAGCCCTGCTCATGGAAATAGGAGACCTTGTAGGAAGGTCAGGCTTAGATGTGAGGGTAACCTAATCATTATCCTTGAACTCAGCTCCAGGTGTTTATAGAGCATCCAAGTGGAATGTACAGCAGCCAACTGGATATACAAATCTGGAGCTTAGGGAAGAGGTTGTGGCTAGAGATGATTGATTTGGCATTCATCAGTGGAGGCAATTGAGAATCACTTAGAATTTAAGGAATTTTACATTTAGTTTCACATATACCCAGTCTCTAATTGTATTATAAATAGTATGAAAATTCAGTTGAAATATGAATTTATAGACCTGTCATGGAATTCTTTTCTGCCATAACTGGCCTTTGTCATAACAAATTTATTTCCTTTATCAGTGATGTTGATACTGAGCTATAAAACCTTCATCTCTAAGAACACATTTTCTAAAGAGGAGTTCCAAAGATGGAAAAGTGGATTGATGGATACTATTCAAATCTAATATGGCATTCAAAAATGTGTCTGCCTTGTTACATGTGAGTTTTCATGAATGGAATAAAATATGACTTGATTATTGCTCACAAGTCAACTTTCTCTTTGTTGGCTTTCTGACTTTTATCTTGTAGCAACAATTGTCCCATTATATAGATGGCTCTTCATGTTGATTTTATTTTATATGAAAACTTTGATTGTAAAGATCTTTTGAGATATGAAAGTTGATCAAGAGAAACACCTTTATTATGTCACAGGTAGTATTACAAAGAATTCCTTCTAATAAACTTCCTGCACATGAATTGACATCTCAGAACCTTTTTCTTGGGAAACCCTATTTAAATCATTTGGACTTTCATCTGCATCATCAGATTCTGAGAGATTGTCAGTAGCTTCAGAGCACAGCACATCTTATTAGTCTTTATATTTCAAGGACACTGGTTATTAAATAAATGCTTTTGTTTCTCACCTCTGTGAGAATTTTAAAATCAATCTTAGAGAATCATGTATTTTCCCTCAAACTGGGCAATTAGTAGCATGTATCCATAAATTTCCTTTTCCCTTTTCCCCTCATCCTCACCTGAATGCTCTTCAACACAGCGCCCCATGCTCAGGAACGTGGAATTCCAAACTCAAGTGTGCTTTTTTTTAGTATAAAGATATAGGAAGTATAAATATTTTTCCAAATCTCCTTTTCCACATTATTCTTTGGAAAAAAAATTTGTCAGTGTTCTAATGTTACTATACTTCATTTAACAGCTATTTGACCTGTGCAATAAAAATTTTAGGGTATAATCAGTGGATTTTTCTTATTCTCTCCTTTTGATCAGGGCCATTTTGATCAGCTCAGCATGACTGTTACCAGAATTATCCTTCCATGTCTCATAAGAGGTACTAAATTCATTTCCAAGAGCTTGGTGTTCTCAACATACAAGTTGTCTGAGGGCAAATTCTGAACTTCACTCTCATCCATACATCCAGCTGGTCCTTTTCATTTCCAAAGCCATGAATGTATGCAGGAATTAGCGATGAACATAACCACCTGTAACCCCAAGTCACTCAGGTTTTCTGTCTAGAGCTACAAACCCTGGGTGGGGGCCATGGGGAGAAAATGTATGCAGAGGCTTTTTCCTGGCCTTGTGTTCACTTCTGCATGATACAGAAGAAGCTGGTCATGGTTTTTGGAAAGTTGTTAAGAATTAGTGAATAGTTTCTCATAGATGTATTTGCCTGATATATTTTATCTTCTGTAGTATAAAATACAAATTTACACATGTATTCAGTATAATTGTCATCAACAAATTTAAATAATATTTTAAAAAGCAATGAATACATGATTACCTAGTGTTAGTAAATATCAGTTTCCATATATTTACAGGAGAAGATAGAATTTTAATGTATTTACATATGGCTTTCTTGTACTGATATTTTGCTTTTCAATACAGAACTAATAAAAATGATTCTGTTGACAAAATAAATCAAACAAACAAGTAACAAAATAAAGGAGATATCATAGAGTATTGCTTAAAGTCACGAGCTTTTGAATCCAAAATGAACTGTGTATCACTTTACTTCTCTGAACTTTAATTTTCCTTATCTGTAAAATATAAATATATTCTCACTAGTTTTTTGTTGTTGTGATGGTGGTTGTAAACTTAGGCAAAAAGAAATATATTAGAAGAAGAATCCACAGAATTCATGAGCAGTCTGGAGAATTGTGCTCAGAAAATAGTCTAGAACAATGTTATACTGAAGGGAGGAAATACAGTCACGTCACACACAGGACAGTTGTGTTAGGGGTGTCCCTTCTGCCCTGGGTCTTCCCTTCCCTTCTGCTCTGTGGTATGTCAGTTTCTTAGTTCATATACTCCAAAGTCAGAGTCTCAGATGGGAACATCCAATAGTCCAGCTTGGTTACATCACCATGCCTATATATGTCAGGGTGAGCTACATCTTTCCCATTCATATAATGCCAACAAATAAGGGGTAGCCAAACAAACAAACAAGCACTGACAAATATCCTTTATAAAGACCATATAGGCTTTTTGTGGATATCAAGTATGGTAATGTATGTAAAGTGCATGATGTGACATCTAGTATTAGACATTAGTTGGGATAATTCTTTTTTATCTGAGAAGGAGAACCACTTAGAGTGATATATAATAAAGAATTTAATACAGGAATTCCACCTTAGGGATTTGTTGGAACTGGTTAAAGAGTTTATGCACAGTTGTCTCTGAGTCTAACGTTGGGCCTGAAGTCAGCAAGACAGACAGTTGGAGTGGAAAGACAGGTGCAAAGTGGGAAAGAAGAACTGTAAACTGGAAATTGCAAGGGTGAGCTGGAACCTGCAAAGACAGATGGGACCATGCTGATCTCTGACACTTTAAGTTTCCAGTTTTGATGAGGATGGTGACCTTCAGGTAAAGGTAGCACTATTCTTTGTGGAGTTAAACACAACTTCCCAGAAGTAGAAGCTAAAGGAGGAGATCCAGGGGGAAATGGAGGAGCTATGGGTTCAGCTGCTGCCCCAGGAACTGCACCTTCTAGTCTGAGATTATGGATAAATAGGTAGAGAGATGATAGATGATAGATGATAGATAGATAGACAGATAGATAGAATTAGTGCATACATATATGATAGATATACAAACACAGATGATTGAGAGTTAGACACAAAACACTCACATATATATATGCACACACATAACCTAAATTGATTTTTCTTACAAAATAGCATTGATTGATCCAACAGATATTTCTTGTACACCTACTCTGTGATAAGCACTATTTCAGACACTCTTCAGATAAGATAGAGAACAAAAAAAAAAGGTGCCTTGTGAATCTCACTTTCTTGCATTGGACTCAAAAACAGTAAAGATAAGGAAAGCTATAGTTTCAATTTTAAGTGCCTCTCAAAGGTTGATGTGGTAGAGGCTTTCTCCTTAGGGTGGGATTATTGGGAATTAGGTACCTTTGAGAGGTGGGGCCTGGTGAGAGGTCTTTGGGAGCATGCCCTTGAAGGGGATTGTGGGACCCTAGGCCCTGTCTCTTCATATCTTTCATTCCCTAGTCACTAGATGAATAGTGGTGTTCCTTCTGCTAGGTACTTTTGCCATGAAATGCTGCCTCACCAAAAGCAATGGCAATGGGGTTTACCAGTCATAGACAGAAACATTTAAAATTATGAGCCCAAATAAAACTTTTCTCTTTATAATTTGAGTATCTCAGATATTAGTTATAGTAACATGAAGCTGACTAACACAATGAGTGAATAAATTATAAAATGTGTTAGAAGGTGTCATGTCCTTGGGAAAGGAGGATTGGGGTACTGGATGTGGTGGCAGGTTGCAATTTTTATGTGGTGGATAGGGTCAGCTCCATGATGGACATTTGAGCAGAGAATTAAAGGAAATGTAGGGTGAGTCAGGTGGGACAGCAGGGAACAGTGTTCCAGCTACTACATAGGTATGTGCATGCATGTGTGAGTTCTTTTTATTTTATAATACTTTTGGATTTAGAGAAAAGTTGCACACATAGTACAGGCAGTTCTCATATACCTCAGATTATTTCTCTTATTATCAAGCAATAAAGGACATTAGGTAAAAACAGAAAATGTGAATGAAGAATGGAATTTGCTTAATAATAGTGTCTCAATATTTGTTCATCAATTATGGCCAATATGCATACTAATATAAGATATTAAAAGTATGACTTGACAAATGAATAGTGTTATATACTTATCATTACAGTATCATGGAGAATATTTTCACTGTCCTAAAAATTCTCCTGTGCTTCCTGTTCAACCCTCTTCCTCTCTGAAAACCTGATGACCACTGATGTTTTAATCCCTACAGCCTTGCCTATTGTAGAATGTCATAGATATGAAATTATTACAGTAGTTTTCTTCTTTCACATAGAAATATATATCTAATATGTATCTACATCTTTGCCTGAATTGAAGAATTAGTTTTTATTACTGAAAGTATTCTATTGCAGGAACATACCACAGTCTTATTTATGTATTTGTTTATTAAAGAAAATCTTTGTTGCTTCCAGTATTTGGTGATAGCTGCTAGCAAAAGTATGTGTGCAGGCTTACCTGGGTATTTAATTTTGCAAATAAGTTAGGTAAGTATCTATGAGTACTATTGCAGGATTATGTAGCAGAAGTTTGTCTAACTTTGTAAGAAACTGTCAGGTTATCTTCCAGGTGACTATACAATTTTTCAATGACTGAGAATTCTTGCTGTCTATTTCACTGACAAAAAATAGTGTTGTTGGTTTATTAGATTTTACTCATTCTAATAGGTATGCAGTGTTACCTCATTGTTTTAATTTGCAATTCTCCAATGACAAGTGATGTTGAACATCTTTCATATTTATTTGCCACTTGTATATCTTTGGTGAGATGACTCATGGGCTATTTTGCCAATTTTCTTCATTGGTTTATTGTCTAATTGTTGAATTTAAATTTTTTTAATCTTTTGGATGTGGGTTCTTTATTGGATATATATTTTGCAATTATTTTTCCCAGTCCATGGTTTGTGTTTTCAATCTCTTAACAGAGTTTTTCAAGGAGAAGTTTTAAATTTTTATTTTATTTTATTATTTTTTGTATTTTCCATGTATTATAGTTCTGCTGTTGTTTTTTTATCACTTAACCCAATGTTATATAGATTTTCTCCTGTACTTTCTTCTAGAAGTTTTACAGTTTTAGATTTAGCACTATCGCCCATTTTCTTTTGATTTTTGTGAAGGTCCAAGGTCTGTGTATAGGTACATTTTAAAATTATGAATATCCAATTTTTTTATACTATTAATTGGAAGGAAAAGTCCTTTTCCATTGAATTGCCTTTGCACTAAGTAAGAAATGATCAATTGGCTATGTGTGGTTCTATTTCTGGCTCTATTCTGTTTCCATTGATCTATAAGCTTATTATAGCAATAATACTATGCTGTCTTGATTATTCTAGACTTCTGTTAAGTCTTGGAATCAATAGTAGAGTCTTCCAATTTTTATTCTTCTTTGGTGTATGTTTGCTATTCTAGGATTTTGATATTTATATAATTTAATCAGTTTGCTAATATCTGCAAAATATCTTCCACTGTTTTGATTGAAATTACATTGAATCCATAAATCAATTTGAAAAGATTGTCAGATCATTAATACTGTGTCTTTTAATCTATGAATATGGCTATATTTCCCTTTATTGTTTTCTTTCATTAGTATTTAGTAGTTTTCCACACACACTGTATATATATACTGTACAAATTTTGATACATTTATATGCCTAAATATTTCAATTTTCTTGGTGCTATTATAAGAAGAATTTTTATAAATTTTGCATTTCAATTCTCAATGATTATTATAGGAAAATAATTGATTTTTGTGTTTTGACCTTGTATCTTGCAAACCTAAAATATTTGCTTATTGGTTTAAGGAGATTCTTTCATATATTTATTGGGATTTTCTATTTAGACAAGCATGTAATTTGTGAACAAAGACATTTTTCCCTTTCTAATCTTTATTCCTTTTATTTCTTTTTCTTATCATATTACACTGTCTAGGACTTCTAGTCTGTTGCTGATAGGAATAGTGAAAAATGACATACTTGCTTTTTTTAATTTAAGGGGTAAGTTGTCCTATCTCTCAACATCAAGTACAAAAATAGCTTCAGAGTTTTGTTATGATTGTTGCTTGTGGATATTTGCTATGGTTTGAATGTGTCCCCAGAAAGTTCATGTGTTGAGATCTTATCCCAAAATTCATATGCTAATGGCATTTGGAGGTAGAGTGGGAGATAATTAGGATTAGGTGAGGTCATGAACATAGAGCCCCAAGGTGGCATATTACGAAGGGGAAGAGAGAGCAGAGCTAGCTGGCCTAACATGTGATGCCCTCTACCATGTTATAATGCATTAAGATCTCACTAGAAGTCAAATCAATTTTGATATTAAGTAAATATTTATGCTATGTTCTTAGAATTTTCTGTCCTTCTAAACCATGAACCAAATAAACTTCTATTCTTTATCAATTACCAAGTCTCAGGTATTTTGTTATGGTAATAGAAAACAGACTGAGACAATGTTCCTTATTGAATGAAGGAATTTTCTGTGTTCTTCAAGTTTTTAAAGAATTTTTGCCATGAATTGGTGCTAGATATTTTCAAATACTTTTTCCACATCAATGGATATCATTATATGATCTGCTTTCTTAACTTGTGAAAATGGTGGATTCCGTCAATTGATTTTCAAATGCTGAACCAACTTTGCACATCTCAAACAAATCTGACTTGCTTGTGAAGTCTATTTCTTCTTAATTTCTATAAGGCTTTTTTTTAATTTTTTTATTTTTTAGTTGCCAATGGATCTTTATTTTATTTATTTATATGTGGTGCTGAGAATCTAACCCAGTGCCTCATACATGCAAGGCAAGTGCTCTACCACTGAGCCACAACCCCAGCCCCTCTATAAGGCTTTTCATTTAAGAAAAGTAAAGTTTCTTCTTACATATTGTTGGATTAGGTTTGCTAGTTTGGGAGTGGGAAGTTACATTTATGTTCTTTTTATTTTTTAAATTTATTATTATTATTATTATTTGTTACTGAGGATTGAACTCAGGGGTACTCAACCACTGAGCCACATCCCTAGCCCTATTTTGTGTTTTATGTAGAGACAGGGTCTCACTGAATTGCTTAGCACCTTGCTGTTGCTGAGGCTGGCTTTGAACTCGCGATTCTCCTGTCTCAGCCTCCCAAAGTGCTGGGATTACAGGCATGAGCCACCATGCCCAGCTACATTTATGTTCTGCAGCTCTCTTTTCTTTATCTACCCCCCATCCCAGGTAATGTTGACCTCAATGAGTTAGGAAGTGTTATTTCTGCTTCTATTTTCTGGAAGAAGTTGTAGAGAATTGCTATTATTTTTTCTTAAATGTTTGGTAGAATTCACCAGTAAAACCATTTGGGTTTGCTATTTTCTTTTTTTTTTTATTTTTTTTTATTGTATAATAGTTTTATTTTTCTCATTTTACTATTTTTACATTTTATGCACAAATATTTATCTGAGTAAAAATAGGGTTTGCTATTTTCATTGGGAAGATTGTTGATTGGTGATTCAAAATATCTAATAGATATAGGAATATTCATGTTATCTATTTATCCTTGTGCACATTTTATAGTTTGCTTCTTTAAGGAAATTGGTCTAATTATCTAACTTTCCAAATCATGGACACAGAGCTGTTTTTATAGCTGTTTGTAGTGTTCATCATTCCTTTATTTTTATTGGTTTAGTAGTGATATCTCCTTCTTTTTTTTTTCTTCTTTTTTTTTTTTGCTACCAGGGATTGAACTCAGGAGCACTCGACCACTGAGCCACATCCCCATCCCTATTTTGTGTTTTATTTATAGACAGGGTCTCACTGAGTTGCTTAGCACCTTGCCATTGCTGAGGCTGGCTTTGACCTCACAATCCTCCTGTCTCAGCCTCCCAAAGTGCTGGGATTACAGGTGTGTGCCACCGTGCCCTGCTTCTCCTTCATTTTTGATATTGGAAATTTGTGTCTTCAATCTTTTTCTTGAGTGGCCTAGATGGAAGTTTATCAGTTGTATTGATTTTTTTTTTTCAAATAAGTAGACTTTGGATTCATTAATTTTTCTCTATTTTTAATTTCATTAATTTTTGCTTTAATTTGTAAAGCAAATTAAAGGTTTTTTTCTACTTACATTAGTCTTACCTTGCTTTTCTTTCACTAGGAGTAAGCTTAGATTGTTGGTTTTAGACTTTTCGTCAATTCTAATATATGCATTTAATGCTATTAAATTTCCTCTAAGCACTGATCTTTTGCAAGATTCACAAATTATAAGTTGTATTTTTTAAATTGGTGTCTTGTGGATGTACATGATGGTGAGATTCACTGTGGTATATTCATATATGTACATGGGAATGTTAGGTCAGATTCATTCCACTGTCTTTCCCTTTCTCATCCCTCTTCCTTTTCCTTTATTTCCCTTTGTCTACTCCGTTAGCCTTTCTTATATTCTTTTTCTTAATATATCCATCTCCTCCTTATTTTGGATTAGCTTCTGCATATCAAATAAAACATTCAACTTTTGTCTTTTTGGAACTAGCTTATTTCATTTAGCATAATAATCTTCAGTTCCATCCATTTATCAGCAAATGCCATAAAGTCATTCTTCTTTATGGCTGAGTGATACTTTATTGTGTATATTGTATTTTAATTTTAATTTAGTTTAAAACATCTTTTTATTCCTCTCAAAAGTTCTTCCTTGGCCCATAGATTATTCATAAATTTTTGCTTCATTTTCAAATACTTGGGACATTCCAGTTAACTTTCTGTTACTGATTTTTATTTTAATTCCATTGTAGTTTGATAACATATATAGGATGACTTATATTATTTTAAGTTTGTAAATGTGTTTTATAGCCCCAAATTGGGCCTATTTTTATTAATTTCCCATGTGAATTTGAGAAGAGAATATATTCTTACATTGTTGGATAGCATAGTCTATCCATTTTAGTTAGAGAAAATTGACTGGTAGTGCTACTCATGGCATTAAGTATTCTTCCTCCTCCTCCTCCTTTTCTTCTCTTTCCCCTCCTTCTCCTCCTCCTTCTTCTTTTTCTTTTTTCTGTGCTAGGGATAGAGCCCAAGGCGGCACACACTTATGTCTTTTATATCCTTACCAATTTTCTGCTTACTATATTTATCATTTACTTATAGAAGGCTATTGAAATGTTCACTACAGTAATGGGTTTGTCTATTTCTCCTTTCAGATGGATCAGTTTTCGTCTCTTGTAACTTGCTGCTTTGCTGTTAAACATATAAACCCTTAGTATTGCTATCTTTTAGAGAACTGGTCCTTCAAGTATTGCTTCTTTTTACCTCTGATAGCTTTCTGAATGTATTTTTGTTACATTCATTTAGCTACTCCAGTCTTTGTTGCTAGTGCTTTTTAGTGGTTGTATGTTATATCTTTCTTCAGTCCTTTACTTTTAACTTGAATCTATTTAAGTTGGATTTCTCACTGATAACATAGAGTTGGGTGTTGCTGTTTTTGTCCACTGTGATAATATATCTGTATTTAATTGGTATATTTACATAATTCACACTTAATGTGATTATTGATATGGCTGGGTTGATATCTACCATGTTTGTTACTCTTTTCTGTTTGTTTCTTTTATTCTTTGTGTCCTTTTATCTACTTTTCCCACCTTCTCTGCTTTTAATTGAGCATTTTATACAATTATATTTGATTATACATCTTTAAAAACACTTTTCAGTGATTATCTTATTTTTGGTGTATATTTTTAACTGATTTAGGAATACCTCCAAATAGTATTATACTTCATGGGTAGGACACATGCATTATAACAAATATTCCCAATTCTTTGCTCCTGACGTTGCTATCATTCATTTCACTTATCCATACAATATAGTCACTCAATGCAGTGTTACTATTGTTACTTTAATTGTGATATTTCTAGTTAAGGATAAATCTAGGTTGGTGGTTTTTCCTTTCAAAACTTTAAATATTTTATTTTACTTTCTTTTTGTTTGCATAGTTTCTGATGTCTTCTGTGATTTTTCTTCTTCTTCTGTTGTTGTTGTTTTTTTCCTTTTCCAGCTATTTTTTTTTTAGGTTTTTCTTTTTGTCTTTAGTTTTTTGCAGTTTCTATATGATATGCTGATAAATGTGTGGGGGGTGTGTGTGTGTGTGTGTGTCTGCATGTGTGTGTGCATGTATGCACATGTGTGTTTGTGTTAGTTACAGTTTCATCACTATGTCCAAAATACCTAACAGGAACAACTTACAGGAGGAAAAGTTCATTTTGAGTTCATGGTTTTGGAGGTCTTAGTTCATGATTGGCTGACTCCACTGCTCTGGGCCATAGGCGAGGCAGGACATCACAAATGGAAGGCCACAGTGGAGAAAAGCTGCTGCTCTCATGGAAGCCAGGAAGTGGAGAGAGAGTGCAAGAGAGAAAGGAGCCAAAACCCCAATGACCTCCTTCTTCCCTCCATGCTTCACTTGCCTACAGTTATGACCCAGTAGTCGTTTCAGCTACCAATATGTGTGTGCGTGTGTGTGTATAAAATCTTGAAGATATCCTGACTTCTATACTTAAATCCAAAAATTGCATTGAAAAAATGAGTGAATAAAATTTGAACAGCAAGTTAGAAGGGGCAAGAGGCTCTCCCCAGAGGTGGCAGATGCCTAAGTATATCTGCTTTAGCAGTTTTGTCCTCCTTTCAGGTCCAGAAAGCCCCACAGTTGCTAAGAGCATCAACAAGCAGTATGCAAAAGAGTGCAGACTATAAGAACCACAAAGATCTAGAAATACTGCTTCCTGGGATTTTAATGCAATCCTATGTGAATGAATAGCTTTAAGTATAAATAAGTATTGAAATTGGAATTATCTAAATATGCATTTATTTATTTATTTTCATGGAGAGGATTCACATTTTTTCCCCAGAAACCTAAGCTTCCTTTGGTGAATAAGAAAAATTCTGCGCCAAATGGCAAACTGCCTTAGGTGTTTCATTTTTTTCCTGGGGGGCTTGTCCCTGGAAAGCTTGATGTCTTGGTGGTCTAAGAAGTTGCCCTGGTGAGAGGCCATGTGGATCTGTGAATTCTTAAAATGCCAGAAACAGCTTCTAAAGCAACATTTCACTCACAAATAGATATGGGGACTTGTGTTCAAACTTGAATGGGAAAGCCAAATATGCTTTCATTGTCTTAGACGCTTGATTTCCCCTTTGTCGTGAATGTCAAGATCAGTGATGCGTCAGGATAGGCCATCTTTGCCTAGGCAGCATTTAGTCTGAGGTTCTCAGCTGAGTGTGGTACAGGGAGAAGCTCCAATTTGAAGCAAGAGACTGACTTGTGATTTTAGAAGGATATGTGGTAGTTGAGTTTTTGAAGTCTGACAACCATGTGTAAGCCAAGAAGTGTTTTCATTAGTCTGCAAACTGCTGGTTTTATATTTCATTATTTGATTAAACTTCTCCTGCTTCTGCTCCAGTGAATATGATAATAATTCAGTAATACCTCCTACAAAATGGGTACATCCTATTTAGGTAGAACTTAATAATTTTCTTTCAGCATTCTTACTTATTTTTGCATGTTTGTGCTACTTTCCTTTAGGTTTTAAGAGAGAACAAATTTAGCTGTAATTCCAAGTCTATTTGTTTCCTGATGTTCTGAGAGCAAGTAAAAGTGTATGGCAATTCAGAATAATGGATTTTACAAATTTTCCAGGAATTCTGGGGCGTGCAGCTCTGTGGAGTGTTCAGTGCATGCTCATTGATCAAGTAAGCGATAGAATGAATAAAATTCTATGGCATGTTATCTCCATTTTGTGATTTGGAACTTGAATATGTGAGTTACTGATACGTGTCAGAGTGTTGGCTGGCCTTTCATTTCTTTTCTTGTCACCACCACAGGTTATACTAAATTATGTTCCAAAGAGAGATCTTCCTGTGTGCTTTGATATTAATACATCACACCTTACTCTATTTCAGTGGAATTTGGTTAATCAAGTGAGTTAAATGAAGAAACTATGAATTAATATTATCTTCTAGAATACAAAGTACATTATCTTCCTGGTTTGAAAACTTACATGAGAATTTTAAAAGTTTGGGGATTTGGGGTAGGTGTTTACAGTCATCATATAACCAGTGCAGCTTGAGATCAGCTAATGATCTATTTTATATTCACTGAGACCAAATTTGCTGTGGAAAACACTGGTGAGTCCTTCCCTGTAAACTGGGCAGAAATTCTGAAGTCATGAACTATGCTCCCAGTGTGGGTACCATAAACTTAGTAATGAATAACACTCTTTGAACGTCTGAACAAGAAAGATGTCTCACTCCAGGAGGGATGCTTTCCATTCTGTAACCAAACTGTGCTTAGCTGATATTTGAAGCCTGACTTCACACTCCTCAGAGCTCTTCTTTGATCTAATACAGTTTAGTTAAATTGACTCTGATGTGTTTGCAGATTGGAGTGGGGGTTAGAAAAATGTGGGAATGTGGGTGTGAACCCATATGTTTCTCTTCAGCTGGGTTTTTGCCAATGTTTGTCCTCTAAGGAACTAAGATTCTCTTTTCTGTTTCAATTGATCAATGGTAAGAAGAGATTCCAATGGAGTGTTTGGCTTTCGCTGCTTTGGGGGAAAGTCCCAAGGAAGAGCCACAAGGTTGGATATGGTCTGACAAGTGAAATATAGGAGGGGAGATGAAAGGAGTGTTTGCCTGGAGGAATGAACATAGGAACAATTGACTAATGGTCTTTGAGTATGGAAGAACAGAGTTGATTACTTCTCCAGACATCCAGAGAAGAGAAATGCCAGACTGTAGCTTATTGTAAAAATACTAAATCCACAGGAAATTTATTGTCAGTTAAGTTCATTGAACTAAAAAAAAGAATATCAAGGAAAATTATGAAATGTTTTCCAGGTCTTCATAATCAAATAATTCTCCATATTTCTTGCATCTCTTAGATGTTTTAGATGCTTTACATTAAGGAAAGGATAATTGTTATGATTTGGATATGACATATCCCTCAAAGTTTTCTTTGTTAATACAGGAATGTTCAGAGGTGAAATAATTAGAACTGTACCCTTATCAGTCTTTCCTAATTTGAATGGACTGACTGGGTAGTGACTGTAGGCAAGTTGGGCGTGGACAGAAGGCTGGGATGTGCCCTGGCCTTCCAGGTTCATCTTCCCAGTGGCCCCTTCCTTACACTCATTCTCTCTCTCTCCTCCCCTTCTCTCTTTCCCTCTCTGCTTCCTAGCAGCTTCCCCCCACCACATCCTTACACCATGATATTCTGCCCCACCTTGGTCCTAGAGCAATGGACTTGGCCAGCCATAGACTAAATCTTCAAACCAAACTTCTGAGCCATGAGCCAAAATAACCTTCCCTTCCTCTAAATTGTTCTTGGCAGGGATTTTGGTCATGGCAATGCAAATCTGTCTGACACAATTAGCTATACCTTTTAGTATATGAACATTTGGTGTCTGTGGTAGATTATATTATTGTTCAGCCCCCACAACACCTCTGCCACCTTTGTGTGAGTATACTTCCTCACCATGTTGATGTTGGGCTTGGCTCTTGACTTGCTTTGGACAAGGAAATGTAGGTCAAAGTGAAGGATGCCACTTCTTAGATTGTCCTTTAAAGATAGTATGTGTCTCCACTTATCCCTCTGGCAGCTTCTGACCCACACCATGAGAAAACTATGCCTCAAATAGCTGTGACCCAGGGGCCTGGTCTCCCATTGAGATGAAGGCTATAAACCAGCTAAATCATAGCTGGAAGTAGAGTAGTCCTAGCTGTCCTCTAGACACATGAGTGAGAAATCAATGCTTCTTGTCTGGTTCACTGAAATTTTGTGACTGTTTGCATCAGGTCAGTGTTTATTAATATGCATTTTATAAGTTTTGGGTACTTAGTATATACCAAACTCTGTGCTAGATCCAGGGCTTACAAAAGACCCAGCCTGCAAAAAGAGTTTCCAATCTAGTGAAGGGGACAGATGTATACACAACAAGCCAGCTTCATAGAAAGAACCAGGAGTCTTAGGATGAATGCTGCAAAAGGTGAAATTATAGAATCATATGGGATAGGAAATTGAAGAAATAAGTTTCCACTTAGAAAGGGTGAGAATACATTGGGGAAGATTTCATAAAGGGAAGTTGTTAGATGCATTAATTGGAGATATTGCTGTGTAAATTTCATTGATTTATGCCTATGTGCCTGTATGTCACCCATTTTGTGGCTGCGTAATTGAGATTATGCACAAAGTAATTGTAAAAAATAAGAGTTGAACACAACATGAGATCATTTTCAAAATTTAGTTTTAAAATGCCAGAAGATGCTCATTTTCCAATTTCATCAGTATTAACATAAATATAAAAAACATATTTCATAAAGTAGGATTTATAGTTCTCAAAGTGATGAAAAATATACAGACTAAATTTATAGTCTCTTTGAAGCAGAAGTAGTCAATTTGTAGGAGGTGATTATTTTTGTAAAAAGTCAAATTTCTCATCAAATACAGGTATTATTGAAGTTATCATAAATTTTCTTTATATATTTTAAAATTTTCTTTATATATAACAAGTAAATATATTAAAATATCAAGAGAACAAAGAGACAAAATTTGATTTTTGACATTTTCTTGACTATGTGGTCTAGCGCTCTGTTTGGTTGTCAATTAAAGGGGGAAGTGAAGGCATTTAAGATATTATTTATTTATTAACATTGAAATACAAAGTTATATCCTCTAAAGTTAAAAGCACAGGTTGTGGACTCAGGCTGCCTGTATTTTAATTCCATCTTCACTATGAACCTGGGAGAATTCCAACATCTCTGAGCCTTACTATTGTGCCTCATAGAGAATTGTCAAGAAAGATACTCGACCATCATTATCTTCCTATAAAATGGAGATGATAATAATTTCCCAAAAGTTGTTGAGAGTATGCATGTAACATACTTAGCACAGTGCCTGGAATTTGGAAAGAGCTCAAAAATATTAGATGCTCTTATTCTTTTTTATGAGAGCAGCAAACTTTTTTCCAGAAGAAGAAGATCAACATTTAAAATAAAGTGGAATTTACTACTTATGAGGCATTTGTGAGCGTGAATATATGAGTATAAAAATCTACAACCTGAAAGTACACATTCAAATTTTTGTATTATTTTTGACAACATTTGAGTGGGATAAAGCTGGAGCTCACCTGAATTCTCTATAAAAAAGTTCTATTTGAAGGCATTCTTGGAACAACAGATGGCACAGAGAACCACATTCTCTGCCTTTGACTTCTGAGTCACAATTGATATAAACCATAAATCATATGAACCATCTCAGACATGTACAACAGTTCAAGCCTCTTCTCCTCAATTATTTTTTTTAACTAAATTTGTGAGAAGTATTTGGGTAAATAACCTTCTCTCTCTCTCTCGTTCTTTCTCCACCTCCCCACCAACTCTCTCTTGTTATTTTCCATATGTCAAAAATAAGAGTATGGCCAAATTGTTCTTTTCCACATTACTCATTTTAACCAGGAGCACTCAGAAAAGTTTGGGAATGACTTTCAGAGAAACATTTTTAATTGTTTTTAATTTATCTAAAAACAGGCTAAAAAAAGTTTAATTAACAGGCTCCAAGTAATAGTTATACCATTTTTCCTCTGCTATCAGCTTTCACTTTTATTTACGATGCTCGTCCCCTGTGTCTCCTTTACGCCAAGGTCCACTATCACTAATATTTCTGTGATATGTGAATAAACCTAAATGTAAAGTTAGTACTTGCAATCAATGCAAATTAATGATTTTTTTTTTTTTTTTAAATTTCAATCACGAAAAGCAGCTTTGTAGTTGAAAATCCCATGCTGGCCCTAGAGTGGGAGTTTTTCCAGCCTCTGCTTAAATCCAAAAAAATACTGCAATCTTCTGGCACAGGCTCACTGTAATGCTTTAAAAACAATTTAGCAACTGTCATTGCTGTAATTACAGTAACTAATTACCATCCTTAGCAAACAAATAGCTTAACATAATACGCAAGCCGAATCAATTTTGAAGAAATGCAAATTCCAAAAGCGAAAAAGGGCATTTTGGCAAACCTGAAAGAGAAGCAGGAAAATAATACACTTTGTTTTATCTGCACATAATTCCCAGGGAATATCATATCATAAATATTTGCATTCAGTTCTTATCAGGACATTTGCATTTGCTTCTTATCAGTGTGCAGACCGGACTCTGCCAGATAGAGAGGGGAGCGCCACACCATGCACATATTTCTAATGAATCACGTCTCGGGCCCAGAGAATATTTTGGCTGGAACTTTATCACCCAGATGAAGAGGTCATTTACTCTCCGAGTTGGTTCATCTTGGAATTGTCTTGAGATTTTGATGTGATTCACCCGACACGGCATTTATTTATTTCTTTATTTCAGACAAACACTGGAGGCAGTTTTTTTTTTTTCCTAACCAGAACATTTCTTCCAAAGGCAGCTGTTCAAAGGACACGTCTTCCTTCGCCTGCCACCCCCTCCTCACCCACTCCCCAACTTCTGCAAAAATGAAATCATATGTAAATAACACTGATTGCAATTATTTCAAATTCCGTAACAAGCACGGCCATCTTTACTTTGGAGGAATCAATAGAGAGTATAAAAGCAAGGCATGGGATAAATCAAGTCCTACTCGACCATCATTATCTTGAAATTTAGTGCCAAGTCTCGTTGTAGTTCTCCAGGAGCACATTTGATTAGCGATGGCTTCCTTAGTCAGGGGAGGCAGTGCCGATGGCCAGGAAGCCACCTTACTAATGAGACCATCAGATTCCTCTAACGGTTTATCCAGATAAATCCATTTCTCATCTTATTATAAGTAACAGTTCGTCTTACCCATGAGCACACATGAGGTCAATAAGGGAGCTGATAGCTGCTTCTCTCATCTGTGAATGATAATTTAGTCCTCTTTAACCCTTGAATTATCATCTGACATGACACCCACCACTCACTGGCTTGCTGCTTTGCACATAAACCACTCAAGCAGTCTATTTTGTTTTGGAAAGAGAAGCAGGAATATTATTCATATTGATTGGATCCTTTCTGTTGGGTCTTGCCGTTTAATTAAACTAGATCTGTATTTCAGCACTTTGGTAACATGAGGTTCAAATAGATAGGGGTATTATTTCCTTATATAAAGAGAGTCCAGGTTGGTATACAAGATTCCTGGCTGTGCAAGTAAAGATTTCTACAGGAGTGCTATTATTACACAATTTCCCCTGTAATTTTACCATCCACTTGATATTATTGCACAAATTCTAAGGTCAAACTTCAAAGAAAAACTCTGGGTGGGATCAATCTGAGTACCAGGATTTCAATTTCCAATTATAAATTAAAATATAGGTATAATGGGAAAATTTGTCATTTATAACGGTAGCAAAAATGCATTTAATTGTGCTTCATAGTGATTTTATTCATGAATGTGGTCACTTAAACTTAATTTCACCTTTTGCCCAAGTAGAATTTCACTTTGGTTTATTTGTTTAACACAAAAGAGAACTTCTGGCTTATTATGATTCAAATGATTGACACATCTCTATCTGGATCCAGAAAATGTTATTTAAAATCCCATAAGAATGTAAACATCTCATGAAACTTTATTCTCATAGCAATAAAAGAAGTTTTTGTAAAATTATTTGTTTTAATCATAACTTTAAAAAATTCATAACTTTTTCCCCCTTGAAAGAGCTCTTCATATACATATTTTTAACTTTTTACATGTTTTGACATAAATTATTTTGTTAAGATAGTTAATCCTATTTACTTTAAGAATTTCAAGTATTATTTGAGTCTTACATGAATATTTCCTAGCATTATCTTATGAAATGATTTCTTTAAGAATTTTTCAAATATTAAATGTAAAATAAAAATTTATGTACAGATCAATGGTTGCAATTATGTGGCATCTTAAAAGAAATTCTCAGGAAGTTGTTCAAACTGTTTTGATTTGCCTGAGTTTAACTCTTGTATACATGTTTACATTATGGGTGCATCATGTATTTTATATATAAATCATATGAAATATCCTATTAAAACAGGCAAGAGCCTACGGACAGAATAACACTAAAAACTATTTGTGGGATTCAATAATTCATCTGGAAAAGACTTCATATCTATCTTTCATGTTTTATCATTGTTTTTAGCTTTTCCTTTGAGGTGGGAAGAGCTTATAGTTAAGAGCCCATTATCAGAGTGAAGGATGCAGGAAGTCCAAAATATTTATGTTTGTTCATGGCACACGGACAAAAGACAGTTCTCAGGAAAAGGGCTTTCTGATTAAGTGATTGAAAACACTCTGGCGTATTTTAATAGCTTCTTCTATCCAAGAGATAACATCATCTTCATCCTTATCACTGTTCTGAAACTTATTTTAAACATTCTTCTGTGCTCTTCCAATTAGATGCTCTGCTCTCTTGGCTTCCTGTGTCCTCACTGCAACTCATCTCATTTGTTTGCTTTCTCATTTTTGTCAGCAGGTTGGGTGTAAAAGAGGTATTTAACAGATAATTGAAGGGACATGCTTTCCAGAGTCAAATTCATGCACATGGCATTCAGCCACAGTATCTCAGTGATAAAACATGGGTGTGGAAAACATCAGCTTGCACTTTGCAAAACCTTAAGAATTGATGACTGAATGAATGTATTGTGGGGAATGATCAAGAGGTATTGGTTCATTTTTAAGTGAAAACCCATTAGGCCCCAACAGAAAATATACAATCAGATCAAACTCCTGCCCCAAATTTACAAGAACATGTATTGAGAAGTATCATATTAATACTTACCCTTGCTCCTCACACCTCTCTCTACAATGCTTTCCTCTCTCTCTCTCTCTCTCTCTCTCTCTCTCTTTTTTTTCCCCCTTTCTAATGTTTTCTCATTGATCTGGTTCAATTGAAAGTTTGCTTCTTCAGGGAAGCCTCCCTGATGATGTAGCAAAAGTAGCCACCTTCCACATTCACAGTCAAGTCCTTGGACTTGTTTTATATAATTTTTATTTACTTCATGGCATTGACTATTGTCAATAATTTATATGCATTTTTTGTATGAATGACTTCATAGTTTGTACCTGATTCCCTTCCACAGGGTTGAGAAATTTTATTATATTTTCTCATTACTGTAATAAAATTGTGTAGTAAACAAATGTTAAACTCTTTGTCTTAAATAAATAAATTTATTAAAACCCATGTGCTGTGATTAATCTTTTAAAAATAGCATTCACAAAATCTAATGACATAGGTAGTAGTAAAAAACCCATTTTATAGATATGAATATCAGGTTCAGATTACCAAAGGCCCACAGCTAATAGGTCCTGGAGCTGAGATTCAATGTCAAGTCAGTTTGGCTTTCAAAGTTCTTGTTCTTAATAACTCTCTGTATATAGTTCTTCAAATAATTCTGTTTTCATTAGATAAGCAAATGTTTTAATACAACCTGAGAGAGGTGATGTCATCAGGGATGGGAAAGTTTTGAGAGAAAATGACAAGTGATGTTTTTGTTTCTTTGTTAGAAGATGCAGGTTTTTATTGGCCTTTCAATTCCCTCTTTTTTTTTGAGCATTCAAACATTCAGTAACACATGGACCTGTGGAAACCCAGGTGACAGCTGTGACTTAGAAAGATCTTTCTTCACAAAGAATGAACATTGCAAATTTTCCTCTTAGGGAGGATAAGATAAAAGAGAATTAGAAGTGATATTATTCTTGAAGTATTCTGCAGAGCAACAGACTAGACAGAGGATATGGATAAAGGTTTCCGAAGGCAGATTACAAAACTGGCCTTGAGGAGAAGGGAAAATACACCCGTCAGAATGTCTGCTGAAGTCTTATTCTACAAAAAACAGGGCATCTGATAAACTCTAGACTTGCTGACAACTCAGAAAGATGAAGAAGCAAGGAAAGAAAACAATATTCCAGACCAAAGTACGAAAGAACTGTTTGGTGGTAGAGATGTGATAGGAAACTTTGTAGAAAGTAGTCAAATCATTTGAGACATTAAGGGGGAGAGAGAGAGATCATAGGAGACACAATGATATCTTAGCCTTTAGGAAATAGGTTGCTTAGGGTTTCTAGCAAGGATAAGCCACATTCCATGGTGAGTGAAGTGAAAAGTTCATGTGGCCCAAGAGGGAATCTTTGAAAAGTAGTAAATATTTAATCATAAATGAGCAAAATGGAGTACCTAAAGGAGAAATGTGGTACCTAAAGTTAGCAGTGCAGCCATGAAGAAACCCTCTGACAAAGCCTTTAGTCCCAGCACATCTACAGAAATGGATGGCACTGGCCCAGTTATAGGCAGGAGAGGGAATTAATTGGCCTTATAGAGAATTGTCAAGAAAGCTAAAGCCTGGGGTGAAATGTAAATTTCAAAAACAGTTGAATACAACCTCAAGGGCTTATTTCTCTCTGTAGAACAAGAAGTATAAACAGATAAATTGATCTACAAGTGATACCATAGTTATATGCCCAAAGCAGCAGCAAAATTCTTTAGATTTTGCTTTGATTACATATTTATCAGCAAGGAGGACTGTTTTAGTCAGCTTTTTTCTTCTACAACTAAAGGATCTAACTAGAACAATTTTAGGGGAGGAAAAGTTTATTAGAGGGCTCACAGTTTCAGAGGTCTTAGTCCATAGAAGGCCAGCTCCATTCCTCAGGCTCAAAGTGAGGCAGAACATCATGGTGGAAGAGTGTGACAGAGGGAAGCAGCTCACATGATGATCAGATAGCAGAGAGAGAGAGAGAGACTCCACTCTCCAGACACAAAATATCTACCCCATATCCACACCCCACCTGCCTCCAGTTACCACTCAGTTAATCCCATGAGGGATTAAATCACTGATTAGGCTAAAGTTACAACCCAATCATTTCTCCTCCAAACTTTCTTGCATTGTCTCACACGTGAGATTTTGGGGAACACAACATCTAAACCACAACAAGGACCATCTTTAAGATGGACTAGATAGAGAACAAGGATCAGGAGGAAAGAAAGACCCAGGTTAGGTGACACAAACAATCTGTAAAGAAACATCTGTTAGCTTTACAGAAGTAAAGGTTCAGATGAATTAAATTGTGAGGTACTAGAAGCGGGTGCCATTCACATTGCTGCCTGGACAGAAGACACTGCAGGGCTATTCTGGGTGCTCTTTTGGAAATCGTGATGACTGAGAGATTTGCCAGAGTACTGTATATAATAAGTATGTGATCTACTTTTAAGAAGGGGAAAACATGGGCCTGGGGTGTGGCTCAGTGGCACAGTGCTTGCCTAGCATGCTGGAGACCTTAATCCCCAGCACCTAAAACAAAAGCAGGGTGGGGGGAGATGTGGAATTTCTAAAACTTTATTTATCAGTAAAATGATGGCAATGTTTAAGGGCAATGCTCACATGAAGTTTATTAGTACTTATACAGAAAAAAAAAAACATAATGATACCTAGTAGCAAATATTGACTCGTTGATACTTTTCAGTTAATTTCCTTATACAATGAAGCCATTGGGTTGATAGAAGTGGCATAGTAATAAGCTGTCTTTGGTTTCAGAAGGCATTTATTGGACAAAATAATTCAAGGAATGTTAGATAAGATGAAAAATGTGGCTTCTATGGATGGATCCAAATGATGCTTTATCCTATACAAATTTTGATTGTATCAGAGTGGGTCTTGACTGATAGACTCCATTTCATTTTAAACACCAACGAAATTTGAGTTCATCTGAATTATAGATGGTACAAAGTTGAAGGTGATGGCCAGTGCATGGGGGAGGGATGGGTAAACAGTTAGTGGTTTGTTATGATTTAGATATGAGATGTCCCCTCCAAACTCATGTGCGAGGCAGTGCAAGAAAGTATGGAGGTGAGATGATTGGGTTATGATAGTTTTAATCTAGTCAGTGCATTAATCTCCTGATAGGAATTAACTGAGTGGTAACTGTAGGCAGGTAGGGTGTGGCTGGAGGAGGTGGGTCACTGGGGGCATGTCTTTGGATTTATATTTTGACCCTGGTGAGCAAGAGTCTTTTTCTGCTCCTTGGTGTCCTATCCTGAGCTGCCTTCCTTCACCACACTCTTCTGCCATGATATTGTGCCTTACCTCAGGCCCAAAGCAGCAGAGTTGGCCATCTATGAACTGAGATTTCTGAAACCATGAGCACCAAATAAACTTTTCCTCCTCTAAAATTGTTCTTGCCTGGTGTTTTGGTCACTCTAGTTATGAAGTTGACTAAAACATGGTTCAACTCTGAGAATCTGTGATCTGATGTGTCTCCCTCATGCCCCTGTGCCTCAGACCTTTGAGTCTCGAGAACTCAGTTGACTCCAGAGGCAGCTGTCCAGACTTGTGTCAAAGCTGCAGATGCTCAAGAAGGCAGAGCCCTATGAATCCTTAGCACCCACAGGAATCCCAGCACCACAGGAAGTGGGTGCCATTCACATTGCTGCCTGGACAGAAGAACATTTGCTTGTTTGGATCACCTTCACTTGCCAATCTCTTTGCCATTTTCATCGTAAATATTAACTCCCGAAGACAATACCGAGTAGTTTTATCCCTAACCTAAAAGAAAAAACTCAAACATTCAAATTAGCATTTGGCTCAAGGAGTGCTATTTCTGGATCTGGTTTTAAGACTCACCTGAAAAGTTTATTATAACATGCAGATTTTTGAGTCCACTTTAGACTTGCTGAGCTTCTGGTGTGAGGCATTGGAATCTGCATTTTATCATCCCCAAGGGCTTCTCTGTACCTAAGAATCTGGAAAATTTTGAGATAAAATGTGTCTACACTGCTGCCAACGTTGTGGGTTTGATCCACTTGAAGGCTACTTAGTTTAGCACTACAATTGTAACACAAGCAAAACATTTCCAAGTCTGAGAATTCTGTTCCAGTGTTGCCGAACTTTTAAAAAACATGCTGAAATCTATTCTCATGTGCAGTACATGGTTCAAGCTCTATTTTGCTTCAACATTGGGGAAGAAAACCCATTGCAGACTTCTTGTTCTTCAAATACCAAGGTTCTTAAATTTAACACAAGTATTTTTGATGCTGACACAACGTGCCCCTTACTCCTCTGCACATGGTTAGTTCCTTGTTTCTCTGCTGGTGTTAACTTTTGAGACAAAAACACAGTACAGCCACAGATACTGCAAACACTATGGTAGATAGTACCTCACTGGCAATAAAGCAAGAGATAAACAGAATTCCTGCTTTCTGGAAGTAAACATCTTCAATCTGAGAACTTTCCCAGATGTTAACATTAACCTAAGTAACTGCATGCAGATAAGAGCATTGGCATTTGCTACTATTTCTGTTGTTGGAAGGTGAAGGTCAGATGTGGAGCTTCGATCTCTGCCTAGTAAAAATTTCCCAATCCGGTGATGCTGGCTGAGAGTAAAGCCGCCCATCCTGACATCCGTGTGGCTTTGGGAGGAAGGAAGAACCATAATGATATTTCCTATAGGCACAATCTTTATAATCTCTAGCTAAGCTACAGTTTCTGACCACTCTGCCCTTGCCATTCCTCTAATCAGGCTTGTTGCAAAGCCTTGACATCAGGCATGTCATTCCACGTGAAGTCTTGGCTTTGGCTGTCCCATGGTTTTTGAAAGTCCCATGATTAAGCTAGTTAGAAGTTACTCTGAGTTAGTCATTTATAAGTCAGCATCACACCCAGATAAGAAAATTAGATTGAGTTGAGTGGCAGTGAACTCTCTTGAGTCAGCCAGCACCTCACCTGGGGTCTTTTGTCCTGCCCAGGAGGGTATAAGCCACCAGAGAAAATAAAATCTGAATAGTTAGTGAAGAAATAAGATGTAGAGGCAGAAAATTAGTTTATAAGGGAGCTTGGAGAGCCGGATAGGTTCAGTCTACACAGGAGCTGGAGCAGAACAATTAGAAAATGGCTCCCTTGGTTTATTTAAGGAGGTACATCAAAGGCAGGGATAAGGTTTCAGGGGTGGAGTTAACAGGTTGATTGGCATCTTGGCAGGTTACACCCATCTCTGAGACGCTGCTGTGTGGCTGCAGCAGATCACCCCACCTTCTGTGCTGTGTGGGACCTTTTTCAGCAGAGCTGGGGGGGCGGTTCACAAGTATTTGGGCCATCTTAACAGCAGGAGAGCCATTGTAAGTTCCCAATACCAGACTTTCCCACTCACTGACTACAATGCTGAAAAGGTCCTCATGCATAGTTCATGGATGGCTCTTGACAGTGAACACTAGTAAATAGTCTATAATGAAATGGAGATCATAGCCCCCGGTGAAAGAGAAGTTCCTAAAACTCAAATTTGCTCTTTTGTGCCTGGCACATGGCGTACTCCTATAATCTCAGAGACTCAGGAGGCTGAGACAGGAAGATCACAAGTTTGAGGCCAGCCTTAGCAATTTAGGAAGGCCCTAAGCAACTTCAGGAGACCCTGTCTTATAATAAAAAATAAAAAGAGCTGGAATGTAGCTCAGTGGTAAAGCATCCCTGGGTTACATTCCCAGTAGCAGAAACAAAAAATCGTTCTTTCAGGGGGAAATAAAAAGTATGCATCTGGGCTCTCCAACCTCCAAAATTCACAGATCAGAAGGGTGTGGAATTGTCAGTATGAGAAGCTGAAGCAGGCCAGGAATAATTTCCAGAGCTCTGCTTCCAACTCTCTTATACCTCTCCACCTGGGCGAGCCATCTGAGCTCGGCAGGGTGATTCTGCCATCTGTCACATCCCTCTGGGTAGCAGCTGGCCTTTTGCATAAGTTTCTTACTGGAGGAGAAGTGTTGGCAGCTCTGGGGACCTTCTGAACTCACTTGAGGAGACTTTGTGGAGACCCATGGAAGAAAGTGTCTTAAGAACAGGAAGAAAAGAAAAGAAAAAGAAATGAAAAGAATGTGCTCTCTGTCTTCCCTTGATTAACACCCATTCTTTTCCTAACTATTTTCTGGGGGAAGAAAATAGAAATCACAAATCAATAAGAACACAAATATTAGACCAGGCACTATAGTTATAGGAATTTGTTTTTCTCACTCACAAAAATATTTAAAATTACATGTTCAAACAGATGCAAGTGTATAATAATAGGTAGCTATATCAATGTGCAGTTTTAAGATTACATAGATAGCATCTAATATTGCTTGATGAAAAATACCTGTGTGTTCACACACATGCCAAAGGACATGTACGTGTGTATGCATGTGTCTGCATGCATGCGTATGTCAGTGTTTCATGTGCACACGTGTTTCTATGTGTACATGCTCGCATCTACATGCCTGCTTTGTTGGTGTACACGTGGATGCACACAATGTGTTGTGATGTGTGTGTCTGTAATTGTGTGGGTGTGAGGGTTGATGTGCAGATATTTCAACTAAAGTAAAAAATAGGGTTTTTCATTTAATAGGAGAGAACAACTCATCACCCCAGATTCAGAATTCTTGTTGCCCATATCTTTTATGGCAAGTACAAACATTTTTTTAGCTTTAAATGAGATATGTATCAGTTATCTGATCTGTATCAGGAGCTCTCTATTACTGGAGAGTTCAAACTTTGTACTTGTCATTCATGGTTCCAAATTACCTTTCCAGTCGATCTCCTTCCCTCCCACATCCATACTCCACAGAACAGGGATTATTCACCCTTCCTGCACATGCTATGCTTCTGTGACTTTGCTTATTTTCTACTTCTTGCTTAGAATACTTTTAATATTAGTTAGTGTAATGCTCATGGCTTTAACAAATAAATCCCCCCAAATGGCAGTGACTTAACAAAATAAAAGTTTATATTTTTTCTTAGGCAGCAGTTTTATAGTTATCCTGGTCTTCAGGAAGAAAGAAAAGGGGAAGTCACACCTGCATCCACTGCCTGTGTGACGGAGGGACCTCCATCACTTCCACTGTGAGAACAAGCCCTATGGCACAGAGGCCATGAAATGTCATCTCTGGTTGGGCAGCTACTCCCAGGTGACAGATCTACTGTGAAAGTGGGCACACACATTTTAGTGGACAGTTAGCTGTCTTGTAAAATAATGACCTTCTATTCAAAAAATTTCCAGTGATCTCAAATTGAAATTGGTTGTTTCATCCTCTCCAACCTCAGAGCACTTTGTTTATAGTTCGGTGTAGACATTCTGTTGTTCTTATTATTAGTACCATGTATTTGGACTATAGTACAAGATGCAGAGTAATGTTCAAATGCATATAGGCTTTGCAGCCTGGTTTGAATTCTGGCACCCAAGTTGATTTGGGGCCCTTGGGTGAGATCTATTGCCTCTCAAAAACTCTGGATTGTTGCTGCTGTATCGGTTTACTGAAGATAATGTTAGTATACACATCATAGATTGTTGTAATAACTAAATAAAATCAGGCATTTAAAATATTAACAGAATGGCTGGCACATGGTAAGGAATTATTAGACAGTAATAAACTGCTAGTGCTGCCTCCCCAGCAAACTATAAGCTTATTGAAAGTAGAAGAATCTTCATAGATTTCTATCACTGTATAGTGCTTGACACTGACATCTACCTAACAAGGACTCAATAATGTTGAAGTTATTTATAGGAGCTGGTCTGATCTTTGCAATAGAAGTATAAATAGAATCAAAACAAATTTATTTTTTCTAAGCAGCTAGGAGTCATCAATCTTAATTGGTCTCTCACTAATCTATAGAGCTGAAAAGCACTCATACATTTCTCGTGAAGCAACTGAGGCCTAACCATGCTTCTCTGGGAAAGGAAGTTTTCTAAGATCCCTCCATTACCCATTCCCATTCCTTGTAATCCAATGCTGAGAAATTCTCCCTAGGTAAGGGACATATTTCTCCTATAGTTCTAAAATCCACTTCCTGTAGAAAAAATCTTTTGTTGATGGGAGAAATTAAACCAAGCTTGGTTTATTCAGTTTAGATAAAAACTCTTTAATTTTTCTTTATATGATAAATAATTTTTAATTTAAATATTTTTGTACTTGTTACCAGAATTCAATTTTCTTTTCAGAAATGATATCCCAAAGTGAGTCAGGCATGGTGGTGCACGCCTGTAATCCTAGCAGCTCGGGAGGCTGAGGCAGGAAGATCACAAGTTCAAAGCCAGCCTCAGCAAAAGCGAGGTGCTAAGGAACTCAGTGACCCTGTCTCTAAATAAACTACAAAGAAGGGCTGGAGATGTGGCTCAGTGGTCAAATGCCCCTGAATTCAATCCCCAGTACCCTAAAAAAAAGAGAAAAAGAAATGAGATCCCAAAGTAAATATATGCTTTAATATCTAATGTTCTCTATAAAAAGAAAACTATCTCCCATTGTTGACCATATAGTTTCTTCAATGAAAAGACTCAATCTAGTTAAGGCATTAGATTTATTTCAATTCTGAATAAAAGGCCTGGTGGGCTAATGATGTCCCTTTAGCAGTAAGTCATGGGAGGAGACGTATTCCTTTTGTTTGCCAATGCAGCCAAGCACCATGCCTAAGGCCTGACTCATAGTAGATCTTTCATGTTGGCTGAATAAATAAATGAATTAATAAAGAATCAACACACCAAATTCATAGGTGGGAGGAGGTGGTCTTTGATAATTGGTCTCAATACAGTTTTGAGATTATGTAGAGGAACAAACTTGTGTGTGTGACAGTTGTATTTCTTCCCTTCTTTTTCTCTATATTATTGGGCAACCTGATGTTTTTCCCCTTGTACCGTTGTTGAAACAAATAGAATCATCACAGTTTCTGGAGCCAACTTTGGTTCTTTGGGGAGTTCTAAAACTTTTCTGAGCTTTCCAGTTCTCTTTGTCTTCTAGGGACTTGGGGACACAGTGCAGCAGGAGCAGGCTTTGCTTCCTCGCTCCCCTGCCCCCTCCCACTTTCCCCACTCACACAATCTACGTTTATTCGTCATCAACAAGGAATCTAACAGGCACTTAGGATTGTGAGGATGGCAACAGTTCATGAAACACCCCAGAGAATGACAGGTTTATTAAACTAATATCCCGACTGTACTTCCAGATTGATATGGCCTGGGAGAAACCCTGTATAGTAACACTTTGCAGGGATTTCTAGTTTACAGAAAGTTTGCATGGATGTGACCTCATTTGATTTTCTCACTAACCTATTTGGTGATTGAAACTCAAGAATTAATCAACTCATCCAGGATCACATAGTCAAAAAAAAAAAAATCACAAACTCTGTCTTATTGCTAGCAGTTCTGAGTCCAAGCGAGAGCCATCGTGGAATTTGCCCTCACTGCTTTTGAAGCAGTGTTTCTACTTGGGGCTATGGAGTATTCTACCCTTCTTTCACCCAAAGGAATTGAATTCCTACAAGCATCATGTGTCAGTTTCCTTTTTCAGCAACCATTTATTAAGAACTTTTTACATTCTAGGCACTGTACTAAATTCTCGAACAGAATGCTAAGTAGCATAGTCATGACCCTTGCTCGCTCGCTCTCTCTCTAGGATCATAATCCCATAGGAGGTGAAGAGTGGGATACAGAAAGTTAAAAAAAATTCAGATTTTTCCCATATACTGCAGAGGCAGCCACAGAAGCAGTACAAAGGAGAAAGGAATCCAAAGGATGCTACCTAAATGGGTTTTGTCTCCTATCAGTCAGGACCATGAAACCATGGCACTGTCATTTTAATCACTGAATAATTTGCTTCTGAGTGTTTTTGTGTTGTGAATAATGTGTGTGTGCACACGCACATGTGTGCTGTGTAAACTATCAAATTGATACATTTAAAAGCACACAATTCAGATTCTGGTATAGTGCAATAGGTGTTGATATAAGAAATGTGCCAACAGCTCTAGAAGCATGCAGTAACGGCAGGCATATATTTATTGCTCACGACAAGGTTCTATTCCAGGTGCTTTGCATATATCAACTTATTTAATCTTCTGAACAACTATATAAGATAAAAACTATTGTTATCTGCATTTTGCTGATAGACATTCAAAGAACAGAGAGGTTCATCAATGTCCCCAAGGAACTCTGTTTCCAGAGGGTATCATAACCACTGCTAGAGGAGAAATGACTAAGTCAAACCTGAGAGATTGGGCAATTCTGTAAGAAAGTACCATATAAATTATGCCTCAGTTCTCTTATCTGTAGGATGGGAGCAATGGAAATTTCTACCACATAGGGCTGTTCCAAACAGTGGACAAGCTAATATGGGCAGGCACTGCCTTAATGACATTTAGGTCAAGGAGGGACAGCATATGCAATGGTGGTCCCACAAGACTATGTTGTCTGATCATGCTATAGCCATCTTAGTTTGTGCAGGTATGCTCTAAAATGGCACAATGAGAAAAATCCCCTAAGGATGCACCTCTCAGAAAGTATTACCTGTTATTAGTGACTCATGATGGTGTGTAGAAAGATCTAATAATACACCTGGTGGTTGTAAGTACTCAATAAATTTAGTGGCGTTAGTATTCTTATCATGATTATTAATAAATTGAGACAAGGGAATTTAATGAGCTAGTTAAACAAAATGAAGTGAGTTGGCAATGAATGTTCTGGAAGAATGACACTGGAGAAGTGGCAAAGGTGAAGGAAAGCATGTTAAGATCCAATTCCTGTATCTGGAATATGTAGTTTAGTTTTACCTGTGGGGATGACAATGATGACTAGAATGCTTTATAATTGATGCAGCATGTCTACACACACTGTCTCATCTGCATCTTCACCAGCATCCACGAAGACAGTTGTCATTAATAACAATGTCAGTTAAGACTTCACAAAATAACATGACTACAACTGAACTTCTCACAGATGCCGAGCACTTCACTGAGACCACAGCAAAGCTCTTGACTCGAAGTAGCTATTACAGTAAGAAGACAGACTTTTCGAAAAGCTATCATGAATTTCCAGTTTAAGTTGGCAGATTGACTACTTGGGTTTATTTTCACTTTCTATACAAATCTCAATAAATAGTGGGAAGAGCATAAAAAACACAAGAAAAAGAGATTGTGAGGAGAGATGAGAGCTGATGGATGTCAGAAAGTTGGACGTTGGAAAGTGGTTAAGTAAATGGTAAGAGACTTGGTTGAAGAGACACGATTGATAGCTAAGGGATTGGAGAGGTGGAGTGAAAAGCCAAAAGGATACTATATCTCATTAATATCCTACTGAAAGTCAGGAATGGGAGGTGCACTACTTCTGAAGGTGAGAATAGAGGCTACATGATTTTTAAATCAAATTAAAGGCACCTTCAAACTTCATTCTCCATGAATGCAAAAGACTGGCGGTTTGGTTTCTGGAGAGGATTCATTATGGAGGATCTGGAATCTGTACTGGGCAAATCAAAAGGGAAGGTAAGCAGTACATGGAAACAGGATGAAGTATCATACTACAGAAAAGTATGCCCTTCCCATGTTCATCTCCCTGGGCACTGGGAGTCTCGCTTTTTCCCATCCAGACAAGAGGGGAACGATTTTTCTTTGGAGAAACTGACTCACCTAAGAGAAACGGTATACAAGAATGGACATGACAGATTTCCCTGTGATACTAGCAGTCTGGCAAATACCCTTGACCCAGTTTCCCCTACAAAGCCCACTATTGGACAAGCCCCACCCACGTACAGAAATGTATTCCAATGAGTATTTTAATACTTGTCTAAAAGTGGAATGGACCCAAAGATTACCTGGTATAATAAAAGACAGCAACCCAACAAACACAAAAAAAGGATATCAGAGGATAAGGAGACGATACAAGAAGATAAAGAAATTTCAGAGAAACTAGTATTTATATCCTAAAAGAGGTAAGGGGAGATACTACATATGTGACATGCACTCAGGATGCTTTAAATACCAGTTAGAGTTTTAAAAAAGCTCTTAAAATTAAAAAAATGTAAAAGCAGATATTGATAATTAAATATAAGGGTTGAATGATATGTTCGAGCAAATCTTCCAGAAGAAAGAATAAAAATTCAAAACATAAAAATGGAGGAGACAAGGACATAAAACTAGAGGATTACTCTAGGAAGTTCTAATATTTAAAAAAAAAAGAAAAGGAAGTTACTGCAGGGTATACAAAGAAAATTGTAGGGAAGAAATTAATGAAGAAATAACAAAATAAAGTTTTTTAAAAAACAGAGGATAATAATGTTAGATACCAAGTAAAAATTAGATTACTAACTAAAATACCCGTCATGTGAAAGGACCCAGAAAAATACAAAATGCCCAGCACATCATTCTATGAAATTCAGCATGGAAGAAATAAAAAGCGAATCCTAACAAATTCCAGATAGAAACCTCAACTTAATAGATCACATAGTCACATGTAGAGAAAGGAGCAAGGATAGAACTGATTGCAGCAGCTCTTTCAATATCAACCCTGGGAACCCAATGACAGTGGGCCAATATCTCCAAAATTCTGGGGGAAAATAATTATCAACCTAGAAATCTACATTCATCAAACTGTCAATCAATTCTCAAGATAGAATAAAAACAACTTGAGTTAAGCAAAGTCTCAAAAACTTAGTTTCTTACTACCATTTCTTAGGAAGCTATTGGGTAATGTGTTTCACACCAAGGATCTAATAAAGAAAAAAAGATAATCCAAACCAAGAGAAGTAAAGGGACTTTTGAGAAGGAACGGCACAGGAAATCTCAGGATAACTATTGTGCAGCATCCTGGACAATCATCGCTCACACTGGATCAGGTGAAGGGCAGCTTCAGGTCAAGCAACGTAGATGGATCATGGAGATGGAAGTCTGAAACTAACACTGCTAAAGAGGAAAGGATGCTACACCCCGGCACAGGCAGCAACTTCAGAGAGGTTGTGACCAAGTCGAATTGTGCTCATGGTTAATTTGTATCTCCTTTAAAGGAAAAAAAGTAAAAAGCATGATATTCATGCCTAGCAGCTTTTCTCAGGAATTTTGTTTTGTTTTTCACTAAAAGAACATATGGAGTGTGAAACAGATGATTTAGAAAAGCCTTGTTTTATCTCTAATATTGAATGATTTTAAGTGAAAGCTACAGTATTTTCAAAATGCCACCACCATCATGATCTTCCAGAAAGATTAAAAAGATTGTAGTAACTGCTCCCTCAGTCAAAAGCCATGTCAAGTGGTATGCTCAGATAATGAACTCGCAAGACTGAGCATTGTGACTCTGCTGCAGTTAGTGTTCCTGTCATTGCAGGAGGATATTTGTGCCTTTATTTTAGGGACAATCTCTTGAGGATGCAGAACCAGAACTGTCTTTGGACAGGAGCGAGTTAGCTTGTTAGCAGGGTCGTAACCTGAATAAAACCCAGTACAGAACATCACCCAGACTCTACATAAAAGGGCATTCAAAGAAACAGATACAGCAAACAAAAGACTGAGCTTTTACCTGCATCTTTCAGATTTTGAAAGGATTCATTCATGACCCACACTACATGTCTCAATTATCTCTCTTCTTTCCCCCAATTGTAGCTCTGTAGGTTTCCATTCACCAAACCTTTAAAATTCTCCCCAGACCCAGGCTCATGCAGCTTCTTGGTGTAGCTTCCTGGTTACTTTTCTTCACTATAGATCAAATTAATTATCTTGTTGTAATTTTCTATCTGTTTTTTCTGAAACCCAGGGTAGTTCAGTAACTGACTCAGCAAGGAGTAATTTTTCTTCTATTTTTATCTCCTTTAGGATTCCATATCTTTTTATTTATTTTCTTGATAAAGCTTATAACAAGATGGCAAAGACAGAATAAACCTTAAAAATTTTAGCCATTCCTAAAAATACTTTTATTTTGATAAAGAGGCAAGTACATGTGGAAACTGAGAACATCCGCCCATTAAGAAGCCTTGTTGGTGATGCATAGGGAACAGTTTTCATTAGAGGTCTGAGAAGTGCTATAATTTAGATCATTTCATGGATTCAGTTACAGTAGACTCAATGCATAAGCTCTGCCCCTACCAGTGAAGCTACCACTACCCATTGTCTTATTTTCTGCAGCCTGAGACAATGAAAGAAAGCTCTTTGCAACTAGAAAATATACTGATTGAAATATCATCTTTAGGACGTCTTTTCTAAAGACACTAATTGATATTGTTTGAAGAAGTTTAAGTGTCTGCCATGAAAACCATTTTAATGGCCAACTTGTTTTCTTCTTTAGTTTGCTTAACTTGGCAGTGTATTCACTTCCTCCTTAGAAATCCTCCTATTTTGATTTATGGATGTTTTCAAATTTTTAAGATTCTCCAAACCGTTGTTTCACCTGTAAGTAGAGAGATAGCTTGTTTGGCTAACTGCCTTGCATGACTCTGTGCCAGGCAATGAATAATGCCATGTTCAATATTCTAAATTTGTGTTCCAAATTCTGAATTTCCAATGAGCTGCATGGAACTCTACTGATAAGTGACTGATTTTTCCCTGTAAGGATTGTCTTATTTTAAACTTCAAATTTAGTTGCAATTTTGAATGGATTTTAGAGTGAGGCTGAAGACTATTCATACTTTTCTAAACCTAGAAGGCCGAGGAAATGAACTAATGAAGGAGGGCATCTTTTCTAAGAGGACTATAGGTCTTAACAGCAGCACCCAGGAACTTTCTTTTGGAAAGGTGCTAGCCAAACTTTGATAGAAACCTCAAATGCAAAGTATTACTGAAATTGCTGGTATTCACCCCAAAGGATTTCTGTATGTTTAAAAATAAAATTAAAAAAAAAAAGCCATACTGATGAACATAGAACTGCAACAGAGGAAACAATAATGAATTACAGGAGAGAGCACATATTTCCTTGGTACTAAAGGAGACTGAGTTGAAATTCTAAAATTTGGATTGAACTTATAATGTTATTTATCCAATTTTTGATTTCCTCTGCACTTTTTATAGGCCATATTATAAGTACTAGGATAATATGAAAAAAAACTTTTCTCTAAGCCTTTCCAGAATAAAGGGAAGGAAGGAGAAATTGCCAATGGTTGCCTCTAAGATAAAGTCTGACGCATTCCAAACCATTCAAACGCATTCCAATTTTGTGAACATGGGCATCATTATTTTTTTCTCTTCTGCTTTATTTCCAGCATGCATGTCAGCCAAGTCTGTACCTAACTTGACCTGGGTTTGAACGGATTATCCAGCTCATTTAGATCGTGTGGGTGGCTCGTGCACAATGCTTAGATAGTTCACAGAGCTGCCACCTAGACCTGGGTTGTCCAGATTGCTGCCTACTTCCCCATGGCTTTGTAAACCTGTCCAGACCTTATAACCAACAGCTGAGACTCTGATTGCTTTCTGAATTCGTGTTTAAGATATTTTGGGTATCATTAGCCAGTGGCTTCAAACACTATATATTTGATTTAAAGATGCAGAGATAGATTTTTTTATTGGAGTTAGGAACCACTGCTAGGGGAGAGATGATCATGTCAAGTTATTTTCTGGAAAACAAAAGTCCAGTGTTGTTTTTGCGGCTAGCCCTGTAATTAAGAATGCAGGGTTCTCTTATTGTGTGTGATATCATTCCAGTTGGTGATACTCGTGCACTATCAAAGGTGTAAAACAAAGCTTGGGAGAGAGTCTACTAGCTAAAGGACTAGGAGAAAAATACAACATAGGGAAGCCAAGCTACCAGTCAAATACCTGCAGTTGGACTGAAGCGCATTAACGCTGTCATGCATTCTGAGTGAAGAAGACACTTCACAAGCTTTTTTCCCCAAGTTAATTGAGTGGATGTGCTTAACCTCATCCACTCTAGTGAGGGTAGGAAAAAAATATAAAGACAAAAAAAAAAAAAAAAGAGGGAGCGGGAGACCATTTCACATTTTGCTCTGACCCAGAATGTGGAGAACATGCAGGAAACAGATGGACACATGTACAAAACCTGCCACCAACTTGCTGAATAGTGAGTGTCCAGTTTTCTTTTTTGCCTTCATTTTGAAGAACAGCTTATATAAACCACAGACTCATAAGATGTATGAGTAAGATAGTAATTTTTAAAACGTGTAACTTGCATTAGCACCTTATTTGCCCAGGAATGGCTGAGAAGAGATGTAGGGAAGAACTTTGATGCAGGAGTTAGAAGTGGTGATACTTGGAGCAGAGTTCATGTTTCCTTAGCCTGGGATGGTGCAGTAAAGGTCAGTGGCATAAAGAGCTTCAGATGGAGAGTGGGTGGAGAGATGGAATTAGTAGTCAGGGAGTCAGATCCTAAGGTTCCACCTGGAACAGTGATGGCTAAGACAGACAGCGTTGGCAAGTGCTCAGCTCTGTGCTGTGGACCAAGACATTCCAGAGTGCACCAACCACAGGTGAAAGAGAAAGAGCATGCTTCTTGCCCAGTTGTCTAGCATTGCTTATGTTCAATATTTTTACATAGTACAAAACAGGGGTGAGGGGCACTCCAATGACAAAGATTGAAATTCTCATCAGCTAAGAGGTTGGGGGCTTGGAGAAAAGACAATTAGATTCTAAGCAATGTTTTAAAATGACACTTTTTTTAAAGTCTCAAAATTCTAGTGTGAAATTCATCTATGTTTTGAAGGAGAGAGCTGCAAAGCACCTAGTGCAGGGCATGGCTCAAGATGCACTCATTCCTTCAAAAATGTTTAATGAGCACTTACCTTGTGCCAGACTTCAGGCTGGATGCTGGGTGTAGAGAGGCATAAACAAAACAAGATACAATTGCTAGGCTCATGGAACTTACCTTACTAAGTAGGGCTCAACTTACAGTAACAAAGAGAACCAGCCTGAAAGATCATGTGGACTTAGAGATCTGAAGTTAAAGCCAAGGACCTGCAGGGAGGTAAAGCCACAGGCCTGATGACACTGTGAAAGCCTGGCTAACGTTCCTGTGGGAAGTCCTGGTCCTATCCGTGGATTTTCAGCTACAGGAAGGAAGAAGCTGCTGCTACTCCTCTGTACTCCTGAAAGGCACACACACACACTTCTTTCTTTGGTGAGAAACTAACCAGTTTCTCACTAAACCAGTAGAAACTTCCAGCACTTGAGACCAAAATATTCTTTTTTTTTTTTGGTACTGGGGATTAAACTCAGGGGTACTCTACCACTGAGCCACACCCTCAGCCCTATTTTGTGTTTTATGTAGAGACAGGGTCTCACTGAGTTGCTTAGTGCCTCCCTGTTGCTGAAGCTGGCTTTGAACTCATTATCCTCCTGTCTCAGCCCCCCAAAGTGCTGGGATTACATGCATGAAATACCCAGGGAGGAGGGGCTGAGGTTGTGGCTCAGTGTACTGGGTTCGATTCTCAGCATCACATACAAATAAATAAATAAAACAAAGGTCCATCGACAACTAAAAAAAAAAAAAAAAACCAAGAGAGGAAAATGAGAAGAGAGTGGCCAGATGTATATAATATTTAAGGAAGATAAATGTTATGGTTTGGATATTAGATGGATATTAGATGTCCCCCAAAAGCTCATGTGTGAGACAATGCAAGAAGATTTAGACATGAAGTGATTGGCTTGTGAGCCTTAACCCAATCAGTAAATTAATCACCTGATAGGAATTAACTGGGTAGTTTACTCTAGACAAGTGAAAGTGTGGCTGGAGGAGGTGGGTCCCTGGGGGCATTCTTTTGGGGTTTATATTTTGTCCCTGGTAACAGAGCTCTCTCTGCTTCCTGGTGCCATATTCCCAGCTGCTTTAGTCCACCACACTCTTTCTCTATGATGTTCTGCCTCACTTCCAGCCCCAAGGAATTAAGTTGGCTATCTATGGACTGAGACTTCTGAAACTGCAAGCCCCAAAATAAACATTTCCTCCTCTAAAATTATTATTTTCAGGCCTTTTGGTCACAACAGTGAAGAAATTGACTAGAACAATAAATTATAAAAAACAAAAATAAAAGATATTTATGCATTTCCATTGTCTAAAGATCAGGAAAGTAAGCTGCTCACAGAAAAGAGGCCCAGTTGCCTTGTACATGATTAACATGCAACAAATAGAGGTTTAATTGAATAGGGTTAGGTTAATTTACCAATATTGGAAATCTGATGATATGATAAGAAGGACAATTTTAAGGAAGAGTGATGGCTATAAGAAATTCTCCATCTTTAAGAACCCATATCCCAGAGGGAAAATGACAGGATAGAAGAGCCCTGTAAGAATTCCATTGTATATAGAACAAAATTTTAAAATGCTGAAGTTTATGAAAACTGCCAAGAATCAGAAAAAGAAATACTTAAAAATTATAGAAGAAGTTCTCCTAACTGACCTCTGCCTTATGACATGCCAGATTAATGCCAATCTTCATTCTGTTTTAAACACATCCTGGCTGAAGACTATAGCCCATCAAAGGCCCCTGGTTCCTAGGCTCTTTCTAGTGTTCCTCTACATGCTAGGCAAACCCATTGGTGCAGCTGCCTGCATCCCAAGATTCCATTGTTTTCTTCCAGGTTTATGCTGGTTGTGTGTGTTGTAGTAGTTAAATATTACACAGACTCATGAAATGAGTCTCCTGGCCTTCATGATTTCGTTCTGAAGATTTCAAGAGGAGTTTTAGTTGAACTCAGAAGAATGATGAAAAATGGAAGTAATGATAGAGGACTTATTCTAAGCTTCCAAAAGGAAGAGTTTGGATTCTACATATTAAAGGGAAGAATGTGGATTCAGTATATCCCATTCAATGCCTAGGGAAGCATTGGATTGGATTTTTAAATATATTATTCATGAGCATTTAGAAACAAAATCAGTGACAACTTAGAAATCACACCCAAACCCCCTCTCATTCTTCTTATTGCTGTTATTTTCTAATATACTCGTGAAGTCATTGGAAATGATGAGGACAACTTCAGACATTGTGCTTTGGATATCTCTTATGATATTTCAGGGATAGGATTATGAAATATGATAATATGCCTTGAGGGAGCTGACATTGATTGAAAGGCTGCATCCAGGCTAGAATTTACCAGAAGATGAATGCCAGACTAAAGAGAAGCCTGTAATGGTGCAACTGGGTTCTTCTTTGTCTTGTCTTAGCTGATTTCTTCATCAAATGGTGCTTTGATGGTGACAAGAGACTTGAATGAAGGATTAATAGAAATGGTGATGGATCAGTATCAAAGAGAACATAACCAAATAAAAAAATAGACTGAAGCCTGTTAAGATTGAAGTTTAACAAGATTGGATTTAATTAGACATAACTCATGTAGTCATAGTGAGTTGAGCTCAAAATAATTTATTCAGGTTTGTTCACCAGGAAGTCCTAGCAGGCATGGAAATACTACTAAGGGATCTTATTGTTGATGATATGCAATTGGTAATATACCTTATAAAATGTTGAGGTTATAAATCACTAGCCATTAGACACAGAGTCTATTAGGAGATAGGAGTACGTGTTAATCTCAATTCTTATTCCAGTCAGTTCCTGGGCATCCTTTAGAGTAGAAAATAGCTATTAGGTAGCATGTGGATATTCGGAATATTGGACAGAGCTTCAGTTCATTATTCTGAGAAATATATTCATATGCAAATTGGTTGAGGGAGGTGTATCAAGAGGAACCCCAGTGAAAGCATAAGCAAAAGTACCCATGGATAGGAGTGGAGTCCCAGAAGTGGAAATCTAATCTCCTCTCTCATCGATTCAGCCAATAAAGGCAGGAGAAAGGAGTTAGCGTTTAACCAAAGAGACATGTAAAAAGAGTAACAAGCACTAGAACAGCAGTTCTTTCTGTTTTTTTTGGACTGGGCACATGCTTAGATTTTCTGGTGGTGATTATCAACATTCATGTGTCTTTCTTTTAGCAATACCAACATGATTTCCATTTGGGAGTTTCTTCTCACCCACTATGTGCTCTTTGTGATACTAGAAATCAGGCCACTTTACCTTTTCCTAATCCATATGGACATGTGGCCCAAGATAAGTCACTGAGCTCTGTCTGGACTTTGAGCTTCAGGCAAAGTGAGATGGAAGAATAAATAAAATTACAATTAAAAAACTTCCTCTTCATTTTAGGATCAACAAGAGGTGTGTGGAGGCTCACTCTTTTCTGAGTCAGTTCTCTTGCCTTTCCATTGAGTATGCAACCTCCAAGGAAGTTGTTTTATGTTAGAAGAAAAGAAATTTAGACCAAAACTTTGGCTTAACATGTTAGGAATGAAAACAAAGCTCCTTTCTGAAGAAAATTCTGGCCTTTCCTATGGGTGCTCTGGGAACCCACGTCAAGGTTGCCATTGTCTACTAAATCATTATGACACACCTGTGCATCACCATTGATTGTGCAGTGTGATATGAATAATTTGTTTCTGTAAAGCAGTTGTGTTTTTTTTCGGAATTAAATCAGACCCAAGGATCTCCTT